>OX104044.1:55789304-57039304 GCA_944470415.2 Schistosoma rodhaini
AGGTTGCGGGTTCGAGTCCCGCCCGGGATGGGCGCTTTTGAAAGACCCCATCTACTCAGTCATATGTGGTGAAAGCACACCTCGTGCCATCCACACACTGGCAGTTCGGAGAGACGGTTGTGAGCCGACGCACACTGTGTGTCGTGTCTCCGACACCGTTCATCCACTCCACTCGTGTTGACGGTCCTACTGAATCCCCGTTCGTCGGTAGACATTCAGTTTGTTGTTTCACTGTCCGTCGGTCGTGGTACATATGGCGGACTTCACAGCAGATCCACTTCGTGACACTTGAGTTGGCATCGAGTTGTGCGAGTGAAAGATGCGTTCGACTGACGCTATACACACCACAATCGGTCCTGTTCCCTGTCAGTTATCGATGCTAGACTAGTGTGATTTAGTGGGGCTGTCGGACCACGTCGATAACTGAGCACCGACACAGTACGAAGTGTCCTTCAAGCCACCATCACGAATGTCTGTACACATGGTGAATGTGCACTGATGCACACAACTGTCTGTCATGAGCACGTGTGAACCGACAGTGATTGTTCATCATTGGTCGATGACAGGTGGGTTGAGAGTCGGATTAGACTGATTGTTGTAGCTGACATAGAAACCACCAGATCACAATCTCCACATGCTAGTTTGATAGAGATCTTTGAAATTGCTGAGAAGAAGAGAGATTTGTCTCAGAAGACAGGTAGTTTGATGGACGTGTTAAAGTGAATGTACATTACAAGATTGATTGTTCGGTGTAAATAAACACACAGATAAATACTTATACATTGGTGACAAGTCAAATTGTATTGTTGTGCAATCGGACGTATAGTTTGACAGAGATTGCGGTTGAGAAGAGTAGTGATTGGAGATGGTGTATGTAGTGTGTAGACAGTTTGTTGTGTTGGTGTATTTGTATAAGAAGTGGTGTTGGTAGTAGTTGTGGTGGTAGTCGTATTAGTATTTGTAGGAGCAGATGTGTTGATGGTGAAATTGGTAGTAGAAGTGTTGGCCTTATAACCATAATGATAGTAATAATAAATATTATTATTCTTAATATTATTGTTGGTAGTAGTGTGAGTGGTGTTGTTGTTGGAAATAGTATTATTAAGTGTAGTATTGGTGGTGGTTGATCAGGGTGTGTTTGTATGTGTGTGTTGTGTTGTGTTGTGTGTGTGATGAGTGCAAGTGGCGATATGGTGGCGTCCCGGTGGCGCAATGGATAGCGCGTCGGACTTCTATTCCGGAGGTTGCGGGTTCGAGTCCCGCCCGGGATGGGCGCTTTTGAAAGACCCCATCTACTCAGTCATATGTGGTGAAAGCACACCTCGTGCCATCCACACACTGGCAGTTCGGAGAGACGGTTGTGAGCCGACGCACACTGTGTGTCGTGTCTCCGACACCGTTCATCCACTCCACTCGTGTTGACGGTCCTACTGAATCCCCGTTCGTCGGTAGACATTCAGTTTGTTGTTTCACTGTCCGTCGGTCGTGGTACATATGGCGGACTTCACAGCAGATCCACTTCGTGACACTTGAGTTGGCATCGAGTTGTGCGAGTGAAAGATGCGTTCGACTGACGCTATACACACCACAATCGGTCCTGTTCCCTGTCAGTTATCGATGCTAGACTAGTGTGATTTAGTGGGGCTGTCGGACCACGTCGATAACTGAGCACCGACACAGTACGAAGTGTCCTTCAAGCCACCATCACGAATGTCTGTACACATGGTGAATGTGCACTGATGCACACAACTGTCTGTCATGAGCACGTGTGAACCGACAGTGATTGTTCATCATTGGTCGATGACAGGTGGGTTGAGAGTCGGATTAGACTGATTGTTGTAGCTGACATAGAAACCACCAGATCACAATCTCCACATGCTAGTTTGATAGAGATCTTTGAAATTGCTGAGAAGAAGAGAGATTTGTCTCAGAAGACAGGTAGTTTGATGGACGTGTTAAAGTGAATGTACATTACAAGATTGATTGTTCGGTGTAAATAAACACACAGATAAATACTTATACATTGGTGACAAGTCAAATTGTATTGTTGTGCAATCGGACGTATAGTTTGACAGAGATTGCGGTTGAGAAGAGTAGTGATTGGAGATGGTGTATGTAGTGTGTAGACAGTTTGTTGTGTTGGTGTATTTGTATAAGAAGTGGTGTTGGTAGTAGTTGTGGTGGTAGTCGTATTAGTATTTGTAGGAGCAGATGTGTTGATGGTGAAATTGGTAGTAGAAGTGTTGGCCTTATAACCATAATGATAGTAATAATAAATATTATTATTCTTAATATTATTGTTGGTAGTAGTGTGAGTGGTGTTGTTGTTGGAAATAGTATTATTAAGTGTAGTATTGGTGGTGGTTGATCAGGGTGTGTTTGTATGTGTGTGTTGTGTTGTGTTGTGTGTGTGATGAGTGCAAGTGGCGATATGGTGGCGTCCCGGTGGCGCAATGGATAGCGCGTCGGACTTCTATTCCGGAGGTTGCGGGTTCGAGTCCCGCCCGGGATGGGCGCTTTTGAAAGACCCCATCTACTCAGTCATATGTGGTGAAAGCACACCTCGTGCCATCCACACACTGGCAGTTCGGAGAGACGGTTGTGAGCCGACGCACACTGTGTGTCGTGTCTCCGACACCGTTCATCCACTCCACTCGTGTTGACGGTCCTACTGAATCCCCGTTCGTCGGTAGACATTCAGTTTGTTGTTTCACTGTCCGTCGGTCGTGGTACATATGGCGGACTTCACAGCAGATCCACTTCGTGACACTTGAGTTGGCATCGAGTTGTGCGAGTGAAAGATGCGTTCGACTGACGCTATACACACCACAATCGGTCCTGTTCCCTGTCAGTTATCGATGCTAGACTAGTGTGATTTAGTGGGGCTGTCGGACCACGTCGATAACTGAGCACCGACACAGTACGAAGTGTCCTTCAAGCCACCATCACGAATGTCTGTACACATGGTGAATGTGCACTGATGCACACAACTGTCTGTCATGAGCACGTGTGAACCGACAGTGATTGTTCATCATTGGTCGATGACAGGTGGGTTGAGAGTCGGATTAGACTGATTGTTGTAGCTGACATAGAAACCACCAGATCACAATCTCCACATGCTAGTTTGATAGAGATCATTTGAAATTGCTGAGAAGAAGAGAGATTTGTCTCAGAAGACAGGTAGTTTGATGGACGTGTTAAAGTGAATGTACATTACAAGATTGATTGTTCGGTGTAAATAAACACACAGATAAATACTTATACATTGGTGACAAGTCAAATTGTATTGTTGTGCAATCGGACGTATAGTTTGACAGAGATTGCGGTTGAGAAGAGTAGTGATTGGAGATGGTGTATGTAGTGTGTAGACAGTTTGTTGTGTTGGTGTATTTGTATAAGAAGTGGTGTTGGTAGTAGTTGTGGTGGTAGTCGTATTAGTATTTGTAGGAGCAGATGTGTTGATGGTGAAATTGGTAGTAGAAGTGTTGGCCTTATAACCATAATGATAGTAATAATAAATATTATTATTCTTAATATTATTGTTGGTAGTAGTGTGAGTGGTGTTGTTGTTGGAAATAGTATTATTAGGTGTAGTATTGGTGGTGGTTGATCAGGGTGTGTTTGTATGTGTGTGTTGTGTTGTGTTGTGTGTGTGATGAGTGCAAGTGGCGATATGGTGGCGTCCCGGTGGCGCAATGGATAGCGCGTCGGACTTCTATTCCGGAGGTTGCGGGTTCGAGTCCCGCCCGGGATGGGCGCTTTTGAAAGACCCCATCTACTCAGTCATATGTGGTGAAAGCACACCTCGTGCCATCCACACACTGGCAGTTCGGAGAGACGGTTGTGAGCCGACGCACACTGTGTGTCGTGTCTCCGACACCGTTCATCCACTCCACTCGTGTTGACGGTCCTACTGAATCCCCGTTCGTCGGTAGACATTCAGTTTGTTGTTTCACTGTCCGTCGGTCGTGGTACATATGGCGGACTTCACAGCAGATCCACTTCGTGACACTTGAGTTGGCATCGAGTTGTGCGAGTGAAAGATGCGTTCGACTGACGCTATACACACCACAATCGGTCCTGTTCCCTGTCAGTTATCGATGCTAGACTAGTGTGATTTAGTGGGGCTGTCGGACCACGTCGATAACTGAGCACCGACACAGTACGAAGTGTCCTTCAAGCCACCATCACGAATGTCTGTACACATGGTGAATGTGCACTGATGCACACAACTGTCTGTCATGAGCACGTGTGAACCGACAGTGATTGTTCATCATTGGTCGATGACAGGTGGGTTGAGAGTCGGATTAGACTGATTGTTGTAGCTGACATAGAAACCACCAGATCACAATCTCCACATGCTAGTTTGATAGAGATCATTTGAAATTGCTGAGAAGAAGAGAGATTTGTCTCAGAAGACAGGTAGTTTGATGGACGTGTTAAAGTGAATGTACATTACAAGATTGATTGTTCGGTGTAAATAAACACACAGATAAATACTTATACATTGGTGACAAGTCAAATTGTATTGTTGTGCAATCGGACGTATAGTTTGACAGAGATTGCGGTTGAGAAGAGTAGTGATTGGAGATGGTGTATGTAGTGTGTAGACAGTTTGTTGTGTTGGTGTATTTGTATAAGAAGTGGTGTTGGTAGTAGTTGTGGTGGTAGTCGTATTAGTATTTGTAGGAGCAGATGTGTTGATGGTGAAATTGGTAGTAGAAGTGTTGGCCTTATAACCATAATGATAGTAATAATAAATATTATTATTCTTAATATTATTGTTGGTAGTAGTGTGAGTGGTGTTGTTGTTGGAAATAGTATTATTAGGTGTAGTATTGGTGGTGGTTGATCAGGGTGTGTTTGTATGTGTGTGTTGTGTTGTGTTGTGTGTGTGATGAGTGCAAGTGGCGATATGGTGGCGTCCCGGTGGCGCAATGGATAGCGCGTCGGACTTCTATTCCGGAGGTTGCGGGTTCGAGTCCCGCCCGGGATGGGCGCTTTTGAAAGACCCCATCTACTCAGTCATATGTGGTGAAAGCACACCTCGTGCCATCCACACACTGGCAGTTCGGAGAGACGGTTGTGAGCCGACGCACACTGTGTGTCGTGTCTCCGACACCGTTCATCCACTCCACTCGTGTTGACGGTCCTACTGAATCCCCGTTCGTCGGTAGACATTCAGTTTGTTGTTTCACTGTCCGTCGGTCGTGGTACATATGGCGGACTTCACAGCAGATCCACTTCGTGACACTTGAGTTGGCATCGAGTTGTGCGAGTGAAAGATGCGTTCGACTGACGCTATACACACCACAATCGGTCCTGTTCCCTGTCAGTTATCGATGCTAGACTAGTGTGATTTAGTGGGGCTGTCGGACCACGTCGATAACTGAGCACCGACACAGTACGAAGTGTCCTTCAAGCCACCATCACGAATGTCTGTACACATGGTGAATGTGCACTGATGCACACAACTGTCTGTCATGAGCACGTGTGAACCGACAGTGATTGTTCATCATTGGTCGATGACAGGTGGGTTGAGAGTCGGATTAGACTGATTGTTGTAGCTGACATAGAAACCACCAGATCACAATCTCCACATGCTAGTTTGATAGAGATCATTTGAAATTGCTGAGAAGAAGAGAGATTTGTCTCAGAAGACAGGTAGTTTGATGGACGTGTTAAAGTGAATGTACATTACAAGATTGATTGTTCGGTGTAAATAAACACACAGATAAATACTTATACATTGGTGACAAGTCAAATTGTATTGTTGTGCAATCGGACGTATAGTTTGACAGAGATTGCGGTTGAGAAGAGTAGTGATTGGAGATGGTGTATGTAGTGTGTAGACAGTTTGTTGTGTTGGTGTATTTGTATAAGAAGTGGTGTTGGTAGTAGTTGTGGTGGTAGTCGTATTAGTATTTGTAGGAGCAGATGTGTTGATGGTGAAATTGGTAGTAGAAGTGTTGGCCTTATAACCATAATGATAGTAATAATAAATATTATTATTCTTAATATTATTGTTGGTAGTAGTGTGAGTGGTGTTGTTGTTGGAAATAGTATTATTAGGTGTAGTATTGGTGGTGGTTGATCAGGGTGTGTTTGTATGTGTGTGTTGTGTTGTGTTGTGTGTGTGATGAGTGCAAGTGGCGATATGGTGGCGTCCCGGTGGCGCAATGGATAGCGCGTCGGACTTCTATTCCGGAGGTTGCGGGTTCGAGTCCCGCCCGGGATGGGCGCTTTTGAAAGACCCCATCTACTCAGTCATATGTGGTGAAAGCACACCTCGTGCCATCCACACACTGGCAGTTCGGAGAGACGGTTGTGAGCCGACGCACACTGTGTGTCGTGTCTCCGACACCGTTCATCCACTCCACTCGTGTTGACGGTCCTACTGAATCCCCGTTCGTCGGTAGACATTCAGTTTGTTGTTTCACTGTCCGTCGGTCGTGGTACATATGGCGGACTTCACAGCAGATCCACTTCGTGACACTTGAGTTGGCATCGAGTTGTGCGAGTGAAAGGTACGTTCGACTGACGCTCGACTGACGTCGATAACTGAGCACCGACACAGTACGAAGTGTCCTTCAAGCCACCATCACGAATGTCTGTACACATGGTGAATGTGCACTGATGCACACAACTGTCTGTCATGAGCACGTGTGAACTGACAGTGATTGTTCATCATTGGTCGATGACAGGTGGGTTGAGAGTCGGATTAGACTGATTGTTGTAGCTGACATAGAAACCACCAGATCACAATCTCCACATGCTAGTTTGATAGAGATCATTTGAAATTGCTGAGAAGAAGAGAGATTTGTCTCAGAAGACAGGTAGTTTGATGGACGTGTTAAAGTGAATGTACATTACAAGATTGATTGTTCGGTGTAAATAAACACACAGATAAATACTTATACATTGGTGACAAGTCAAATTGTATTGTTGTGCAATCGGACGTATAGTTTGACAGAGATTGCGGTTGAGAAGAGTAGTGATTGGAGATGGTGTATGTAGTGTGTAGACAGTTTGTTGTGTTGGTGTATTTGTATAAGAAGTGGTGTTGGTAGTAGTTGTGGTGGTAGTCGTATTAGTATTTGTAGGAGCAGATGTGTTGATGGTGAAATTGGTAGTAGAAGTGTTGGCCTTATAACCATAATGATAGTAATAATAAATATTATTATTCTTAATATTATTGTTGGTAGTAGTGTGAGTGGTGTTGTTGTTGGAAATAGTATTATTAGGTGTAGTATTGGTGGTGGTTGATCAGGGTGTGTTTGTATGTGTGTGTTGTGTTGTGTTGTGTGTGTGATGAGTGCAAGTGGCGATATGGTGGCGTCCCGGTGGCGCAATGGATAGCGCGTCGGACTTCTATTCCGGAGGTTGCGGGTTCGAGTCCCGCCCGGGATGGGCGCTTTTGAAAGACCCCATCTACTCAGTCATATGTGGTGAAAGCACACCTCGTGCCATCCACACACTGGCAGTTCGGAGAGACGGTTGTGAGCCGACGCACACTGTGTGTCGTGTCTCCGACACCGTTCATCCACTCCACTCGTGTTGACGGTCCTACTGAATCCCCGTTCGTCGGTAGACATTCAGTTTGTTGTTTCACTGTCCGTCGGTCGTGGTACATATGGCGGACTTCACAGCAGATCCACTTCGTGACACTTGAGTTGGCATCGAGTTGTGCGAGTGAAAGATACGTTCGACTGACGCTATACACACCACAATCGGTCCTGTTCCCTGTCAGTTATCGATGCTAGACTAGTGTGATTTAGTGGGGCTGTCGGACCACGTCGATAACTGAGCACCGACACAGTACGAAGTGTCCTTCAAGCCACCATCACGAATGTCTGTACACATGGTGAATGTGCACTGATGCACACAACTGTCTGTCATGAGCACGTGTGAACCGACAGTGATTGTTCATCATTGGTCGATGACAGGTGGGTTGAGAGTCGGATTAGACTGATTGTTGTAGCTGACATAGAAACCACCAGATCACAATCTCCACATGCTAGTTTGATAGAGATCATTTGAAATTGCTGAGAAGAAGAGAGATTTGTCTCAGAAGACAGGTAGTTTGATGGACGTGTTAAAGTGAATGTACATTACAAGATTGATTGTTCGGTGTAAATAAACACACAGATAAATACTTATACATTGGTGACAAGTCAAATTGTATTGTTGTGCAATCGGACGTATAGTTTGACAGAGATTGCGGTTGAGAAGAGTAGTGATTGGAGATGGTGTATGTAGTGTGTAGACAGTTTGTTGTGTTGGTGTATTTGTATAAGAAGTGGTGTTGGTAGTAGTTGTGGTGGTAGTCGTATTAGTATTTGTAGGAGCAGATGTGTTGATGGTGAAATTGGTAGTAGAAGTGTTGGCCTTATAACCATAATGATAGTAATAATAAATATTATTATTCTTAATATTATTGTTGGTAGTAGTGTGAGTGGTGTTGTTGTTGGAAATAGTATTATTAGGTGTAGTATTGGTGGTGGTTGATCAGGGTGTGTTTGTATGTGTGTGTTGTGTTGTGTTGTGTGTGTGATGAGTGCAAGTGGCGATATGGTGGCGTCCCGGTGGCGCAATGGATAGCGCGTCGGACTTCTATTCCGGAGGTTGCGGGTTCGAGTCCCGCCCGGGATGGGCGCTTTTGAAAGACCCCATCTACTCAGTCATATGTGGTGAAAGCACACCTCGTGCCATCCACACACTGGCAGTTCGGAGAGACGGTTGTGAGCCGACGCACACTGTGTGTCGTGTCTCCGACACCGTTCATCCACTCCACTCGTGTTGACGGTCCTACTGAATCCCCGTTCGTCGGTAGACATTCAGTTTGTTGTTTCACTGTCCGTCGGTCGTGGTACATATGGCGGACTTCACAGCAGATCCACTTCGTGACACTTGAGTTGGCATCGAGTTGTGCGAGTGAAAGGTACGTTCGACTGACGCTCGACTGACGTCGATAACTGAGCACCGACACAGTACGAAGTGTCCTTCAAGCCACCATCACGAATGTCTGTACACATGGTGAATGTGCACTGATGCACACAACTGTCTGTCATGAGCACGTGTGAACTGACAGTGATTGTTCATCATTGGTCGATGACAGGTGGGTTGAGAGTCGGATTAGACTGATTGTTGTAGCTGACATAGAAACCACCAGATCACAATCTCCACATGCTAGTTTGATAGAGATCATTTGAAATTGCTGAGAAGAAGAGAGATTTGTCTCAGAAGACAGGTAGTTTGATGGACGTGTTAAAGTGAATGTACATTACAAGATTGATTGTTCGGTGTAAATAAACACACAGATAAATACTTATACATTGGTGACAAGTCAAATTGTATTGTTGTGCAATCGGACGTATAGTTTGACAGAGATTGCGGTTGAGAAGAGTAGTGATTGGAGATGGTGTATGTAGTGTGTAGACAGTTTGTTGTGTTGGTGTATTTGTATAAGAAGTGGTGTTGGTAGTAGTTGTGGTGGTAGTCGTATTAGTATTTGTAGGAGCAGATGTGTTGATGGTGAAATTGGTAGTAGAAGTGTTGGCCTTATAACCATAATGATAGTAATAATAAATATTATTATTCTTAATATTATTGTTGGTAGTAGTGTGAGTGGTGTTGTTGTTGGAAATAGTATTATTAAGTGTAGTATTGGTGGTGGTTGATCAGGGTGTGTTTGTATGTGTGTGTTGTGTTGTGTTGTGTGTGTGATGAGTGCAAGTGGCGATATGGTGGCGTCCCGGTGGCGCAATGGATAGCGCGTCGGACTTCTATTCCGGAGGTTGCGGGTTCGAGTCCCGCCCGGGATGGGCGCTTTTGAAAGACCCCATCTACTCAGTCATATGTGGTGAAAGCACACCTCGTGCCATCCACACACTGGCAGTTCGGAGAGACGGTTGTGAGCCGACGCACACTGTGTGTCGTGTCTCCGACACCGTTCATCCACTCCACTCGTGTTGACGGTCCTACTGAATCCCCGTTCGTCGGTAGACATTCAGTTTGTTGTTTCACTGTCCGTCGGTCGTGGTACATATGGCGGACTTCACAGCAGATCCACTTCGTGACACTTGAGTTGGCATCGAGTTGTGCGAGTGAAAGGTACGTTCGACTGACGCTCGACTGACGTCGATAACTGAGCACCGACACAGTACGAAGTGTCCTTCAAGCCACCATCACGAATGTCTGTACACATGGTGAATGTGCACTGATGCACACAACTGTCTGTCATGAGCACGTGTGAACTGACAGTGATTGTTCATCATTGGTCGATGACAGGTGGGTTGAGAGTCGGATTAGACTGATTGTTGTAGCTGACATAGAAACCACCAGATCACAATCTCCACATGCTAGTTTGATAGAGATCATTTGAAATTGCTGAGAAGAAGAGAGATTTGTCTCAGAAGACAGGTAGTTTGATGGACGTGTTAAAGTGAATGTACATTACAAGATTGATTGTTCGGTGTAAATAAACACACAGATAAATACTTATACATTGGTGACAAGTCAAATTGTATTGTTGTGCAATCGGACGTATAGTTTGACAGAGATTGCGGTTGAGAAGAGTAGTGATTGGAGATGGTGTATGTAGTGTGTAGACAGTTTGTTGTGTTGGTGTATTTGTATAAGAAGTGGTGTTGGTAGTAGTTGTGGTGGTAGTCGTATTAGTATTTGTAGGAGCAGATGTGTTGATGGTGAAATTGGTAGTAGAAGTGTTGGCCTTATAACCATAATGATAGTAATAATAAATATTATTATTCTTAATATTATTGTTGGTAGTAGTGTGAGTGGTGTTGTTGTTGGAAATAGTATTATTAGGTGTAGTATTGGTGGTGGTTGATCAGGGTGTGTTTGTATGTGTGTGTTGTGTTGTGTTGTGTGTGTGATGAGTGCAAGTGGCGATATGGTGGCGTCCCGGTGGCGCAATGGATAGCGCGTCGGACTTCTATTCCGGAGGTTGCGGGTTCGAGTCCCGCCCGGGATGGGCGCTTTTGAAAGACCCCATCTACTCAGTCATATGTGGTGAAAGCACACCTCGTGCCATCCACACACTGGCAGTTCGGAGAGACGGTTGTGAGCCGACGCACACTGTGTGTCGTGTCTCCGACACCGTTCATCCACTCCACTCGTGTTGACGGTCCTACTGAATCCCCGTTCGTCGGTAGACATTCAGTTTGTTGTTTCACTGTCCGTCGGTCGTGGTACATATGGCGGACTTCACAGCAGATCCACTTCGTGACACTTGAGTTGGCATCGAGTTGTGCGAGTGAAAGGTACGTTCGACTGACGCTCGACTGACGTCGATAACTGAGCACCGACACAGTACGAAGTGTCCTTCAAGCCACCATCACGAATGTCTGTACACATGGTGAATGTGCACTGATGCACACAACTGTCTGTCATGAGCACGTGTGAACTGACAGTGATTGTTCATCATTGGTCGATGACAGGTGGGTTGAGAGTCGGATTAGACTGATTGTTGTAGCTGACATAGAAACCACCAGATCACAATCTCCACATGCTAGTTTGATAGAGATCATTTGAAATTGCTGAGAAGAAGAGAGATTTGTCTCAGAAGACAGGTAGTTTGATGGACGTGTTAAAGTGAATGTACATTACAAGATTGATTGTTCGGTGTAAATAAACACACAGATAAATACTTATACATTGGTGACAAGTCAAATTGTATTGTTGTGCAATCGGACGTATAGTTTGACAGAGATTGCGGTTGAGAAGAGTAGTGATTGGAGATGGTGTATGTAGTGTGTAGACAGTTTGTTGTGTTGGTGTATTTGTATAAGAAGTGGTGTTGGTAGTAGTTGTGGTGGTAGTCGTATTAGTATTTGTAGGAGCAGATGTGTTGATGGTGAAATTGGTAGTAGAAGTGTTGGCCTTATAACCATAATGATAGTAATAATAAATATTATTATTCTTAATATTATTGTTGGTAGTAGTGTGAGTGGTGTTGTTGTTGGAAATAGTATTATTAAGTGTAGTATTGGTGGTGGTTGATCAGGGTGTGTTTGTATGTGTGTGTTGTGTTGTGTTGTGTGTGTGATGAGTGCAAGTGGCGATATGGTGGCGTCCCGGTGGCGCAATGGATAGCGCGTCGGACTTCTATTCCGGAGGTTGCGGGTTCGAGTCCCGCCCGGGATGGGCGCTTTTGAAAGACCCCATCTACTCAGTCATATGTGGTGAAAGCACACCTCGTGCCATCCACACACTGGCAGTTCGGAGAGACGGTTGTGAGCCGACGCACACTGTGTGTCGTGTCTCCGACACCGTTCATCCACTCCACTCGTGTTGACGGTCCTACTGAATCCCCGTTCGTCGGTAGACATTCAGTTTGTTGTTTCACTGTCCGTCGGTCGTGGTACATATGGCGGACTTCACAGCAGATCCACTTCGTGACACTTGAGTTGGCATCGAGTTGTGCGAGTGAAAGGTACGTTCGACTGACGCTCGACTGACGTCGATAACTGAGCACCGACACAGTACGAAGTGTCCTTCAAGCCACCATCACGAATGTCTGTACACATGGTGAATGTGCACTGATGCACACAACTGTCTGTCATGAGCACGTGTGAACTGACAGTGATTGTTCATCATTGGTCGATGACAGGTGGGTTGAGAGTCGGATTAGACTGATTGTTGTAGCTGACATAGAAACCACCAGATCACAATCTCCACATGCTAGTTTGATAGAGATCATTTGAAATTGCTGAGAAGAAGAGAGATTTGTCTCAGAAGACAGGTAGTTTGATGGACGTGTTAAAGTGAATGTACATTACAAGATTGATTGTTCGGTGTAAATAAACACACAGATAAATACTTATACATTGGTGACAAGTCAAATTGTATTGTTGTGCAATCGGACGTATAGTTTGACAGAGATTGCGGTTGAGAAGAGTAGTGATTGGAGATGGTGTATGTAGTGTGTAGACAGTTTGTTGTGTTGGTGTATTTGTATAAGAAGTGGTGTTGGTAGTAGTTGTGGTGGTAGTCGTATTAGTATTTGTAGGAGCAGATGTGTTGATGGTGAAATTGGTAGTAGAAGTGTTGGCCTTATAACCATAATGATAGTAATAATAAATATTATTATTCTTAATATTATTGTTGGTAGTAGTGTGAGTGGTGTTGTTGTTGGAAATAGTATTATTAGGTGTAGTATTGGTGGTGGTTGATCAGGGTGTGTTTGTATGTGTGTGTTGTGTTGTGTTGTGTGTGTGATGAGTGCAAGTGGCGATATGGTGGCGTCCCGGTGGCGCAATGGATAGCGCGTCGGACTTCTATTCCGGAGGTTGCGGGTTCGAGTCCCGCCCGGGATGGGCGCTTTTGAAAGACCCCATCTACTCAGTCATATGTGGTGAAAGCACACCTCGTGCCATCCACACACTGGCAGTTCGGAGAGACGGTTGTGAGCCGACGCACACTGTGTGTCGTGTCTCCGACACCGTTCATCCACTCCACTCGTGTTGACGGTCCTACTGAATCCCCGTTCGTCGGTAGACATTCAGTTTGTTGTTTCACTGTCCGTCGGTCGTGGTACATATGGCGGACTTCACAGCAGATCCACTTCGTGACACTTGAGTTGGCATCGAGTTGTGCGAGTGAAAGATACGTTCGACTGACGCTATACACACCACAATCGGTCCTGTTCCCTGTCAGTTATCGATGCTAGACTAGTGTGATTTAGTGGGGCTGTCGGACCACGTCGATAACTGAGCACCGACACAGTACGAAGTGTCCTTCAAGCCACCATCACGAATGTCTGTACACATGGTGAATGTGCACTGATGCACACAACTGTCTGTCATGAGCACGTGTGAACCGACAGTGATTGTTCATCATTGGTCGATGACAGGTGGGTTGAGAGTCGGATTAGACTGATTGTTGTAGCTGACATAGAAACCACCAGATCACAATCTCCACATGCTAGTTTGATAGAGATCATTTGAAATTGCTGAGAAGAAGAGAGATTTGTCTCAGAAGACAGGTAGTTTGATGGACGTGTTAAAGTGAATGTACATTACAAGATTGATTGTTCGGTGTAAATAAACACACAGATAAATACTTATACATTGGTGACAAGTCAAATTGTATTGTTGTGCAATCGGACGTATAGTTTGACAGAGATTGCGGTTGAGAAGAGTAGTGATTGGAGATGGTGTATGTAGTGTGTAGACAGTTTGTTGTGTTGGTGTATTTGTATAAGAAGTGGTGTTGGTAGTAGTTGTGGTGGTAGTCGTATTAGTATTTGTAGGAGCAGATGTGTTGATGGTGAAATTGGTAGTAGAAGTGTTGGCCTTATAACCATAATGATAGTAATAATAAATATTATTATTCTTAATATTATTGTTGGTAGTAGTGTGAGTGGTGTTGTTGTTGGAAATAGTATTATTAGGTGTAGTATTGGTGGTGGTTGATCAGGGTGTGTTTGTATGTGTGTGTTGTGTTGTGTTGTGTGTGTGATGAGTGCAAGTGGCGATATGGTGGCGTCCCGGTGGCGCAATGGATAGCGCGTCGGACTTCTATTCCGGAGGTTGCGGGTTCGAGTCCCGCCCGGGATGGGCGCTTTTGAAAGACCCCATCTACTCAGTCATATGTGGTGAAAGCACACCTCGTGCCATCCACACACTGGCAGTTCGGAGAGACGGTTGTGAGCCGACGCACACTGTGTGTCGTGTCTCCGACACCGTTCATCCACTCCACTCGTGTTGACGGTCCTACTGAATCCCCGTTCGTCGGTAGACATTCAGTTTGTTGTTTCACTGTCCGTCGGTCGTGGTACATATGGCGGACTTCACAGCAGATCCACTTCGTGACACTTGAGTTGGCATCGAGTTGTGCGAGTGAAAGGTACGTTCGACTGACGCTCGACTGACGTCGATAACTGAGCACCGACACAGTACGAAGTGTCCTTCAAGCCACCATCACGAATGTCTGTACACATGGTGAATGTGCACTGATGCACACAACTGTCTGTCATGAGCACGTGTGAACTGACAGTGATTGTTCATCATTGGTCGATGACAGGTGGGTTGAGAGTCGGATTAGACTGATTGTTGTAGCTGACATAGAAACCACCAGATCACAATCTCCACATGCTAGTTTGATAGAGATCATTTGAAATTGCTGAGAAGAAGAGAGATTTGTCTCAGAAGACAGGTAGTTTGATGGACGTGTTAAAGTGAATGTACATTACAAGATTGATTGTTCGGTGTAAATAAACACACAGATAAATACTTATACATTGGTGACAAGTCAAATTGTATTGTTGTGCAATCGGACGTATAGTTTGACAGAGATTGCGGTTGAGAAGAGTAGTGATTGGAGATGGTGTATGTAGTGTGTAGACAGTTTGTTGTGTTGGTGTATTTGTATAAGAAGTGGTGTTGGTAGTAGTTGTGGTGGTAGTCGTATTAGTATTTGTAGGAGCAGATGTGTTGATGGTGAAATTGGTAGTAGAAGTGTTGGCCTTATAACCATAATGATAGTAATAATAAATATTATTATTCTTAATATTATTGTTGGTAGTAGTGTGAGTGGTGTTGTTGTTGGAAATAGTATTATTAAGTGTAGTATTGGTGGTGGTTGATCAGGGTGTGTTTGTATGTGTGTGTTGTGTTGCCTTGTGTTTTGTTGTTGTGTATCTCTGGTGTTACTTGTAGGGAACATTTTAACCACGATATCTTAATTCTTTTTTTTTCCTATGAAATTTCTTTTCTCCCTGTAGACTTTATTTTATACGCTTTTTCTTTTGGATTCAGTTCTTTTTCCTTATATTTTTCTTCGATGATAGATGCAATATTTTTGTTCACCATTGTATTCGAGTTTTAATCTAATCTACGTCGTCAATAAATACCTGAAAGCACCGGAGTTTCGTTACGTTTGAGTACGGGACTCATAAGTAGTGTGCAACCGTTATCCTGCACGTTGGACTCCAACTTAGGGCTTTAGATCTCTCACAAACACCTCTAAACCACCATGCTGGCATCCATCGGTGTTAATGTCTAACTCCATTCGATTCGTGATCCTGCTTAACCCACCATCCGTTGTCTGAGGTTTCATGTATGATACAGGTTTGACTCCACTGGTCACGTTTCTCATGAGAACTCTCGAAAATCAATCTTGAAACTAGTTACTTGTGAGCATATGATTGTCATCGTGAATGTGCACTTCCGAGGTGTCCCGTACTAGAACGAAACGATCGTCCAATGCATTCTGGTGTTCTAACTTAGATGAACTCATGAATTTAATTATTTAGATTATACGATCTCCACAAATGCCTATTCTGATAATCGTATGTAAATTTTAAAGTGATTTACTTCTAGTAAAGATAGTCATTTATTAAATTAACTTACAATATAATTTTAATTAATATTGTGTGTTTCATTTGTTTTATTTATTCAATCGTTGAGAATGTTTTGAAATATTATCTTTATTCATTCAGATCAGATACATTATATAAATGAATTATTAAAAGGAGATTTGATTAAATAAAAGGGTTCAATTTGACTTACTCACCTCTATATTACTTACTTACTTACGACTGTTACTGCCAATGGAGCATAAGCCGCCAATCAGTATTCTTTAACCCACTCTGTCCTGGGCTTTCCTTTCTAGTTCTATCCGATTTTCGTTCATTTTTCTCATGTCTGTTTCCATTTCTCAGCGTAATGTGTTCTTTGGTCATCCTCTTTTCCTTTGTTCATGAGGATTCTATGTGAGACTTGTCTTGTGACGCAGTTGGATGATTTCCCCAATATGTGTCCTATCTACTTCCAGCGCTTCTTCCTAATTTCTTCCTCCACTGAAATCTGGTTTGTTCTAGCCCACAGTAGCTTGTTGTTGTTAGTGTCTGGCCAACAGATCCGAAGTATCTTGCGTAGACAACCCCATCCCGTAGAAAACCAACTCGCTAAAAAAAACAGTAACCAGAAAAAATTATTCTATATTACATATTTAGAATATTATTTATTATATAGAATACTATGGTACTATAATGATAAATCACATTATTAATTTTGTAATCTAACTTTTATTTTGTTGATTTGAGCAGAGTATAAATTAAATAAGCTGAATAGTATATTTGTATATCATTTAAGTTATATATCACTTTTAAAGTTTTCATAATTCATATGAATTCAAATGAATAATTTATATTCATCTGATAAAGGTGATAATTATTCTATATGATTTTATCTAATTTATAGTCTACTTATTTGTATTAAGTAGAATTTACTAGGACAAATATAAATACAAAATTCCATAAATTAATTGGTAAAGATTATTATATTCTTTGTGACTCATTTCTATCTCTTCTTTTATTCCCTATTAATTAATTACATTGGATTATATTCAGTTATATCTGATATCTGTATATATAATCATCTTTTGTTTTGGTGGATAAAAGTATTAAAGCAAGTAAAGTATTTCAGTAGTATTATTTTTTTTAAATGAAATATTCATATACTGTCAACAATATCATCGTGATAAATTGAATGAAAATGAATGCCGATATTGGTAATCATTAACCAGGCTATTTGAAAATTTAATTTGATTATTTTATATTAATTATAATAATGACATCTAATAATTCTATTCGTTATACTTAAATTGAAGATAGTAGTGGTATAGAAATTGCAAGTTTTGTTCTATCTGAAACTAATCAACTGACTACCTTCCACCTCAGTGCTAAGAGAGATAAAGATGACAATAGTAAAAGTTACCATTGTTAGTATTAGTCTAACTAAAGCGTTAACTTATTTCTTTCTTGCAAATCTTTTGTGAAGAAAGTCTGGATGGAGATGACTAAATTTTTGTGTTAAGGATTTTCCAATTTATATCAGGACTATTATTCTGAAGTGATTTTTAACTAAATCATATTATAGTGAATCCATTATTTAATGTAGCGTTTTTAGTAGATGGTTCTCATTTTAACCTTTGATTATTATTTATCACACGATTTCTGATAGTTTATATGGTATACAAACCATTATATTTTATTGGATTACAAAGTAATGAATCCTTCAGTTAGGTTGTTTTTAAAGATCCATAAAGTGTGAAAATAATTAAAATCAATGACTGACACCAGTTAGTAAACCATCTATTATCTATAAACACTGGGAGCCTGATTTTCTTCATAGTTTTGTAATAAAGATAAAAATGGGGACCACTGGGCTTTGAATTGGTGGTAAAAACCTATTAAACTTACATAAAAAAGTAGAATTTGTAGATTCAATGCCTATCACATTCATTGAGTCATAAAAATAATGAGTCATAAATTATAACGAGACTTTCCCAGCTTTCCAGTTCATGTGACGAGAAAAACTGCTGAAAACGAATTTATTTTTTATAATGACTGTAAAAATGCGAAGTATTAAATAATAATCTTTTCTCGTTTCATAGTTGAAAGCATGAGTCAATTGAAGCTAGACCACCAAGGAAAACCTGGAAGCACTGGACGGCCGTTTCGTCCTTTTTGTTAATATTATTCAAACACATTTGTTCACTATTATTACAAACAAAACTAGTGATATTCAAATACTAAATGCTATTTTTCACTTAATTTTGAAATATAAATTATAATAGAATAGTTTGGTTATGTAATTAGATACTGTATTTCGTCTATAACATACGTAAAAATAAATGACGAATACTATTTGTTAAAGCAATGCGTTTAACTCCTAATATTTATTTAACATTGTATAAGCTACTTATGAGTAGTTATTATTTTACAGAATATATTTTCGTCCACAAAAATGTAGATTAAGACAAGGAAAAATTGTCTTTTAATTTTATATAACTAGAGGTAAATTTATATCCATAAGATTGACAGAAATTTGTCAAATCATTCTAAATCTAAGAAATCATCCGTTAATTCTAGGTATCATTCACAAAAGTAAACTAAAATGTAAACTTACTTTTTTTAAAATTCAGTAAAGACCGTATCTTAAAATATTTTCCTGATATTCATGTTTGTGTTACATATCATCAAGATATGAAGCTGTCAAAGAATATTCATTATACCATCCTATTTATAAAACGATCTCACTTCTCTATTTTAGAAACTTCCCGATTTTCAAATCTACTTGGCAATTATAATAGGAATTATGTCAGCGTGAAAATTTGAATACAAACGGTTTTGAAGTAAATTTATACCTTTATGATCAAGTTAGAAGTGTCTTTTGTAAAATGTATCTTTTAATACAAAGTTTGTTGCTGAATATAATTTTGTTTACAATATTAATATCGACACATTAAAGCTTAAATTGAAATTTTTCCGTATTTAGCTTTGTATAAAAATTGTTCAGTAATATGTTATGATTTCAGATGGAAAAAAAGCCTCTGATAATTCAATCTTCCATAAAAAAGAATATTGCGTAATCTTAATATATAACCTTGAAAAATGATACAGATATCTAATTCGAAAATCAATACTTTATAAGTTTGAAAGTTTCTGATATTACCTACTACCAAGATTGTAAGTTTTTTACTCCTCATTTGTTATCCCATACACTATTATTCCATAAATTTCATTCCAAAGTTAATGTAATCGAATTATTTGAGGCTTATGTGTAAGAATACTTTTAGGCACATACCGTTTTGATAATTTTCCTTTATAGCTTACTTTAATTTGATCATTTATAGCCTTTTCAATGAACTGAACACAATAGAAATATATATCCATAATTATGTCTTACTTTGTTCGCTAGATTGATTGCTGCTTGAATGAGTTAAGTATACGAAATCATTTTCTCATAATACTCTAATTTGTCTCCAAGAAAATTAGACTAGAAACAATTCTAAATAATAATAAAGTAATTTTCAGCTTATGAATTAAGTATTCCAAATAGATCTTATTAAATGACTGATTACTGGTTTAAACTAGTAACTGGATTCTAATCAAAGTTTATGGCAAAACTTTCATTTATTACTGTTTAAATGAATAGTAAATTCTTTAAATAGTGATTTCATTTACTATAATACCATTGTGTTTCACAATGTCCCCTTGAATAGTATTCGTTGGAATGTATCATAACAGTAACAATAAATAAATTGAATTTCAACTTATCGGATGACAACAAACGATAACCATGTTTGAATTCACTTAGTATTGTTTGCTTGAATCTTCTCATTGATGTTTTAGGACTGCAACTGGTCATTCTCTAATTGACATATGTGCATACTGTGCATATTGCCTTGATATAGCCTAAATTCACAAGCATGGTAAGCAAAGATGGATGTTTATTCATTCTTTGATACTTATATTTAGATAGTAGTGTGTAAAAAGTAGATCATAATTCAATTAAAGATTATTAACTTAGTGATTAATTATTATGCTGTGTTTTTCTTATCTTATTTTGTCTTTTATCTATTATCAATAAGATAGAATGTACAGAGAAAAATTGTCTTACATGTATTGTTTTTACTGGACTATGTACATATAAATGTGAAGATTGGCTTTATTATCTTGTTTCCATTTGATGAAAAATGTATTTTGAAATGGATGAAATAATTCGAGCAGAAAATTCTTTTTTAAATAATGAAAATCAAAAGATACTAGGAATAATAATGTTAAAAAAAGTCTTCAATACCAGTAGATGGTTTTAGTGCTGATGTTATGTCCTACAGTTTCAGTGGTTTGATTATCATTGTTTACAACACTAAGTTTAATTTCATTTAGTATTGTTTGTTTGAATCTTCCCATCGATGTGTTAGGACTGCAACTAGTCGGTCTCTAATTGGCATATGTGCATACTGTGTGCATTGCCTCGATATAGCTTTAATTCACAACCATTGTAAGCAAAGATGGATAGTGGCTAGCAAGCTTAATCCAGCTGACGAGTCTTAAATAGGACGAAACTTGCCTCCTGGATTCCGCTGCCAGTCACTATCTATTTTTGCTTAATTCATGATTATTTATCGTCTAACAGTTTTACCAAACCGTTTCCTCATTATAAGTGAATGGAACGTATATTCTTATCTATAATAGATTTTGGATAATGAATATAAATAACAACTTTCTAAAGAGTAAATAATAATGTTAACATTAAGAAAATGACATTTTAAAATCTATTTTAAGAAATTTCTTAATATCATCCTTCATCAACAAAAAGGTCAGTTTTCTATTCGGAAATATATTGTCAAATATCATATCAACTTGTACTAATGATAAACCTGAAAATTTAGTTAGGTTTTTGCCTAAAATGACTGAATAGATTTGTTATTAATATGGGTAATATAGAATAATTGTTACCACAAATAAAAGATTTCTTTTCTTTCTATTTTATTTAAGATATAGTGATATGATAGAATTTTAGAATAATGATATTAAAATCTAAATTTTATGATTAGATTATATGCGTTAACTTTGCACATGATTGGTAAAAAAGAAAGAAAAAGATTTAGAAGAGATAAACGAGGATGAATTAATATATTTGAATGCATCTCGACATGGATAGTGATAAAATTGCTAAACTGATCTTTGAACAGTTTAAAAGAGTTTTAAAAGTAGACAATGTTATTCTAATAAATGATATGGACGCTTGGCGGTGCATCTTCAGCTAAGTTTGTTAAAATTAAAGGTGTTAATGAATATGTTGAATAATCATAGGGCGATTGAATTTATATACATCTTTCTACCAATGTATAAAAAAATCCAAAACTTAACAACAAAAGTCAATATAATCTTAGTTTACGTCCATATCATTCGGTAATACTAGTTATTGTACTTACTATCCTTGATCAACTATATTTCTCATCACATCTTTGGTATATAAATCAAATGATGTTTCATTTTTCTAAACATACTCTTAACATTATTATTCAAAATAGTTAAGAGAATTAATGTCTGGAAGAATAATGACTAACCATCTATCTTGTAGAAATAAGTTTTTGATAATCCATTTGGTGTGTCCAAAATTCAATATTACTTTATTCGGTATCAAGAATTCTCTCTCACTTCTAGTTTAACATCTTCCAACAGATCAAATTTATTGAAGCGTAAATATACACTTGTCTTTGTGTTAGCATGTCTACTGTATAATTTATTAAAATCACTGTTGTTAATCAGAATTGTTTCACTTGAATAAGCAAAGTGAAACAAACTAAAATTTATATTCTGTAGAAATTTTAAACTTTTTATTATCTGTATAAATTTGTGAAACCATGAAAACAAACAAAGCATTTTTAACATACTTCCGGATTCGGTTTGAATTTTCTCATATATATATATATATATATATATATATGCTTTATGATCAATAAAAAATGTCATAAAAACATTGAATAAGTAGGTGTAAAAATAAAAAGTCAACAGTAGGAGTGAAAATAGCTTTTATCACAGATTAGTATCAACTAGGAAATAATTCAGGGTTTAGGGGAAGTAAGTATCTCTTCCTGTAACTCTTCAGCAATGTGCACCCATGAGTTCACATTTAAACCAAGAACATCAGGTTTTGTAACTGATATGATGCTATTAAGTCATTGAGTTGGATTTTAGTTAATTCACGCTTTGAATCTGACTAGATGAGCAATTACCATCCAGTGCTACTAATGAGTTACTATCTCATTCTTTACCTACGTTCTCAAAAACTATGGCTAGTCTACCATAACGTCTATTACTAGCGATTAAACAATTGTTATTTATACAATTGGCGTATAGGAGATATGTTCAGATTTTAGATAGTTTTCTTCACTAGCTGACGTCAAATATAGAATCATTAAAATCTAGGGGAAAACTAATTGAAATTTCACTTTAGTTTGTTATCTTAACGTGCGTCCGATCAAATTGATGAAATCTCCAAAAAGCCACTTTTCTTAAACTTCAGGATCTGGAACTAACTGTGAACAAAGAAAACTACAAAAGAAAAAAGAAAAATTCTTATCAATAATGAAAGTTAGTCAAAATAAACTAGGAATTTAAGGCAAGTTAACATTAGTCAGTATATTCATATATACGTACAAATAAATTAATTAAATAAACCCTATCCTTAGCAAAGATGGATTGTGGTTAGCAGTGGAATCCAGGACGCGCGTTTCGTCCTCTTTGGGACTCGTCATCTGGATTTACCTGCATCTCAGAGTTGATGTTCACTCCGAGACTCGAATCCAGTACCTTTCGCTTCAAACGTCATCGCGTTATCCATTCAGCTACGGAGTCCTGAGTCCACTGCTAGCCACTATCCATCTTTGCTTACAATGCTTGTAAAATAAGGCTATGTCGAGGCAATACGCACAGTATGCACATATGCCAATTAGAGACCGACTAGTTGCAGTCCTAACACATCGATGGGAAGATTCAAACAAGTAATATTAAGTGAATTTAAACCCTATCCTAGTTACAAAAATGCTCTTTTCTACCAAAATAAATATTCAAAGTAATCATCCTATCTATAGATTTATATTACTCGAAATGTAGGCATTTTCATAGGATTTTATGGTTACTCATAAGATAATTTAATCAGTTGGCGGCCTTCTTGAATATTTAGACTATCTGTTGCTGCCATCTAAATATTTCAACAAGTTATCTGTTTCCTTTGTTTGTTTTAACACATCATCATGTCTTTAAATTGCATAACCCCTTCAGGCGCTTTTCTAAAAAGTTTACAATCTTTCGTTGTACAACTTACAAAAAAGTACAATCACAGACTTCGTGATGGTTGGAAATATACATTGAAAAGAATGAACATTATTCAGATGTCGATACCTGAACTACTGTGGTGTGGTCTACTTATATCCACATAAGAGTTTGCGCACAAGACCGAAGGTTCTGTGTTCGAATCCGACGTGCGCGATCTTGGATGGGCACTGTTGAGGAGTCTCATACTAGGACGAAATGGCCGTCCAATGTTTCCAGGTTTTTTGCAATATAGTCTAGCTTTAACCGACTCATGTCTATATGGACAACTATGAAAAGTAGATTTCAATTTTTGAAGAATCATTATGTAATCTGAATACCTCAAAACTTTTGTTTTGATCAATAAAAGTATTTTCACCATAAAATTGTAGTATTTGTTATTTAACATGTTTTTTAACCTGAGGAAAAATACTGAAGTAAATGTTAATTATGTAGTTTAATCTAACAGATATTGTAATTATTATTAGCTTAGTACTTAGCGCTTATCAGATAGTCAATACTGAAACATGTACCATTTAACGAGAGCTATAAATTATACACCATATTTATATAAATGTTTGAGGTTTACTCATATCAATAATCTGGGTTACTTAATTAGCGTTTTTTAGAGAGTTGGTTATCTACAGGATGGGATCGCTAACCCCATGCCCAACCCTCCTCCTTTATCCGGGCTTGGGACCGGCAGTAGCTCCTGAAGGAGCTACAGGCGGAGTAATATCAACAATCTGAATATAATGTAATTAATTTGAACTTATTTCTAGTTGTGTTCATAATAACTTTCAAAAGAACACTAGTTTTACGGGTTACGTTTTTCTTTATTATTTATTAAACATTGAATATATTTTAAAAAATCCATCCCTGACGGTACAATCCTATTGATAATTCGTTACATCTAAGTCAAATCTTGTTTATGACTTTAATTGTAATCCTTGACTAAAATAATAGAATTTAAATTCACTTTTAAATAAAACATAAAGATTTGGTTTACATAAAAGAGTAAATATTCTTTTCCATTTTATGAAATAAGAATATCTAATTACATGACTTTATTTGTAAAGAAATACCAACACATAATATACGTACTTGTTATCGTAAAACGTATTTACGGAATCGATGAGACTATAATTTATAGACGACTTTCGCGCGACGCTAAACTGGCAGTATACTGTTTGTCCTGATAACCGTTACTAGATACCCCCCAATGTTGTATTTATCAGAAGAGGAATACAAAGCATTGAGCACGTGTATTATTGCACCACGCACAGATCATCAAAACTACAGGCACGCGAAGCGAGAATGAAAGGCTAGTGCCGTAAAGCAAGCCAGCGAGCGAGTGAGTCCAATGAATAGTATTAGAATGTACATACATAGGGAAATGAATGAATCATCGAATCAATTAAGCGACTAACACTAAAGCTAGCGGAATGTATATGCGCGTAGGCGGAAAGCAATGCTGAAGTATACATATTGATACATACGAGCAACAATAATAAAGGTATAGATAAGTTGTCGTTGTACGAATTCTCGGTTCGATAAATAAGGCTTAACCAAGTTAAAAGCGAACAAACTTAAATGTACATGAGCTGCTATATTTTAAACCTGTGTGAAAAATAAGGGTCGTGATTTACAGTTGGTGGTTAGGGTTAGGAGTTAGATTTATGGTTTTAATCACGAAATGACATCAGCTAAAATGCCAAGACGCTATTTAGCCAAATGGATGAATGAATTTCGAGCCGAAAATACAAGAGCCGTTATCGTAAATCTGATTGGTTCATCTATAAACCATAGTTTCGCCACAGAATCTTTATATACATCACAGTTAAATTATAAATACCAAACTAAATGATAGGATCTCATTAATCAATTACTTACTTACTCACGCCTGTTACCCCAATGGAACATAGGCCACCAACCAGCATTCTATAACCCACTCTATCCTGGGACTTCCTTTCTAGTTCTATCCAATTTTTGTTCATTCTTCTCATTTCTGTCTCCATTTCTCGGCGTTATGTGTTTTTTGGTCTTTCTCTTTTCCTTTGTTCATGAGGATTCCATGTGAGAACTTGTCTTGTGATGCAGTTGAGTGATTTTCCCAATCTGTGTCCTATCCACTTCTATCGCTTCTTCCTAATTTCTTCCTCCACTGGATGGAATCTGGTTTGTTCTCTCCCACAGTAGCTTATTGCTGATAATGTCTGGCCAACAGATCCGAAGTATTTTGCGTAGACAACTGTTAATAAACATCCGTAACTTGTGGATGATAGCTTTCGTTGTTCTCCAGGTTTCCACCCCATACAGTATAACTGTCTTGACATTTGTATTGAAGATTCTGGTCTTGTTGTTGGTTGACAATTGTTTTGAGTTCCGGTTGTAGTTCAGTTGTAAATGTTCTGCTCTTGCTTTGCCGATCCGCACCATCACATCTACGTCAGATCCACCGTGTCCATCGATGATGCTGCCCAGATATGGAATAATTTTTCCTGGTTAGTGTTTTTTAGCAAATTAGTTTTCTACGGGATTGGGTCTCTAACCTCATGTCCAACCCTCTACCTTTATCCGGACTTGGGACCGGCAGTAGCTCCCGGAGAAGCTACAGGCGGACTTATCTCATTAATTATTTGTATAAAAAACTACTAAGATGTATTAAACTGTATTTCTCTTTAACTATTTCTTCATAATCAATTCAATTCTCAATGTAAATATTCTTATGAAAACTTTCTCATATAAAACAGATTATTATAAATGTAGATTTTTCCTTATTTTCACTCACTAATTGTAAGTACAATAAATTAGAAAGGGGTTAATTTAATAGTTGAATTCAAAAGTCAATCAAATCTGGACCGCTGTGAGGACGGTCCACAGGTGAAGTTGAGGAAGGTCTAAGTAGCCCAGAAGGAGTCGAGCATATTCCATCCAGTCAGCTTTTGGAGGAATATTCTAGAATCACTACGTGTAACTTCCCTATTGAACAATGCTAACAACCCCCTGTGTGCGGATTGGATAACTATAATGATGATTTCGTTTCTACTAAGAACTATAAATACCTGACAGTTTTGTACCATAATTGACAATGTTTAAAATAACATGCCTGTCTGTCTTCTGATTTTGCGATTTGGAAGGGTTCTAGCGTTCGAGTGCTCAAGTATTACGTGACAGACTAGGAATCTAAGTTCGAAATATAACAACCACCATGGAAAATCTGGAGGTAATGGACGGCAGTTTTGTCCTAGTATTGGGCACCACAGCAATATAATAAATATAAGGACAATGTAAAATATATTTTGATAAATGTTAAAATATTAAATTATAATTCATTATCATCCGATAGTACCTTTACATTTATGTTAAACTACTTTTTCAAAAAGAAAAATCTATTTTTAAATTACGCTCAATAATCTTTTAACATTTAAAATATTCACTATTACTTGTGAAGGAAATGTTACTGGTTTCTCTCTTTAAATGAACAAACTTGGCATGATGGAGAAAATGTCTGATTTGGATTTGGTCACACAAAAAAAATTTGTTTCCGGTCACGAAAAAGTTTTACATAATTTTACACACACAAAAAAATGTTTGACTTTCAAAAATTTGATGAGCTGATAGCTGCATGAATTTTAATTAGGAAAATGTTATGGTCTAGTTACATTAAAAAAAGTAATGTTTCGTGTGTACACTGAAATAATTAAATTAGTTGCAAAGTGAATTAATAAAGAATGAAGATTGATTTGGAACGTTTTCAGAGATTTCCATTTTTTAACAAAAATCAGAATTAAGATTTGGAACTATAGGTGCATTATTTTAAAAGTGAATAAATGATGATTCGGTAGGAAAGCAAAATCAAAGAAACAGTAATCAGGAGAATTGTAGATTTAATCATATTCGGTTATATAATACAAACTCCTAAAAGGTTACTGACTAATAACTTGACATAGTGTTTTATCAACCGTTCAGTACTGCGCGGATCTTATCAAACGAGTTTGCAATGTTAAGGTTGGTTAATGCAACTCGAACTAGGTGAATTATGTTGAGTAAAATTTGATGAAAACAGAAAAAATAAGCAAGTGCTACAGTGATAACTGTATATTGCAGTTAAACAGGTAGTCAGTCCTAATCCCGATTCCTTACAAGTAACATTTTTGCCTGTGATACTAGGTGATACCAGTTTCTTTAGCATTTAACGCATAAGTTACATGAGCAGTACTTATACGCCTTTCTCACGAATGTTAACGGGTCGCAAACAAGTTTTGGACGTGTTACATCAGTCAATAATTTTCTTGAGATCATGAATTGATCGATGTTAGCCCACCACTGAAAACTTGGAAGTACTGGAAGGCCATTTCGTCCCATTATGGGACTCCTCAGAAGTGCTCATCCACTATCCCGCGAGCGGGACTCGAACCCAGGACCTTCAGTCTCGCTCAATAACATTTAACCTCTAGACTACTGAGCAGGCATCCAACGATGTTAATGTCTAATTTCAACCAATCCACGAAATTGCGGGACCACTGTCTGAGAGAGATATCTGTTTCTTGACTATGAAATCTATATGAAAATCAGTCAAATGTTCTCTCATTCCAATCTCAAATAAATGATAGAGTAATATTCGAATATAAATATATATAATACAACATTAGCCTTAATACTCTATAAAATAACGTGTTTTGTAAAAAAATCTCATTTGTGGAGATTGACAATAACCATTCTTACTACCATGTGAAAGAGATGTGAGATTTACAATTGATTAACTTTATTAAGTAGTTAAGATGCATTAGACTTTATGTTGGATGCAAAGCTTTCATGACTACCGATAAGTAGCATAGTTGTAATTTATCATGACATTTAATAAGTCCTTTTTGGGATCCTACTATTTGGTGTATAAAGCAGTCTAAATCTTCCATCATCTGAATTCAGACTAAACTAGTTGTACAATAAACAACTAAAGATATGCTTATATTCCATTAAAAGGTAATATTTATAATCATTATTTTTTGGAAAGGATGTCTTGCTTTACAAAGTCTAGGTTAATAAGAACACAAGCTGATAAGAAACAAAAAATTGTATTTACATCCCTTGTCGTCCTAAAGCAAGTGCTATTCCATGACACCATCAAGGATTAGGGTAGAGGTCAAACTATAAACCATTGGACTGGGATTCAATAATTCATATGTTTGATTTCAGTTAATTCATAAGTTTATCAGTACGTTTAATAAATGAATCATTTCATCTTAAATCAACAAATATTTGGTTGAATAAACAATGCGATTTGTCAAGATTCACCTTGCTAAAGTAAACAAACAAACTGAAGCTCCAGCATAGTTCACAGAAATAAATATTTTAATGGGAAGAAATGTCAATATGAATAGTTGTTATAATTCTGTATATTTCCCATGATCATAACTAGGATATAATAGATGAAACGATAGGACCTATTCTTTCTGAAACAGGTTTCTATTTACAAACAGGAGAATGGATTAGATATTTGAAAATAAGTCATTGCTTTACTCAATTTTGTAGAAATAAATGTTCATTGAGCAAAACGAACGGAATCATCAATTATAAATATGTGATAAATTATAAATTACTGTAATTAAACAAAATCCATGTACTAGGACTTTACACTAGAACTGCTGTTCACGAATTTTTTTTCAATTTTGGTAATAATCAAAATCGATAAACAAAAAGTCATTTTTTAAAGTTGAATACTTAAACAATCTAAAACTGTATTTTATGTAAATTGTTGAGGTTAGAACTTTTATGATTGGCTGCGCAAACACCAATGTGGAGGTAAAGTTCAATAATTAAGTGATTGTATCAATTTTACTTACAAATCCTTCTCGCTTCTTCAGATTTCATCGTGGTAAGGATATTAAAATCCACTTCATTGTCACTTTATTCATCTCACAAACTATGTTGATCTGCTTGTTTCTAACGTTTATTTATTGAAGTACCCATAATTTTAACAGAGTTTAACTTATAAATATTAAACTAGTTACAATATTAAATTCAACTTTGTATTCTTTGTTTAATTCTTCCCATTGATGTTTAGGACTGCAACTGGTCAGTCTTTTATTGGCATATGTGCATACTGTGTGTATTGCCTCGATATAGCTTGAATAGCATATTTTTATAGTTACATTTAAACTTCACCCCATTGTACAAACAAGTGGCTATCAGGACTCAGTAGGTGAGTAGGTAACGCGATTGCGTTTGAAGCGAAAGGTACTGAGTTCGAGTTCCAGAGTGAACATCAACTCTGAGATGCAGATACATCCAGATGACCAGTCCCAAAGAGGACGAAACGCGCATCCTGGATTCCACTGCTAACCACTATCCATCTTTGCTTACCATAGTTTCAATATTATTTGCTTAACCTATTAGTCTAATGTTTCATCAAACGCTTAGAACATTTTTAACCATAATTATACTTAAATCCCTTCTAGAATAAATTCTACCACTTTAACAATCATTTTAGTTGCAATCTTTTGTTTAAAAAAAGAATCAGTAGAGTATACGTTTACCATATTCTTGAGACTTGTTGTATGTGTTTTTTTCAAAAATTTGTGCATAATTTTTTTAATCCGTAATTATCATTCGTGTAGATTCTATGATAAAACTTAAATATATATAAATACTTCTCATTTGTCCATCACGATTCCTTGTGAGGGCTTTTCTTGTGACGTAGCTGAGTGCTTTCCTCAATGTGTGTCCTATCCACTTGGAGCGCTTCTTCCTGATATATATACATATATATAAGTGGATAGTTAAAACATAATAACTAATGCAAAGAACATATAACAAAGAGAACATCTTATGCAAACTATAAGAAACTATCAAGCAAGATAAGATTGAAAATCAGTGAAGAAATGAGTAAAAAATCAAAAAAAAAATCTTTGAAGATAATTAATCTCTAAAAAAAATATTTTAAGCTTCATAAGATTTTTTCAGAAAAAAATTGAAAAAAAAAGTTTTTTTTAATGGTAATAACCAGCTTAAAGAACCCCCCCCCGAAAAAATCAACTTAAACTGAATATATATCTTTTCATAAATATTTAAGAAAATTTAATAAGGATTCTCTATTGACCAAACAATGATACTGTTAGAAATGACTAATAAGAATGGTGAAGAGGTTTTGTTTTATGTATTGAAGTGTATTTAGGATTTTTGTAGCAAAATTAATATAGTTCACTTCAAAAGTAACATTTTCTATTATGATGAATATTTGCTTTAAGAGATAATTAATTTTTTTTCTTTTTATAGAATAAATTGAATCATTCACAATCTGTTATATGTTTTGTAACATTTGAATTAATACCAAGATTTTATATTTATTTTTCATAGATAAATGTTACTTATAGTTGATTAGTAATATATTTATTGACTTACTTACTCCTGTTACCCTCAAAGGAACATAGGCAACCAACCAGCAATCTCTAAGCCACTCTGTCCTGGGCCTTCCTTTATAGTTCTATCCAGTTGTTGTTCATTCTTTTCATATCTATCTCCATTTCTCGATGTTATGTGTCCTTCGGTCTTCCTTATGTCGTTTGTCCATGAGGATTCCATGTAAGGGCTTGTCTTGTGACGTACCTGAGTACTTTTCTCAATATGTGTCCTATCCACTTCCAGTGCTTCTTCTTGATTTCTTCCTTCTCTGGAATCCGGTTTGTCATGTCGATTAGAAACATAGCCTGTAAAGTGTTTTTGTTGCCAAAATATGTTGTTGTATGAGATTTTAATGTTGATGCAAACAATTTGCAAGTTTCTTGATGAAATTACGATGTTTTACGGGACAACGTTTTCTTACATTTTATTTATTGAACTGAACGATGTCAAATGATCATGTTTTGCGAACAAACTGAGTCGATTAACTAACTATAATCGTTTAAGGCCCCCAAATGCCCTGGTACGGCCGAGAGTGGGGAGAGTCCGCTCTCCCTCTCGAAATGCTCTCATATGGCCGGCGAATATATAGCCTCTGTCAGGAAAGTCCTACTCACTGCCTTCTCGTGGCATTACTGTTGTTTACGAAATTGAGAGGACGAAAAGCGAATGTCCGGCGCTTTAATCGGGTTGGTGGACACGGAAGGTCCACCTAGGGTAGTTGGAAAACCCTGATTCCAAACCATGAGCTCCGGTACCCTGTGGGAACAAATGGCGTACGAATCAATCGTTGATCACCGGCTATCATGGGACGTCATAAAAAAAGTTATGCAATATAATCAAATGTTTTCGCAAGTATTGAATATAAAAATCTGGGAAAATTGAGGAAGTGTTGCATTACTTCATAAGATAAATAAAAATAGTCGAAGACTTGCACTACATAATAGTCACAGAGAATAAAGAATAATAATTTGTTGAACAAATATAAAAAGCAACTGTCTTTTTTATAGAAAAGAATCTTGAGAACAAGACAATATGTGGTACGTAAAATTGAAAGATGTCCTAATACTATGAAGGGATAAGGGTTCACCCATGACTGTTTTGCACACAAAGATCAGTGAATTGCTATACAAAATTACAAAGTCAAATTTTCTTCGAGTTAATTATTTTAACCTTACAAATAATTCTGAAAGGTTGTTCTTGCGGAGAGATGTGACCTGATATGACTATACGTTCGAGAGTTGAAATGTTGATTGACTTAAACACCTATTCTGACTAACGTTCGCCCATCTTCGAAAAGTTTATTTAGTGATGTAACACTCCTCTATACTGTTATAGACTATGATATGTGAAATTACCTATAAATACGACTGTACAGTTTAAGAAAATGACATTGTCAAAAAAAACATTATTCTTCGCTTGAACATATTCATTAATCATATCACAGCTAAGATTTATTTGATTGATTGTTTAATGAAATAAATTCATACAACTGATGCTTTAGGTTAATAGGAATATATCAGTTTGTAAACGTAAGTTTGATAATTCTGACTGTATAACATACATCCTCATTTTGTGTCTTCATGCTTAACCATTTGTCAGAAATACTTTATTTTCTTATTACTTTGGATAAATGAACTATTTTTTGAGATCATGAACTGATCGATGTTAGACCACCATTGATAACCTGGAAGTACGGGAATACCGTTTCGTCCTAATATGGAATTCCTCAGCAGTGCGCATCTACGAAACTGCCCTCAGGATTCGAACCCAGGACCTTCAGTCTCGCGCGCAAACGCTGACTCTAGAGGTCTAGAGGTAGAGACTGTAGGTCCTGGATTTGAATTCCGTGGGCGGGATCATGGATGAGCACTGCTGGGGATTTCCATAATAGAACGAAATGACCTTCCAATATTTCCAGGTTTTCAATGGTAGTCTAAAATTGATCAATTCATGATCTCAATAAAAAATTTCATAATCTCCAGAACCCCATAATGATAATTTTTCGTGTGTAAATACCGTTCCTTGCGTCGACAAGTTCAATGTATGGTAGTAGTCATACTTTAATTTAAGATAAAATACAATAACATAATGATTTAACACTTTGATCATAATTTCTTTACACATAAATACAAAAATAAATTGCATATTTAAATGTTTGAATAAACTGTTGTTGTTTATTTTTTGGCAAAAAATTTGTTAATATCTTTATCCATGAAGTAAATAAACATTTTTCATTTTCATTGATAGTAATAAACTATCGAAGGTCAAGAGACAAATTACAATAACAAATTGTTTTCATTTTGTATTTTTGAAGAAAAATAAAGAGAACATAGTTACTCTACAATTCTGTTTTTCTTTTTTTCCATGTTATCTTGATTTATCCATGATATTAATGACAATGGATATAATGATTATACCTATTCATTTATAAGTAGTATATCCAGGTAACAACCAATAGCCAATAATCGAAAAAAATTATTCTGACAAAACTAAAAAAATTGATAAATAAATGGAAAAAAAATTTGTTTTACAAATAAAAGTCTACATTAATCAGACAAATAAAATATTTGCTTATCTTATAGTCAAATCAATGTCAATTTTATTCTTCACCTAAATGGATTGGTTTCTATTTAAATAAATTTTATTATTATGTTTTTGTTGAAAAACAAAAAAAAAGCAAAAACCTAAAAAAACAATAACGCAAAGATAAAACCATGAATACAAATTGTAGATTATGACAGTTGTTTAAAATTATTCCATTTACTTATGGTGTAAGTTTTAGAGAGAGGAAGAGAGATAGAGAGGTAAAGAGTGGTAACTAAATAAATTTGCATAATTTACTTTGTTGTTTGAATTTAAGATTCTTCCTTAACATATTTGTCCAACTTTCGAACAAAATTCTAATCTCCTATCTTCATGTGTACTTTATCACTTGGATATATTTTCTATTATAGTAACAAAGTATAATATACAAGTCATGTTTTTCCATGAAAAAATGTCAGCTTTGTGTTTGCGTTGACTTTGAATACACTTTTCTAGAACTGATAAATGTTTGAAACTCAAGAATTATCATTGGAAATTATTTGAATGTTAATACTTTATAGAAATAATAATTCCATTTTAAAATAACACTATATGTTTTCTTAATGATCTTGATTATTTCCCTGAAGAGGTCCAGATAAGTTAGCTGTACGAAACGTTGGAATTATTTAAATTTCAATCACTGAGACTATTTCAAACATAATTTTTCATATATAATGACTTCTCTATATATGGCGCCCAATTTTTGTCAAGCTATTCGTTCTAAACTTGAGGAATATTCGTATAAACCATTTTGACATAGTTTCTGAATTATTGAGAAACCTTTTAAAAAGATTATTATATAACCATGTAATAATGAACATAATTTTCATAATAGTTAATAAAATATTTAGTTAATTTGAAGAACACCTCTCATTATAAACATACATTTTGAAAGGTCATTGTTTTAAAAGTTACTTTTATTCAATCAGTTTGATTGTGACAAAACTGTCTTAGTCCCCAAGATGGATAATCTTTATGCAATAAAACTAATATATGTGTAAAAAGTTTTTAATTTATTAACATATTTTGAAAACCTAAAATGACCTTAATAGTGACAAAATATTATGTAAAGCGCTATGGTTTCATACTAAAAAAAGGAGGAAATTTGGTGATGTATAAATCGATTCATAAAGGGATTTGTTGATCAGCCTCTTATCGACATGTGAGGATTGCCTCGGTATGATAAACAGAGATGGACGGTGGCTATCAGTGGAATTCCGAATTTGCGTTTCGTCTTATTTGGGACTAGTACTGTGCTTCAATCTCGGGGTAAGCATCAACTCTGCGATGGAGGTGCACCCGGCTGACGAGTTCTAAATAAAAAGAAACGCGCATTCTGGAGTTCCGCTCTTGATCACCACCTATCTCTGCTAGTAATTCTACTTCTGATATAGTTATAAGGACTTAATGATGCTTTTTTTCTCTAAATAAAAGTACTGCAAAAATATACACATTCATCTATATTTTACAAAGATCTTTGAGTCATGACTTTCTTTTCGAACCTATAGTACATAATTTATCAAATTATTGGACTGTTGTTAACGTCTTTCGTACAGGAAGAAGCAGGCAAACGGTAACGTCGCTTATCTTATTTAATGCTTTTAAGAGTATCGTCAATACTCCGTATTGTCATTTTTTTCTAATAATATGCAATGAAAAAGTTATAATGCTTATTTAATGAAATGTGAAAGGAGTATGAACCCGTGAATAACCGGTTGCTTGTCATATTGATGCGTAAACTTATCGCTATTGGGATGTACAGGTCATTTACTAACTTTATTATTCTTTAACTATTGAACCTAAATAACACATAACAATGAAATATATTTGCCTAAAGCATATTAAATAACTAAATTTCACGAAACCATACTAACAAGTTATATTTGTACGGGATTAGTGTTAGTTGGGTTATCATTTAGAACTAAAGAGCATTAGGCAACTTTAATTGGTTAGAATATTACTCTTCAGTATTGAGCATTTATGACTACAAAAGATCGGACACAGGGCCTTCAGGTCCCGAGGCAAAATCCTAACCATTCAAAACACTAAGTCATCGTTGAATAGAACAACTCTAAGTTGACTAAGTTTGTAAAATAGGTCCAGTTCTTACCTATGATATTACTGACTGTTTTAATCCCTATATGTCTCAACTGAGAGCAGTCTGTGTTGAATGCAATCTACAGATTAGATGAATCTCAATAAAACTCTTTTATTTAACATTATACTATTTGAAGTAAAGATATATTTTATCGTCAACTATCCATCTATGTGACTTTATTCTTCAGGTTGCTGAGATAATCACATACAACTCATACAATTCCTAGAAAATTAAATAAGTTTTAGTTTGTCAATAAATAATAAACGCTTTCTTTTTCACCATAAGCAATCTATGCATCCCGACCGTTGCTGCTACCTTGACGTCGTGGTTGGGCTTGCTTATCGTGTTGGATCAACCGAGCTATACTGACTGGAACAATCACTCCTCAAGGTCCTACCATGCCAGGTAGGTCGGTTGAAGAGCGGCAAGACTAAAAGCAGCAAACCCAAGGTCCAAAGGTGAAGTCGTACTGCTGAATGTACAGAGGTGTGACATTGGTAAGATGCTTCCTTCAGACAACCAGCATGACAGCGATGCTGCCTTCCCACAGGGAAGGGTGTAGTTAGACAAGGTCGACCCTAAAAATGCACACATTGCCTTATCCCACGGATATCCGCCTCCGGCGGTAAGGTCTCAACAAGTACGGAGCTAACACAAAAATTACCCACAAAAAGATCGTGTGTGACCGACCTCAAACAGTTGTCCCTTGGGCACTGCGGTCACGGTCTCAGGTCATTAAGATCACTTCTAACCCAATTTCCTTTTCAGGTACCTCTAGAAGAACCCCTCCACGGTGTGGGCGACCGGGAAGTGATAACTGCCCCCATATCTCTAACAGTACTCTAATCTATGCATAGTATCTTAATAAACCACTCCAACCAAGTAACGATAATACCATTCAAAATTTATTATGCTATTTATTTACGCCAGGAGTTAGTTTATTAACAAGGACTAATATAAGTTAGAATAAATATGGTGAAGAAACCTTCATAAATACCAGATATAGTGCAAATAAACTAGACTTTTCATACAATGTCTTTTATTTTTCATAACTACTAGCCAATATAAAGATTGTCTTTGATTTAAATGAGTATACAAAAACATAGTCCAAAACATTTGGTTCATTGTTGACAAATTCGAATTATATTCATCCTTTTGTTCTACGTTCATAGAACTCACTAGATTCTAATTTATTTTATTTCTTATATTGAAATGTTTCTAACAGTAATATGGTTTTTAATATCAAGCATAAAACAGATTTTATGAAAAAATGTCTTTTTCATTATTACCAGTGGTCAAAATGAAACATCATCATAAAATTGTTATCCACTTACAATGAACTTTTATTTAAATCTACTTTCAGATTAGTCACAGTTAAAACATGTAACTAGTAAATATTGCTTACTTACTTACTTAAACCTGTTACTCCAAATAGAGCATAGACCGTAGACCAGCATTCTTTAACCTACTCTGTCCTGAGCCTTCCTTTCTAGTTCTATCCAATTTTTGTTCCTTCTTCTCATGTCTGTTTCCAATTCTCAGTGTAATGTGTTCTTTGGTCTTCCTCTTCTCCTTTTACCTTCAGGATTCCATGTGCGTGCTTGTCTTCTGAAGCATTTAGATGCTTTCCTCATTGTGTATCCTATCTACTTGCATAGCTACTTCTTGATTTCTTCCTCAACTGGATAGAATCTGGTTTGCTCTCTTCCACTGTAGCTTATTGCTGATAATATCTGGCCAACGGATCCGAAATATTTTGAGTAGACAACCGTTAATAAACACTTATATCTTCTGTATGATGGTTTTCGTATTTCTCCAAGTTCCTGCCCCATACATACAATACAACTGAATTTTTTTATATTAATTATATTCCTTTACTCTAATATAGAATAAAGTAAATAATATAATGATTCATAATAATACCATTCATAAATTTAAATCTTTATATTTAATTAGATGTTCATTAGCTTAACTATACTAGGGGTAATCATTATCTATAAGCTTCAATGAGATATAATATAATTTTTATTATGTAATAAGAAAACTAAAAATCAATAAATTAGAAAATAAAATAAACAATTTTTTTCTTTTTTTTAACAACTTAACTAAATAATAATCATTGCTTAAGGCGTTAATTTACACAAAGGGGGGTGTTTTTTTACCTTTACAAAAATATTATTCATTCAATACGATTTGAAAATAAGTAAAAAACATGTTTAAGATGAATTGAAAATAATCAATTATTAAATTCAACTTAGTATTGTTTGTTTGAATCTTCCCATCGATGTGTTAGGACTGCAACTGGTCAGTCTCTAATTGGCATATGTGCATACTGTGCGCATTGCCTCGATATAACCTTAATTCACAATCATTGTAAGCAAAGATGGATAGTGGCTAGCAGTGGAATCCAGTTTGACGCGCATTTCGTACTATTTGGGACTCATCAGCTGCATCTCAGAGTTGATTTTTACTCTGGGACTTGAACCCATCAATCAATTACTATTATTAGCTTTATTCAGTAGTATACTTTTTGGTACAACATAGAATTCTCATCATAAAATATTTCAACAAGCTTCCGTTTCTTACTTCTTGGTCGATCCTGACGATAAATATTGAGTGGTCACCAGTTAGAAGTTAACAGTCCAATAAATAGTGTATATTGTTTTTGCTGCATATTGCTAGTAACCACAATAACTCTGATTAGGCCTTCTGTAACTTGTACAATGAAAGGTTGTACAAATTTTTCAGAAATTCACCTGAATATGTTATGTGAATTATAGCCATAATGATGTATTAAAACAAACAAAATTAGATAACTTGTTGAAATATTTAGATAGCAGGAACAGGTAGCCCAGATGTTCAAGCAGGCTGTTAGTTAGCGTTCTTAATTTAGTTATAACATTAAACTACTTTGAATTAAAAATTCCATGAATATCATTATTATTATCATCAAGAAAACGGTTAGATTTCATAATTTGTTTGATACAAAAGTACTAGAAATACTTCGTTAATGATAAAGTTAGAGATTCCGTTAATACCAAATTACTTGCTTCTAGGTATACTTAGCTTGTAATTCAAAATAATAGAATGTATTCTTACAGAACAATTATAAAAAAGTAAGTTGAAAATTACAATAAATTGAAAGATTAATATGATACTTGAAAAGGAAAAGAGTAGAGGTGGATAAAATGGTTTTCGAGAATTAATTCTAATTATTGAATTCATCACTTAAATTTATTGGTAAAAGAAATATTTAAAATTAGGCAGAACAAACGCGCTCAGTTCAGTTAATCATTTAATTCGCTAATTTTTCTTGGTTGAAGCTTGAAAGTTTTACATCCAGTCTGTTGAACATTCCTACATAATTGACATGAAAACATTTGGCAAATGGCTTCATTAATCATATTAAACAGCTAAAGAGTTTTAAAGTTCAATTGATAGGATTCGATCTGCACTAAAAAGGAACTGACGTACATGACATTGATCATCACCCAGTGATCAATCAATTGTAAATACATCTCAGTCCTACAGGAGGTCAGTCGCAGCCCAGATAGCTCAGTGATAACGTCTGTGATTGTGAAACTGGGTGATACGCGATAGAATCCGTCAGGGAGCATCAGTTCTTTCAAGACTACGGGTACACCCTGCTGATGAGTCCCAAGTAGCACGAAACTTAAGTCTAGGGTTTCCTGCTGAAAACCTTCAACCACCATCTTAAAGTTCAATAGTATTTAGTTCAATCTTTTAAATTTATTTTTGTACAAAATCAATAATGGCTTGTCATTATCTCTCACTTCCTAAATGAATGAATATACTAATAATTTCTATATTGAAATTTATCGAAATATCTTATAACCATTACGGATTTGGTAAATATGACGTTTTCAGATTAATACTTATCCTAATCATAAAAACCACTGTTAACTAGATTGAATAGAACTAGAAAGGAAGGCCCAGGACAGAGTGGGTTGGAGAATGCTGGTCGGCGGCCTATGCTCCATTGGGAGCAACAGGCGTATGCAAGTACGTAACTGTTAACTAGATTATACTATTGAGGAACACACTGATGGACTGTTAATGTTTATATCTGACATTAATACCCCAACTTATATTCTGTGATGTGCTTAGTTTGAAAATACTATTATTAACCTATAAACAACATATTGGTTTAAAATGTATAAATGGTTGAACTACTTGTAAATTCCTATTACATCAACTATACTTTATAAATATTTTAAAAGAAATAATTCAATTATATTTTACTAATAAAACTAACTATTACAAATGAGCATAATTAAGATCGTTGTGTCAAATATACAAAAGAGTTTTACTTTATAAACAAGAATAATTTGATTAGAACGAATAAAAAAGTTTTATTCTTCTATTATATATATATTTACTACTTATGAAGATAAACTATTCAATAGTTAAATAGTTAATTGAATTAAATAAATAAAAGTAGATTGTTGCAAATTAGATATTAGACAGTTTTATAAGGATAACAAAAGTAGAACACTTTATGAAAGAAAAATATATTTGGGAGTAAACTATCTTGATAGATAAAAACAAATAATATCACTTTATTTGTAATTAATGACCTTTTAAGATCTATCTATAGAACATTTGATCGATGATTCACTTGGTATTGTTTGGTTGAATCTTTCCATTGATGTTTTAGGACTGTAATTGATCGGTCTCTTAATGGCCATATGTGTATAATTTGCGTATCGCCTCGATATAACATTAATTCATAATTGAAATCATGAGTCAATTGAAGCTAGGCTACCATGGAAAACCTGGAAGCACTGGACGGACGTTTCGTCCTATTATGGGAACCCTCAGCAGTGCGCATCCACGATCCCGTACTCGCGAGATCCCCAAAACCCCTTCTGTTCTATAATCATATGCTCACTAGTGACTGACTTCAAGATACATGTCCTGGAGTTCTAGTGGGAAGCAGTGACCAGTGGAGTTCAAAACCACGTCTGTTGTGAGATAGGAACTCACTGAAGACAATTGGTGAATGGTTGTTCAACTTCGTGGATCAGTTGAAGTTAGACATTAACACCGTTGGATGCCAGCTCAGTGGTCTATCGGCTAAGGGCTTCGGCTTGAGACTGGTAGGTCCTGGGTTCAAATCTCGCGAGAGCGGGTTCGTGGATGCGCACTGCTGAGGAGTCCCATAATAGGACGAAACGGTCATCCAGTGTTCCCAGGTTTTCCATTGTGGTCTAGCTTCAATTGACTCACGCTTTCAACTATGATAAATACTAAATCTCCACAAAACCCCTTCTGATAATTAATTCATAAGCATTATAAGCAAAGATGGATAGTGGCCAGCAGTGGATTCCAGGACATGCATACATCTTATCGATGGTTCAAAGTTTTCAACGTTTAAAAAGCAGTTGATCACATTTTTTGTAATATTTGTTCATTATGAAAGTGAACACTTTCTATTTCAGTAATGGATCATATTGCCGTTAGAAAATTTATGAACTAACGTACTTAAAAAAAACGAGGAAACAATACAATAAGGATGGAACTTAAATTGTTGACACGTTATTGATAATTAGTCATTCATACAAAATGTAGATTATATATGCCTTGAGAGTTTTTAACACAAAAAGACTACATTTAAACGATCTATTTCTGTTTTTTCATATTTCATGAGCTCACGAAATTCAACTTTAAGAAAATATTAATAACGATTGCTTTTAAATATTAAACACTTGATATTTTCAATTCATTTAGTATTGTTTGTTTTAATCTTAGCATCCCTATGTTAGAACTGTAACTGATCAGTCTCTAATTGGCATGTGTGCATATTGTGCGTATTGCCTCGATATAGCCTAAATTCATAATCATTTTAAGCAAAGATGGACTCAGGACTTAGTGGCCGAGTTGATAACGCGATGGTGTTTGAAGCGAAAGGTAATGAATTTGAGTCCCAGAGTCAACATCAACTCTGGGATGCAGGCACATCCAGCTGACGAGTCCCAAATAGGACGAAACGCGCGTCCTGGATTGCACTGTTAGCCACTATCCATCTTTGCTTACCACACTTGATATTTTGTGATAGAAGTTTCAGGTCTATATTATTTTTAAGCTATATTTATACTGACAACATGAATCCAAATAGGTGAATTCAAAAGTCTAATACCACATGGTTATTTCAAGAAATTATGACTGTACTTTTAAAAGAGAAACTAGATTGAAAACAAATCAGTATCATGTATGAACATTGACATGATTTCACCTTAAGTGGCTAGTTTAAATAAAGATCATCAAAGATGTAGAACATAAACCTATATTCACAATTTGGATGTTTGGAATATGAAATATATTTCAATAAATTTTTTATATTACTTAATTGCCTTCGATTCCAACTATGTTACAAGACAAGCCCTCACATGGAATCATCAAGGCCAAAGAAAAAGAGGAAGACCAAAGAACACATTATATTGAGAAATGGAGACAAGCATGAGAAGAATGAACAACAACTGGATAGAACTAGAAAAGAAGGCCCAGGACAGAGTGTGTTGGAGAATGCTATTCGTCGGTCTATGCTTCATTAAGAGTAACAGACGTAAGTAATTGCCTTCGGTCAAACGATGAAAAACAACGAACATTTTGTGCTCTTTTGTATTGTTGGTAAGATCAATAAATAGTTTTTTTTCGAGAATGCATATAGTTAATGAATAGAATTATTCACATAAATTATAATTTACTACATTGTGATATATAAATAAACTTCATCCAAAACGCTACTTCAACCCCAAGAGCATATACTTGATATAAATTACTTTATTCATTCCCTTATTATTTATTAATAATCTGAATAATCATATGAATCCTTCAGCTAAACAATTTTTTTCCTCTACTTTAAAGAAATGTCAAAATTAACTATTAAAAAGTAATTGTTCTTTCATTTATTTGAAGTTTAGATTCACCTTTGACCTCAGGAAATAATAATGTTTATTTGTAATCATATTTGGTTGATTTCTATACAACACATTCGACAATCGTAAATAAAACCAATATTCTTTCAAATATATATTTTTCTCTTTTTCCTCGATAGCCAATATGTTATTAAGAAGAAAATTCATTCAAGCGTAATTAGATATAATATATATGTCTGTATGCATGTAAATATTTCTCATTATTTGTTTGATTCTATTTAGTGTCATTTTTCTATAGATGTTTCACTTGACTGGAAGCAATAAAAATACCCGCATTCATCAAATTCATGTCCTTAACACTATAGAATAAATTAAATAGACCACAAATATATGGATTCTACTGTGATAGCAATATGATATATATGAATAATAACATTTCGAACAAAGGAAGTACATGGTTTTTAGTAATTTTTTTTTAACAACTTTGAAACTGTAACCATCATCTTAGTTAAAATCATATACAACTCAAAAATGGAAATATTACAAATGTGTCATTATTTGTTCGAAGATGAATTTAGTTGGAAAAAAAAATACACCTTAATATGAAATTTAATGCAGAAAGTTTCATTGCATTAGAGAATGTTGTATGTAGCTTAGGAATTAAAGAAACAATTTACTGTTTCATGAGTCAAATGAAGCTAGACCACCATGGAAAACTTGGAAGCATTGGACATCCGTTTTGTTCTGGTATGGAACTCTTCAATGCTGCCGCTAGCGGGATTCGAACTCAGGACTTATGAGTCTCGCGCGCGAGAGCAAATATATCTATTATTTCTATTCTTTTTTCGATGGAGGTATATAATTAAGCTTGATTTTTTGAATACGTACACATGATTGAGTGAGATAATAATTCATATTTATATGTTCATTATTGAATCCTTAAATGGAGGATAAACATAATAGATGAAATAGATTTTACTAATTTTAGTCTGAAACACAGTAGGCAAAGTTAATTTTTATTTCGATTTCAAACGAATAAAAGAAAATCGTTATTTTGCGGCATTAGTTCGCAGTATATTTGAAACTATTTTTAATAAATATAAACAGAGATGGATGGTGGCTAACAGTGGAATCCTGGATACTTTGAAAATGTCTTTATATATTGTGTACAGTTTATATTAAAACTATTACGCAATTCAGCATCATCATCGATAAACAAAGACGATCTGATGCAGACATAAAGACAAGGATTGGAAAAGAAAGAGCAACATTACCACAATTGAAAAACATATGCGACTCAAAATAACTGTCATACAACATCGAAATCAGAATATTCAATACAAATTTCAGGATAGTTGTATTGGGTGAACTACTGGTAAACTATTGGTGAACTACTACAGTCATCAGCAAGATATACAGGTATTTATAAACCATTGTCTACTCAAGATAATCGAGATCCCTTGACTGTATAGTATCAGGAATAACCTACTATGTGAAAGAAGGAAGCAGCTTGCTGCTGAAGGGAATTATCAAGCTGATTAGTATGAAAGCAGAGTACGTCTTCAATATACCAGTGAAATTATATGCTTGTTGAAAAAAATTAGATATAGATAACTTTAAAATTTTCTTATTAAGTTGTATTTAATAAGTTTCGTATGAAACTGGAAATTTTTCTTTTAGTGATAGAGGTTAAACCCACAACTGAAAAACCCGGTGTTTTTCATTAAGGAAAATAGCTCAATTTTGTTGTCCAATATACTATGAAATTTTTTCGCCAGACAACGAAAAGACCTTATTCTCTGTTTAATTGTCAACCTTTTTTTAAAACATTCAAATAATAACCAATTTTTTTAAGAAAAAAATAATGTTCAAAATAAACTATCTTCAAAAATGTATAACACTATCCCAAAGGTAAGCATGTTTATAAATCAAGACTGTTTTATATGTTTATAGATTTATTCAGCAAAATTCCCCCCCTTCAACATATTTTTTCCTAAGTTTGAAAGTAGATTATTTAATTTGACAATCATTTTTTTAAATTCTATTTCATGTTTTATTCATTCCCCTGATTGTAGGTAAATTATATTTCTTTTAAACAATTCAGATTTTGGTTTCATAAAAATTTATAGGTTGTGTAAAATAAACTTTATTTTTTCTTGATAAGAAATATAAACCTTTTGTATGAATATAATACGTTAATTAAATTAATTTAAAAAAAAAACAACTCTGGAAATTCATATTAATCATATTACTATACTATTTAATGTTTTAAAATTAAAGATAATTTATGAGTAGAGTGAATTGAAGATCCAAAAAATGAATTATCAGAAGGGACTTTGTGAAGGTTTTAGTAATTTTATATAATTGAATTCATGAGCCAATCGAAGCTAGACAGCCATGAAAAATCGGGAAGCACTGGAGGGCCGTTTCGTTCTATTGTGGGACTCCTCAAAAGTGCTCATCCACGATCCCGCCTCGCTAGATTCAAACCTAGGGCTTATCAGTCTTGCGCGCGACCGCTTAACCTCTAGACCACTGAGCTGGCATCTAACAGTGTTAATGTCTAACTTCAGCCAATCTACGAAATTGAGCAACCGTCCACCCTGTATCCATGTGATTCATATCCTATAACTGCTATACGTGCTGCTTTGGGCAGCATCAGTGCAACTCCTTATACGTGCGAAGCATTTTCTTCTTCATGGTTACAGTACAACAGCATTTCTCACGAATCTAATCTTTTCTGTCTAGTTAAGGTTTAGTGAGCCTCACTTGTTTGGAAAGTCGTCGAGTTGTATCTCATTATTTGACTGGTCTTTTAGTCCTTTCACATTGCACGAACATCCCATGTACCTACATTAGTTATTACTCTGATTTTTAGAAGGGAATTTTAGCAGAAATATATAAAAGTATGCAAAAACTTGCATTTTATTCTCACATATTATAAGTGTAAACTAATTTAAAAATGCATTCTATAAAGGATTTTACAAAAGTGATTATCTATCATCTGAAAACACTCTTAACCAATCCTGTGCACTCAACTTGTAAAGTCGAATTATAATCATAAGATAATACTTTACATAGAAGTTCTTTGATTTTACATTCATAAATGTTAACGTAGTTGCATTTTACTTCATCAAAAGATAGACAAAATGATTACACATCGAAAATTGTATTTCCCTTCCTTGAAATTGGCATTTCATTAATCCTAAGAAAGTTCTATTTTGAAACAGTCGGTTAAACCCAAAAATGGTAATGTCTATGAAACAAATATTTTTTCAAACAATACTTAGGCGAAAGTGAAATAACTTTTTGAGTTAGAGTTTTACTGAATGTAAAAATTTCATCTATTAGAAGGTGTTAGTGTAATAAATTCAGTTTAACTATGCAAAACTATATTATTTGGAAATTGTTGATTGATATGAAAACATTCATTGATTATTATGTAGACATATTGTAGTGAACGAGAACACATAGGGAATTAACTAAATGTATGAGAGCATGACCGTTGCTGCTACCTTGACGTGGTGGTCGGGCTTGCCTATCGTGATGATCCAATCGAGCTATGCTGGCTGGAACAATCGTTCCTCAAGGTCCTACCATGCCAGACAGGTCGGTTGAAGAGCGGTGAGACTAAAAGCAGCAATCCCAAGGTCCGAAGGCGAAGTCGTACCGCTGACTGTACAGAGGTGTGAAAGCAGTAAGGTGTTTCCTTCAGACAACCAGCATGACAGCGATGCTGCCTTCCCACAAGGAGGGGTGGGGTTAGAAAAGGTCGACCCTAAAAATGCACACCTCGCCTTATCCCACGGATATCCGCCTCCGGCGGTAAGGACTTTTGAAGAACGGAGCTAACACATCAAAAATCCCCCACAAAAAGGCCGTGCGTGACCGGCCTCAAGCAGATGTCCCTTGGGCACTGCGGTCACGCTCCCAGGTCGTTAAGACCAACACTAATCCAACTTCTTTTTCAGGTCCCTCAAGAAATACCCTTCCACGGTGTGGGCAGCCGGGAAGTGATACTAGCCCTCATACCCTTAACTGCACACAAGACCAAGTTGGTCGCTTTCAAATCCTTCCTACACCTAATAACTCTGTTATCTCCACGACTAACCCTTCCCACGTCCTTTTATCACCTCGCACCGCTAGGGCAAACGATTTAGCAACCAAAGGACGGGTTTACTGTGCAGCAGTTCGCTCCGTCCTACTTTATGGCAGTGAAACATGGCCAATAAGAGTAGAGGATATTCGTAGGCTACTAGTGTTCGATCATAGGTGTCTTCGAAGCATTGCTCGTATATCCTGGGACCACCGGGTAAGTAATGCAGTTGTTAGGAAACGAGTGCTAGGTAGGGATGGCAAATCGATTGATGAAGTAGTGAAACTTCATCAGTTGAGATGGCTAGGACATGTGTTACGTATGCCCGACCACCGACTGCCCCGACGTGCAATGTTTCATGGTGTAGGAGTAGGTTGGAATAAAGCTAGGGGTGGACAGACCAAAACGTGGCACAAATCAATGAAGTCACTGACAAGTGGACTGGGCCATGTTGGTAGGTGTAGACTACCTGGTTGGGATTCGCGAGATGACAGCAACCGATGGTTAGAGACCTTGAATGACATGGCTCAAAATCGTTTGCAATGGCGAAGATGCATCCACTCTTTGTGTTCTACCAAATTCTAATCTTCCGAATTCCTCATGTATTTATCTTTTTCTCTTTCCAAATTTATTTCACTGTACTATACTCCTTCAATAATTTCTTCAAACCCTAATCTTTTGGATTTCTGATTATACTCCTACTACTTCTACCACTATGGGAATTGAATCGACAACTGCATCTCTGTGCTAATGTGGTATGGCAACTCGAACTGATGTACGTACGTACGAAGTTCTACGTTGTGACTGACTGACTGACTGATGAGAGCATGAAATTACAGAATGTCTTATTAAAATCTGAGAAGCATACAGTAAATACTTCGTTTACAAAATGTCAACCAATTTTCTCAGACTTGATTGTTCCTTCGTTTTCATACCAATCATTCTATGTTCTTGTTTTCTTCTCTTCGATTTTCTTAACCTTCTGTCGCCAGACATTTCATTTTTAATTGATGATACATACTACTTATATCTGTCGACATCAGTAGCACACACCACAATATACTTTGCCAGTTCATATTCACCATGATTGTTACACATTTAAAAATGTTTTTGCAAATGGGAAGTATTTGCATATTTATATAAAAGTTTTAACAGTGTTGTTCGAAGTATAATTGTAACAATCCGAAGTGTATAGAAGAATTTGCAGATTTCCTTAAAACTTGAACAGTGACAAAAACATATGAAACATCTGTTAATATATACAAATATACTTTTGTGCGGTTAATTATTATGGAACTCATCAACATTTTAGGGAATATTTCAATCGTAACAATCAGTTTTATCCTATAGAGATTGAATTAACCCGAGCATAAATATTCACTTATTCGTTTGTCAGTTTGTTTATTTAATTATTTTGATACTGATTATCAATATTGTTTCACATGAATGAACAAAAAAATATAGGCATGTATACGAATTCATTAAAATCCTTGTAAATATATTAGCACACAAAAAAGTAACCATTTCACATTAACAAACGGATAATTTCGGTGAATTAGTCAACGACTTTTGAAAATATATCATAGGCATAAATTTGATAAGTGAAAAATACTACTGAATAGAAACTCATTGACTCTGTCTTAGTACTGAATAAATGAATCCAGTTTTTTTGTTGGTATCTTTCTTTGAGTTCATGTGCCCCGACAATACGGTGGTAAAGAATAAACACTTAATTGACTCCAATATTCATATTTAAAACAATCTGTAGTACTTCAAAACTTAATGCCTACAGTAAAACAAACATATGAAAAATTCAGTACTGAATGAAAATGTTTGAATAATACAATCTGTAACAAGTGAGAACAATGTTGTTGGGATAAATATTGAATATGAATATATAAATCATAAGGAAAGATGGATAGTGGCCAACAGTGGAATCCAGGGCGCGCGTTTCATTCTATTTGGGACTCGTCAGCTGGATTTACCTGCATCTCAGAGTTGATGTGCACTCTGGGACTCGAACCCAGTACCTTTCGCTTCAAACGCCATCGCGTTATCCACTCAGCTACTGATTCCTAATAGCCACCTGCTTGTGAAATGGGGTAAATTTTGAATTCCCTTATTATTGTTAACCTGAATCTTTCCATTGATGTTGAGGACTGCGACTGGTCAGTCCACCTGACGAGTCCCAAATAAGACGAAACGCGCGTGCTAGATTTCACTGCTAGTCACTATCCATCTTTGCTTATTATGCTTGTGAATTAAGGTTATATCGAGGCAATAAGCACAGTATGCACATATGCCAATTAGAGACTGATCAGTTGCAGTCCTAAACATTAATGGGAAGATTCAAACAAACAATACTAAATGAATTTGAAGAAATAAATGTTTTCCAAGTAGATATTCCGTGTAATTCTTTCTAGACAAATAAAACACAAACCCAAAAATAAATTTTAATGGTCATAAATGCTTTAAAACTGTTGACAAAAATGCAAAGAAAGGAACGGTTATACTTCCGACGATCATTAATCTTTACTGATCATGTGTTTTCATACCTTATTTCCTTTTTTTTGGGGGGGGGGAATACTTTAAGTTACTTGTTATAGAAATAAATTAATAAATATATTGGATAAACGGATGTGGTTAAATTCATGAATATTATGATCAGATAAGTTAAAATTATTACTTTCTTTTCATTTTTTGTGAAGGTAATCTTAAACAGGAAATGATTGTAATACCTTATTGATATGATAGGATAATAAACCAATTTAAAATGAATTATCTTTTGTTATATAGATCAGATAAAGGTGATATAAAGCTGATTACAACAAAAGTCTTGTAAGAAATACAAAATAAATGAATAGAGATAAAAAGCGTCAGTTCTATGTAGGAGCGATTCTATTATCATAGTGATTAATGAATTAAATAATCGTTAAGGTAGCACCTAGCTTAGAAGAGTTTCCCATTCTTTTTGTTTTCAACTTTATGCAAACAAATCAGTCAAGTGTGTTATTTCAGATAAGTCTGTTGGGAGAATGTTTGAGAGTGAAATTGTAAAGAGTCAAATATAATTCAGTCAACCTATTAGATACATTTTGGTTAGTGCATTTATAAACATACATAACATATATAAGCTGATAATCAATAGTTATTCATCAATCATTTTGGAGTCAACATAAACAACAACAAAGTACCGTCACCCAAGCAAAAATTCTTTCATTTTTCCTGGAACGTGACTTAATTGACATGATAAAAACTATGAAAAATTATCTCGAATCAAAATATGTTTTTTGTCCTGTTTCATCAAAACAATGAAATAATATGTTTGTTGAAATCCGTCTTTTTATTGAAAAAACAAACAAAAAGTTTCGAGAAACAACAGCTAACAGAAGACCGATTCTCATTGATCTCGATTTTAAAGATGGTTCTTCAGTGATAATCAGTAAAATGCTAAACCGTGTAATACTAAAAACCTATCCTCTAATTAAATGAGTATCATTATATAAAGCGACATGTTCTGTGTATCAGAAGTCTTCAGGTACTCTTCTCATGTTAGTACAAATTTTTTTATAGATTTACTTATAACCGTTATAGCAAGCAAATCAATAGAACAGGAAGAACTGCTGAATAGAAATTTTTTTAAATTGAGGAATTTATTAATAATAAAAATACATTTATGGTATTTTAATATAAGAGAGAAAAATTCACAACAAAGACCACTTTCCGATTAATGTATTCTCAAGGCTGTACGATCGTTAATATGTATTTATAAGTCTATGGCAGATCAAAATGTTGAATCAGCCTTTCTGTGTATATGAGTCTACCTGCCGAAGATGCAAACTGAAGGTTTCATCAACAGAAAGAAAATAAAGGAACACTAATTTTGATTGATTTCTATTCATTTTGAATATAACTTAAAATGATGCCTATTTTGGAAATAAATATTTTTAATAACTGCGCTGCTGTTTCATGCTGTTAGGGAATCCCTAAGCAAATCAAGACTCCTAATCTTTAGATTATTAGGTTGGAATTTGATGGTTCATATTTCAGCCGGTATACAATCGATTCGTGAATGACCCATTTTGACTATAGTAATATATTAGCACGATATTCCTGTTCTGTCTTTTTTCAATTCTTTTTATGAACAAAGTGCTGTCAATTAACGAGGCGTGTTATAATAGTTGACCACATGATTGTGGTATAGAGACATGAAATTCGATGCATTGTCTTATATTAAATTGGTTTCTTTGAAGAGTATCATCCGTAAACACTTAAAGAAGGTAGATAGCGACATAATCAAAAGACAGCAATGCTGCATCTGTATTTGTCAGTTATTTTTTTAAAAATTACTTTAATTCAGTCTCAGGACATAAAAGATTTAAAAATCATGAAATATAAACTGTGGTTAAAGTTATGGTTTAATTCTCGTGAGTTTATTTTCTAGCTCTTCTAAACCTGTTAAGGATATTTTGGAACAAACAATTCCAGTTTAATTTTTGTGTTTCAGATAAATTGTCTAATAATCTTATTCCAGTTTTTCAATGTCATATCTCCACAAGAAATTCACAGTAATATTTATGTAGCTGATTACTTAATCCTTACCTTATCAAACTTTTGTATTATAATGCCAGTAGTTTGATTGTGAGCACGAAACAAATTAGCTATGTGAAAACAAATGCAGTTAAGAAACTTCTTTGACAGATATAACCATAACATACACAATATCAGTTTTAAAAGAAGTAATTCTATTCTTACCGTTTTATATTAATCTCTATTTATTTATTAGTTTGCTTCTTTTTATCAGAAGGAATTTTGTGGATATTATAGTAATTTCGTTAGTTGAGATCATGAGTCAATTTAAGCTAGACAACCACGGAAAACCTGAAAGCTAAGCGCTCGCGCGCTAGACTGATAGCTCCTGGGTTCGAATCTCGAGAGGCGGGATCGTGAATGCACACTGCTGTGGAGTCCCGCAATAGGACGAAACGACCATTCAGTGCTTCCATGTTTTCCATGGTGGTCTAGCTTCGATTGATTCATGATCTCAACTATTTATATTTCTTTTCAGTTCAAATAAATCTTGAAGTTATAATTCATATTGAATATTTTCTTATTATCATCTAACTGTCATTTCGAGTAAAATTATTCATAAATCAAAATAACTTTATACGCTTGAATGTTAGACAAAATTCAGTAAGATATACTGTAGAATGAAAAAAAGAACATCATAAGACTTTGTAATTTCGTTACGAAAAGTAGGCAAAAATGCTATAGTTTATGTTTCCTGTCTATATTTACAAATGAATAAACGTATATTTTGATTATAGTATTATCATCTAGCGAATAAATGACGAATTCTATTGACACTTGTAGATAAGAATTAAAGTAGACTAGTTTAGGTTCTTTATGTCAACTAAAATCCTTTTTATATACTACAAGCTAATCAATATATCATTTTCATGATTTAAATCATAATTTGATCCCAGACCATCACTATGTACCTGAAAGTACATGGTGGGCATTATATCCTCAAATTGGATTCCTCAGCATCGTGGAATAGAAATCAGGACTTTCGGTCTCGCGCACGAATGTTTAACCTCTAGACTGCTGAGCCGGCATTCAGTAGTGTTAATTTCTAAATTCAATCAATGTGAGATGTGGCGGAAACCTCAACCATTATATGCAGAGTATAACTGTCGCACACACAACGTGACTGAACTCCATAGATCACAGTAACTCTAGGAGTTGCATCTTGAAAATAATGACTAATGAGCAAATGTTTATTATCACTGTAAGGACGAAACGGCCATCCGAGGCTCTTGGATTTTCATTGATGGTCTATCTAGGTATTTCATAAAAAGCCCTTGAACCATTTTGAGATTGTGACTATCGTACAAATAATTAAAAGTAATCCGATAGAATTGTATTCAGTGAAATATGTTGGCTTAAACTTTTTCTGAAAACTTAACTTTTCTTAAATAATAATTGAAATTATAAATACAAGACATAGAGTAGCTTTAAATAAAGTTAGATGGGCCACAGGAAACTGATTATTACCACCTATTCATAATGAGTTGAGAGATTGATTCATAAAAAAGTGATGTTTTTTGCCTGAATGATGAAGTTTTTCATTCACAGCAGGTTACATGAAGTAATTTAAGTAGTATAGAAATTTAGTGAAAATGTATTTGTTATTCTATAGTGTTAAAAGTTTTTTGTTCGTTTCAAAACAGATTTTAGTCAATTATACCAACAGCTAATAGAAGTCTGCCCTTACACACATACACACCATATATATCGAAAGACGTAAAAATGTAATTAACTCCAGTTAACCAAGTTAATTAAATTATCTTAATTTATTCATACAATGCTACATATACATGCAAATTTATGAATACTTTGGTTAATATGAAAAATTTAATACTTGGTTGAAAGTTAATATATATGTCTACACATCATATAAATGAAAGTCACTTACAGTGTGATGTGGGTTACTGATATCCACATAAGTAGTATATGGTGATGGTCGGGTATTGTATGTATTATAGTAGAAGATCGATAAGGAGAAAAAGGGAACGGGATGCAATTGGTATGAAAATGCATGAACAATTATAATCGGAGACTATGGACGGATATTTGCAGAAGAAACAGTCAAATTGAGACAATTGATTGTTATTTTGCAAATTAACTGTTCACTATATGGTTCTCATATTTTACTGAGATATTCTGTAATGTGCTAAAATACATTCGATTGTCCCCACTCATGTTCTTGGTCACTACAACAGTACAATATCATTTATCTCGGTTAGGCAATTTAATTAACAAATATTGATATTTCATCGAAATTTTTCTAAGAAAAAAGGTATTTTTATAAAAGAAAAGTTAAAAAGAAATGAAGAGTTAGAAGTTGGGTTTCAGAAAAGATAAAAAGTATACTAAGGCATTAGTCTAATTGAAATTTATAACGTTTTTATTCATAAATACATTGGGTATTCAATATTGAAGGGATAATTTTACTGGACAAAAAATGTTAATAACTGAAATAAATTGATACTAACACATTGGTTAAAATATTATATTTAGTGATTTCTTCCATCAAAATCAACTACATAATGAAGCTGAAAGATTGTAGTAGGAATCATCTCAAAAAGACTCTACATCAATCTTATTCTGTTAGAAATGTTACCACTAAATGAAAATAATTATGAGTAAGGTTATTATAAAAAAGGGTTATATATAGCAATCATGAAGAGCTCTATCTTCTGAAGAGATTCTTCAAAAACTTATTTAAATAACAAGAAATCTTAACAGTTAGTTGACAACAAAAAAGAGCAAGTATACTCAAGATTGTCAGTAAGTTGAGAAGCTTTTCTCATATTCCGTCATATGTAGTAATTAAAGAAAATCATATCTCAGGGGCTACATAAGCAGCAACGTTAGATGTGAGGGATTCTGATACAATGAACAAAATGATTAGTATCAATTTGTGATTTGATGTTCACACAAAGGTTGCTTTTCCCAGTTTATATATCACAGTCTCTGGGAAGTATATCAGCATTATTCAACCAGAATAATGACTTTCATTGGTTAAAATTCATTGTTGTGTAGTATTTTTTTTCTAAAGGTCATACAGTTTCAGGAAAACGTAAAATATACCACAGCAAATATCACTATGATTTCTAACAACATTTCTATGAATAAAAAATCTAGCCTTCATAGACTATCCTGCGGGAAAAAATGACTTTTTGCAACTATCTGTTTATTCCTATTTATAAGTAAAAAGTGATATTTTGTAAAAAGGTCGATGAAAAACGGTCTCGATAGAAAACGAAGAAGTCCTGTAAGAGATACCATGAAAAAACGAGTAAAATGCTTTTGTGAACATTGTGATAAATTCCTATAAAATGATACAATTGTTCTTTATAGGTACTTCCTTGTGGAATTCCAAATACATGGAATTTAGAAAATCCGCTCGGAGCATTGACACAGTGTGCAGTTTTCTACCGGAATTCACATCAAGGAATATTATTATTCAATTTGAATAATGGTCTACACAACACATTTCCGTGAATTATTTGGTTTCTACGTCGGTTTACAGAAATATAACAGAGTATAGCCAAACAACAAAAACAACAGTGTGATCAAACTTTAATACTTGAACCTACATAAAAAAGTTACTCAATATAACATAAACACATAATCAAGAGAAAAACAAGGTATTTTTATTGATACTGTTTAGTAATTATTAGTTGTTATTCACAGTGATGCTGTCGTTGGGTTGCACAAATATTTTGATTATCTCCTACTCTGATGTGGGCTTTGATCCCGTTAGTGCATCTCATTTAGGCTATCAGTTAACAGATTGAATCTTCTATATGTCTATCGAATAATGATTGATTTCTAGTAAGTGATCTTAATCCCAAACTGTTGGAAAATTTCTAAATTACTTGGTGTTACATTTATTTAGTATTTTTGGCGTTAGTACATTTGAATTCACATATACGATCACCAACTTTCATTAATATAGACCAAGATATGTAGTAATATTTAATAGGTAGTTGGCTTCCAGCCTTAATTTAGTTTAAATACCCGAAATGTTTTTCACGTAGAGTAATGTTATCTGTTTATTGATTCTAGACAGTGGTCTTGTATGTGGCATGTAGCGGAAAGCACTTGATGAGATTTCAAGGGCTATTATTTTGTTAAAATGTATTTATTACGGAACTCCTTTCCGTACTTTGTGTTTTGGTGATGCTTAAATCTGTCCTTATCAATTTTAACAAAGTCTTATACACAGCTGAGTTTGTGGGTCATTAGGATATTGTTTCTGTAACTTATATTTTCTTTAGTTTGAGTCGGATTTTATTATTCTTGAGCCTGATTTTTTAATTTAGTTGTTGTAACCAACGTACCCATGTAAACATACCGAATGTTGGACACCTGTCAAAATGAGATGGACGATCACACAAACCAATACCTTACAGAAATTGCTTAATAAAAGCATGACGAGAATGGGCGAGAGAATAATACAAAAAGAGTTGAAGTTAAAATGTTCACCATATATAATATAGAAAATCTATTTGGTAATTTAACAAAGAGATTAGATTTCTTTACTCATACACATTCCTATTACAAACAATGTATGAGTAAGATCATAGTAACAAGAATAAATACAAGCATAAAACTATACCAGGGTTTTATTTACATTATTTTATAAACTCAGCTTATTGTAAGTGTCAGCATTTTAACTTTCATTATTTTAGTCTTTGTTTTAGTCACGTAATAATTATCCTGTCAATTCATTGTTAAATGTTGACCATATGACTCATAAAGAATTGTTTAGGTTTTTAAAGATATTGAAAATATAAATAAAGTATAACTGGTTTATGTTTGAGTAAGAAGCTTCATTATTATACAATAGATCATAATCATTCGTTATTTCATGAATTTTCTAATATTTCCAAAGGATATTTAGATAGATATTTAGATAAATTCATTTAATGTATTCACTGAGTATATACCGTTTGATCAGAAAGAGGTTTTGTGGATATTATAGTAATTTAATAGTTGAATTCATGAGTCAATTGAAGCTAGACATTCATGTAAAACGTGACAACAATGAACAACCATTTCGTCTCAATATGGGACTACTTAACAGTGCGCATCCACGATCCTGACCCATGAGATTCGAACCCAGGACCTATCAGTCAATAAACAAAAAAAGAAAATAGCTTTTACAATGCTTAGTTAAATAGAGAATTGTAACAATGCCAAAAATGAAATAAATGACTTTTAAAAGGTGACATTCAGTAAAAATGGAATCTTTTTCCTTCCTTTAAAAAAAAAATAATATTTCAAGGTAGACCAACTTTATTCATCAAATGATGGTCACTATATTGATGATAACTGCAAAATTTAAGTAAGATGGAAATTTCTAGGGATTTGATTTAAATTATCATTCATGTTAAACAAAAGTTAACTAATAGAAGGGGGTTTTTTGGAGATTTTATTAATTTTATAGTTGAAGTCATGAGTCAATTGAAGCTAGACCACCATGGAAAACCTAGAAGCACTGGACGGCCATTTCGTCCCCACAAAACCTTCTTCTGATAATAATCATAGGTTCACTAGTGACTGGCCCCATAAGGTATTTACTGGAGTCCTAATAAGAAGCAGTAACCAGCGGAGTTCAACCAGGTCTGTTGGGAGATATCAACTCACTGAAGACAATGGTGGACGGTTGCTAAATTCCGTAGATTGGTTGAAGTTAGACATTATTACCTTTGGATGCCGTCTCAGTGGTCTAGAGGTTAAGCGCTCACGCGCGAGACTGGTGGGTCTTGCTTCAAGTGACTAATGATTTCAACTATATAAAAATATTAACTGAATAATTTATCATTTTCTTTAAGATAATACTTCGACTGTTATTAGTATCATTCATTTAGTATTCCGAAGAAGTTGAATAAAGCAACAATTATATAATGATGTTGGATGACTAAAGTAAAATTAAGGTATTTCGAAAAAATTATGATTTAGGAAAGAGATGGTTACAAAAGTCAATAATAATAAATGAAACTAAGTTTTAGTAATTTCATCATCGGTTGATACATTGAAACTGTTCATATTTTATAGGTATATAAGGTTTTCGTTTCAAATAATTGTCGTGCTATTCTAATGAAAGATTACTTACATGAGTAATAAGTATGTAGAACTAGATAGTTTCTAAAACTCTTAGTGTTTTTTTTTCAGCTCATCACTGGTTATTATTACAAATCAATAAACACTAAATACTAAGAAAAAATTGTCGGGAAACTCATTATTTCAAAACCTTCGATACAGTTGTTCCTGTTTTAATAGTTTAAAGTTTCTATACTTGTCATAAAACATGATAAGTTTATATTCGATTCTATTTGAGTTTGTAGGTTTAGTTAGGCTGTATGAAATTGAAGGGTAAGTTAGAAAATCTGGTCTTTAGAATAAACTAGGAATAATATTTTACAAGCTTTGAATGAAATGAAATAACGTCCCTTAAAATAGCTTCTGTCATAGCTTCTCTTTTCTCTGTTCACAACGAATTGCACTTTTCAAATATTCGATTCACCATCCAATTATCTAAACACTTCTTATTACGTAATCTTATAATTTTTATGAATGTTATTTGAGTGTCTATATTTTTTCTGATCATTGACCTATTTTCCTATTATGTAACATTGATTCAAGCCTTTTATTATTCTTATCACAACTAGTACACCTGTCATTACACTATCAATTTGTACTTTTCACTTATTATTAATTTTGATTATGTAATCTATTCCACTGTTATCATTGACTCATAAACTGCCTTGATTGGTTTAATAATTTCGTATATGCATATAAATATTACTGTATATTAGAGTAAAGCCTGATGAGGATCTAATCGAAAACAATATTGTTTGATTATATATGTTGTTTTGAACCATTTAAAATAATTCAACAATCACGTAAACAATAGGTTGTTTCTTTTCATAATCAAATATTATCATTAAAATGAACTAATGGAAACTGTGTTTTACGTAAACATTTTATTTAATTGCGTAATAATACATTTTTATAAAATGCTCAATTCCAAATTCATATTTTTGATAAGAACGATATGTCTTGAAAAAGTATAAATAAACCACTTTTAAAACCAAAATTGTCTAAGGTGGATTGAGTAAAACATTTTTTAACTCAAATTCATAACCTGAACCAATTGCAGAAAATATATTTATCCGTATGTCATATGGGGCATTATTTTTTTTAACCATTTATGGATAAGTGATAAGCCATTTCCATATTTCCGATAAGATGTTTATTATTTTATTGACCTACTGTAACTTGACATTTAAATAGTATATATATATATATATATATATATCGGTTGTTGATTGTTCTCTAAGAGATATGCTTCATCATTGACTCTAATTGTCAAGATATGTCAAAGGGTAATTTGTAGATAGTCAACAATACTGTCATGTACTACTTTTTAGTTTCAGGGCATTCAATAAATAAATAGTTGAATTCATATCTTTCACTTGTTCATGAACGTATTTACCCTGATTTAATATTCATTCCAGATGCTAGTTAAAATGCTTGTAAATTTATCATTATACATGTCAATTTCCTCATTTATTCTTGTGTTATCAATATCTAGACTGGACATCTGGATGATTGAAATGAAACAATAAATAACATGAATGGTTTACACAGCATATATTGACGAGAAGAAGACAAAAAAATATAGGACTGGATTATTCAGTTTTCGAAGTATTGATATCGAAAATCCTTAGCAAATCATGAGCACCTAGGTTATAAGATATGTTAAAAACGATGTTTTACTTCACCAGTAGATTTTAGTACAAGGCGGAAAAAATTCAAACTGTTTAGAATATTAGGTGTTGCTAGACTTACAGTTTACAGTAAGAATGCGAAAAGCGGTATCAGATATTCGTGCATTTTAAGTGAATTTATTGATGAGTTTATCATTTGAAAAGTCAGAATTATTTATGCATGTACGACCATATTTCATGTTATCGCCACCTTGTGCTCTCAGTTACGGAAACATTCTTAGTTTATAGAAATAAAATTTTTTTAGGCATGAAATTCTATTTAACCGACATTTTTATTCCTAAATTACGGTTATACCAATTTTCGATTTATTGCACTCTTCAAATTACTTTATAAGTTCATAAAAGCCCTGGACGACCGTTTCGTCCAAGTATGAGACTCCTCATAAGTGCGCATACACGCTCCTGACTGCGTGATTTGAACTCAGCACCTTCAGTCTGTTAATTTTCATTGATATTTCTCTTAAAACAGCCGTCATTGACGTTCATGACTTTATTGTAATAATTAAAAAACAGATATTCTTTCTGATTTTAACTATTCTCCTCGAGTGAAGGAACTAGTTAGAGCGTAAGAATACAAAATATATTCTTTGGTTTAAAGAAAAAACCACATTCTATTTTATAACTCTTCAAGAACTTTAAAGAGATCGGTTTTTAATGATTTATTGTTGTATTATTGTATTTGAAAGTAATTTTGTAAACCGAAATAATAAGAGTTGAAAGAGATAATGTCATCTGTACGTAGAGAGAAATAACTTATTCAGATATTCACATGGTGTCTTTTGAACAATTCACATTCTTCGAATAAAATAATCTTTACTTTTTAAGGTTTTAATTGTAGAGAATCGTCATGTTATCGTTGTTTAGAATTGATTTCTTAAAAGCCGAACATATGGTATAATGTCAAGTCATAGTGTATTTATCAAGAAACATTTCTCACTTTATGCCTCTTGGATAGATACTGAAAATACATAAGTGCATTGATTATTCTGTTGATATTCACTAATGAACACTGTTATGAAACGTATTTACAATTAATTAAATTTGTATTCAGTTAAACGATGAAGCTGTTTCAGCTATTACCTTTTATGAATTACACTGTAAGTAGGTTGGTTATTAGTCTTATAAATTTCTTTCTTCCAGATATAGAATTTGATACTTTGTATTATATGTCATGAACAAATTTCTAGTATATATTAGATATTTCAATAAATCATTTAAGTAAACATTTATAGTAGTATGTTTCATATCTAATTAATTCCCTAGATTAACTACTTTCAATTTAAAAAAAAAATAACCATTAATAATAAATCAAGTAACAGATGATCACTGCTTTTCAAAAATTACTTGTATCCCGTGATATATACGTATGTCCACTAACCGAAACTGAACTAGATGTTCTAAACACTTTTATGGTAGAATATACATGACTTTCAGTGTATTTAAAAAAGTGTACCAATATCGGCATCTATAATTAATAATGCCATAATTGTCACTAATATTATCTTTCTGATTTCTTTTGTAAATTATAATTGAAGTAAAATAACTAAAGTCTTATATCAAATAGTATGTGTCATGATATTATACTGGTGACTATATAGAGCCACAGTAAACACCAATATTCTTTGACTAAACTACATACCTTCAAATAATAATAACAATAACCATTATCTATTTCAAATACAATGTATAGGCGCTAATCTCTTATAGAAGTATTTAACTAAAATTATATATCAATTCACTTAGTATTGTTTGTTTGAATCTTCCCATTGATGTTTTAGGACTGCAATTATTTCGTTTGAACTAACCCCCCCTTTAAAGTTTAAATGAAACATTTTGAATGTTGACTTGAAATGAACATTGATAACATTGATATTATATTCATTTAACAAGAAAATAAATAATTATGATTGGGAAAATTTCTATGAACGAAATGACAAATATAAACTATATTATATATATGTATACTAAGGGAAGAATAAATATAGAAAAGAATATCCTTTCCTAATTGTAAACGTTCCTACTGTTTACTTGTAAGTATAAACAAGATAAAGTAATATATATATTCTACAATGTAAATTATTTCTTTTGATTTCCGTATATTCTGTTTACATTGATAGTTTATATTAAAAAAATGGTAAATTAAACGTAAGTGACAAACGATATTAGTTTAATAAATGTGTAACAGATACATCACAAGCATTATAAGCAAAGATGGGTAGTGGATAGTAGTGGAATCTAGGTTATATCGAGGCAATACACAGAGTATGCACTGATCAATTAGAGTCCTAAACATCAATGAGAAGCATCAAACAAACAATATCAAGTGAATTTAAACTTCATCTCATTGCACAAGCAAGTGGCTATCAGGACTCAGTAGCTGAGTGGATAACGAGATGGCGTTTGAAGCGAATGGTGCTGGGTTCGAGTCCAAGAGTGAACATCAACTCCCAGATGCAGGCGCGTCCAGCTAACGAGTACCAAATAGGATGAACCGCGAGTTTTGGATTCCACTGTTAGCCACTATCCATCTTCGCTTACCATGCTTGTGAATTTAGGCTATATCGAGGCAATGCGCACAGTATGCACATATGTCAATAAGAGACTGACCCGTTGTAGTCGTAAACGTCAATGTGAAGATTAAAACAAACAATACCATGTGAATGTGTAACAGGTAGTTCATAATAGGCAGCTTTTTTAATTCTTTAGTAATGATTATATATCAATAAAAAGGTAATTAAAAATTATTTAAGTAGATTTTACACAGAAATTATATAAAATTACTATCATCCAGTTCATTCTTTATATTAACAACAAAGTAACTAAAATAATTTTTAAATCTTAAACATGGCCTGACTTACGAAACAATTTTCACTTAAGCTGAATAACTTCTTAGATGAACGTGAGTGGATAAATGCAGTTTTCAACGAATAAATTATCATATGAATATCTTCATATACATTGAACAAATTACTAGTTACTTGAACTCAGTAGATTAGTAGATAAACGGTTAGTATTTCATACTCCCTGGAATTATGGTTTGCAAATGACTGAAGTACTTTTTACATGACTGAATTTCCATATATTGATTTAATAACGTACATTAATCGCTAAACACATAGCGTAATCAGTTTCATAAATTATGTTGTAATCATGCACTTTACTGAGAAAAATAATATCGTTGTGCATAATAGAGTCATACTTGAAACTGTAAATCCAAAATGTTATACAATAGTTTCCGATTATAAAGTGATCAAACTGATTCGATACATAGAGTTAAAATACATACTTACTTACTTACGCCTGTTACCTCTCTTGGAGGAGCATAGGTCGCACACCAGTATTCTCCATCCGACCCTAACCTGGGCAATCCTCTTCAGTTCCTTCCAGTTGCTATTCATCCTTTTCATATCTACTTTCATTTACCGACGTAGTGTATTTTTCGGCGTTTCTCGTTCCCTTTTCCCTTCAGGATTCCAGGTTAGAGCTTGCCTCGTGATGCAGTTTGATTTGCTCAATATATGCCCTAATCACTTCCAACGTCTTTTCCTAATTTCCTCTACAGCTGGAAGTTGATTTGTCCTCTCCTATATAACACTATTGCTGATAGTATCCGGTCAGTGAATGTTGAGTATTTTGCGTAAACAACGACTTGTCCTTCCTCTCAAATCTTGAATACAAGGTGAAGTATTTTTGCAGTTACTTCAATGTCTGATTTCAGTGGTTCAGCCGGTATATTGTCATGTCCTGCTACTTACCCATTCTTGATTTGTCTGATGCTCATCCTAACTTCTTCTATCGTTAGTGGAGTGACATCTATAGAAAGGTTTGTGTGCGCCGCTTTGATATCCGTTGGCTTCAATGGAGCCGGTCTATTCAGTTGTTCTTCTGAGTGTTCGTCCATCTGTTGCCCTGTTCTTGAATCTTCGTGATTGGATTGCCTTCTTTGTCCATGACTGGTCCCCCTCCTAGTTTCTTCGTTGTATCATATGGTTGTTTCATATTCCCTTCTTTTGCAGCTTTTTCCGCAATCGTTGCTAGTTCTTCCATTTATTTCTACTTGCCGGTTTTAATGCACTTCTTCACTTGCTGGTTCGCTTCTGCATACTCCGTGCCTTGAATTTCTCTTCGACTTTTGTTAATCGCTTTCTTCTTGCTCTTCCTTTCTTCAATCTTGTTCAGGGTTCCCATAGAGATCCTTTCCTTATGATCATGCTTCTTACGACCCAGAACCTCTTGACACGTTGAAGTTAATATTTATTTGATCTTTTTTTATTTGTCCTCCATCGTAATTTCTTGTTCTTTCAGTAGATCCTGTAGAGCTTGGAACCTGTTGTTGATAGTTATCTTGAATTCCTTTAGTTTGTTAGTATCTTGAAGGAAGGCTGTATTGAACCTTTGTAATGCTGTTACCCCAGTTGTTCAGCATTTCTATAGTCCCAGTTTCATCTTGGTCATAACCAGGTGGTGATCTGAAGCTATGTCAGATCCTCTCCTGCTTCTCTTGTCTTCTATTGAACTTCTGAATCTCTCAGTGATGCAAATATGATATATGGTTTTCTATGGTGTGATCTGAGTGTGTGGAGCATTTTCTTCTTTGTGACCAGAGTACTGAAGTATCTCTCCCATACTTAGCCTTTGCTGTCCAGCTTGTGTCGAATGAGTTTCGCTGATTCCGAGTACTGTCAATTTGTATTCCTTCATCTCAGTTGCTATTTTACTGATCCTCCCAGTCTGCCATATTGTCCAGGCTTTCCATGTAACAATAAAAATTGTTGCTCTGGTCATTAGAGGGGGCATCATCCTCGTAACTTCCGAAGAATCTTGGCTTTAATTCTGAAGAGTCATAATTCTTCCTTCAAACCCCAGGGCAGAGTTTAAATGGTTTAATTTGTTTAGTCTTGTTTTTTTTAGCAAGAATTTTTTCTACGGGATGAAGTTGCTGACCCTATACCCAACCCTCCTCCTTTACCAAGGCTTGGGATTGGCAGTAACTCTAGAAGAGTATTAAGCGGAGTTAGTTAAAATGCATACTTTACACTTAATTTATATGATCTGTTTTTCCAATCAGGCACAGTTTAACTGAGTTTGTTAATATCATTATCAAGATTTAATTTAACATCTAGTAAATTAAGGATTGAGATTATACTTCTACTTTACAATCTGGAATACTTTTTCATCTTCAAATATACGGCTTATATCACTTTCAGTGATCTAATAGACCTATTTCAATTTATTTACTTTGCATCAAGTGAAGATCGACGCAATAAATCATCTACATTAAATACAGAACGGAACTGTTGTTTTGATATACTTAGATTAATTCTAGGGATACTAGTCACAAAGGAATAAGTATTATTACTGGCAACTTTCATCAGAAGTCGTTTGAATCCTACCACTTAATCTTACGTCTTATACATATTTTCATCTACTAAAAAAGTGATTAAAACGCAACATTTTTATGTACAGAACATTCAATAAACCATATCATTGAATGCTACTTCTTCAAAATTCCCCATTTAAACAGTAATGAAAGTTTCCAATCTAAATGGTGAAAAGTAGTAACAATTATTTTAATTTTCTTAAATAAACAAATTCATTTTAGTAAGCTATCAGTTCAGTCTTTCGAATTAAGACTTCAAACATTCTAGTGTATTTATTCAAGTAGAAAATTTGTTATTCTTCATTCAAATGTTAAGTTAAATTATCAAAGATTAGGTTGATGTTAATACGTAACTTTTTATTATCTTAATTAGTTGGAAAAATATTGTCATAGAAGAAATGTGTGAGCTCAAGCGGATATGATTATCTAGTTAAGGTAATAATTGCCTTGTTAAGCATTAGAAAAAACTGTATTAATCTGATATTGTATTATAGTGAAAAAGAATTTGTGTTCATTCATATAGACTCATCATGTCGCTACCTTATTATTGTTAAATTTTCTTTTTCTTATTAGCTTTACTTGCGTTAGAACCATTACTTCAATAATAGTTAACTTACTTCAACTCACATGGATTAAATGAATTCACATGTTAAAAATTATCCAAATTTATTATTGAGATTATCATGAACGTTATTATTGATATAATGGTGAGGGGTTAAGAACTGTTAAAAAGGTTACCATTTCAACCAAAATAATGTAGATCAATTCTGTTAGAACGTAATCTATATCACTTCTTTTTCTTTATACATTGTGTTAAGCTTTCGTAAAAGGTGAATTACTTTTAAGTAAACTAGTTGATATTTCTGTCAGTTTAGTTATATCTTGGTTGGTATAAAATAATTTTATCAGTTGAATGGCAAATTTTACTTAAGTGTTAGTCGCGGCTTGAATAGCTCAGTGGTAACGTCTCTGTCAGTGAAGCTGAGTGACACGGTATCGAATCCGTCAGGGAACACCAGTTCCCTCAAGATTACAGGTAAACCTAGTTGACGAGTGCCAAGTAGCACGAAATCTGGGTCCAGGGTTTCCTGTTGACTTCCTCTAACCACCATCTTATGTGTTAGTCTATGTAGTTTGATTGCGTAATTCTGATGCTTCGAGTTAACAGTCTTTCTGTTATTATTTTAAGTTTCATTGAAATTCTTTCTGAAAATCAAAATACTATACAGTTAAAACGCCATAATTTTTTACAATAAAGTCCAATCAATCTCTAAACTTCGTATCTACTTTTCAGTATGTTTATTTCCGTTTTTACCCTAGAGATTTGATTTTCATTCGGCTTAAAGGATAACCGTTTTGTATTCCAATAATAGTCAAAATAGTTTGAAAAGTAAATGTTTTTGGAAGTTAATATTATGTTATAATTCTTTCGAATTTCACCTATACTACTTATAATTAGTATTCTTGAATAAAATGAATCTGTTTTGATGTAATGTACTTAGTATTATAATATTTATATAAATTAGTAATTACAGTACATTGACTCACTTGTAGAAATTCAACTTCTCTCAGTATTGAATACACAAACTGCTGAGGAGTCCCATAGTAGGACGAAACGGCCGTCCAGTGCTTCCAGGTTTTTCATGGTGGTCTAGCTTCAATTGACTCACGCTTTCAATTATGAAAATACAAAAACTATTGATAAACAACGGCTAGGAAGTAAACCATATTTGTAGACAACATCCACTTTTTCAACAACACTAACTCTAGTTGAGAGTTTCTACTACATGACACTTTGTTACCAATGAAGAACTAGAATAGTTTTAAACATTGAAAATTAATAGAAATATTTTAAATAACTCGAATATTATCTGTACATAGTTATTGATAGGCCTGGAATTAAAAATTTGTCTTCAAATCAAATAAAACATGGACTTCAGTGGAGAGAAAAAAGGAGAAGCACATATGTGTATTTTCTGCGAACCAAGTTATTTTGAATATACAAACCATGTCATTCAATAAATTACATCTCAAAATGACATTAGATCTAGGCAATAAATATTTTGATAATTGTATGGTTGTAGATTATTAAGATATCTTTTTTACATTATAATTACTGCTACTACTACTACTACTACTACTACTACTACTACTACTAATACTTACGCCTGTTACTCGCAACGGAGCATAGGCCGCCGACCAGCATTCTCCAACCCATTCTGTCCTGGGCCATCCTTTCTAGTTCTATCCAATTTTCGTTCATTTTTATCATATGTCTTCTCATACGTTTCTCGGCGTAATGTGTTCTTTGGTTTCCTCTTTTTCTTTGGCCTTTAGGATTCCATGTGAGAGCTTATCTTGTAATGCAGTTGAATATTTCCCTCAATATGTGTCCTATCCACTTCCAGTACTTCTTCCTGGTTTCTTCCTCCGCTGGATGAGATCTGGTTTGTTCTCTCTCACAGTAGGTTGTTGCTGATAGTGTCTGACCAACGGATTCGAAGTATTTCGCGTAGACAATTGTTAACAAACACCTGTATCTTCTGGATGATGGCAGTTTAATCTCATTTATTGTTAATTTTAAACAGTTTTTATTGAACTTGACAGAAAACACTGTAGATTTTGATTTGAATCAATCTTTTTTTTAAATCAAGTGTTTTATAGATGGAAATACTTACTTACACCTGTTATCCCTCATGTGGGAGTATAGGCCGCTCACCAGGATTCTTCATCCAACTCTGTCCTGAGCAATCTTTCCCAGTTCTTTCTAGTTGCTATTCATTCATTTTATACCTGCTTCCATTTCTCGACTCAGTGTGTTCTTCGGCGTTTTTTTAGCAAGATTGTTTTCTTCGGGATGGGGTTACCAACTCTATGACTAACCCCCCCTCTTTTACCCGGGCTTGGGACTGGCAATATCCCTAGAACAGTTACAGGGGGAATTATACATGAAAATACAACTAGAAAATAATCTAACGTTTTTGCATGAAGAAAGCTGTGTAGTGAGTCATTAGATTAAGGTTTTTTGTCTGAGAACCAACTTGATGAATGACAGATTTATAGAATAGACTGATATACTGATAAAATGATGTTTCAGGTAAAAGTTCCTTTCACATTGATCGATTAATTCACTCATCTAATTGCTAGAGATATTTAAATCAGTACAGTTGTGCTGGAAATGTATACAATAACTTATCATTCATATTTTTGAACAACAGCGTAATTTGTGGTAAGGGGTCATAGGGTTCACTGAACTTCATTGGAATAATTAACTAATACCATTTACACTATCACGGACTACTGAGTCCTATACGTCTTCGGTGTTGTTTAAAACTTATATCGGTCCATGAATTGAATAGGACGGCGTAATTATTCACGATTTTCATTTGTACCAAAATTCGCACTCTACTCTTGAGAGATGAACATGATTAACATATTTTCTTTTGTTGAGGGTTCTATCATCATTTATACAAGAATTATCATTCTACGCTCATATGATTTTGAGATCGTGGAGAAGATTTGTAGCTCAGCTGGATGATTTTGATGGAGTTTTGTTCTTTAACCTGAATGGTTTGGTCATGGAGAAATTCAAACACTTCACTTCTACCCTAAGTTTGTGCTGATGATGTCGTTCAGAAGGACGATGAAGGCTCCACAATCAAACCATCCAACTCAGAGAAAAAAACTCCATCAAAAAAATATCATTCATTGTACTTAAACACATACGTTTTTGATTCAAATGTGTAAGCCATTCCTCGTACAATAATTCATTGCTTTCATTGAAATGTTCCATGCATTGCTAGTTCACTTAAACTTCACTATGATATATAAATGAAACTAAAATTAAAGTAATCCAGTTGTATATGAAGATTATTCATTACACCTCAAAATCATCTTACTATCATCTAAATATAAAACATTTAATAAGGTATATATTTAAAATAATCATATGCCGATCACCTACACACTCCAATAACATTCATTCAATCTTAAATTCCTACATTCATTTTGTTTATCTTAATGTAAAAGGTGCATGAAAATGTTTGTTTGTTTTTCTTTTCTAAAAAAAACTACCTTATCATTATTTTTTGTTTAAATTTATAGAAACTTTATAAAATAAATAAAATAAATACAAAAAAGAAAATGTAATTCAGATATTTTTTTCACTTTCAGAGAGGAACAAACAACAGTAAACGGATAAATGACAGATGGATGTTAACGTTATTATAAAATACTGTCTTATTATATTGGTCAAATTGTTTTGATAGGAAATGAAAATTATTAAATGATCAAAACTAAATAAAAAAAGTATACAGTATTAGATTCACTTAGTGTTGTTTGTTTGAATATTTCCATTAATGTTTAGGACTGCAACTGGTCAGTCTCTAATTGGCATATGTGCATAATGTGCGTATTGCTGCGATATAGTCTTATTTCACAAGTCCTAGAGTGAACATCATTTCTAAGATGCAGGTACATCCAGCTGACGAGTTTCAAATAGGACGAAACTCGCATCCTGGATTCCACTGCTAGCCACTATCCATCTTTGCTTATACAGTATTAGAAACATCATTAATTTTATCATTTAATATGGTTTGCTTTCTTCAAAGAATTCTGTTGCTATAAACTGATATTTATAGCTTCTGTCACTTGAACACTGATCACCAAGACAATGATTTTTTACTTTCTCTGACTAAACTTAAAGTTTATCATAGAGTGAAGTTTGTATATATAATCCGAGTACCTTCGCCGATTAAAGACTTAAAAATGTTATAGTTGAACGCATGAGCTAAGTGAAGCTAGACCATCATGGAAAACCTGAAATCACTGGACGGTCGTTTCTTCCTAATGTGGAACTCTTCAACAGTGCGCATCCACGATCTCGCCTCTCGAGATTCCAACCCAGGATCTATCAGCCTCGTGCGCAAGTGCTTAACCTCTAGGCCACTTAGCTGGCCGGCATCCAACGGTGTTAATATCTAACTTCAATCAATCTAGGAAATTGAGCAACCATCCACCATTGTCTTCAATGGGTTGCTATCTCACAACAGACTCTGTTGAACTCCACTGGTCACTTAAATATATGTCAAGTTTTTGGTTATCTTCTTTTAAATGTGAAGACATTTATGAATGTTTAATTGTTTGAAAATAATTTTAATAATAAGACCCATGTGTAAAAACTTTATGAGTTATTCAAGAAAGAATAACATGAACAATTTCATAACCATATAATTTAATGACCATTTTCACTGTATGAAAGATTCGGAGTTGATCCCAGTTCACTACAAAACGTAATCATTAATAAAAAGAATCCTATTCAATTTAAAATGGTTTGGATTATCCCGCTGTTGACATTTTTGATTGAAATATATATAGCTATTTATGATACAGACTGACGTAGAACAAATGGAATGTGATTAGTAGTAGAATCCAGGATACACATTTCATCCTATCTGGGATTTGTCAGCCTGATGTTAACAAATAACACAAAAGTGATCATGTTAAAAAGCTAATATTTTTACTACGTGTTTGATCATTTGAAGTACATTTTGTTTATTAAATTGTGGATTATAGAGATTATAGTATTTTCGCAGTTGAATTCAGGAGTAGATTGAAACCACAACATGGGACGGTTGCTTCGTCTCAGTATGGAACTCATTAGAAGTGCATATTCGCGATTTCATACGTGGGAATTCAACCTAAGACCTTAGGTCTAGCGCGCAAACTCTTAACCTCTAGACCACTGAGCCGGAATCCGACTGTGTTAATGTCTAACTTCAATAGAACCATGATCATGCACAACCCTTTATCCATACTAGGACGAAACGGCAGTTCAATGCTTTCAGGTTTTCAATGGCGGTTTAACTTACATTGGCTCGTGCATTCAACTGTATTCTTTTTAATGAAATTCGTTAGTCGACAAATTACTAGTTTTCATATGAATGATACATTGCTTTGATCCCAGATAATTTATTAAATAAACATTTTATTCATTTCAGTTTAGAAAACATTATTTAAAATCTCTGACGGTTTTACCTATTTCCATTTAAGTGATACATCTGTTACATTTTAAAATTTTATTTTCATTCAGAACTTAGTTTGAACAATGAAATGTATCTCGGTTTTCTAGTAAGTTAAATATAGAATTATGAACTGATTGTGTTATAAAGAATAAAATATGATTGACTTATCACAACTCTGATGATATTAGTGCTATAAACATTATGTTCAATTAGTACATACAAAGCAAACATAACTGATAATGATGTTCAGGAAATTAAAAAATTCCTGGTATTTACTGTAGAAAAACCAATCAAAAGAGAAAACAAGTCGAATTCATTCTACTGTACAATATGGAGAAAATGATAAGAATTAAAATGATTACCCATTGTTGTTAGTATTGAATAAAAGTGAATTTCTGCAAGACTAGTTATTTTAATATCCTCTATTTATTTAATTAAATAAGTTTTCACTTGTATGATATCCGCTTTTGACATTAGTTAAATAATAAATAGTTAAACATCAGATAATATATCAATCTCATTGTAATTTAATAAACATCACAAGTCTATCATCTTTACAATACTTTTTTTCTTATCTGTTATTTCTATCTGTTAGGAAATTGATAGTGAAATAATGATAAATAGATATCATAATTTTATATAGTTGAGATCATGAGTCGATTGAAGCTAGACTACCATGGAGAACCTGAAGGCACTCGATGGTCGTTTCGTCCCATTGCGGGACTCCTCAGCAGTGCACATTCACGATCCGGCCTCGCGAGACTCGTACCCAGGACCTATCATTCTCGCGCGCGAGCGCTCAACCTCTAGACCATCGAGCCGGCGTCCAACGATGTTAATGACTAACTTTAAACAACTCACGAAACTGAGAAACCGTTCACCAATGTGTTCAGTGAGTTGATATCTCCCGAAAGACCTGGTTGAACTCCACTGGTTACTGCTTCTCACTAGAACTCATGATCTCAACTATATAAAATTACCGAAATCTCCATAAAACCCCCTTTTGATAAAGATATCATAACTGTTATTCATACTGTCTAACCTATAAATTGCACAACTCAGTTTGTACTATGTGAAGTTCATAGTTGCATTTATAGTGAACTCAAACCAGTTCATCAAAAATGATTCTGACGTTCTGTCATCAATTGGGCAGTTAAAATTAACTGAATCATAAATCTGTTGTTCAACAGAATATGTAATAGTATATCGTATTTCATTGTGTAAACAATTTTATGTTTCTTCCCGATCCTCCTACATGTACAGGCAAAATAGATGACTATATGCAAATATTACAAAATACTAATTTTGAAATTCTATCAGTTGATCAAGGATTGGTCACGGTTAAACAAGTGTTATCGAACAGAAAGCACTGGAAGGCTATTTCGCTCTAGTGTAGGACCCGTTAGTAGTGTAAATCTATTAGTCAGCAATGGATTAGACCTAGAACCTTCGAGTCTTGCTGTTAGATTTTAGCCCTTTGATAATCAATAAGGTAACCAAAATCCCATTTCCTTAATCTCAATCACTTCGTAAGACTGAACTGACATCTTTAGTGTCAATGATGAATAAAAGTCCCATACTCGACATGGATGCCTCGCGCTAATCGCGTTCATTCATTAGAAATTCGAATATAACCATTTGAAATCATTCATTAGTAGACAAATAAACTATACCCGTCAAATCTGTTGGTGATCGCTTTTGATTTAAGTTGAGAACTGTGGGACAGAATAATTCATTTAGTTAGACAAAATCTTTGACACAATAATAAATCTATTTCATTTTACCCATCTTAACACCACATATCCTTAAATCAAATATTTTTTTCAAGACATTCAGTAAAATCATCCATTATTTAGATTAAAATTATTCTGTTGTTAGGATAGTTTCTCAGAAAGGTGTAAAGTATTGAGCTTCTTTAAACATTTAGTTTCACAACGTAATCAGAGCTTGAATTGGTTATAAATCACCTCATATGCTCAGTGGAAATAGTGAAGTGCTGATTCAAATATTCTACAATGATTCCGTATATTACAAGACTGTCATTCAATATACATTAAAACTTGAATAATAAAAGGCTACATATCAAAGTTTCTATTATTCGAATATTAAATTATTTGTGAATATTGGATAGATATTGGAATATCATTAGGTGAATAGTTTTCATAGGTTTTCTCTTTCCATTAAGATGAAGATTTGTGGTGATTGTATAATGTCTACCAGTCATTCATGTCAGCTGGGAAACCTTCGACTATAGGAAAGTAAAGGACAACTCTTCGATATTTATTTACACGTAAACAGTATCGATATAGCTACCTCATCATTTTTAAATCTCACTGATTCGAAATTCATTTCGAGATTTAATATGACTATGCTCCATTATCCCATATTACTCACCATATGGTTTGAATCCATCAGGTATCGTTGCCATAAAGAACTTCAAAAGTTTGAAACTTTAAAGAAACTGCTTTCAATTTATCTCTGGTTTGAAATGATTTTCTGTTTGATGTTAATTTTTTGTGAATGGTAGATTATTCAAGGATGCAAAATTTACCAAGGTATAGAATAGTGATTATTTAACCATAACCTAGATTGGGGAACGATATTAGGAATATAAGTCAATGCTATGAACCATCACAATTGGTCACAAAATTTGCATCGATAAATTATTTATCTTGATATTGTTTCGATGATTGACATTTTCATATTGATTAACCAAAATATCAATATACTAAAACTTTTCTGACTACTTTTCTGTACACATGATGACTGTAATATATATTCTTATATTCAAAAGATAAATTATGAGATTAAAATAGAGATTTGCTTTTACATTAGTCTCTCCGCAATGGAATTTCAATGTTTCCCCGCTTTTTTTTCAAATACCACTTATCACGTGATCCTTCATTTTAGCATGAAAAAAGGTCGATAAAAATATACTTCCTCATGTCTTATAGTACCGAATTCCTTTAAAATAAATCATTTGACATAGTTACTTATGTTTACAATCAAATTTATTCAACATATTGTAAAAATGTAAACATACATTACACTATCAAAATAATAAAACTATATTTTTTAGATTCATTATTAGATCTATTACTGAATTCTTGAAATTTTTAATCATTAATTATATACTAAACAGAGAACAATAACCTGAATAGATTTATGTATAATACTTTTTCTTGGTAGTTTTGTGGATTGGTTGAATTTAGACATTAACATCATTATATGCCGTCTCAGCAGTCTAGAGTTTAAGCGCTCCCGCATGAGGCTGATATGTCCTGGGTTCGAATCTCGCGAGGCAGGGTCGTGGATGTGCACTGCTGAAGAACCCCACAATAGGACGAAACAGCCGTCCAGTGCTTCCAGGTTTTCATTGGTGGTCTAGCTTCAATTAACTAATGAATTCAACTGTTAAATAAATAATTATTAAAAATTTCAATATAATTTACAGGGTTTTCTTTTTTCATTTTTTTTAACATTCGAAGTACATAACAAACGTTTTGAGACTCGATCGCATAGCTTCAATATTGTTTGTGTGCATTCCAGTCGTTTGGTTCACAAAATGCCAATTGTGGATAACTGCACGACTCACCCAACCAAGTTTATGTAGCATCTGTACGCTTTCCAATCATATGTATATATTGTAGTATCCGGCTGCAGCCAGTGTTACTGGTGCTTTTATTACCCAGTTTGCAACAATTGTCACAATGTATCTTAATCTTAATCTGGATCGAGCGAATAAACCCTATTCTAGCAGACCTCTCACTCCAACACATATAACATCGAAAGATGACATCATCATGCTAGTCTGCATAAGGTCCACAAGTCATTTAATTACTACAATCATAAATAAAGGAACTTCTTAGTAGTCCCATATGTTGTAGTCTCTCAATTATAACGTTTCCTCTAAAATCCTCTGTGAACCGATTACACGTGAGCATCATGCACTAAAAATCCATCAAACGCTCCTAATTGACTCGTACATAAACTCTAGTCTCGCTGCCATATACTTTCATCATTTCATTAAGGTTGTACATTATAAATCATTATATTCTGTGAAATATTTAGAACACTTACCATATATAGGCGATCTTTACAAAAAAAACCTTGATTTTGTACTATAAGTGTTCTAGAGTTTTTGACGAATCATACGAGAGAAACCCATATATTATGTATAATTTAAACTTTAATTTAAGGGTGATACAGTCTTCTTAATATTAGAAAACACAGTAACATATGGACATAAATTTCATCACAAAACTCTCAGATGATAAAAAAAATATTTATTTAATTAATATTTTACCCACTCAACTTCAGGATGTCATGGCTATGAATATACAAAACTCATAGTACAATATTAGTTATGGTAATAAAATTTTATTGTTCTCTTTGTTCCGTTTAGTAAACTCATGTTATAGATGTTTCATCTATTAAAAAGAAAACTAATTTATGCCATAAAAGTAACCGTTTTATTGTTCCTCAATTTTTTAGCATCTATTTTATAACATATCATAATAACTCTAATCTGTCTGATTTTCTGATATTTGACATTATAAAGAGAACATGATTGTGTAATGGTATAATAATTAGGATATTACAAGAAGTCTACATAAAATGTTTCAAAATTACACTATGAGTATGAATGAAATTTGTTTATAAAGTTATTTATAGGCTTTAATCATATGTAGGTTTTCTAACAACAACGAAACTCTACATAGTTAAGATCATTAGTCAATTGAAGCTAGACCACCATGGAAAACCTGGAGGCACTCAACGGCTCTCTCGTCCTATCGTGGGACTCCTCAGCAGTGCGCATTCACGATCCGGCCTCGCGAGATTCGAACCCAGAACTTATCAGTCTCGTGCGCGAGCGTCTAACCTCTAGACCACTGAGCCGGCCAGCAACCAGTGGTGCTAATATCTAACTTCGACCAATCCACGAAATAGAGCAACCGTCCACCATTGTCTTCAATGGGTTACTACCTCACAACAGACCTGGTTGAACTCCACTGGCTGCTGCTTCTCACTACAACTCCAGGAAATACCTTATGGAACCAGTCACTAGTGAGCATATGATAAGCATTTAATGAAACTTGTCAAAATATCCTTTCATAGTTCTCATGTAAAAAAGAATCATATTGAGGAAAATTAATAAAACAATTTGAAATCACAGATGATAAGGTGTAATATATCCATTTTTAAATGCTCATTTGAACCATAAATTGTAATTGGAAGACAAAAGTTGAAAATATTTTAACTCATTTATATTTCAAAATCTGACCCTTTACATGTTGTTGAAGTCATCAAATTTCCATTTGTTTTGATATATACTTTAATGTACTTTAAAACATTTAATTCAATTTATGCAGTGATCTATATATTTAGGTTCACCTTAGTAGTGATAATCAGTAGAAGTTTCTCCATTAACCCAATTTCAACATCATCTGAATTATTTTGTTAATAGTTTGCTTATTCAATGCTCTGATGTTAAGGCAGAGTCAGACATGTGATTATTCTGCTTTTATTCTCAAAATTATACAAAGTTTTGAGCGTTAGAAAATGATTTGTAAATTTATTCTTTTTAAAAAAAAGGTTGAATAGTGTGGCGATTTTTTGAAAGCCTGCCTGAACATTTGGACTACCTGTTCCTGGCATCTAGATATATCAACAACTTATTTAATTTTGTTTGTGTTATTACATCATTATGGCTATTATTCAAATCACCAATTCAGGCGCATTTCTGAAAAGTGTACAACCTTTCATTGTACAAGTTACAAAAGGTCCAATCAGAGATATCGCGGTTACTAGCAATATGTAGCGAAAAAAATGTGCACTATTTAGATGTCGATTGATTTGACTATTAACTTCTTACTGACGACCACTCAATATTTATCGTCAGGATCGATCAAAAAATAAGGAACGGAAACTTTTTGAAATACTCTGTGCTGAGAATTCTGTGCTGTACCAAAAATATAATATTGAATAAAGCTATTATGAGCCTAATTGGAATTTATTCCACAATCTTAGTACCATGAAGTAATCTATGGAATTTATTCCACATACATATAAAGTGTATGCATAGTTTGTCATAAGTTTTAATTGAGTTAACAAACTGACTGTTTCAGTCATAGGAAACTAATAAATTACCACTGATTTTATCTAGATCGAAGATATTATTTATTATTTCATTCTAATATAGACTCATATTTCATTTCATTGTAACTAAATCATAACAGTTGTTGTATATAATTCAATCAGTATTCTTTTAATAGATCATTCATTTTTGCTTTTTATTGTTTTTGTCAAGGGTACATATAAACTTGGTAACTGATAATAATCAAACTATAGATAACATTTTTAGAACAGCTGATATTGTAAGTGATTAATTGTTTATGGAGTTTAAATATAGCAACCAACACATCAAGATAATAAGTGAAAGCAAAGGAATGATATATATGAAGTCACTAATGTTTCTTCTATTATAGACCATAATAATTTGTCAAACTTTATTATAATTAATATATATGTGGATTGAACTGTATATATGTTACTGTACATGTAACACGAGGCTAAGACATGAAACCATTCATTATATTCTATTCAATAAATAATTAACTAATATAAAAATTGAAAGAAAACATAATATACTATATATATCTTACAATTTAAAGGGAAGAATAAAAGATAGAAGGGTAGTGAGATAAGAATGTTTGATTTTTTAATTGACAAATTTACACTTGGTGTTATTATAATTTTAACAATTAGGTATGTACAAAAATGAAACATATGTATTAAATTTCATACATATATCTATATATATATAACTGAAGAATTAGTTAGTTGTTATTGAAAAAGTAAAAGTAATTAGTGAAGTAGGAAGTTTTGTTAATATGATGAATAACTCGTGTGTGCTAGTACTATCGAAAAGTGCAAATGAATAAAATCTTTTAAACTAATTGAAAGTAATTATAAGCAAAGATGGATAGTGGCTAGCAGGGGAATACAGAATGCGCGTTTCATTCTATTTGGGACTTTTCAGCTGGATGTACCTGCATCTGAGAGTTGATGTTCACTTTGGGACTCGAATGCAGTACGGTTCGCTTGAAACTCCATCGCGTTATCCATTGTGAAGATTCAAACAAACAATACCAAATGAATTTAAACTTCACCCTATTGCACAAGCAAGTGGCTATCAGGACTCAGTAGGTGAATGGATAACGCGATGGCGTTTGAAACTAATGTTACTGGGCCCCAGAGTGAAGATCAACTCTGAGATGCAGGTGTATCCAGCTGACGAGTCCCAAATAGGACGAAACGTGCGTCCTGAATCCCACAGGTAGCCACTATTCATTTTTGCCTATAATGCTTATGAATAAAGGCTATATCGAGGCAATATGCACATATGCTAATAAGAGACTGATCAATTGCAGTCCTAAACATCAATAGGAAGTTTCAAACAAACAATACCAAGTGAATTCATTTGAAAGTTATTTTTGTTGATGATCTATTTTAGGTGAAACACATACAAATGACATCAAATGGAATAACTTATCTCAATTACAAACCATAAGCAATAAGAAGGGCATCAACGTTACGACATGGACACTATATAAGCATTGTTTATCCACTTAATATTCATATTTAGCTTAGATTTTATTTAGTTTAAATGTTTTTTCACACATTGCTGTCGTAATTTCCTTGACGAACACCTTGAAAGAATCATAATCTACCTATTGAAATGAACGAATTCGGGCTAGCAATATATGAAGAATAAACGGAAGCGTAGTTTTATGTCAATTTGATTTCCGTTATTTTGCGTCAGTACAATTCAAATCAAATCAAATTGTGAATTATAATTACCATAACCGTCATTCAGATCCATTTACGTTCAAAGACAACTTTCTACTTGACGTTATTATTCATTTTGTAGGTTTTATAAGAATTTGCCTTATTTCACCATAGTTAATCTGTGTTATGTTTACGCGTTACCGTAGTTGAATGTAATTTTGAGATGTAGACTTCACCCACGGCATATCCTGATAGGATACTTAAACATCAAGCTTGAAATAAGCAACACCGTATATGGAGATGCCATGTGATGATATTGATTGGGAGGAAGGAGTGAAAATGATGAGAGATTTGTAAATTCATGTACCATCAACAAAATGTTTTAGATCGAAATATATTCCCCCACAAACTCACACATAAAGCTAAATGGGTCTCTTTGATTCCCTCTACAGAGAATCAGATCGATCATATTTGTATCACCAAAAAATTTAGAAGAACCATGGAAGACGTACGAACAAACAAAGAAGCTGACATAGCTTCAGATCACCACGTCGTTGTAATCAAGATAAAATTAAGCTACTATAGAGAACTACTGGAAAAGGATTCAAGAAAAACTAACTTCGAAATGTTAGGAGATGCTGGGTAGCAAGAAGCATCATCATAAGGAATGGGTCTCTATCGAAACTCTTGCCATGATCCACGTAAGGACCGTTATTTTCGTAAATGATATACTTATGTTAAGCTAACGGAATAAACGGTGATTTAATACCGTGAAAATCAAATGTGACAATTTTATTTCTCATCGATGCCTCTTTTTATTACCGATTTGTAATTATATCTATTTAATCGCATTTTCGAACATCAAATATTGATATACTTATCTGCAATATCCAAGGTGATATCATTTGGTACATAATCTCTCATCTGAGTCAACTTAAATCATTAGAGAAATCATAGTTTTAATCAATTTAATTCATCAGAGTATTTCCATTTTTTCATATTACAAATTGCTTAATCCTACAACAATCGTTTTCCCTATCTCACTTTTTCATGAAATTATATACAACTCTTCATTTAGACTATCCCATCTGGTAGGTTTTTATATTATTTCTCTTGATTAATGCATACCGACCGCTAAGTGTTATCTTTAAATCTAAAAAAAAACAAGTTATTATTAATTTAATCTCATTTTTGATTAAGTTAATTAGTTCCTATGACTACTGTCAACAAAGCTAAAGACTAATAGAAATGCTCCTGAATAATTATTTTCAGTAATCAATTAATCAAAGATATTATCTAAAGAATCATAGAGAATGTTCCGTTTTTTATACATAAGTAGAAAAATGATGACAATAACAGGAACACTAAATGAATAAATCATTTATAGATTATGATTGCTTTTGTATTTATCAATGATATATGTATATAAATGATATTACTTGGTTAAATAAATCATCATCATCATCACCACCACTATAATATTATTTTTACAAGCTATAATAATATGGGGAAAAAAAGAAAATAATATTTCATTACATAACTGTCATGTTGACCAAAATGTTGTATGTACTATCTTAAGAAACAATATTTAAACTATAATAAGCACTTTACAATAATAAACTGTTGCAGTCAATGTAACTTGTTAAATAGTATATACATCTGCTCATTAACACCATATATGGGTGTTTCGACGATATTTATTTATTTTTCTATTTAAACACATAAGTAATGGTACAAGGGGCCATCAGATATATATGCGACGCACAAATCTCATTTGATTTGTATGAGGGCTGTGGTACTGCTCAGGTTCCCAAACTCAAGCAAGTGGTTTTCTTGAGGGGTCACACCGGGAGCATTTGATTTAAAGATCTGGTCCACAAGGTGGTGAAGCATCGTGAGGAGATGCCGTCCCATAGTAGCCAAACGCCATTTTGTTCTTTCAGGATGCTGGAGCACATGTACACCATTGGTTCGGAATTGGGGTTTTCCAACTTCCCTAGGTTGACTATCCGTGTCCACCAACCCGGTTAAAGCGCCGGATATTCGCTTTCCGTCCTCTCACTTTCGTAAACAACATCCCCGCCACGAGAAGGCAGTGAGTAGGACTTCCCTGACAGAGGCTATATTCTTGTGGCCGTATGAGAGCATTTCGAGAGGGAGGGTGGCCCCTCCCAACTTTTCGCCGTACCAGGGCATTTGGGGGCATCTATAGTGTTACTATTCAGTAAATAGATAAGATAAGTTGCAATAAAACGCGTGTAGTTTGTTAAATCTATAAAATTAATTTGCTTAAATATTATTATGAAATTATATTAAAAATTAGGGTAACATTTTACTAGAGATAGTAATTTTTGTACTGCATCTTTTATGAAATGATGTCAAAGGGATAAAAAGACAATCAAATTTGTACTCATTCATAGTCAATATAACTTCAGTTTCTTTATTCAATATAATGATTATTCAATGTGATGTTTATTTTATTTTTCACTGTTTCTTTAAGATACAATGTTCGTTCATGTAATAAACTATGCTCAGCATGATATGCAGCATGTGATTTGGCATGGCTTTAGGCACTTTTTAAAATTAATAATTAAAATGGATGTATTTTCGAACTAGGATAGTTATTGTGCTTTTGGAGTGAATAAGTCTTCACTTGTACCAGTCTTGATATTCTCACCTTGCGTCATGGGAATTGTAGTGGTTCCTTCTTCTTCAAAGAATAAATAATAAGCGACATAGATATAACAATGAGTAAATGGTTATAACTATTTAGGTCAAGGTAAAGAAAATGAAAGTTCTTGAAAATACGAAGATATCTATTGATAATTCATGCTGATTGGTTAATTTTCAACTCAAATATTTAAAGTGAATATAAAAGGAACTAATGTGAGAAATTAACTAATATTTTCTTATAATCAAAAAACTGTTCTTGTAGGAAAGTACATTTGAACTTAATGATAAGTAAATGTTGATGGAGTTTTGTTCTCTGAGCCGGATGGTTCGGTCATAGAGCTTTCGTCGTCCTTCTGAACGACATCATCAGCACAAATATTGATTAATACAATGAGTTAGTCTTCAACAGTCATCAGTTTTCAGTCACTTTCAACAAAGTAAAATAGTCAATAATTTAAGTTTAAACAAGACAAGAACAACAAGGTATTCTCTTCCTAAATTTATCAAGGGATCTGATAGTGTGAAATAATTTAGGGTTTTTGCTACCGATTAATTAAACGATTATTCTGTTGAAAATTTCACATTTTCACGTTTCATTTAACCATTAACAAAATCGCTTTCACTATAAGTTGGTAATATTATCATAAAGATTGTTTCTATCCAGAACTCTTGATTATCACTTACAAAATATCTTGATTTCAACTTAAATGCGCTTACATTTACTAGAAAATAATGATAATGTACTTTTCACATTCCCTTTAATGACGAGTTGTTTATTTATTCAGAATTATATAGGGATAAACATTATATCACAATCAAATTTTAATGGTTTTATAGTTTTAGTGAATATGTATGTACTACTATACGGTTTTAAAAGTGAATTGTTCAGAAAAGAATTTTTTAATGGTTTAAATGTTCTGTAGTTTTTAAAGTTATCTGAAAGATATTCGCTTGTTTAGTGAAAGAAATAATAACAAAAATATTCAGTCCTTTCAAAAGAACTGATCACATATTTATTTGTTAGTCCAGATTACAGCAAAAACCGTGAAGAATATCTGGATGAGAAACCAGATGAATAAATGATTATAAATAAAGAATCTGGTAAAGATTATAAACAAAGAGGGATAGTGGCTAACAGTAGGATCCAGGACGCGCATTTCGTGCTATTTGGGACTCTTTATCTGGAGCGAAGGGTACTGGGTTCGAGTCCCAGGGTGAACATCAACTCTGATATGCAGGTACATCTAGCTGACAAGTCCCAAATAGGATGAAACGCACATAGTGGATACCACTGCTAGCCTTGATCCATCTCTGCTTATAATGTTTGTGGATTAGGGCTATATCGAGGCAACTTATAAAATGACAGGTTGTACACTTTTCAGAAATGTACCAGAATAGTTTGCGCGATTACTAGCCGTAATGATGTATTAAAATGAACAAAACTAGATAAGTTGCTGAAATATGTAGATGAAAGGAACAGGTAGTCCAAATGTTCAAGCAGGCCACCTTTTGAATGTGTAACATGTTTTTTACCACCATACAGAGAGCTCGTAACCACTTATAGACTATTTACGAAAACACACTAAACGCTATTATGGACTAAAAATACATAAGATGCATACAGTTCTTCAAACTCTCAACTTCATTAAGAAGAGTAGAGAGAAATAAACTTCGTTTACTTGAAACGCTTGAATACAGATACTGGAATTTATTGATTGTACTACAGGGTCATATCGAAAGAGTTAAATCGTTTAGATTATATACTATTTGTAAAACAGAGTTAGAATAAATTTACTCTATTTTTCTTATTTATATTCTTGGGAAAACAATCATATGTAGGGTTTTAAAAACACAATCGATCGCATAGAATAATATTTAGTTTCTATGGCAATACACAAAGTGATGTTAATAAGTTCATATATATGTCTGTTATGGATCAGTATTACCCATCAAACAGTATTTATTCATATACCATTATTATTTATCAAGTATAAACTCATTTCGGTTTACAACAATAAACATTATAGTTTCCAACTCAACAAGTTTTTTTTAATCTTTTGTTTGTAATTTTTCTCATTTCATTCATAACCATCAAAAAGTGTTAGATGAATAACTCTCTCATTCTCAGTAAAACCGTCATTTTTCTTTACCATCAATGTAGTTTCCTATAAACTATTTCTTCTGTAATTTAAAAAAAAATGACACTGACAACAAGTGACAACTATAAAATAAAACAATTATAAGTTATGATAATAGAAATTTACCGACTTCTCAATAACTTGTTTACAAGACTGTATACAATAGTATCTTTTCATTTAAAATGAGATGTTTATTATAATTTCTCATTTACATACACACTATCATTGATTGTCATTTTCAAATGGGTTTTTATTTTGTTTCTTCTTTCTTTCTTCCTTTCAGTTGTTTACATTTATTAGTTCTTTTCTTATTCACTTGATACATAAATTGACTATTGGACAAGTTCAAAATGAAATGTATTCCAGTTTGTTTGTCTTTTTTCTTTTTCTATCTTTGAAAACAATAGAATACATTGTATACTAATTCATTGAAACAAACTATTTCTAATTACATATTTTAATAGTAGATAAACTAACTAATTTTTTTTAATGAAAACAATCAATATAAAGTGCAATATTCGTTACATTATCAAAATTACATATAATGAAAAGAATTTAAAACCATAGTAACAACAAATGATAGAATATAAACTACATATTTGTATTTATTTTTTTGTAAATGAATAGAATAATTCAAATGAATACTGTTTTTATATATACTTGAAATCATGAGTCAATTGAAACTAGACCACCATGGAAAACCTGGGAGCACTGGACGACCGTTTCGTTCTTTTGTGGGACTCCTCAGCAGTGTGCATTTACGATCCCACCTCGCGAGATTCGAACCCGGGACCTACCAGTCTCGCGCCAGAGCACTTGACCGATAGACTACTGAGCCGGCATCTAAAGATGTTAATGTCTAACTTCAACCATATTTTCTGTTCTGTTCAATTTTGTACTAACTGTTGTCAAATAAACAAAAGGGGATTAGAATACAATATAAGGTTTGTACCACTTAATTCTGTTTAATTCAATGTCATGAAACATGAACATTTGTTTGTTAATCTTAAGGGTATAAAGTAGAACTTGACACAAATGTGAGTCAGTTCAAAATGTCATACCAAATTAACATGGTAAAACAAAAAATTATCAGAATAAATTTCAGGATAATTGAAGTAGTTGTGGTGTCAATGGTAATGGAAAAGATTGCACATAGAAAAAAATTGCATAGGGAGACTTCAAGACCCAGTTTCTAGGGCAAAAAGAGGATTGGATTGTACTGCAAACGATTCTGAGCTACGTATCTAATAAATGTTTGCATTAATCAAACAGACTCCATCCAGGAAATCTGCGCTTAATAATATAACTTGGACAAACTTTCAGTGACTTTATCGAATAGTGTCCCAATCTACTCATATACTAGACAATGCCTTTTATTCCTAATGACCATGTTTCACAAGGAAATTAAGAAAGAGTGAATCGCTGTCCCGTAAACTCAAACTCAAATCTTGAATCTGTGCCAATATTTCGTTAGAAACCAACCTACCTGGGATGGTGAAACTTCCAAAGTGCTATGTAACAATAATCGATATAGTTTTTAGTTGATATAAAATGAACAAAACGTTGAAAAACTGTTTATTGAATTACATGAGTTAACAGTTTCTCATATTAAAACTAAAACTCCCTTTCACTTAGAGTTGTTTACATATATCTTACTATTGTTATTTAGGATTGTAATTGATCGGTCTCTTGTGGGCATATATGCAATATACAGGCAGTCCACACAGGATGCATATATGCCAACAAGAGTTTCAAATATTTCAGAAGATTGGTTGACAAATCGTGGTAAATGGCACGTCAGTAACGCACTTCTTTTTGGTTTTATAATAAATATCTAACGTAGATAATCAGGCAATCGTTTTGTATCATATGGGAAAAATGTAGCTTGTATTCCATTTGTATTTAAGCCAACTGATTTCAGCATGGATGTATGAATGACTACTATACGAACGAAGAAAATTCTTTTTATTAAGTTTTCTTCAGTTTCTACAATACGAAAAAGTTACTAGGTTTATGGCCAAGTGCATCGTTTAAAGTTATAGAATGTGGACGGCGGAAGGAGTAGACATTCGGATTGAGAAACTTGAAATATATGTAAAAAAGAAATATCTTTAATCGCTTCTCCTACCTTGGCGTACCTCAGGGCCAATTAACCGATAGCAATCTTAGCTATTGAGTGGACTAATTTAAATAATTTACCGACAAACTTTCTTAGTCAAATATAATTGTCCGTTGTATTTATTTACATATCTTTATATTGTTATTAACAACAGGTATGGATGGTGGTTAGCAATGGAATTCAGGACACGTGTTTCGTCCTATTGTCGTTATTATTATTGGTTTAAGATCATTATTAATGTCTCGAATACATGATTTATTAAATTAGAATTCATCCCCCTTTAAGGTTTCTTATTAATTTTAAATAGAATTTTTGACACAATATAGTCTTCCACTAAACATTAGATCGAAACTGTATTTCCACTATTATTTCTCTCACTTTATCTGACCTAAATTTATTCTGATTATGAATAGTCTTATAATTTCACTTAACACATACACTGATTCAAGTTAATAGTCTATGTGAGTCATGTCAACATTAAGAATTTTATTCTATCTTCTTTGACAATCCTAAATTCTATAGTTGAAATCATTAGTCGACTGAAGCTAGACCACTGTGGAAATCCTGGAAGCACTGGACGGCCATTTCATCTTATTGTGGGACTCCTCAGCAGCGCGCATCCACGATCCCACCTCGAACCCAGGGCCTATCAGTCTCGCGCGCGAGCTCTTAAACTCACATGTTATAACTTTGAACGATATACTTTGCTCTAAATCTGACCAGGTTTTAGATTATTAATTTGAATATACAGTTTTGTAGAGCCTGAAGAGAATCTATTGAAAATAATATTCTTCGTTCACATAATAGTCATTCAATATAATAGGGATTTTTAAACAATTAATGTATATATGACTTATAACTCGGATGAGACATTACTGAATATTGCTGATTTATCAACTAATCTTGTATTCATTAAGTAGAAAGGTGAAATTCATTTGAATACCTTGGATTAGAAAATATATGCTACCAATAGCCTTTTTAGGTGGTTTTTTTCCTCAGACAATTTTATGTAGTTAACTGTGCGATCAAAAAGATGCACTATATATAACCTAAGCCATAATTGGCAAACAATGGAATTCCGCTAAGATCCAATGAAATAACCATATAATTTGGTACTTTAAATGGTAGAGTTGTCCCATAAGTAATTTAACAGTTTAAAATTTCAGAAAATTTCGTCAATGTTTCAATTTTAGATGCCGTTTGTTCTACACTTACAAAAATTCATTCAGTTTTTAGTTGTTTAATCATGTAGGATACAACTGTTTTTCATTTAATTAACTTTCAATATATCTTTTTTTTTTAAACCAGACTAGTCTGTTGAGACAGTGTCATGTTTTATACTTAGGTCAGTTAAAGAAATAAATTTTCCATAGTGATGAGATATATTTGACAGTCATTTTTAATTAGTTCCCATTGATTTATGTTATGTAAGTAATATAAATGTATTCAATAAATGTTGTTCATATGGAAGTCATTTAGAAGTGTAGTTCACTATAATTGATTTTCAATACCTAAAGATCTATGATTAACTGACTAATTCTTTGTCTAATTTTCCATTTTCCATCATGAGAAAGAATAATATGGTCTAAAATTACTGCGTGACCCCATCCAATATCATTGTTTGGAGATCATTTAGGTCGGAATTTTAACAATATAGTACATAAGTGTGATCATTTGACAATGAAATGAATTCATCATTGACACGATGTTGAAGGATAAATTCCTGAACAAATGATCCTGAAATGATCCTAATGTTCTGTTAAATGTTGCTAGGAGTCAAACAAACACATGATTTATAAATCATATATAAATTCCACAACATGAAACAATGTTAAACATACTTCTTAATGGAATACTAAAAAGTATACAATATAATCCGTATATCAAATTTATCATCATAATAATTGTAGGTAAAACATAAAAGTACTGAGATTGTCATTTCAACGAAATACTTTACGATCATTTGAAATCCCGGATGTAGTTTATTGTTACTGTTATTCTATTGTTTTTGTATATTATTAGGCTACAAAATTTATTCCTAGATAAAAGTATACATACAACAATCATAGAATTGACTTATATTCTTGACAAGTTGATATACAAAAGTTTAATTCAACAAACAAAATACATTCCATCATTAAACGAACAATCCATCATTCGTCTTAATCACTTTTTTTTGTTAATCCATTTCCTATCTACCGTTTTTTTTGTTGGGGGAGGGGGGCGGGTATTTACAGATTCTATCCGATTCAATTAAATAGTTTTTGTCACTGAGTCATTCTATATATACAAACTTTTGTTTGTCGAAAATGAATATTAAAAAAACCCAGTTTAATCCGATTTATATCTAAAGTTTTTTTCTTCTTAAATGACAAATGAAGAATCTAATTATTCTAGATTAAAATCGAATTTACCATTCTAAATGATAGAGAAAGGGGTTACTAGCCTTTTTTTTGTTTCTTTCTATAATTATCTTTTGTATAGTTAAATGTGTTTTCTAAAACAAATGATTCTTCTGTCATATAATTAAGCAATATTTATGCTAATTCTAATAGCCAATACATCAATCTATTGATTTCAGTATTCATTCTTGTTTTGAAGCCATTTAAAATGATAAACAATATACAAGTAAATAACTAAGTTAAATGTTTGATATAAATGATTGTTGAATAGAATAGGGTTGATGTTATTTTGTGTAGTAGTCATGTTATCATGATGAATAAAGTCTAGACAAGTTTGCTGAAGGAAATGTTGGAATTATTTAATATTTCAATCGCCGAGATTAATATTTCAAATATAATTTTCACACATAAAGTTTTCTCTATACTTAGCGCTTAATTTTTTCAAACTATTGGTTCTAATGTTGACAAATATTCGTTTGAAATTTAGATCATTAAAAACGCTGTAAAAAAAAGTGACCGTCAACAAGGACTATAAAAAATTGATGTGACTGTAGCTGCTTCGTGGAATCAAATGTTGATCACAAATTTATACGATCTGAGACGCTAACACTGAGTATTTTTGGTCCACGATTAACCTCCTGCATGACTGAGATATTTATACTGAATAATTACTGAGAAGTAGTGATTGTTATATACGTCTAGTCCTTAATGCTGGTCAGATTCCATTAATCAAGTTGCAATGCGAACGTTTGTGAAATGTACTGGACGTCGTCTAAAAAAATTGGATGTGATTTTTGTGCCAGTTGACATTCGTTTGAAATGTCCACTTATTAATTTGTGGGAACCAATGCCCACACTTTAGAATATGATTCAAATAAAATATCACTGTAGCTTGACGATCAAAGACTAAATTCTCCTGGTCATATGGAAATCTATAAAAGGTTTTCGTTCAATGAAATCCAAACATATTCATTGAATAAATACCCTTCTTGAAGTTCTTTGACCAGTGGTGCAGAAATATTAAATCATGGTAACACCTTTTTAATATGCACGAACTCGATGTATGTTTGTTAGTTTGGAAAGTTTGATGTTATTACTCGTTTTTTAGGAGTCAAACAGAGAGACTTTAGACGTCTAAGCAAAAATGTTGCCTACAAACTAGTGAGTTGGCATCCAATTACTTAGATTTACAAGCGTTCAGTTTGTGATACTGCGCATCTATCATGCATCGATATTATTTATACTTGTCTCATGCCCGATACGACTGGGCCCCGCTGGTCATACAGGGACTTTCCTTCCAAAGTTAAACAAATTTGATTTCGTAACAGCCGTTAATTGATTTTTGATTTTCAATTTCAGCTTTTCTGAAGTGATTCCGCTATTTAAAGTATACAATGTATGATTATTTGCCTCCTCAATTTATGTAATCATCATTGCCAGTCTCAAAGTTGATTTCATTTACATAATTTCAATAATGTACCTTGACGCAAATAAACTATTATCAGTCGGAAGTATTCAAGCCATCTAAACAAAGGAAACTACATCTATAAACGTTTGTTTGAGTAAAAAAAATTAAGCAGATCTGTTTCACTATACCTATTGTATACTGAAACGCTCTAAGTAATTAATCAATCAATTAATTAATCAATCATTGGAGAATTACTTTTGAATGCCATGGTCTTGTTACATCCCGATAACAATAGTGAATGGTAACTTTGGGATCCATTTATGGACCAATATTATGCATATATTTTTTGTCGTATAATTGCAAAATAACTAATCTATATGCATGCTACCCTTATTATAAGCTTTATTTTGACCCATAGACTATTATTATACAATTTACCATTTTTGAGTTATCTCTGGTCTATTAATTGTTGCCTCTCACATTCACAGCCACATTTGGCTGAATCTTGTACAAATGTTATTTTGGTACGATTTGGTTAGCCTGTTTAGTATATAAACTCAGTATGTTCGAAATAGGCGTTTGACAGCGTGGACAGGAGAACATTATGGAAACTTCTTCGACACTATGGAGTTCCTGAAAAGATTGTCAACATTATCCAAAACTCATACGATGGATTACAGTGCAAAGTGGTGCATGGAGGACAGCTGACAGATGCATTTCCAGTAAGGACCGGAGTCAGACAAGGCTGTCTACTCTCCCCATTCCTCTTCCTTCAAGTGATTAACTGGATTATGAAGAATTCGACATCTGAAAGGAAATACGGAATACAATGGACTTCTCAGAATCAATTAGATGATTTGGACTTCGCAGATGACCTAGCCCTCCTCTCTCATACACACGACCAAATGCAGATGAAGACAGCAAATGTTGCAGCAGTCTCCGCATCGATAGGCCTCCACATTCACAAAAGAAAAAGCAAGATTCTCAAATGCAACACGGAGAACACCAACCCAATCACACTTGATGGCGAAACTCTGGAAGAGGTGGAAACATTCAAGTACCTGGAACTCAAAACAACTCTCAACCAATTTCAAGGTCAGAATCTTTAATACGAACGTCAAGACAGTCCTACTGTACGGAGCTGAAACGTGGAGAACTACTACGACCATCATCAGGAAGGTTCAAGTATTTATAAATAGTTGTCTACGCAAAATACTCAACATCCATTGGCCGGATACTATCAGCAACAGCGTTTTATGGGAGAGGACAAACCAGCTTCCAACTGAAGAGGAAATTAGGAAAAGACGTTGGAAGTGGATCGGACATACATTAAGGAAATCACCAATGTGCATCACGACTCAATCCCTAACTTGGAATCCGGAAGGTAAGTGGAAAAGAGGAAGGCCAAAAAACACACTATGCCGGGAAATAGAAGCTGATATGAAAAGGATGAATAGCAACTGGAAAGAACTGGAAAGGAAGGCTCAGAACAGTGTTGGATGGAGAATGCTGGTGAGCGGCCTATGCTCCTCGACGAGGGGTAAGGGGCGTAAGTAAGTAAGTAAGTAATGTTCGAAATACAATGATTCATATTGCAGAGGCTGTTATTGGTGTTCAGGATTTAACTGGGTGATCTAGGCAGAAAGCAGGACCGATAAGTACTCTAGACTGCTCGTACGGTTTTCGTGTGTCACTGTTCCAATCGATAACTCGCTGCTCTCTGATTGGCGGTCTTATCACGTCATACGTTTACAAGGCATCCACTCGGCCACGAGATATAACAGGTCTTTAATATCAGCCACATTAACTTTGAATCAATCCTAAAAAGAAACATCATTATTGTAATATTTTCAATTAACGAATACAACAATAATTTCCAAGAATAATTATCGTTTACTCCATATTCATATTCAATTAATCAACTTCTCACTTTTAGAGAACTTTAAAATTTGTATATGATGTAATTAATATTTATTATTGCCTTTTTATGCTTTTCAGCATAGACCTCAAACTGAATTTTACTAAAGACTTTTGTACAAAGAGTTTGATATAAGAAAAGCATAACTTAACATCTAATGGATGTTAAATGTTCAAAAAAAATACCCAGAAAGAACCGACCAAAAAGAATTGGGAGTCATATCAAACTGGATAATAACATTATTATTAATAATAATAGTAATATCCCGATACACAGTCAACTATACAGAATAAATGCAATATCACAGATGTATTTGTAAGATAAAGTAGGAAAAAAAATTGAAAGTGGACCAATGAATTAAGATTTATATATACAGCTAAGAGTGAATAGTTTTATTGCTTCATTGTATGAATTGAATAATTTACATCCCATTAGAAAAGAAAAGGATAAAAGGATAAGAATTATCACATAGAGGACTTAGTACAGTTTATATTCATGGTTAAACTTCAACAAATTAATATCATACATATTCAATAGATGACAATACAACTAGGAAGTGAATACAATCCACATTATTTGACTTATTTTAAAATGTAAGATTGTTAATAAGGACGATCTATCAACTTTTGTCACATTTCTTGTATTCTCCTTAGTTTTTCATCTTTTAACATATATAGGACTCGGCAATTTTGATATCAAACGTAAATGACAAATAAAAAGTCATAAACCATCGAACTTAGGTGAGTGATATAAAGAAATGCTGTTAGATAAGTGCAAAAGAAGCCCCAAAGAACATATATAGAAAATAAAGGAGATATAGTTTGCAATTTATACAGTAGTATCTCTAAATTATTGTTAAATAACTGATCATAAATTTAAAATTCGGTAATTTAATACAACTCTTATCAAAGCCAGATAGACTGTAAGATGGACTAGCTCGTTCATTGTTTGACGTACATCTAAAAAATAAATAAATAAATAAATAAACATAAAATTTCAAGAAAGAAGGATTGTATCAGTGAGAATGAATAAGGAACAACAACGATTCTTACACAACATGTGAGAAATAGTTTCATATTTTCAACTACAATTTTCATTGAAAATAATCACCTCAAATGTGAAATTAACGAATCGAATTTAATGGTTGAATTCATGAGTCAATTAAATCTAGACCATCGTGAAAAACCTAGAAGCACTGGACGGCAGTTTCGTTCTAGTGTGGGACTTCTCAGCAGTGCGCATCCACGATCTCGTCCACGGGATTCAAACCCAGGGCTTACTGGTTTTGTGCGCAAATACTTAACCTCCAGACTATTCAGCCGGCATCCAATGATTTTAATATGTAACTTCAACCAATCCAAGGCGGGATCGTGAATGCTTATTGCAGAGGAGTCCCACACTAGAACGAAACGGCCGTCCAGTGCTTCTTAGTTATATTAAGTGAAATACGGATGCATAATATCATGCCAGTGTTGAACAAGAAAACGCAAACAAATTTATTTAGCAGGTAATAAGGTTAACGTTAACCACATATGATAATTCATTTCTTCAACTGGCATATTATTCCTATTTAAACATTAAAATTGAAACATGAAGTTCAGCGAAGGGATCTCTTTTCAACGAATTTATTGTCAAGCTGTACAATCATATATATATATGAAAATGGGATTGCAATAGGGTCTCCATTAGGTCCAAATTTAGCAAACTGCTTCATGGCAAAACTAGAAAACGACCAATTCTGTTCAATGATAAATCGATTGCACCTATACGCAAGATACATGGACGACACATTTGTCGTTCGTGACGATGATGTTGATTTAGAGGATATTTTACACTCTTTTAATTCATGCCACCCCTCCATAGACTTCACATTAGAAAGGGAGAGAGACCAATCAATCCTTTTTCTCGATGTACGACCAGTGAGAAGTAATGGTTCTTTAAAAAGATCCATCTTTAGAAAGTAACCATGGAATGGCCAACTAAACAACTTCTATAGCTGGGTTCCGTTAAGTAGAAAGCGAAACTTGATTCATTCTTTATGTTATCGTATACATCGGATAGGTAGTACGGAATGCATTAACGAAGAACTCGCGTTCCTCAAGAAAACATTGATGAAAAATGGCTACTCAGACTGGTCCATAGAGGAGAATATGAATAGAAGTAGCGTCGACAGGAAACCTGGTTATTCCGTCCCACAGAAAAAACCTTTACATAAGTCTGGAATTTAAAGTTGATCGAACATCAGACGTAATCAAAAATCGTTTAACAACAACCATTGATAGGACATTTAATGCTCCTAAACTGCGAATAACCTTCACTAGTAAGCACTTATCTTCTGTATCCATAAAAGATAAGCTTACGCTTTTGGTCACCTTTGTGTGCATCTACCAGTTCACCTGCTCTTGTGGAGCAAGGTACATCGGCCGTAGCGAGCGCTCGCTTTCAATTCGGATACGAGAACATATACCAGTTTGGTTCTACAAGGGTGAGAAAAAGCAGTCAGGAGTTCTATACTTGAACAATCAATCAACTGTAATCATTCTACTGACCCACATTCTGATTTTAAGGTTGTTTATATGATCCATTCAAATCTACCTAGATTTATTCGTATCAAGCTCCTAAAAATAACCGAAGCTCTTACCATCCATGAGCTCAAACCAGAACTATGTGTACAAAAGAAGTACGTCTTATCATTATCGTTACCATGGCCTTAATATTATTATTATCATTCTATTATTATTATTTTTTATTATTATTATTACTCCATTTCCCCTTTACTTATGTCTTATGTTCTCATTATTTTATTCATGGATACTCATCATATCACCTTATTTATTTTTGCACCTCTATGACCTTTAATTAATATAACGAAAACCTATTTTTTCATTTTAATCATCTTGTCATATTCATTAAATCTATTGTTACTACTCCTATTACGTAATCTAGTATTATAATCTTGGTTATTCGTGTTCACATTTCCTCACGGAATTGGTACTTTGACAAAACGTTTTTATACATATACGGTTGTCCAGCTTGATAATAAACTTGTTGAAAAGAGATCCCTTCGTTGAACTTCGTATTTTAATTCATTTCTTATTAACTGCACATACAAGCTGAATACAAATATCCGCTATATACACAATGGAATTAGTATTTAGGGATAAAAAACAAAATATCATTGCGAATAAAGACTGCATACGACAAATTTGATCCGCCTTATTATAATCTTTGAATAAAAGTTTCTCAATATATTGTTAAGCATTAGATATAATATTAAAATATACATGTATTTTGCCTTACTTGATGAACCATTTTGTAATGTGCTTCGGAATTCTTTCGAAGAATCACTTAATTTCACATTTTCTTTGAGTATATTTGAATCTTCAGGAGTTTCGAAAACCAGATAAACTTCTTTACTGGATCCTAAGTATTGTGTTGATGGTTTCAATGCGTTTAATTCTTTTGAATTCATTGATTGAAAAGAGAGGAGATTTGATTTCATATCTATTTTCTGTATATTATCCACATTATTATTAGTTTTAGACTTTATATATATTTCATCATTAATTGGCATATAATGCTCTCCAGTCATAGCTTGTAAACTAACCACGTATAATGTATTCGGAAGAAGGTTGTCTAAAACTATAGATGTTTCACTCTGTTCAGAAGAAATAATCAAATTGGAACTATTCAATAACAACAATATAAACAACTATATGTTATGAATTATTTATTAAGTTTTGAGAATTCTCCTATTTATGCATTAGATTCAGTGAAATTTCACACCTACATGTCACATCCCAACTACATTAGATCTAGAAAAGAATTTTTTCCAAAATAAAAGACACACTAGTTGACTTCCCTTTCATAAATAATTCAATTGTACTTCATACATTTGACTCCCTTGATAATTTTGAATAGAGTAAGAACATTGTAAATTATAAAATGAAATGAAATGTACATTTCCATAACAATATCATTGTAAACTGTTCAAATAATTGGATTGGTAGGATTTCCTTGAAAAAAGCGTTTAGATTTTGTTCATTTTAACATGTTAAATATGATACCTAGTAATATAGTAACCAGTTATAATGAATGAAATGTTATAAATAAACATCTTTATCATTCTAACATGTTACAAAGAATAAAATCTTACATTACGTAATACTTTCGTCTCAGCTCTTGTATGATCAATTCGAGGTCGAAGATTTGGCCATGACTTCCATACAACTGATTTCATTGCAGTATCCCGGCTTGGTCCCCATATAATTCTGAAAAACGAAGATAGATCAATTAGAAACAAATCAGAAAACAATCTGATATGTAACTCATTAGTTAAAGCTGACAATGAGCAAATTGTTGTCACACTTGAAACGGACAATTCCACGCTTATATATCATTTAATCAAATGTCTGTCATTGCTAGTCATTTATCTAACACATTATCAATTCATTTCAAACCTAAAATAATGAATATGTAATAATGTCTATTTGATAATTGAGCAAAATGTCAAAAATGTTACCGTGAATCTATGTCTATTTTCAGTTTGAGCTTTTACAATAAAAAGTAATATGTCAGACAGTCTGTCTTTATTGTAGTAAGTCAAACAACTGGATTAGTGTGTTAATATTACGCTTATGGCTTGTAAGCGTTACATCGCTTCCATGTAACTATAATTTGATAAGATAATAAAAAAGTGTTCATATCAAGGTGGTTTGTGAGAATCAGCTTCATTTACAAAATTTGTATCAAAGATTATCTTCAGATACAGAACTGTCGTATACAAGATGCTATTCCCTCAGTGATCTATCGCACATTACTACATAACCAAGTCCCCACACGTTTCAACTGGAGAATATATTACATTATTGAGCCAAAGTAGTTGTATATTTACTAATCCAGTTTTGACAAACCGCTTAAAAAATTGACGAACACATGTTGACACGTGTGTTGCTTTATGTGAGTGATAAGTTTTGGTAATCATCATTATGTAACATACTGATAGGATTCCAACTTAGTAACTCAATAATAAACGCTCCAATTTCAATCTCGAGTGCAACCACACGTGCACATATATGACAAGAACCAAAGTTGGACAAAACAGTTGATTAGCGCTTTTAGCAAAGATTTCCCAATGATTAGAATGTTTAATGATAATCACTAATTACCTATATAAATTATGAGAGAAATGAATCAAATAAAATAGATATGTGAAAAACAGAAGTGTTCGCAACGAAACCCGTTCAATAAAGTATTTTAAATATTGATATAAAGCATAGAATTATAGCGTAATCTTTTCCATGGTGTAAAATAATAGCCAAAGATATATGACGTACCACTGTATTACTAATAAAAAGAACGATAGTAAAAACTTTCTGAATAGAAACATTTATTTACAATCGTTTAGTATATATTGATCATCGAAATGAAATCAAAAGTGATTCTAAATTATGTAAAAGTTCTTGGTTTCATTTAAACATTCTAAGAGTACAATTGATCAGTCTTTTATTGGCATATATGCATCCTCCGCGGAAGATTCAAACAAACAATTGAAAATGAATTAAAACATCATCCCACTACACAAGCTAGTGGTTATCAGGACTCAGTAGCTGAGTGAACAACACGATGTCGTCTGAAGCGAACGACACTGGGTTTGAGTCATGAAGTGGACATCAACTGTGGGATGCACGTATATCCAGCTGACGAGTCCCTAATAAGACGTAACGCGATTCCTGTATTCCACTGCTAGCCATCATTCATTTCTGCTTATAACGCTCGTGACTTAAAGCGATATCAATGCAATCCGAACAGTGTGCATATAAGAAACTGATCAATTGCAGTTCTAAAGATCAAAGGGAAGATTCAAACAAACAACACGAAATGAATTCTATGTGTATATTGAAATTTACTTTAGATTAAGAATAATCTATGTGTTATGTAAATAAACAAAACCTAAGCGTTTTAGCCAAAAAACCTCTCGAAAATCTCACCTGTGGTGTACTGGGAAAATAACTTTACTTGTCTTCCCATTGTAGATTTCTTGAGAAGTTGAGTGTTGATAACTTCCAGATCTTGATATAAGCGAACCTGACTTCCAAGATATATTATAACTGATCGTTGGCGTTACAGATATTTGCTTATATGATACATTTTTTGGTTCCGTTATAATATCTAAAACTGAGTAAAAGAAATAGTAATTATTAGCAAACAACCTAAATATTATCATATTTCTGGAACATTTATAAATTAAAAAGACGTTACTCAAGAACACTACCTGGTTAAATGAACCACGATGAAAATATCCGGAGTGATTAGATATAGTACTTCTTACTCATTTAAGATGTTGTCTTCTTCTAAATGTCTAGATCTTAACAGTCACCATCATAATGTTAGAATAGTCTATATCGTTCAATAACGTTTTCATGTTAAATGATACTTATTTTGTTTTCCATGAGTAACCTTCAGAAAAATAAATACTACCCTGAAAAAATAACTTCATTTGTTTACTTTCACTAACTTACACCCACACAAAGACATACGTTACTACAAATATTTTTTCCAAAGTTTATAAGATTTATATCACATATGAATGACGCTGATGTACTTTAGAACTACAAACAGTAAATAGTTCTTTCGTCGTTTAAAAATCCCTCCTTATTACGTCTCACTAATTTTTCACACATTTAGTCTTCCACTTGATCGAATTGTAATTGCACTATCATATCTCTCTCACCCTATCTGACCCATATTTATATTCTGATCACAGATCTTAAATTTTCACATTACGTATATACAGATTCAAGTTAACATTCTACATGAGTCATATCAACATTGACAATTTTATTCTATTTGATTTGACATTCCTAAATGTACATGCATTAAACGATGTACTTTGCCTTTAACCTGGCCATTTTTCGGATCATTAATTTGGATATATAATTGTAGAACCTGAAGAGAATTTATCGAAAAGAATAATCTTCGTTCAAATATTAGCCTTTAAATAGTTCTTTGCAAATCGTACAACTTCAACCGAACAAACTGATTTCATTTTAGGGGTATAGTAAGATTTTAGGTGGAAAACATCACATTCTATAGAGTTTAGATAACTTCATCTATGACAAAATATAACAGTTTCACTCTGTTCACAGGACACATCACCTATTCAATTACATATTGTCTTATCATAATATAACTGTTTGCGCTAAGGAAAACAGGTTCAACTGAACAAACATTTAACTGAATCTCGCCTCAATAATGTAACGATTTGAATTATATTTTTGCAGCATTCCAATTAGTAGAAAAATTGGAATTCAGGCGAATAAAACACTTCTTGAGGTACGAATAACATTTTTTTAGTTGATTCACCTCATCAGATTAACTAAATGTTACATTCAAATAAGTTTGATCATCCGGTGTCACATTATCCAGGTTAAAGGTAATTCTCTGTAAAATATACATGTGTGTATTCATGTTTATTGCAAATAAATGGGACATTTTTATTGTAATCAAATAGTTTAGGGTGTTTATGTGTTAAGAGCATGAGCTTCAATAGATTAAATGTAACATTTTGGATGTAATTTCCAAGTTAATCGCTTCATTTAGTACAGTGAATATCTTTCACCTTTACAAGATTCTTAACTTTTAATTGAAATATTGCTACTACTCAGGTATTTAAAGTGTAGATCTTATTTCTGTTTCAAAAAATGTATTAATTTGCCACAATCTATTTGTAGCGTATCATCCTCCTGAACTTCCTATCCTTTCTTTTTCGTATCTAATTACTTCGTTTTTGGTTTCTTCATTCAGATTTTATTGGGTTATGAAAGTACCTGTTAGTTCATTCACTTTAAAACTTATTATAGACCTTATACTTAAACATGATATCCTGTTTAAGAATTATTTAAGACTATAAGCTAGAGACAATCAGTTGCTCTTACACTAACTATAAAATGGCGTTCAGAATAGGATTATCAGGACTTCATACTTCAGCATTCATAAAATAATGACTTTTTAACCAGTTGTTCCAGTATAAATCCAAAATGATAACTGATTTTCCGTAGATGTGTACGCTGGCCATTTTTATCTAGACTATACAATTGAAACAATGAACGGAGTCTCAATGAAGAGATATCTCTTTTTTATGAATTGACCAATTGGATATTCCTTGCTCATTTAAGAAAATATATGTCTTAATAAAAATGACTAACTATAACCAGAATATAGTATTTTATTCATTCAACTGCTTTCGATATGTTCTGAACTCATTATTAGCTGAAAAAGGAAAAGTGCATTTAAAAATTAACGGACTATTAACTAACCTTGTGTAGTACCTAGACACTTTGGCTTTTTAATCCATGAAGCTAATTTAACTGTAGAACATGCTGGTGTGCATAACCATGCAGAAAGTTCAACATTATACCCAGATGTATAGACAGGATGAATTTTTTTATCCGGTCGTTTAGATGATTCTTGTTTATCAGACAACAATTCAATTAGATAACGACAATTAAAGTTAAGATTCGTTAACTGTAATGTTGCATGTCTTAAAATGGGCTTTTTGAATTTTTTACCATCAATATGATGGTTAATTCCATGTTTTATTGGATTTAATAAAATATATTTTTCATTTGAATTCAGTGATTCTTTATTCCATCCTGCATTTTCAATTTGAGAATATGAAGGTTTAGTAAATTGATCAATACTATTGGCTATTAAAGCTTCTGATTGAAATGAATTCGTTTCATCTATATTATTACCAGTCACAATGACAGTTTCAATACAAACTTGTGGTATCCAACGAACAATTAACGGACGTGAATTCACTAAAACAAATAAGTTGATTCGAATTAAGTATGTGAAAATAATTAAAATGCTAAGACTATTTTCACCTCTTAGTAAGCAAAGATGGATAGTGGCTAGCAGTGTAATCTAGGACACGCGTTTTGTCTTGTTTGGGACTCGTCAGCTGGATGTACGTGCATCTCAGAGTTGATGTTCAATCTGGGACTCGAACCCAGTACCTTTCGCTTCAAACGCCACCGCGTTATTCACTTAGCTAGTGAGTCCTGATCGCCACTTGCTTGTGCAATGGGGTGAAGTTTAAATTCACTTAGTATTGTTTGGTTGAACCTGATCAGTTGCACTCCTAAACATCAACGGGAAGATTCGAACAAACAATACTAAGTGTATTTTCACCTCTTAGATTCAAAGGACAACCATAGCATACATACATGGATGATTGTGATTGAATGAAGAATATTGATTTTTTGCTTTACTACATGTATATTAATTATAAATTAATTTACTCATTCAGTCGTCAAATGTTTTTTCCTTTATGGTAAAATCTTGTTCTTTATTTCTCTTATCCGTTTTTAGATTTTTCTATTTTTTTAAAATGATTTTATTAAACTAATTTTTCATCATATTACTATTCTTACATAGATTAGACTTGATAATTTGAATTGTGGGTGCGCACTGCTGAGGAGTCCCACATTACGATGAAAGGGCCGTTCAGTGCTTCCAAGTTTTCTATAGTGGTCTAGCTTTAATTGACTAATGATTTCAACTATGAATATTTCAATTAAGTTGAGCATTAAATTATTCATAATAAGAATGAGATTATTATAGTATCAACGTGGGTAGAAAAATGAACTTATAATGCTTTCTGACTAATACATCTATCAGCATAAACTTGAATGCACGAAAAATATTTTTTTAAACATTTAACCAGATCCCTTTAGTACATCGGTATCCTTAGTAAACTAGTTTGTATATATCGACTATATGATCTTATTTGTTCGATTCTGTTTTCGTCATTATGATAATCTAAAGAATTTTGTTTCTAAAAAGCACACTTATTTCAATATCACAAATATGACATTTCTCATGATGAACTCTTCTCTTTTCAAGGAGGATCAATAATATATAGTAGTATAAGTTTATATTTCGAAAGAAATGTTAGTAAGGACTTTTCAACCATAGTAAAGATTCGATAATTTTAATAATTTTAACATAGTAAGCTGTTATTCATTTTTATCTTAACAAATATAATTATAAAATCAGATTGATATCATGAATGGATCACTGTTAGACCACCGTTGAAAACCTGAATGTTCTAGTAAGGAGCTATTACCAGTGGAGTCCACCCGTATCTGTTGTGAGGCGGTTCCTCACTGAATAAAATTGAGGGTCACGGATTATGGTGGATTGGTTGGAATTAAACATTAACACTGTTAGATGTCGGCCGGCTCACTGGTCTAGAGGATAAGCGTTCGCGCGCGAAACCGAAGGTCGTGGGTTCTAATGCCCATTGCGGGGTCATGGATGCGCACTGCCGAAGAACGAAACGACTATCCAGTGGTTCCAGGTTTTCAATGATGGTCTGATATTGATCCATTCATGATATTAATCTAAGCTAAACATTCTTCACAACCCTTTAGTGATAATTAAGAACTCATTTGAGTTAATACAAAAGTACAAGAACGATGATAAATGGATATTAATGACATACATTGAGATATAATTTAATTTGTTTATTGTTTCTTACTACTCATATGATGTTGTCGCCTTATAATATCCTATAGTGGTAACCGATGCAATTATGTACTAATATGTTTAGGCGTCATACAAAATAATCATCCTTACTGATTTACTACTTCAATTGTTTAAATAATAATTCATATATATTTTGGTATCTACTAATTACTATTGAGTTGCTTTGACAATTTTCGCTTCTCATAAATTTAGTTTACTGTTACCAAACAAGTATTTATTTGTATTCAAATCCCTAAGTAAAGTAAATAACAGTAACCATGAGAAGTGAAACACTCATATTGCATGATTAGGTAACTGATGGTAATAGAAAAACAATCACTGTTTCACATAACCATGAAATAGGCGTAAAACATAGAAACATTAGTATAATTTTCGATGAAGTCATTTAAAAAATGAGCCTTAAATATAGTTGATTGCTTCAATGATTAAAAATTATGTGACCATAATCTTTAATTGATTGTTTACATAGGGTATCAAAATTAAATTAAACGTAGCAGGAAAACGTTTCCAATGAAGATTGATAAAATGTATTAGTACTGTTGAAGATTTATGTAAATATGAAAATAAATCTGATTGTTATATTACAAAGATGACTAGGATTTGCCGATCTTAATTAGATTATCATTCAACATTGACACCGATAATAACAATGACAATTATTTTAATAGTTGAATTCATTAGTCGATCTAAGCTAGACCACCATTGAAAATCTGGAAGCATTGGACGTCCGATTTGTTCCGGTGTGGGACTGTACAGCAATGAGCATTGACAGTCCCACATGTGGGACTCTAACCCAGGAATTTCGGTTATGCATGATCCCTGGTAAGGGATCCTATAATAGGACGAAGTTGCCATCCAGTGCTTTCAGGTTTTGATTGGTGATCTCCAAAAAACCCCATTCTGACAATAATAATAATAATGTTACTTACTTGTTTGTTGATTTAACTCCGTTTTAGATGTTTGTTTTAATTCATATTCATATATTTTGAGTTCAGTTATTAAACCATGTCCATCAAAGACAGCTACATCAGTTTCCATTGATAGCTCTGTAGTTTTAAGATTTATATGATTAACTGATGAATCAGATGTTAATGAACTTTTAAATACTAAACTTTTGCTTGTTCCATTACAAACAAAAGAGACATCCGGTTTACCTATACAATAAGCAATAATAAAAGGTAATAATTTTAAATAGGATTCAAATATTTAAATTATGCTTTGTTATATAAGTATAATATTATTTTGTTCTACACAGTACGCTAGTCAATCAAACATGGTAACGTATCTAGAGTACATGACTGCTACTTAGATTTTGAAAAAAAACATGTAATTTACAAATTTGAATCATGTAAATTCAAATGCTCACAGTAAGATAAACAGCAGACTGATCTTCAAATTTTATATTTTCGGTTCCATCTAAATATAATACTGAAGTCAATACACTAAATATTGATATTTTTAGTAGTACAGGGTGGAAGATCATTTTTCTAACTACTCGTAGACTTAAATTTGTTAAAGATTGTCATTGAATATCTTTATGTTGTAGTCTTTTCATAAAATCACTTCATAGAAGTATATTAATTAACAAGAATTATATGATAAGCACAGTCACATACTAAAGAAACCAATCTATTGGTTAACACAGTATTACTTCAACTTATTTATTGTTTAGAAACTATCTAAGAGATACTCTACTTATAGTAAAGACATAGAGAATAACAGTTATAAAGTATTTTCTTAAATGCAACAACGAAAGAGTAACCGGATGGGTATCTACGGGAATGATGAAATATTTAATTACAGTCAGAAAATTAGAATCTTAAATAAGATAGAAAGCGCACTGCAAAGCTTGGAATTTCATTTACTTTTTCCTACTCCAAATCAAACTATTGGCCATGTTTGATGTATAGTACATGTACAAACGGGCATAACTAATTCGTCAATGTTGTCTGAATCCTAAACATTTAGTCCGTAAGCTGTTTATTCAAAGTTTTCCAATTTTATATACAGTTCACACATTATGATAAAACAGAGAGTATATGACACGTTTGAATAAAAAAATTGTGCAAAACCCCTGCACCTTGTAATAAATCACTCATTTAAAAATGGCTAACAGGTTAATTGTATTTTTGTGTAGACGCTTTCAATGCAATCTTCAGTGAAAATACTTCACAAAATGAATGCAGCGGAATCCATGAATCTAGTAGCCCGTCACATATAATTCGGTTAGTCAGAAACATCACCTTAGAAAAACTTTCAAGCATGTTGTTACAAAATATCAGTAAGAAATCTTGAAGAATGCTCCAAAACATTATTTCACCCTACAGTTTGTTAGGTTAAGGAAGAAACAAAACATTTACTTGTAAATTCCTAACGCTTCACAGGGTCACCTAAAATAAGATATTATCTACATTATTCCAGAAAATGGTTCATATATTATAAGACTAAAACTTCGGTATGTATACTAATATTCTGTGTTTCAAAAACCTACCTGAGTTGTGGTTAAGGTGATCTTCAGAGTATGACTCATCATAATGATTCAAATACTTCTTGTTTTTTAGATATTGTACAGTGTTTACATCAAATGTTTTAAAGTTGGCAGTTAGAGTATCATCTCTTTGATCTTGAATTGAATCTACATTTGGAGTATGAATGAATAAAGTATTTGGCTGTGATCTAAGTTGTGTTGAACCCCATTCACTCATTGCAATCACCTGAAAAAAAAATTCAATTATACACAATAAATGAATAACAATCAATACGTATCGGTTCTGTATTAGAAATATATATGACTGAAAGAAAGGAAATTGAGCTAACTAGTTAATACAAAATTTTTGATCGGTAAACACTGATTACCCGCTATGCTGACTAGTGTAAGGGATGGTTGGATGAAAGTTAGGGGCGGCCAAACCAAAACGTGGCATCAGTCCACAAAGTCACTAACTTCTAGTCTGAGCCATGTTGGCAGATGCAGACTACCTGGTTGGGGTCCGCGTGATTATCGTAACCAATGGTTGGAGACTGTGTGACATGGCTCAGAATCGATCACAATGGCGTAGGTGTATATACTCTTCATCTTCCCTTAAACCATGAGATTAAAATTTCTTCATAACTTTCTTCCTTCTTATACTATCTCCTTATATACAACCTATCTGTTATATACTATATATATATCTGTTATATACTACCACCACTAAATTAACTATTTCTATGAATCTGGTGTTCATTTTGTTGTGCTAACGATGTATGGCAACTTGGACCGATGCATATGTGTGCCTGGTCCTATGTTGTAGCTGACTGACTGAAACATTTTAAATTCCTGTAAACACCTCTTTTATATTTCTATAACTAACTAATTGTATTTCGCATCATTCATTATTAATAGAGACTTGAATATGAAAACATAATTGGCTAATATAGATATAATACACGTCGAAATCTGTTTTACTTTAACTTCTTTAAAGGTGTACTTCAGAAATATTAAGTTATAGAAACGTATACAATCTCTTCAATTTTAACTGTTCAAAACTATAATTAAAACTAGATAACTGCACTGAAAAATCTTACCTGAATTCTATACAGTACTCCAGGATGAAGATTTGTCAGCTGATAATTTGTCTGAGACTAATAAAAAACAATTTGAAATAAAAACTAGTGATTATCTAAGAGATCAATGAAGTACATTTCAATGTAATTAACAGAATATAAAGTAGGTAAACAGAGGCAAACAGAGCAATATCTTTTTGATAGGATTTTATATTTCTTAGGTATGTAATTATCTAAGTTATATATTTTAGATATAATAACAAGATAAATGATTTTATGGAATAAGTTAAAAACTGAATTTTACTTGCAAATCCTTAATAAAGTGAGTTAATTATAGGTGAAAACAGTGTGATCAGTTGAATAGATTATTTATCAAAAAAACATTTATACATTTTGAAAAACTCTGTGGTGGTATCTGCTACTAATATCGACAGATGTAAGTAGTATGTATCATCAATCGAAAGTTGAATACCTGGCAGCAGAAGATTAAGAAGAAGACGGTGAATGATTGTTATTTAAATGAAGAAACAATAAAGTCTGAGACATTTAATAAACAATTTGCAATTAAAGCATTGGAGTATGGTAAGTAACTCTGTAATTTTGTGCTAAGTGTATAATCGGTTGTCCTCACCTGTGTTCTTCACTACAGTATGTTTTAAATAATTTTACTCTAATCAAAGTTTTTGCGTAATTCTGGTAAAGTCAACTCAACATTTACTCTTTGACTTCGGCGGCTTAATGTTTGTTTATAGAATGTTAGTGAATACATTTATATAAAATATCATGATTACCGATTCACCACAGCGTTTACGATTACCAATACACACTTATTTCTCAGTGTCAATCAGCGATACATAATATTTAGTATCATTTGTTGCTTTTCCTAAGTACTAACTATTATTTAAGTGGTACACAGATTAGTATTTGCTTATTTTGATAACCACATAATAACCGTATTATTCGAAATACATATAAAATTCGTAGTGAAAGAAGACTTTACAGCAGTCAATTCATTTACTCGACCTTCAACTCTATAGTTTTTGAGAAAAATGATTTTGATGGATTTCATCAGACAAATAGTAACCTTTTGCTATGAATCCATCACACTATTTTCACTTTTTTGTCTTACATAGATGTAATTTCAAGAAAATCGATGGTCCAGTTGTCGTGCAATGAGCATACCAGTTACACTGATGTTAACAAACTCACTTGGAGAATTAAGAGGCTACAGAGCCTGAATAAGTTCAACAGCTTTGTTTTTAATCATTTAGCAACACTGACAGAAAAAATTGAAAATCGGAGCCATATATCTATTCTACTATCAACGAAAAACTACACTTATAAGTATCTGTGTAACCCCTTAGTATAGAAATTTGAATAACGATTGGTAACGTAATCAAGTTATTTCTATAAGTCATTATATGTAGTCTTATAAAAAAACTAGTTCATCGCAGTCGAGGTAATAAATCATTCCATTCTCATGTATCATACTGTGCCGAAACTAGATAGATCTAACTAGTATGCACCAATAGTAAATCAAAAATGTTTATACAGAGCTTGACATAATACTGATTTCCATAAAGTAGATATCAAGTTGATAGCCTCAAATTTATTTACCGATCACAGATCTATTTTAAATGGGTTGTTTCAACTATGATTATTTTCTTGGTTTAAGAGATAGAGTTTACAATAACATATTACATTAGTTTTATTTTTCTTAATGGATCTACGTTAGTCAAAGTTCATACAATAATGTTAATCCTATTTTGTAAATACTGAACTTGTAATACCTTGTTAGCCTAGCAACTTTTCTACATCATAGCAACTATCCTGTTTTTTTTAGTAATCTGTTTGATTATTGTTTATAAAATGAATATTTTAACACGTTTAACCAAAAAATTTCGTCATTAGTTAACTGTCATGAAATAAACTAATATGACAGTGTATCCGTTAAAAGTTAATTTCTACATTTACCTATAATAAATACGTAATTCATAGTTGGGATAGAAATATAATTCGACGAGATGAAAAATAATGAAGTGGTCATCGTACTGAATTGACAATATCAGGTAACTAATTTTAGTTTTAAAAAAAATTTACTCCGTCTAATAATTTTATATAAACTACTTTCTTACTTATCATCATAATCATTTATATTAATCAATAATAAAATCAATAATATTGACTTACGGATGGAACAGTATGTACAAATTGAGTAGGATACTCAGTGAATTCATGATTGTTACCTATATTTGCAGAATCAGGACCCCAAGAAACCTATTTGATAATTATAAATATGCAAAAGAATTATTTATATTGAAATATATTTTCTACAACGCAAAATTACTAATTAGAAATATTTTGAAGTCAAGCAATTTTGTGTATTCGATGTAAAACAACGGTGACTTCATGAATAATGGCAGTCCTAAACATCAATGGGAAGATTCAACCAAACAATGCCAAGTGAATTTAAACTTCACCACATTGCACAAGCAGGTAGCCAGGACTCAGTAGCTAAGTGAATAACGCGGTGGCGTTTGAAGCGAAAGGTACTGGGTTCGAGTCCCAGATTGAACATCAACTCTGAGATGCACGTACATCCAACCGACGAGTCCCAAATAGGACGAAACGCGCGTCCTAGATTTCACCGCTAACCACTATCCATATTTGCTTATAATGCTTATCAATTAAGGCTATGTAGATGCAATGCACATATGCCAATAAGAGACTGATCAATTGCGGTCCTAAATAATAATGGAAAGATTCAACCAAATACTACCAAGTGAATTTAACAATTATTACTGTTTCGGCGAAATATTCCACTGACATAAATGAGTGATTTGTTGTAAAGCCAAATGGAAAATACTAATAAATGGGTAATTCATGGAACTAAATTACTTAGATCAATTTGTCATGAATTAAACGTAAGATTGCTGTAATGTCTGGGATGAGGTGAAAAATCATCTCATATTATTTACAAAACAGTAACATATTTAAATCAGAACAACTTTCAAACCTATTTAGGTATTACCTCAGGAAATTAAGATACAATTATGACAATTCATTTGTCTCATTAGTGACTTGTATTCTAAAGATTTGATTATAACCATACTACAAGAAACGAGTAAAGATCTATTTTATCACTGTGGAATGTTTGAAAGTTATTGTATGGTGATGTTCATAAGAAAAAACTAACAAATTTGTTCATATTACAAAGGCAAGCATTCATGAACATTTCCAAGGAAGAATATTCTTGAATAACACTATGTGAATATGCTGGACATTTGTAAATCGCAAATATTGATTTCAGAAGATTTGGAATAGAATGTAGGAGTTATATTAAAACTGTGATAACATAACGGTAAAGAATAAGTTTAAACACGAAAGTTTATGGTCCCTTTGCTAATAAAACGTCTGAAAAAATTGGAACCCGCTTATGAATTACTAAAACTTTTTAATTAATAAGGTGTTGGATACAAACTATAACAAAAAACCAAAAGATTATATTATTTGAAGCTTTCTCATTTTCAAAAATTCCAAATGTAGTTTCTGGAACAGACTGGAAAATTAAGCGTTTTTATCATTCTTAATGTCTAAAAATGAAAATTATGAAAACTTATGAGATGACCCAAGTAAACTGTGGTGAATAGATGACTCAGTAATTATAATGTTTAGCGGTTACTTAGACTATGTTAATTCACACAATATTAATAACGATTATTAGGATCACGAAAGGGGCTATGTTAGACAATCTTTGAATACCTGAGAGCTCTAGACAGTTGTTTTGCCTGATGCGGAACATCCCATCATCTTTTCAGCGCTTCTGGGTTTAAAACAGTTATTTGACCTAGGTCACTTCATATTCTTAATTACATTCAATAGCCTCCCCAAACCCCCATACTGATAATATCAGTAATGTTAGACGCTCAAAATATTAGCCTCAGCAAACTCCGTTACCATATATTGTAATCATAAAACTAATCTGTAAACAACTGTTTATTGTTTTTTAAGTTTTCTTGTTTAGTAACATAACTTTAAAACTTTATTGTGTGAATGATTTAGTAAAAGCACTTACCCTGTACTCAGTGACTGGTAATACCGTAGTTGCTGGACTGTTCCAATGAATCTGAACTCTAATTTTTCCGTTAGCTTGTAATGTTAACAATTCGTCGGCCAAGTCTCTTGGAGGTGATGGAGGGCTAGGTTGAAGAGTTGTCAATTGTACAGGTGGAGATGGAGTGTCAAAACCAAGAGAACCCCACTGATTTACTGCTGCCACTTGAAACTGGTACCACCAACCAACAGCAGGATCACTTAGTTGGGCACCTTTTAATGTAGACTAATATAAAAATATTTAAATTATTACGATACCAACCGTATTATCAAAATCTAACTCATTCAGGCATTATTCAAGGATTCATAAAATGTAAGGAAGTATTCACCTAGATAAACCTTTGATATAAACTTTGAAATTATTTTATGTTTACGGTGGCTTACTAAAGTCATTATCGCACCATAATTTTCAGAAGGTTTTCAGTCATTCAGCTTCATTTATTGAGGGATGCTTCCACAGTACCGATAGAGAACAAACCAAGTGAAAATTTCAAAGAATCTCATAATGTTCAGAATAAATTTTGTTCTTCTAATTGCATTTTTCATGAATTTAATTACTTTTGTAGGTAAGCAACCGTTTTTAAATAATCTAATAGCTTAAATAATTGGCTAACTAATTATTTCTATCCAAAAAATAGATAAAGCTGGAAACAGTTAAAAAGCTGCCTTATTCAAATTACAATCTTTAACGTATGAAAAAACGTTTATTTCCCCAAAAAACATAGATTAATGAATACTTGAAAAATTTTAGTATTAGTAATTCTGAAGCGCTATTCTTTATTTGAGTCCTTAGGAAAAAATGCGAAAAAATACCTATAGCGATTTTCGGGATTAAATTACATTATAAGCGAATACGGATTGTGATTAGCAGTGGAATCCAGGATGCACGTTTCGTCCTATTTTGGACTCATCAGTTGAATGTACCAGCATCTCAGTGTTTATGTTCACTCTGGGACTCGAACTCAGTGCCGTTCACTTCGAACGCCATCGCGTTATCCACTTAGCTGCTTGTGAATTAAGGCAATACTAAGGCGAGACGCACAGTATACACATACGCCAATTAGAGACTGATCAATTGCCGTCCTAAACATCAATGGATAGATTCAAGTAAACCATATTAAGTGAATTAAATTACATTGTTAAAAATTACTTATATCTCCAACACATACTGGTAATTTGTCTAACGAATTTTAATTTCATAACCGGAATCAGTTTTTCATTTCATCATGATGGCTTAACTTAACCAGTCCGTAAATACGGACAATTTTTTTTCCCGAATCATTAAAATACACTAGAGTTAGTAACGAAGATCTGTTAGAAATATAAAATATTCTGAGTATCGTGATAACGTATTACGTTCACATTACTCATTTGTAACTCATGTAGGAAATACATTTGTTGAGTCGAAATCTTTCTCGCTTTTAAAATAGACAAATGATCAACTTATCTTACTAGATTATCATCAAGATGAAAAAAAGCACTGTTCATATGGATCACATTGGTAAGAAAAACTACAACATATATTCTCCTTTATACACATAACTACCAGTCAACTGATTTGTTTCGAAGTGTAACTAATACATTAGTTTCAATATATCACAGTCATTTGATATATCAAAAGAAGATCGTAGATAAATTAATATAAAAAAATCCATGTTCAAAGATAATAATTTCAAATTTTGTTTTTCCCTCCTAAGTCATTATTGATGTTTTTCTACTAATTTTTGTTTGTTTGTTTGTTTTTACTTCAAAACAATTTTGACAGTTGAACAAAATAACAAAAAATAGATTAAAATAATGAAATAGATCAATTTTAAGAAAAGGTGAAAAAGATAAATAGATATAAATGATATTTCAAAAAAAAATTTGACATTGATGACAAATTTCTATTGTACAAGAAAATAATCTTAACAAAAGAAAAGGTTATATGTACATTTTAATCAAATACATTGGCAAAGATTTTGGAGTGATGGAAAAGATTTGTAGCTTAGGTAAATGATTTTGATGAAGTGTTGTTCTTTAAGATGGATGGTTTGATTATGGAGTTTTGATTGTCCTTCTGAACGATATCATCAACACAAACTCCGAATGCTGATGATGTCGTTCAAAGGAACGATGAAAGCTCTATGACCAAACCATCCAGCTCAAAGAACAAAACTCCATCAAGATTGTTAATGATTGCTGTTTTAAATATTGAAAATTAACGAGAGAAAAAGAATATTTTTTTGTTTTCTTCAGATTGAAATATCAAATTTTTGTGTATTTTTTTGTTTTTCGATGAACAAATAAAATAATCAGTTGACTTATTTTTATATGTGAAAAATTATATTTAAAATCGTTTCAGCGATTGAAATTTAAATAATTCCAAAAATACTTCAGAAAGGTTTCAACACTCATAAGGAAAGATTGACAGCGGAAGCGCTGTATATATGGACGAATCAGTACAGCCTAGACAGAAAGGATGGTATTCAACTAGCAACCATTTGGCGAATATTCATCAACAAATAATTTGACCCTTTCTTTATCTAACCTGTTTATTTCACATGAATCGTTATTTTGACTGAAATCAATATGAGTTATGTTTAGCATTACAATTATGTACTTGATAATTCGCATTTTTACTTGCACTTCAATGATTCAGAAACAATTTTTCAACCTTCAATTTACACTTTTATTCTTATTTTTACTTCACATGGAAACATATCAACACCGAATATCATTCATTAATAACTTTGATGATTTTAATTTTCATTATTACCCTGAAGGAGTACAGACAAGTTAGTTGGACGAAATGTTGGAATTATTTAAATTTCAATCGCTGAGACTATTTCAAATATAATTTCCACATATAATGACTTCTCTATACTCGGTGCTCAATTTTTGTCAAGTTATTCGTTCTAACCTTGACGATTATTCGTATAAATTGATTTATTACTTATAAATTGATCTTATTATTTTATCTAATTAAATACCATTTTTGTTTCCTTTTAGTAAAGTTTATAAAACATTGAATTAAGCCAAATAAATTATAGGAGATGCTATTTTGTTTATTATTTTTTAATATTGTTTTGCGCAATCTAATAATAAATGAAGTTTCGATAAATCTATGTGACATTTATCTTAGTTGAAAGTGTATGAATGTCAATTTAATTAAGTTTATAATCTGTAATGTTATTTCATGTGATGTACTTGAATCATAATTAAAAATAACGGATAGAGTGTAGCTTAATTGTTTATTATGTTTGTTTAATCCAATGATATGGTGTTTATATTGTCAATTCCAGATTTACTTCCATTCAGGCAATCGAATAGTATAATTATCCCTTACACAAGAAATTTATAGTAAAGTTGATTACATAATCCTTTACTTTGTAAATAAGTAATATTAAGTTCTTCAATTAATTATATTAATAAACAGTATGTATAATATAAAACTTCATATTGGTTATTCTAATGAACTATATTCTTAGATATATCATGACTTATATGTCTATTTAAAATAGCCTGCTTCCACATATTAAATCATTTATGCAATAGTTTCCATAACACATATCTTTATTCAATCAACTTAGTGTTAACTTAAGTGTCTTCAAGAGACTTAAATTTTTGCTACTCATGCGTATTAACATGACTTTATAGATTACCATACCACACTTTATCCTAGAAAGTTGAAAAAAGGCTCGAAGTAGGAAATAAACTTCTTTTCAAGTTTCTTCAAAGTACAGAAGATAACAATATTTGTAGGTAGCTTCCGACCCTAGGGTTCTTCTTTATGCGTACGATACCTGGTAACAGATTAGGTAGTCATTCATTTAATGTGATACATTACCTATCAATTTTCCAGAAGTTTCCGTGGGGTATGCTAGTTGAGTGTGAAGCTTTCAGACGTTTTCCGGCTTTTCAGGACATTGTCGAGGAATCCTCGGGGCATCACAACAAGAAATTCAGGAAAACGTAACTTATTTACAGATAACACTACTTTGTTTAACAGATGAATGTATTAAAAAGCAAACAGATTAAATCAACTAAAAAAAAAATTGTTTTAAGTTTTTGATGGTTTCGCTTATCAATCAATTTTAATTATATTCACACCAACATCGGTAACAAACATGAGATTTTATTAACCACTTGTTAGACTTATGCTTTTATGTAAATTCAAACAATTCCTTTGCTTAAGTATGATTTTTAATTGTTTAAACGTTATGAACGCTATGATAGGGTAGCTTGCTATATAAACGACAGAATACTGGCAAAGTAAATAGAAAAACATAGTTTACATAGTAATAGCATTGTAAATGCTCACTTACACTTCACTCACTAAATCTTTCTAGTTAAATAACTCGCATTTGACTTAATACCTATTGTTTTAAATGTTTATTTATTTCTTCGCTACTTCATCAGATTGTCTTTCTCAGTTTACATCATTAATCATAGTCATCATAATCAAAACAAATGAAATTCTGAAACCTTCCGTACAGTTATATGCAAATCAGTGAAATGCCAACAAAAAAAAATGTAAATTCAATGAAATCATTGATGAAAACATTTGCATACAAGTAGAATAGGTGATTTCATCGAAAAAAATGTTCTCATAAATAATTTTAATATAAATAAAAACAATTTTATTTGCTTGTGTGTATTATTAATAAAACGCCTTCTGATCTACAATCACATGCTTACTAGTGACTGACTTCAAGGGATGTTTCCTTGAGTTCTAGTAGGAAGCAGTGACCAGTTGAGTTCAACCACATCTGTTGTGAGATAGCAACTCACTGAAGACAATTAGTGAACGGTTGATCGAATTTCGTGGATTGGTTGAGGTTAGGCAATAACATCATTGGATGCCGGCCGCCTCAGTGGTCTAGAGGTTAAGTGTTCTGGCGCGAGACTTGTAGGTCCTGGGTTCGAATCTCGCGAGGCGGGATCGTGGATGCGCACTGCTGAGGAGCCTCATAATAGGACGGAACGGCCGTCCAGTGCTTGCAGGTTTTCCATGGTGGTCTAGCTTCAATTGACTCATGATTTCGACTATGAGAATACTGAAATCTCCACAAAACCCCTTCTGATCAATAAAAGAATAGTTTAACACATTTGCAAGAAGTATAATAAGAATGGATAAGCTGATTTTACAAACCAGTATGAGTACGTCTAAAAAGAGGAACTAAAAGTTACAAAAGGAGATGAGTTCTAGTCAAATCATAATAAAGAACCGTTAGGTTATATTTTTTTATGATAGTATGTTCTTAAACAGCCTATGTGATGTGGATTTTATTTGGTTCTGGATTATCATAAAAATATTTACTCCTGATTAGAGAAAATCATGCATCAAATCCAGATGTTGAAATGGACTGTTTACAAGTCATATGGAATTTGTTTTAAATCTTCAGCTTTTTTGGTCGATATGTGTTAACTGATAGAATAAAGTTTGAATTTATATAAATTATTAGGTGTATCAAGTATTTTTGTTTACTTTTATATCTTGTATGTTATTAATGTCTTTACTTTTTACTAAACAAATGATCATGATTGGTCGAAGTTAGACATCAATACCGTTGAATAACGGCTCAGTTGTCTAGAGGTAGAGCATTCGCGCGCGAGACCGTAGGTCTTGGGTTTAAGTACTGTGTGCGGGATCGTGGATACACACTGCTGAGAAGTCCCATACCAGGACGAAACAGAAACCTAGTGCTTTCAGATTTTCATTGGTTATCTAGCTTAGACCGACCCATGCATACGATTTCTTTTAAAAGCTTTTGTTTATTCGATATACTTAACTAACATCCACCAAGAACTGAAATCGTAAACGTCGTACCCATGGTTTTATTGGAAAAGTTAACTTCATACAACTATTTACTAAATGGTAACTAATGGAATGTTTTAGTTTTCAGTTTTAATCAATTTGTATTAATAAAATTATTTACTTAAATCATAGAAATCAAAGCTAAATAGATATTTAATCAAGTTAACTAAATTTTCATGCTGTCTTATTGAGCCTAATCAACAAACGACATATCACAGGGGAGTTGTTGTACGAAAGTCATTTCAGCAAATCTTTGTTGAATAAATCATACATTCACTTCAGATATATTATTATTCTTTTCATATTTTCGATCGACTTACCTAGTTTAAACTAATAGTTATTATTAAAGAATACTTATTTAAAGGTACTATATGATATGCTAAATATTTTAAAACGTCTAAAACTTAAGCTTTATTGATAGTAATTAGAAACTTAGTTTTAAAGAACAATGGATGTTTAATCGTTAATATACTTAACACAGAATGCCTAAATTTTTAAGTACTTGTTCCTACAATTTTGAGGCAAAGATTATAAAGATAGGTTAATTTAATTCTGTAATAATATAGAATGAGTGACTTTAACCTCTAATATGTTTCAAAAGCATTCAGTTGTAAAAAAAAAACATTCACTCACCACAACTAATGTTTTCCAGGGACTCGACATGCGGTTATCAAATTCCGGGCCAAAATAGGATTTAACTTGTAGAACGTACACAGTTGGTAAGCTAAGGTTACTGACTCCTATTTCGTTATTATTCCAAGAAACAAGAAACGATGGTGGATGTTTTTCTTCCAAAATACGTACTGTTGGAACCGGGGGCAAGATGGCTGTCAAAGTCAAGCACATAATAGAAAATAAGTGATATACTCAAATTACAACTGAGACACATCAAAAACATCAAGCATTTTTAGTCACTAAATACGAAGTAGCATTGAGATTTATGGTTTCCTTTTAGACTGATCTATTTATAAATGTCGATGTTGACTGTGTTCAATGTCATTTATTTTAAACTGAGCTTAATAAAATTTTTACGAAAATGTGCCGCTTTGTTAAAGTAGGAAACATGATGAAGAAGTTACACTCATCAGCTTCAGTCATTCGATTAATTCTTAAAATAGAAAACAGCAAAATATTCAAGTTTCATTTTTCGTTTTTCTACGATATGTATAGTGATTGTGTCAAATCGAAGTACCCCATTATCAACTGGTATCATTCAAACAACTGAATTCTATGGTCATTTGTATTTATACCGATTCGGATTTAATGCATAAACGTTATACATATCGTTTACAGACTGTAAACATTATAATACCAATAATGAATTGGCAAATTACTTGCATTTAAATGATTATTGGTTGGATTCAATCACGGTCCAGGTCAAACAATTACAAACTCTGTTCTATTACAGTCATGTAGTCACTTCTTGGCCAATGAGTTGTCTATATTATAAAGACGAATATAGTTTAGTTGGTTTATTTTGATCTTTCCTATTTCTGTTTCTAATACTAAATGTAAATAGAATTTCAGATATAATCTTGAAGTAGTATTAATTTATTTTAAAATCAATCTGTCAACTGTCTCATAGTTAATTTTATAGTTCGATTCATGAGTCAACTGAAACTAGACCAGCATGGAAAACCGGGACTGTTGTAAGATAATAGCTAATTGAAGACGATAGTGAATGGTTGGTCAATTTCATGGATCGGTTAAAGCTAGAAATTAACACCGTTGGATGCCGGCCGGCTCAGTGGTCTAGAGGTTAAGTGCCCGCGCACGAGACTGATATGTCCTGGGTTCGAATCCTGCTAGGCGGGATCGTGGATGCGCGCTGCCACTGAGGAGTCCTACAATAGAACGAAACCGCCGTTCAGTGATCCCAGGTTTTCCATGGTGGTTTAGCTTCAATTGTTTTGTAAAATTACTAAGATCCCCACGAAACCTCTTCTGATCATAGTTAATTGGCAAAATATCATAACTACCAAACAAACGGCAGAACATTGTTTGTTTGGATATTATTATCGGCGTACGATAGAGTAAAATTTCATGAGAATTACTTCAACAAACATTTCGAGAGCAATCTATTGTCTTTAGTTATATTGAAACATACACCATTCTCCATTTCATAGTTCTCATTATTTCTAACAAGGAATATAAAGTGCATTTCTGAGATAGAGTTTAACCTCTTGTATTTTTAATCTTCATTTTTCTACTCATGTAGTTTTAGAAGATTATCCGTTTCTAGATTTAAAAGGTGTTGGCACATGATAAAATTAACTCTTTTTCTGGAAGATATTTCTTGTAGATTTTATTAATAAAGGTAGGATTCAATTTGAAAATGAAAACTTGTGCAGTGACATTTTTTTAGCAACATTTGATATGGCTAGCAGTGGAATCTGAGAACGCGAAGATTCATTCTTAAGGATGACATTTAATTACAATGGATTTTTAATTGATTTTAGGTTATTATTTTAACGTTCTATATGAAATTACCTTTATTAAATAAGGCTTGTTTGCATTGTGATTGGCAACACTTATCTTGCTTTTGTGGACATTCAGCATCAACTGTGCAGCTGGTTATTTCATTAATTGCACTATGATGTGTAAACCAAGAATTCTCCAGCATATTGGTTTTTAAACCGTTTTCATTGCCAGTTAAAGAGATAGGTTTGTCCAAATTAGGCTGTGAAGAATCGGGAGACTCGTGTGATGGATAAATTTGAACATCGTTTTTAGCAGATACTAAATTTGGTATGCGATGAATTGCAAGGCCAATCTGCTCGGGACAATCACCAGAGCGTCTCTTCAGTGCTGCATCTAAGGATCGGCAACCAGTAAGACATGACCATCCACTAGGTGAATCACCAGACTAAACAATAAAAAAATCATTTAATCTAAATGTATCGAACTGATTATTAAATTACACGGTTTATGAAACCGTCAACTTATGAACATCGTTTTAAATTAGTAATTAGAATAATAAGCATTTGTAACCTTTGTGTTAGAACTAGATGACACGTTTTCACTGCGTAATAAGGTAATGAATAGTGTAGTGAACGAGAACACAAGTGGGGGAAATCGAGTGCATTTTAATACAAAATTACAGAATATCTTAGTATAATCTGAGAACCAAACAGTAAATACTTCATTTTTAAAATGTCAATCAGTTGTCGCAAAATTAAATGTTCCTTATGCAAATATCAGTCAACCATCTCAGACTTCACTGTTCTTTAGTTTCCACACCGATCATTCTTTGTTCTCTCTCCTTTGATCTTCTCAACCTTCTGCCTCCAGACATTTCACTTTCGATTGATGGTACTGCTTATATCAATCAACATCAGTAGCATACACCACATTAGTATTACATAAATAACTATACTAATGATTCAACATCCCTGCTCATTTTCAATATTCTAACTAGAATGTGAGTAAAATGAAATTAATTCCATACTCAGAATACGGTTAGATTTACTTAAATTATTTAGTACATTTAGATTTAAAAAAGAACTTTGTCGTAAAATTAAGTCAAAAACTTCATTGAACTATTTATATTTTGCTTTTCAACTCTTATTTCTAATATCAGATTCAATGACTAAATGCATAATGACAAAACATCAGGTTTAAGATAACTTATTTATGCTATACTACATAGTTCATTATGTCGATCACTATGATCATTGGTCATTATCATGTAAAGTTCTTATAATAAGTTACAAATGAATGCTATTCAATACTTTTGTACTTTTTATATTCATAATTAGGATTTTTATTGTATGATGAGTTTATCAGACTACATTTTCTCTCTATTGTTATGGTTGTTAGAAGGGGCATCGGTCTCATGAATTCCGAAGAATCTCTGCTTCCATCATGAGGCGTCATAAATCTTCGTTCAACTCTCAGATCAGAGTTTAAATGGTTTGAATTATTTTTTCTGATTTGAGTTTTTTAGCGAGTTAGTTTTCTACAGGATTGGATCGCTAACCCCGTGCCCAACCTTCCTTCTTTATCCGGGCTTGGGACCGGCAGTAGCCTCCGGGGGAGCTACAGGCGATGTTTTTCTATTATTATGTGGTTAGATTAATATTATTATTAATGAATCTTATCTATTCACTTTTTTAGAAACTTCGTTGACTAAAACTGTTTCATGTTAATTTACCTAGAAAATGTCATTTTAATTAAAGCGAAAGAAAATGAATTGAGATTGGTACAAGACTGAACACATTGACAGTTTAGCAAGTTTGTTTCGTTTTTTTTGCCTAATATCTTCAATTTTCTATTTCGCATATAGTATTGATATTGCTTTGTTATTACCTATGACAAAATATATTGTTCATCATAATTTACATCTAATAACCAATGAATACTAGATAGCAAATGTTCTATCTTAAGTTTAGATAATTCATAGGTTCAAACTTAACACCAACCACTTGGATATAATTAAAATGAATTCACTAAATCGGCTGAAGTTTAAATATTTGAATAATACTATTACTTTTATAAAAGAATGTAATATTAGGTGTAATGTTACACGAAATACACACTAATTCACAGTTTCCATTGATAAAATGAACAGTTTACTGGATAAGAATCATCGATTTGACTGTTTCTGGCATTTACATAATCAAAAAAAAAGAAAGAAAACAGTGTATGTTCAAATTTTAACAACCTAGATTTATTCTTCGTAAAGCTGTGATATATAAGTTGAAAATCAGCCTTTTCAGTTACTACAATCATATTGAAATTCACATTGACAAATTGAAGTGATTGTTCAGAATGAATATTAAAACATTTATATATATTGTCATGTCATTGTATAGTATATAAAGTCAGAATTTGAATGACAATGAGAAAAATATGACGAGTTTTATATTGAACTTTATCTAATGATAAGAATTACATTTGGCGGTAAAAATCTTATGCTATACATAACAATACACAAATCTCAGATGAAACTTGAAGATATACATTTTTAGATAGAGACTTCCTTTACTATGGTTAAGATTGTTAAGTCATCCATTCACATTAAAGTTATGATAATAGGTGTTACCCAATCAACAACAGGTTTCATGAAATACCAGTTGCGATGAATGTTGTGCTGAATATAATTTTACATTAATCTGTTAGCACTAACCATGATTATAAAGAGTTTAGTAACACTATATACATTATTATAAAATTAACTTTTTTATAGTTGTGCACCCAGCATTCCAGTATTGCTATTCTTTGCTTTGATATTGATAATTCTTTAGTAACTTACCAAGCCTAATTTCTAACAAGTTGATGCATGTTGTGATGAAGTTACTCGATTAGAATGAAATCGTTACATACATTTTAAGGTGCTTCTACTTCATAAGTAGTCAAAAATATCAATTGATGTTCTATACATACAACTGACCTCAGAGCATACTGATACAACTGAAGTTAGAATTTGTATCAAAACTGCCGAAGTAAGTAGTATAACGAGTAAGTGATAACGACTCCATACTCACTCTCTCTCTCTCTCTCTCTCTCTCTATATATATATATATATATATATATATATATAATTCTATGAGTCATCACAAAGTCCTTCATTAAAGGTAAGATGAGATACGTGAGTGTAAATGATAATTACAGCAATTAATAGAATTATCTATTCTCTTTGTAATTTACAAAATGTAAATAAAGTTAGTTTTAAATAGAACATGGGAAAAACAGAATTGTTAGCAACATCCACTAATTGTTGAAAAACACCCTATGAATGGGATATTCTATTGACGAATTGAATAATGAAGAAATTATCATTTACAGATGTTTAGTGAATATAGTTAGAAAGGACACCAAAGGAACGAAAAGATATATATAATTTTAAAAATAACACAAAGCAAATATGTATATTACATTATTATTCAAGGAACATACCTCGCACATTTTTATGCAGTCACTATAAAAGCGGTCTGAATCGCAAGCCTGTTCACACTGTAAAAACACAAATCACAGAATGGGTTTATATTAGACGACTTGCAAAAGTAATACTTATATATATTAGATACGTTGATTAAAAATCAATACATACAGTTTGATTTGAATTGACACATCATTCCTGAACGCTTATTCTTAAAATAAAGAAGCATTGAAGAGTTGTCGAGTTGTAGAATTAAACATTTTAGTAGTTTCTGTCAATGACTAGGCACATGAAAAATTATAGGAATTTCCGCTTTTGTTGCTGACATCGTTTCGTAAGACTATTTTGTTGTAATTCAATGGTTTACAGTTAAAAAATCTACATTCATCTTAATACATACTGATCAACATTAAATGACGTCGGTGTTACCTGATACACATTTTAGATGGATGAACGCCATTAGTCAAGATTTATCTGTATTAGATTAATTCTTTCTGATAATATCAATCAGTGGTTACGTGATTATTACAACAATAATTTGTAGGACTAAAATCGTTTCTCGTATTTCCTAACATTAAAATGTTTTTCGCTTCGTGTTAGCTTTTGAAGATAACTGAGATCTAGCTGAATACTTAACAACAATTGTCACCTAATAGTCCTTCATCTTACTGGAACTTTGCTTTAGTTTACTAAATGTTTACATTAGTTACATTTAAATATTTGAATTCACAGAAACTAAGATAATAAATTGAATGTGTAGAAGCTCACTTAAAACAAACATTAGAGAAAATTTGTTAGTGTTTTTATGATTAATTTTCATGGATTTTGTTTTGTAAATCAATTTAACCTAGTTGCTATCCGACTGGTGAAGTTGATATTCAGATTTTCAAAGTTTTGTTCTAACTTAATCTACAAACTGTGTTTCTGGAATATTTTATCTCTAAGTTTGTTGGCTTTACTTAAATAACAAGCATCAATCGAGAGTTTAGCAGAAAATGAAAATAATTTGTTATCAATCTATTAACCTGCAATTTATACAGTTAAAGACAGTTGAGTGTGGTCTATAACTATTGTTTTAAAAGTCAATGAATTTCAAAAGCAAATTTTAACTGTCTTCGTTTATAAACTCAACACTTCAATCACTGTTCAAATAGTTATTGTGTCTTTAGATTACTGACTTCGGTTTACGGTAATTTAACTTGGATACTGAATTCATACATGAAAAAAAAACGAAATCAGCCTATTACTTATTTATCTTTTTGAGGAAGGGTTCATCTTCGAAGATTCTATTTCTCACAATTATTCCCAATTTAATTATTCACTACTAACTGATATCATGCAAACTCATATTTAAAAAATCTACGAAACTGTATTTCAATATAAACATTACATAAGCTTACTTCATCATAATACAAAAATCCAGGAGATAGTTGACTACATTTATCACGAAGTTGAACTGGTGATTTTATCAAATTATTCACAATCTCTTCGATCTAATTTCAATCAAAACAAAAGGTAACGAAAAAAAAGGAAAATGAAATCATGAAAAAATAAATAAAAATTTTAAAAGGTAAACGTATTTTAAACTGATATCATTCACTAATCTTAACTGACCTTTAGGTGTATGCCAAAATGTTTGCTCATCTAGTTATATATATATATATATATATATATATATATATATATATATATATATATATATAGAATATAGAATATCTATATTGATTTATATATATAACCTTTAACCCCAAATTTACCAAAGAAGAATAACTGTTTTTGCTTAAACGAAAAAATAATCTCACTGAGCAAACAATTTGAGATAATTACTTTTTCTTTTTCAAATTTATTCACTTTGGTTCTGACCTTAAAAAAAATGAAAACTGAGAAAATATAAAACAGAAGAAAGAAACGAATTGTGTAGGGAACATGAAATAAGAGTCTAATGAAATCTTACGGTAAACTATTTTTTTATAAAAAAAAACGGGATAGAAAAAAGTCTAGTGATTACGCCTTTTCATTTTGTTGTTGTTGCCTTTTCTTATGAAGTAAAATACACAACTTAATTTTATTGTTACGTCTAATAGTAAATGAGTTGGAAAAGATTAGGTGAATAGTAGACCTCCTACTGTGCATTAATCAAAACAAAACAAAAAAATTGGGTTAAACTCAGTTCATATCGAATATTTTTTTGATAATGATAATTAAATAGAGAAGGTAAAGATAAATGAATATAAATTTCTGTATTAAATCAACAGAAAATAATGGTATAGTTGAAATCATGAGTAAATTGAAGCTAGTCTACCATGGAAAGCCTGGAAGCACTGGACGAACTTTTCGTCTTACATTACGGCTGTCCACTGCTTACAGGTTATCCATTGTGGACTAGCTTCAATTGACTCACGATGTTAACTACAAAATTACTAAAATCTAAACAAACCCCCCCTTCAGAGAATAATATATTAGAAGAAACGAATAAATAAAATATCCAGTAATTCAAAAAATCTACTGATAAGAGATACATTTTTTGAGGGGAAAAAATTAACGAGTTGATTTTCAACTGATTTTGTGGTATGATGTAGATCTTAAGGTGAGATTAAGTAATTGTAAAAATGAACGAGTTATTATTATAACAACATATATAATTCTTCAAATTAATATTATAAATGAATTAAACAAAAGTCAATTTAAGTTCAAGTCTGGTAAGTTAATAATGCAAGATTATAAACGATATACTATTTTTGAAAAAAAAAGTAATAAACCACTAACTTATATTAACACCGTTAGATGCCGGCTGGCTCAGTAGTCTAGAGGTTAAGCATTTGCGCGGGCAACCGAAAGTCTTGTGTTCTGATCTCGTGAGCGTGATCAGGAATTCACGCTGCTGAAGAGTCTCATACGAGGACGAAATGGCCGTCCAGTGCTACCAGATGTCCTATGACGGTCCAGCCTTAATAGACTAATGAATTCAACTATTAACTTACCACTATTTCTACAAAATCCCCTTTCTGGTAATAATAATAATAATCAATGTTTGTGCGTTTTTACCATGACAAGATAAATTCTATATAATTTTATATCTTTAGGGTGCTGTTATCAGTGAAATCTAGTAGCTATTATGGTTATATTCGAATAATCTTCTCAAACGACGTTCATGCTAGTAAAAGACAACAAAAATATCTTTCGTTTCATGGTTATTTTATCTTTTTTTCGAATGAATATTTACATCATTGTTTTCAGTAAAGTATTCATCTGGAATTCATATAAACTAATGAACCAGTGAAAAAAAGGGATCGCTAGTCAACGTTGTCCACTCAATTTAAAACTCTCTATAAGTGCATTTTCATATTCTTATAAAGACCATTACATATTTTAACAAGAGTGAAAGGTCCCAGTATTTAAATAAAAAACTAATTGACAAGAATTTAATTATTCTATTCAGCTAGCGATGTAGTGTTGGTGTGGTGTGGTCTACTAATGTCGATTGATATAAGTACTATATATAATCAATCGAAAGTGAAATGTCTGGAGGCAGAAGGTTAAGAAGATCAAACAAAAAGGAACAAAAACAAGGAATCGTTAATATGGAAACGAAAGAGCAGTGAAGTCTGAGATGATTAAATGATATTTGCAAAAGGAACATTCAATTTTGTGACAACTGACTAACATTTTACAAATCAAATATTTACTGCATGATTCTCAGATTATACTAAGATATTCTGTAATTTTGTATTCAAATGCATTTGATTTTCCCCACTTGTGTTCTGGTTCACTATATTAGTGATGTCGAATAGCACCACTTGTTAATGACTCCACCTCTTATCCATTTCCTATTTTAGTATAAAGCCTCTTACCTTATGTTGAAGATTATGGTATGTTTAAACAGTATTGGAAAATTATTTTAGATAAATGAAATTTACTCATGAAATAGTATCAGTTGAAACTGAAATAAAATCAATTCGGTTGTATCTTGAATTGCATAAATAAGTAAAGAAATTTGTTCTTCATCATAAAGTTCTCAAATAATGTTCTGATAAAAGTTTGAAATTTCTCAGATCAGAGACAAAAGAAAAAAATTATCAGGATTTGGAAAGTATGTAACTTAAGGTATCTTTTAGAAATATTAGAAATATAAAATCTGCGAGGTTTATTATGCTGCCTTATTTAAAACAGATTATATTAGGGTGCGAGGTTTCTGATTCTTAGGCTTGGACACCATCAGCAACAGCCTTCTGTGGGAGAGGACAAACCGACTTGCACCTGAAGAGGAAATTAAGAAATTGGATCGGACATACATTGACGAAATCACCAAACGGCATACCGAGGCAAGCTGTATCTTGGAATGGTGAAGGGTAGCGCAAAAGAGGAAGGTCAAAGAACACATTACACCGGAAAATAGAAGCAGATATGAAAAGGATGAATGTTAACTGGGAAGAACTGGAAAGGAATGCTTGAGACAAGGTTGGATGGAGAATGCTGGTGTGCGGCCTATGCTTCTCCACGACGGGTAGCAGGTGTAAGTAAGTAAGTACATAGATCGTATATAAAAGTAAATTATTTTGCATTAAGTTTTTCTTAATCTGATACATAATTGACCAGGCTATTGGTCTTTAATAGAAATTCAAAAAATCATTTTGATTTAAGGTTATAAAATCAACTAACCGTCGTAATCAGTCCCACTTTCTACCGAACTATCCAAAACAAATAGTATGGTGTTATTTTTCTCCTAACATTTTATCAAATACTCTGTTTTGGCTTATGTATAATCCTTATTTAAGATAACTACTGACTAGCTAATATACAAATGAACCAATTTCATGAACTAAAGGTAATGAAAAATTGTGAGTGAAAGCAATCAATCTAACTAATATCTCTGTTTTCTTTCACGGTAGGAATAGTCATTGGTCATAATAAGCATTTTACACTGTAAGTAATCAGACTATTGATTTAAAATGTACGTTTTATTTCTATTAAGCTTGTATATGAAATGTAAATATTAAGATTTTCGCATAAAGATAACTTTATTTTTTTAGACTTTTCCAAGTTTGGCACATTGATGCAGAGCATAAAGTTCCTATGTAAAAAGAAAGATATAACATAGAAGCTTGATTTCATTATAAGATCGATAAGAATAGTGATATGAAGTGATATGAGAACCGACTGTCATAATAATGACAAACACTTTATCAATAACATGTAGATGTAGAAGTGTTTTGTATTTAAGTATCAATTCCAAGTTCAACGGTAGATTTTATCTATCAGGAAATAATGTGAAATAGAAAACCTAGAGATTAGGAGATATCTATGTGAACATTTAACAGAACATTAGAATAAAGAGGAAAAAAAGGACATGGTGGATGAAAAGATTGACAACAACACTGAATGTAATGCTCAAGATTTCAGTATATTGAACGACTAACTTCATTTTTATTCTCATCATATTCATTCGTATCTATTTGACAATCTTCCAATTATAAGTTGCATAGTGTATAACTTATTCTAATGATGATACACACTGTGGAAATTCGTTTTTAACATAGAAACGTTGATTAAAACGTCTTATATACAGACTGGTGTTGAAATACGTAAAACCATAAGCTCACGATTTATCTTCATATCAAAAGAATAAAGAAAATAATTGAAGATGGGAGGCAAAATCCGACTCACATGTCCTCGTTGTGCCTTCTGGATCATGACAACCATCCCATGTACTAACGTGAGCGGTAATGAGGGTGATGGAGATCGGCCTAATCAACCACTCTACCAATACCCGAGAACGATTACGAATGCTACAAAGAGTCATTGCATAACTATTGAGGGTCCAAAAGAGTGGTAAAAAAAGAGTCTGCCCAAACAAAAACAAGGACAAAAAATGGGTTGTGAGTGTTATGTAATGGTTCTGCGTAAGCACTGCACAAACAGCTATCCCGCCCCGGTAGTTGTGTCGTGCTTCGATGTAGCACTCTTCACCAGAAGGGCCTACTAGGCTTCACCATTCTATATGCTTGGAAGATGTAATTAAAGATGCATATAATTTCATAAGACACTGAAATTAGTCACATCCTATGTGACTTGATCTCAACATAAAACTTACATTAAAGTAAACATGTAATATGACTACTTAGAATGTATGAGCAAATATGATCATAAAATAGCTGAATTTGTAATCTGTAAAATGAGTAGCCTCTTAAAATGTTAATTATACGCATATAAAGTAATCGATATGTATTTATATATAACAGTTTCAAAATTAGTCAATTTCAACTTCAAGAACTGATTTATGGAAACTTTTTTTTCTATCAAGATGCACTTAGTGAATATGAAATCATATTGATAATAGTTGACCTTGATTTGAAAACACTTAGACAAATGTTGGAAAATATATTTCACATGGATTAGTAGACGATTAATAGACGATTCCTGTAATTGTCACTATCCATATTCTTGTTGTTGAAGCATAGAGTACGTGTAAGAATTTGGTTCTGCTTTTATACTTAGTATCTCACTATCTACCATTGAAATACTTGAAATTTACTTGATGCGTACATTTTAAGATTAGAATAATTCTCACAGTTGTCAATACTATTATTGATATTTTTAAGTGAAAAAAAATCCGTTGTTCATAGGTTAAAAATAAATGATAGTATACGTGTTCAAATTATTCGGTTTGATGGTCAGTATGGTATTGCGAATATTATTTTCTCAGTCAAAGGCATGTAATATGGACCTAGTTTCTCTATGAACATGATTGGTAAGGTTCAATAAATAGAGGTGTGACCAACTATTTGAACAGGAATACTAGAGCTCATTACTCGATATCTTGTCATTTCATCCAGAGGATTATATTCTCAAATTTAGTATGATATCCAGTAACTATTTGATATATTTTCTTATGAATCTATCCAACTCACTATTTTCATACTGTATAACAATCAACATAACAATATTTACTTGTTTACAAATTCAACTTGGAGGCTCTGCGTTTTACCCTTATAAATTCGCTCATAATACAGAAAAACTAATTACCTGCTCTTTAATTTGGCATATTTAATGTTTATTATTATTTAATGTTTATTATGTTTTAGATAAGACCGAGAATTGTAATCCATAGCACTCGTTTTGTTTCACTCTACGCCCATGAGCTGGATGTTTCAAATCTAACTACCAACAATATACACAGTGGAATGATGCTTCGTTATACATAGAACAATTTATTGGATATCATGACACAATAGCAATCGCGGCAGAGGACATGAAAACAATAAATTCAGTTAATTAGTCCCAAGCTAAAAAAAAAATGCGTCCTACTATACACCGTTAACAAGAATTTATCATAAAATCAGCTCGTATATATAAATAAGATCAAGGTGTTGGTTTAAAAAATGTCATCATCCTACAGAGAGTAATCATATTCAACCAAGAATATCAATAACAACCAAGGTAAAAAACATTCGGAAACAAACTTCAGTTCTAATATTATTCAAAGTAAGATCTGATCTTCAGTTCATTAAATATTCCGTAAGGTATAAACTATGGTGTGTGCTACTGATGTCGACAGATATAAGTAGTATGTATCATCAATCGAAAGTGAAACACCTTGTAGGGGAGGGTTAAGAAGATCCAAAAAAAGAGAACGAGATCAGAGAATGATTTCTGTGAAAATGAAGGAACAGTGAAGTGTCTGACGATTTAATGACATTTTGCAAATTAGGTATTCACTATATGGTTCTCAGATTTAAATAAGATGTTCTGTAATTTTGTATTTATACATTTGGTCGTCTTCACTTATGTTCTCGTTGACTACATAAATTTTCATTACTTGTTAAAAGCTTTGCAGTATTTTCAACCATAACACATTTGCTTAGGAGTGCAACCAAACGTTTTTGTTAGTGAAGTCAGTGCTTGATTTTGCTTTTTTCTTCATAACACATGGTTCTCTAATCCATCAATTGCTTTCAATATGAATTTATTGTAAATGAAATGGTCATCGTGCAAACCATAAACTTAACTTTATTTTAAAATGATGATTACCTTTCTTTCATCACTTTGAATAGATCACTAATATCTGAAGTTTGTAACTTATTTATTCTGTTAATAGTATACAAATGATTACGTAAACCATGTACACCCTATTCTTAACAGTTTTATTGGTTGGATTTGATCCCTACTTTCTATAAAAAAACCCACTGAAGTTATTCCTAAAGTATTATAACTATTCTGAATTGGTTATGAAAATGATATCGTCTTCACATTAGGGTAAGATTATTCCTAATTTTTTTTCATGGAGTTTTATTCTCTGATCTGTATGGTTTGTTCTTGGAGCTTTCATCGTCCTTCTGAACGACATCATCAGCACAAACTTGGGGTAGAAGTGAAGTGTTTGATTAAATATATCAATCAAAGATATTTTATTAATAATCAAGATTTTTTCTGCATGAACTACTCTTTATATGATTGAAATTTTAAAGATTTCCAGTATAATTAATAGCTTATATTGTTATATAATTAAGAAGTCATTCATTAACCTCACAAATTCATCCTAATTTAAGGTATTCAGAAACAAAACTACTTCTTTCAAATCCATTGACGGATAGATAGTCTACGTAAATTACTAAAAGAAAACTTACTTGACGCCTTTTAAATATGAATTATTCAATTTGTTTATAAATAAAACATTATTATTAATTAGGAACAGAGAAGAAAACCTAAAATAACCTTTTTCCCCAAATACATCCATTAAAAGGCTTGTTGTTTTTCTACAAACATCGAAGCTATAAATGTCATTTTGATGCTCTTCTCATCCTTTATATTCTTTTCCCTTTTTACTTTTTAGATGTAATAGACATACACTTAAAGTAAATTCAGACTGTAAATGGTTCTTTTATCATTATTTGTAATATACATTAAGTCATGAATTGAAGGCGACTAATAATTCCCAAGTGATCATTTAACTATACTAATAGTAATTTTCATGTCAATGTCTAAAATACTGACAATTAAACAAAACTTTAACTTCAGTGAAATGTAACTTATAGAATGACAAAATTATTCAGATCTGTCAATCTCATGGTTATAACTTATTATAACTATAATTCTAATGATAATTGATTAAAACAAGAGACAGTTGATCTAAAGATAGATGACAACTATACTTACTTACTTACTTACGCCTGTTACCCCTCGTCGAGGAGCATAGGCCGCTCACCAGCATTCTCCATCCAACTCTGTCCTGAGCCTTCCTTTCCAGTTCTTTCCAGTTAACATTCATCCTTTTCATATCGGCTTCTATTTCCCGGCGTAGTGTGTTTTTTGGCCTTCCTCTTTTCCGCTTCCCTTCCGGATTCCAAGTTAGGGATTGAGTCGTGATGCACGTTGGTGATTTCCTTAATGTATGTCCGATCCACTTCCAACGTCTTTTCCTTATTTCCTCTTCAGCTGGAAGCTGGTTTGTCCTCTCCCATAAAACGCTGTTGCTGATAGTATCCGGCCAATGGATGTTGAGTATTTTGCGTAGACAACTGTTTATAAATACTTGTACCTTCCTGATGATGGCCGTAGTAGTTCTCCACGTTTCAGCTCCATACAGTAGGACTGTCTTGACGTTCGTATTAAAGATTCTGACCTTGAAATTGGTTGAGAGTTGTTTTGAGTTCCATATGTTCTGCAATTGTAGAAATGCTGCCCTTGCTTTGCCAATCCTCGCCTTTACATCTGCATCCGATCCCCCTTGTTTATCAACGATGCTCCCCAGGTACTTGAATGTTTCCACCTCTTCCAGAGTTTCGCCATCAAGTGTGATTGGGTTGGTGTTCTCCGTGTTGCATTTGAGAATTTTGCTTTTTCCTTTGTGAATGTGGAGGCCTATCGATGCGGAGGCTGCTGCTACATTTGCTGTCTTCATCTGCATTTGGTCGTGTGTATGAGAGAGGAGGGCTAGGTCATCTGCGAAGTCCAAATCATCTAATTGATTCTGAGAAGTCCATTGTATTCCGTATTTCCCTTCGGATGTCGAATTCGTCATAATCCAGTCAATCACTAGAAGGAAGAGAAATGGGGAGAGTAGACAGCCTTGTCTGACTCCGGTCCTTACTGGAAATGCATCTGTCAGCTGTCCTCCATGCACCACTTTGCACTGTAATCCATCGTATGAGTTTTGGATAATGTTGACGATCTTCTGAGGAACTCCATAGATGACAACTATAGCTGTCATGAATATTATTCTATAAATGTATAACAATATGTACTCAAACTATTCCCTACGCATTTTATAGATTTGTTTGATAAAACTTGGGACTTTCTAGAAAATCTTTTTTATGATATTTACTTCAGTCTATTGAGTACTCCGTAAGAACAATTACAGGCATGACACTATAGAACAAAGGTATTACTTTACTTACTTACTTTCGCCTGATACTCCCAATGGAGCATAGGCCACCGACCAGCTTTCTCCAACCCACTCTGTCCTGGGCCTTCTTTTCTAGTTGTATCCAGTTCTTGTTCATTCTACTCATGTCTGTCTCTATTTCTCGGCGTAATGTGTTCTTTGGTCTTCCTCTTCTCCTTTGACCTTCAGGATTCCATGTGAGGGCTTGTCTTGTGACGCAATTAGGTGATTTCCTCAAAGTGTGTCCAATCCACTTCCAGTGCTTCTTCCTGATTTCTTCCTCCACTGGAATCTGATTTGTTGTCTCCCACAGTAACTTGTTGCTGATAGTGTCTGGCCATCGGATCCGAAGTATCTTGCGTAGACAACTGTTAATAAACACTTGTATCTTCTGGATAATAGCTTTCGTAGTTCTCCACGTCTCCGCGCCATACAATAGAACTGTCTTGACATTTGTATTGAAAATTCTAACCTTGGTGTTGGTTGACAATTGTTTTGAGCTCCAGATGTTTTTCAGTTGTAGGTATGCTGTTCTTGCTTTGCCGATCCGCGCCTTCACATCTGCATCTGATCAACCGTGTTCATCAATGATGCTGCCCAGATATGTAAAGGTTTCCACATCTTCCAAAGCTTCTCCGTCAAGTGTAATTTGATTGGTGCATATTGTATTGTATCGGAGAGTCTTGCTTTTTTCTTTGTTTATATTGAGACCTACTGCTGCTGAGGCTGCTGCTACACTGGTCGTTTTGTGATAGAAGAGCTAGATCATCCGCGAAGTCTAGATCGTCAAGTTGCATCCTACCTGTCCACTGTATCCCGGGCTTTCCTTCAGTCATTGACGTCTTCATGATCCAGTCGATCACCAGGAGAAAGAGAAACGGTGAGAGTAAGCAACCTTGCCTAACACCGGTCTTTACTTCGAATCAGTCGGTGAGCTGACCTCCGTGGATGATTTGGCAGTTTAGTCCATCATAGGGGTTCCGTATGATATTGACTATCTTCTCAGGAACGAGAACAAAGGTATATTCACTAATAACAGTTTCAGTTCAGTTAGTTTATCAGTTGTCGTTAACGTTAGATGATTAGTACTGAAGTAGTTTGTTCATAATTCATGAAAATTTGTACTGTGTAACTCACAAGAATTTTGAAATATTATTTTCCTTTTAAATAATTTACACTCAATAATTTTTAGTCCATATACCGACACCTTCTTTAATTGTAAAATATAAACCTTCGAAACCACCTATTGAATTAAATCCCCCCATGAGTTTCGCATACACATTTTTGAACAAATAGATTATTTCAGTGATAAAATTGCTTAAAGATGTCAAAAAACATCAGATTTTACTACTTAAATTCTTTGGATCTCTTGAAATCTTGGTATCTGTACAACTCATACATATCACATGTAATATCAGTTAATATCTATATTCAATCTACAACTTGTTTTCATCAAACAACTTTTACTAAACAGTTTGACCACATATACCTTAGCTTGACTTAAACTAATCAGCTTAAAGGATGATAAATAAATCAGTATTATTTATACAGTTATAAACATTGACTAATCGTACCACTGTGAAGTATATATGTCTCTTCATTCATTTGTTCAGTCAGATAAGTGAAGGTGAATTAGTATAAATATACATTGATATATAAATTATACTTTAGATTTATTTTGCCCACTTTATCTAATTAGATTTATAAACTAAGTGTGAAATTATTCAATTTATTACCAAAATAATGAGAAAAAAATTATGATAATAATATGATAAACGAATGAAAAACTCTTAACTTACTATTCTCTCCAGTATACAAGTAAGATGGATCAACCACAAAAGTGTTATATATAACAGTAGATATTATGGTAAGAAATAAAACGACTGGGTATGAACTATATATATATAATGCTGAAACTAGTTTGTATCTTCAATGGTAGTTAAGCAAACATAAAGATAATGAAAAATCTATTAAATGCAATAATGATTATAATCTATTTTCATCAGTCTTAGTTGCTTTTTATACATTTTAGGGAGGTTTGTTTATTTTCATAAAGTTAGTCTATAAATAATTCATCATTAAATGGAACATTATCAATAGTAATTAATTAATTCACAAATTACTTTATGACTGTAGTGAACGTGAATACAACTGGGGATAATCATATGCATTTTGACATGAAAACATAGAACATTTTAGTAAAATCTGATGACCATTCAGTAAATACTTCATTTGTAAAATGTTAGTCAATTGTCTCAAACTTGACTGTTCCTTCTGCAAAATGTCAATCAATCATCTCAGACTTTAATGTTCTTTAGTTTCCGCAACAATTATTCCTTGTTTTTGTTCTCTTTTCTTTGATCTTCAGAACCTTCTGTCTCCAGACATTTCACTTTTGATTGATGATACATACTACTTATATCAATCGACATCAGTAGCACACACCACATGACTACGTAATATAATCTTTGAATAAAATATCAAAACAGCTAATTAAACCAAATCTCATCACTATTTGGCGTTTTTGGAAATGTCATTAAATATTTCAATGTCTTCTCATTGGTATGTGTTAGAAACTAGTGGAATCTTTTTCATTGTTAGTTACACTTATTAAATAGCATTTGACAGTTCAACTTCTGTGTTTTACCAAATTTAAAGCGAGTTTTTCATCGCTTTTGACAGATTGGTTATTCTAAGGAATAAAAGTATACTTGTAAAAAGATTTATTTCATAGAATATATAAAGAATTTTTTCAGGTCTTCGAACGGTGAAGTAACGAAAAATTTCTTAATTTTCTTTAAAATATACTACTTACTAGAATAAGCTTTATAGTATGGTAATAGTAAATGCAAATAAAACAACAGACTATCACAGTATCACCTAGTTAATTATTAATCACAACTGTGATGATTTGAGTAGATATTTCGTAAGACTTTGTTAATCACTCAACAAGTCTATTCGAGAGAGTGAAATTTTTCAAAGAATCTAAAATTAAAAAGTATTATGATAACCAAGCGAAAAAGTCGTTAGCAGCACTTACTAAACCGTAATAATCTAACAACATGAAAATAATATTTGAACTTCTAAAGATGATCATGCATAGTATTCACTATTACATTATATCGATATTTTCTGTATTTAATTTAAAACTGTTTATTCCATTTCACATTCTTGATAACTATTTTCAATAGAAACCTGAAACTTGAAACCACATTTTGTAGTTTCCGTATGTAAGTTTGTTTGAATTGATTAAACGGGATAAATATTGAAACACGCGAACATTACCATTACCATGACAACAATTGTTATAAGCTTTTTGAGGAATGATTGAAATCATGCCGTGGATTGTTAAACAATCCACTTATGAACGGCTATTATTGAATATCTAATCGATTTTAAGTAAGTTAGCATAAAACTTCAACATGCCAATTTTGAAATAGAAAGTATATACGTGTGTTGTGCAAAAAGAATATGAAGAATGAATACATTTTTAAGTATCGGTTAAAAATCTATTATTTATAACTGAACCTGGATTGATGACAAATATACTCCCATAAAACAAGGTTCCGGCGGAGGAAGAAATCAGGAAGAAGCACTGGAAGTGGATTGGACACACTTTGAGGAAATCACCTAATTGCGTCACAAGACAAGCCCTCACATGGAATCCTGAAGGTCAAAGGAGAAGAGGAAGACCAAAGAACACATTACGCCGAGAAATAGAGACAGACATGAGTAGAATGAACAAGAACTGGATACAACTAGAAAAGAAGGCCCAGGACAGAGTGGGTTGGAGAAAGCTGGTCGGTGGCCTATGCTCCATTGGGAGTAACAGGCGAAAGTAAGTAAGTAATTATACGAGAAGATAAACTCTATATTTTAAAAATGAATGAAACTAATATAAACAATGATCACTGAATCATCATTTATATAATCAAAATAATTTGGTTTCATTTACATCGAAATTTTCCTAATGCAAATTTATATGACATTTAGGATGATATCTGATAAAAACTAATATGACACAAAGTTAGGGAACTTATCGTGACCTCTAATTGATCACATAATTCTAGTTTCTGAAAAGCTGTGTTAAATAACAATAATTGAAATTATTACTAACGAAGAATTACTTTATGACGAGTCACGTAAAATAAACTCTTGCTATTAATGAAATACTGTCACAATTGATCGATCACTGGGTGGTGATCAATCTCATGCATGTCAGGTCATATTTAGTGCTGATCGAATGCTATCGATCGAGTCGCAATGTGGCCACCAGTCTAGGTGGCTCGACACTGCGTGTACTATATATATGTTGAGGTAAGGTGGTGGTTGGAGGTGGTCAACAGGAAACCCTGGACCCGGGTTTCGTGCTCAGTGGTAACGTCTCTGACTGTGAAGCTGATTGACACGGGATCGAATCCGTCAGGGAGCATCAGTTCCCTCAAGATTACAGGTACATCTTGTTGACGAGTGCCAAGTAGCACGAAACCCGGGTCCAGGGTTTCCTGTTGACCACCTCCAACCACCACCTTACCTCAACATGAAATACTGTTCTTAGAAAATATGTACACAGTACATAACCTTTACTAATTGTTAGTTCAAGGGAATCTCTATAATAAAATTAAAGGTATTATCAAAGTCTCTTTGAAACAGTTACTAAGTTATACTTCAAAATAAAAGAAAAAAACTAAATTAAAAAAAAAAGACAATTCAACGTAATCAATCATAAATTTTTAAGAAAATCCACATTGTGTTTATAATAAATTGAAGTCAAATTTTTAAATATTTTTTTTGTTCATTTCATTCTATTTTCAATATAGGGGGTTTATGGAGTTTGTAGTAATTTTAATAGTTGAATTCATGAGTTCATCTAAACTAGATTTTAACTGTTAACTAATAAATGGAAAATATAGATCATTCATAAATAATTCTACCATATTAACGGTTATTTTAATAATGCTGTAGGAGAGAACAAACCAGATTCCATTAAGTGGAAGAAGAAATCAGAAAGAAGCGTTGCAAGTGGATAGAACACACATTGAGGAAATCACCCAACTATGTCACAAGGCAAGCTCTGACATAGAATCCTGAAGGTCAAAGGGGAAGAGGAAGATCAAAGAACACAATACGCCGAGAAATGGAGACAGATATGAGAAGAATGAACAACAACAGGATAGAATCAGAAAGGAAGGCTCAGGACAGAGTGGGTTGGAGAATGCTGATCATCGGTCTATGTTCCATTAAGAGTATTAACCGTAAGTAATTAAGTAACAGTTATCTTAATTTATATATAGTTGTGATCAGTTTTTATTTTCAAAGATCAAATAAATTTAACATCATGAGTAGACAAAGTATACAAGTTGAATAAGAATGATAACAATAGTTATACAACTAACAGGAATTTGTACAAAACACTTTATGATTAATATAAAAGATACAAGATTATAATAACTTCAAGTCCATAATTTAAAAGAAAAAAACATTTATGAATACATGAATCTTATATGAAAAGGATGTTTAAATAATTAACTATTTAAAACATGCTTATTGAGCTTCATAGACTTAAGTTCTAGAATATCATTTCATAAAATTCAGTGTAAAACAGTAATTAAGTTAATTGTTAAAACATATATCACTATGAAGAACTAATGGGAATTTGACTCTTTAGTCTGTAAGGGGAATCATGTCTAACGCGAGTCTTGTATACAATCATATGTTTGACTCTATGCATATTTCCTGCTAATCGGTATGAAAGGGTTGTCTAGCATTCTTTAAGCCTTTAGTATTAATCAGATAGTCTGTTCGCGATTTTAAAAAATGTCACTTAAATTCATTGTGATTGCAAAAATTTTGGAAACCATTCAGTTTTGTTTTGTTCAATAATGACAGATGTTCAATAAAGCTATTTAGCCATGTATAGGATAGGAAGAATATAGAATTATTGGCATTATTGATAGAATTAGGGATCATGAATTAACTGGTTACTGATTAGTAACTAAGAAAATGTTATACATTTATTATCATTGATGGGATTCTGTCAATTCGGTTTCTAATATTCACTGTAGGAGAATGATTCGAATTTTTTAACGGTAGTCAGTTTTTGCTTAATGCAAAGCAACCGGTTCAATCGTAAGCCTTATATACACTTGACACTAGGTATTTTAAAAATTTAATTGTACTTTTATAAATGTAATGTCCAATGTGTACGTTCTTCGAATCAATCATTATCTCAAACATTCTGTATATGGATATTTATGGTAAATGCTTTTATAATCAAAAGCAGTTCTTTGAAAAAGAACTCTCTGTAAAAAAGAATTGATTTTTCACTGAAATCACTGATTTTACATGTCTTTTCACAGTTGAAATCATGAGTCAATTGAAGCGAGACCACCATCGAAAACCTGGAAGCACTGGACGATCATTTCGCTCAAAATCGTGGATTGGTCGAAGTTAGACATTAACACCGTTGAATGCCGGCTCATTGGTCTATCGGTTAAGGGCTCCGGTTCAAGACTGGTAGGTCCTGGGTTCGAATCTCGCGAGTGCGGGATCGTGGATGCGCGCTGCTGAGGAGTCCCATAGTAGGACGAAACGGCCGTTCAGTGCTTCCAGGTTTTCGATGGTGGTCTAGCTTCAATTGACTGATGATTTCAACTGTGAAGATACTAAATTTTCCACAAAACCCCCTCTGATTTACATATCTTGTAAATTATTTGTAACTGGAGAAACAACTTAATTAAGACTTTAATTAAGACTTAGACTTTATTTAAAAAATAAGAATAATTCTCAAACACTTTTTTAAAGAAACAACCACCTTACTTATAAACTATAAATGATAAGATAATTGTCGGACTCCACAATACAATCATTTGTTTTTAATTACATGGTAACATAAGGTGAGAATAGGGAGGAGAGTAAAATAATTGATTTCTGTGTTTGATGAAGATATACATTTTTAATGAAGGAATTACAATATAATACAAAGTATGTAGGTCTTTCAAAAATTCTAGGGTTTATATCATAATTTTAATGAATTAGGAAAGATTCATTTATTGCAATCGTCTAGTAATTATTATGTATCAAATAAGTAAGACATTTTTCAATAAAACTATGTTTGTTTGCATTGCAGTATACAGACATCAACCTATTTTGAGATAGTAATTCACTGAGAACAATGGTGGATGGTGGTGCAATTTCGTGGATTGAAGTTAGACGTTAAGACCACTGGATGCCGGTCGACTCACTGGTCTAGTAGTTAAGCTCTCACTAGCGAGACCGAAAGTCCTGAGTTCGAATTCCATGAGCATGATCGTGGATGCCAACTGCTGAGGAGTCCCACACTAGAACGAAATGGCCGTTCAGTGCTTCCAGGTTTTCCATGGTGGTCTGATTCTAACTGACTCATGAACTCAACTATTAAATGTGTAGGTGATTACAATAGTCTTAAGTGACCAAAGTTAATGGTATTTAAAAATTTCTATTGCATATTATGTGAATAAAAGAAGATATAATGAAAACAATGGTGAGAGTTTAATAAATCATTATTTATTTTCTACAAAACTATGCTTCGAGGTGGATAATTCAAGATTAATACGTCTATGGAGTTAGCTAAATTGATGCGTACTCATCAATGAATTAAATGAAAATCAGGTCCTATAGCATCACTACTCAGTGAATAACACGTTTAAATGAATTGTTCTAAGTAATTCGTTGAACAAATATTAATCAATGTCATTGTTAGGTATGTTAGTACTTACTTTTCGTAAGACTTAAATATAAGAACAATTAATTTCTTAGTATATGATTCTTAGTGAAACTGATTTGAGATTGATACCAAATTTGCTTAGTATGTGGTGGTCAGTAAAATGATCTAGAAATAATTGTTTTCCACAAGATTATAGATCCCTCTATCTGATGATACCTTAATTTTATTTATCATACAAGCACATGCTCAAGACAGAGAATAACTGATTTACTAATTTTGACGTTGGACAACTGAACTGCTGTACAGTTGAGTGGTACACGCCTTGAAGTGGGTATATTGAATCTATGAGTAAGTTTATTTGTATATTACCTAACCCAGTAGTTTAATAGAAAGTAACGTGAGAATTTATTCATTCACTAAATAGATCATTGACTTCAACATATTACGACATTCTTTCAGGTTGAAATTTTGAGACATTATTAAAAATCAGCACAAGAACTATATTTACTGGTGATTGAATATGCTTACACATTTAATTACATTGGAATGTCATTTGACTGTAACCAAAAGTTACACATAAGTTGATTATGTAAAACCTAATAAATCAGAACACAATTTATAAAGATATAGATCATTTATCGTTGTCATTGGTCAACTTAACTAAAGTTTCTCAAAGCACGGGCATACGACACTCGGGAATTAATATGACAGCATCAAAAAACATATGTTTGCTGGAAAACGACTATAGAACTAGCTGTCTAAAATGAAATTAAAAGAAATTAAGGCTGACAATTACTCAAAAAAAAACAATATGTCTCCTATCAATTTACCATAGTTAAGTTACATATGATGACTTGATATAGATGTTTAAATATAAATATAGGAGATCTGGCCTTATTTTATTATGTAGCAGATTGTGCACGATAATGTTTTGACTAAAATTTAAAATATTAGTTGAACTAGTCAAATATTTTGGAACGTATATATTACACTTGAAACAGAAACACCTTTTATTTTTTTTTTATTCACATAAAAATTTTAAATCAAATTTTATCAGTATAGGGTTATGACTATTGTTGAGTTTTGATTGAGATCATGGATTGATCAGTATTAGAAACTACCATTAAATACTTGAAAGCACCGGACGGTCATTTCGTCTGAGTATGGGATTCCTCAGCAGTGTGTATACACAGTCTTGCATGAGGGATTTGAACCCAGGACGACATTCGAACAGTGATTTCATATTACCTATTCAAATGATTTGTTTAAAGTATACTTTTAAAAAACGGACGTAAAATGTTGTTTGAAAATAACAAAATAGAGTTTTTTTTTAAATGTCGAAAGAAGTTGAAAAAGTATTTAAGGAGCAAATTTTTGAATAAACAAAGTCTATCAGAACTATATGGTATAATATTACAAAATTTATTGGATAGTTTATTAGAGTTTCAGCCTATAAGGAATACAAATAACTAAATGAAATGAATAATACAATTCAATTTTGCTAGGTTTTCATCATTCGCTTCTAATCTATGCTACATAAAAATAAGATTGTAAATAACATTTGAGATGCTTTACAAGATGAAATGATTTCTAGGCAATTTGAGGACAAAGAATATCAGACAGATAACCTGAAGCTTCTAAGCGTTTAACAAACAAACGAACTTAAGCCTTTTAAATTTGAAGAAGTCATCATTATCAGAGGTTTGAGACTTGAATCATGGGCCTAAATATAAACAATTTTTGTTATCTCAATATGTTATCGTTTCCAGATCTTTTGTATTCGATCATAACATCACATCAGTTTTTCCCATTTGTAATTTCTCAATCAAATTTAGCGCTTTTTTATAACGGATTGAGCTTAATTGATTGCAAACTCAGTTGTTATTAGTTCTCCATCACTTCATTACGTAGTTACTTAGTTTCGAATCAATCACCTTTTGATACAACGCAAGTCACTATTCCGAAAACAACTTTTGGATTTTAAAAATGTGTAAATTTCATTCAACCTCCTCCTAATTTGTCTGGAAATTTTCTACATCATGGTAGTTTATTTTCAATCTAACCAATTTCATCTTCATAAGTATTTTAAACTTTATCCAAAACCTTGAGTTTGAAATAAAATAGTCTGGAAGAGATTAATGATAAACCAATAAAATGAAATAAATTCACGATGTTCTGCTAAAAACGTTGTTTTTTGTTCAAAATAAACAAATAAAGGAGGCTATAAACGGAGATAGATGGTGTCTGAAAATGGAATCCAGGCAGCTCTTTTTGTCTCATATGGGGCTTGTCATATGAATGCAACTACCGTTTCCTACAAACGCCATTTCATTATCGATTTAGCTACTGAGTTCAGATAGCAACTGCCTTGTACAAGCAGCCAATACAAATAAATTAAAGGAGACTTCACTTATGAAACATGAACATATAAGGATATTATACTCAGAAACAAACTACGGGCTAGTTTGGAATACAAGTACAACAAAAATAAGAAAAAGTTATATATCGTATTATTCTAATAAACTTCTTGTTCTCACCGCAGTATCGTAATTTATAAAGGGTACTAATTATTCCTAAAACGAAAATTGCTGTTTAAAAGATTTCCGGAGCATTTGCTATATACTTCCTGAATGTAAACTTCTTTATATCTTCCACAAACTAGCTAGGGAAAATATTCACATTCTATTAGTTCATATTTAGATCAAAAATAGCTTTACATCATAATTAACTAACTTTCAACTTTCCAATTAAACTAACATACACACACATACAAATGAAAACCGTTTATCATAAAAATGTTATCCATTTATTCACTTACCATATTATCTTTAATAGAATCCTTCATTAATTTTTCTGTACATCTTTGTAAACAATGTGATTTACATACAGCACTAGCAATAATTCTTAATTCAGCTGAATAGATTAAATTATTTGATGTTACAATTGGTATAGATGGATCAATTTGACGTTTAATTCTAGAATTAGAATTTTTTCCTTTATTCAAATTATAATGAAATTGATATAATGAAATGTTTACATAATCATTTATATCCACTAAATTTTGATTAGATTCTTCTAGAACAATTAGAAACATACAAAAGAGTATAGTTACAATTTTGTTCATATATATTGTTAAATCAAACAATATTAACATGATATCATGTTTATTATAACAAATACTACTTAATTAAATGATTTTAGTAGCATTGAAAGTATGTGTTTAATAAATAAATTATTATTATTATTATTATATATATGAATATATTAATAAGGAAATAAATCTATGTAATTTAATCAAAAATATTTCTAGCTATATGATTGGTTGATTGTAATAAAAAATAAACCAATAAGAATAATCCATTTAAATAAATTTTTTTTGGTTTTTATAAGAAATGTTCTTATTTAATAATAAATAAATTTTTTAAGATAAATAAACCAATCAAATTAACAGGATTCATTAGATTATGAATGATAATTGTGTTCATAGTGTTAATATTAATTTCCGAAAATTTATCATTTAGACATTTGTATATACTTAATGATAGACTTGAAGAACAAAATAATAAATGATAGTGTATTATAGTATTCTTTAGTAATATTATGGTGTGGTTTACTTATATCCACATAAGTAGTGTATAGTGACGGTCAGGCATAGAAAGTATTTTGGCAGAAAATGGATAACGAAAGAACGGAAATGAAATGCAATTGGTATGAAAATGCACGAACAATGAAATCAGAGACGATGGAATGATATTTGCAGAAGGAACGGTCAAGATTGAGGCAATTGATTGATAGTTTGAAAATCAGCTGTTTACTATTTGGTTATCAGATATATTCTGTAATTTTGTGCTCAGATACATTCGACTGTCCCCATCCGTGTTCTGTTCACTACAATATATCTAAATAAGTAATAGGTCCAAATAAAATTATTAAAGAAGAAAATAAGCTTTTACTAAGGAAAATTACTAGACCAATGAAAAGTATTAACAAAATGTCGTCGTTGTTTTCAAATAAAAATTAAATAAAGCTCAGCAGATATAAAATGTTTTTTTTATAATAGAAGAATACTACACATTAACACCGTTGAATCCTCTCTCAGTGGTCTAGGGGTAAAGTGTTCACCTGAGAAACCGAAGGTCCTGGGTTTGAATCCTGCATGCGTGATCGTGGATATGCATTTCTGAAGAGTCACGAACTAAGACAAAACGATCGTACAGTTCTTCCAGGTTTTCAAATGGTGAACTAACATCCCTCCATTCATGATATCAACTGAAACTCAACAATCTTCATCACCCTATACTAATAATAAATATATTTCACAGTGATTATTTAAAATCAACTTTCTTTGTAAACTATATAAATATATGAAATAAATCCTTATACCTGATGTTCATTTTAGAAATTGCTTAATTGCTAATAGATCATCTTTAATGTTTATCAGTCCAGTAAGTCTTACTAGAATAATGAGTTATTTTATCGGTGTTCTGAAAATAATCAGTTAACACATTTTTTTATAAAAATAAAGATGGAACCCTACGTCATATTTACTTGTAACATAATGAAACACTTGATAAATAATGCCAAAATATTTTTCAGTCATCTGACCCTATAAGATCTATTCATTAGAAGAAAGTTTGAGTTATTTTGTACAAATATCAGAGATTTATATAGAATAGGTTGTACTACTTCAACTGTCGGACAGATAAACAAATACAGAATTTTTAAAAAAGTTGGTTTGATCTCTGAATAGTTATGTACTATAATTATTAAGTCTATAAACTTAATAATGTAAATTGCGAATCATATACCTACTAAAAGCCGTCAATAAACGAGCTTTCAATGAGAATACAGAATGAAACGACTGCAGCGATCAAGTCTCGAACGTCCAGTTTCAGTGTTTTGCTTGAATATTTAACATATATATATGAAGATGAATTATGTGTTTAGCATTTAGCTCTCTCACTTGATATTTTCAATTTCCTTTCTTAATTTCTGTAGAATTAGACTCAAGTAGTAAACTCGTTTACTGATTTCAATATAGAAAGGATACTTTAAATGTTTTGCATGACTGATTAAACATTGATGTTACTTTCTGTTTTCTTCATACTTCGTTCTTATGTCATAAGGATGAAGTGAAACACCTTGGATATATTTCTTATCTAAGTAAGATTTCAGTTGAAATACGCCCTAATATTTTCAACTTCTGTCTGACTGAACTGAAAATATATAAGTATAAGGTCTAAATGTAAGTGATTTATTATCGCACGCCTAAAGTACATGATTGATGTCCCGTTAATTTGAGTTTAACAATACTTAAATATAATAAAGGCATCTATTATATCTTTTATACGTGTTAATAGTTTGTTTAAAATGTAGTAGTCCCCATTTGTTTCATTCCCTGAAGATCATTCAATAGTGAGTCACGCGTGTTTGTCAATTATTAGCCTAATTAAATGTTAAACATTCGATAACTACTTTTGTCATTCATATATCACAGATCTCTCATTATGTCAACCATGAATTTAATCTCAGTTCATTCAGTTTTATAACAAGATGCGAATATATTAGATCCATTTTCGATGTAGTCAAAGCTGAAAGTAGTTTTCTTTCAAATATTCAGTAGTATATTAAGATTCATTAAAAAATTCCTAACATAGCATTTCCTCAAATATAATTTCATTGTGTAGATACACCTGTATATGTTTAACATTTTTAGACGCTTATTTCGATGTTTTTAAATTCATAAGTACATTATTCTAGATAAACTTTTAACACTATAGCAACAACTACTAACATAGTAGAATCCATGTAAAGCGTTTTTATGTAATTTCAGCATTTAATTTTTGCATAACGTTTTTTAAAAACTTGTAATGTACGATATCTTTCACAAACACTTTAATTTCCATAGTTGGGATCACGAGTCAGTTGAAGCCAGACCACCATGGAAAACCTGGAAGCACTGGACGGCCGTTTCATCGTATTTTGGGATTCCTCAACAGTGCGCATCCACGATCCTGCCTTCTGAATTTTGTGTTATAGACAAGTTATCTGAAGATCATTTCCAGTGAATCGTCATTGATTAGGATGAAAATATGAAATTATTAGAACTGTTTGACAAACCATGAGAATATCGAAATTAGAGAGTACACAGGTAGTTATTTATGATTGCATTTAGCTAAACATTCTGCATTTGATAAAAAATGATCAGTCTATGTTTCAAATTATTTTTTCTACCAGGCGAAAACTTTAACGAAGACCGATTTCACCTACGAAACACACAGATCCTCTAATGCATGTATGTGGTTTAGTAAGTTAATTCAAAATGGTATTCTATATATTTTTCACACACAAGATATAGAAATATGCTGAAAATTTAAAGCATGAACTACACATACTTAATCCTAATAACTGGTCAAGTCATTTCTTGATAATCAGTATTCTAACCTTTGTTCACTAAATATAGCCAAAACTCATATCAAAACTATGATTACTATTCGAATAACTTTAAAAATCTGTATCTTGAGCAAGTTATTACGTATCTTACTGCCATAAAGTTGAATTGTAAATACCATTACATGACTGAGAAGTACATCACCACAAAAGATAAAATCTAATGTACTTCATGGATGATTAAACACTATCATCCATTTTCGGAATATCATTGTTTAAATTACTACCGTTTATATAATAAGTCACATGTATTTGTAGTCAAATTAATAATATCATATTCAATCTATGATTCTGTCCTCAATGTCAACAGTGATTCATCTAATGTATGTCTTTTTTATATCACCGTATATCTTCATCATAAAAGGTAGTAAAACGTATAGCTACTGTTTATTTGTCCTTTTATTAGTTATCCATTTTATCATCTTTTCTTTTAAAATATACACATGATTCATCAACCACAATATCTGATTAGAATCCTTATAATTTATATAATTTTCGAAATCTACTTTTTTGTGGGGGGGGTTTCCTGTTAGAAATTAATTAGGAATATATGTATATGGATGATACTACTATGTAATAAGTATTATGTAATCATAGAGTAGTAAAAAAGAACCGTAGCAATATATAGTGAGAAATCTTTTCTTAATATGATGCATGTAACAATTTGATACAACAAGTATAATATCTATACTATACTATATATCAATGATTCTAAATATGGATACAGAGAAAACGATATATCTGTATGTTCGTGTAATCACTGAAATAGGTTAGTTATTAAATTTGTTAGAACGAGTCTAAATAACACGAAAGTAATTTAAGATAGACCGGAAAAAATAGTTTTTTAAAATGAAGTGTGAAATATCGCCAAAACGACTAATCATGTAAGTTTTATCGCTTTTGAATTTATACCATATTTTATTTATATGCAGTAAATTTTCATTTCAATCTACCGCTTTTTTTAAAGAAAAAATTGTGGTAGTTTTTAAAATGTTCAATCACATTGTAAATTAAGTTATCATTATTCTCATTTTATATTGCATACGAAAATCATGAAATGTAAATATAACTAGATGCACAATGATATAGAGGTTAGGAGTTCACGCGAGAGATCAAACGTCCTGGGTTCGAATTTTACGTACGGAATCGTGGATGCGTACTTCTGAAGAATCTCATACGAGGATGAAACGACTGTATGGTGATCCCATGTTTTCAATGGTGGTCTAACATCGATAAGTTCATGATCTCAATCAAAACACAATTAGATGCATCTATGTAGCATTCGTAGAATATTCATGAAAATGTACCCATACTTTTCGAAATTACAGTTAACTAAAATATTAAAATCCCGAAATGGTCATAATCTACTCACACCAATTGACACTGGCTTTGTAAGTTGTATGTACGTTTATTTTGCTTTTCATTCACATTGAACTTCCCTTAATAAGTCATTTCTTTCTAGTGACAGTTGAATATTTGAATATTTTTGCATAATTTGATCAAGGTATTTATGGTTATATTGACATTTGTTTTATGTACAAACACGAATCGTTATGATTTTTCTTTACTACCACGTTCCAGTTACTATTACATATTTTAACTGCTTGATAAAAAGATGTATAATAAATTTCTTTCACTATAGGGCTAAGGAAAAAACGTTATGTTTTAACTGATTAGGCAACAATAATTATAACCAAACTATAATAGTTATTAACAAAGATGGATAGTGGCTAGCAGTGGAATTCAGAACGAGGGTTTCGTTCTACTTGGGACTTGTCAGCTGGATGTACCTGCATCCCAGATTTGATGTTCATCCAGCTGACGAGTCCCAAATAGGACGAAACGCGCGTCCTGGATTCCACTGCTAGCCACTGTCCATCTTTGCCTGTAAAAATTTCATAGTTGGAATCAATACAATCAGAGGGTATTGTTGTGATAATCAACAATTATAAATTTCAGTTTATAATTTATGAAATTGTTCACATCAGAAATAATGGAATTTAATCATTTCAGTTGTGAAACTATTTCAGTGTTATTGCAGTGAACAAGTGAGGACAAAATTACAGAACATCTTAGTAAAATTTGAGAAGCATACAGTAAATACTTTATTTGCAAAACGTCAATCAATTGTTGAAGACTTCATTGATCTTTCGTTTCTACACCAATAATTATTTGTTCTCGTTCTCTTTTGTTTGATCTTAACCTTGTGCCTCCAGATATCTCATACAATATACATACAGTATACAATATAAATAAAGTATATTAATTATTTATCTTTTTATGCTTAACTTTGACCTCTATGCACTTGATTATTTCATTTATAACCCATATATACAAAACACTTAAAACAGTAAAATATTTTATAGATTACACGAAACATTTACATGAAGCATATATCAAAGACGTCATACTATTTAATAAGGGATATTTTTTCCTACCTTTTTAATAGATATGTATATATATATAACCAAAAATTAAAAAAAACGTTGCTGGAAGGACTTCCGAAAACGTATTTTTATCAGTGAAGGTATCTTTTCAGTTAAAATATCGGTTTTACGATATAAGTCAAAGAATACTATTTATTTAATTGTTCTGATTATTAAAAAATCTTACGTACTTATAATGTAGTTTTGAAATAATAAATTTGATGTATTTAATGCTCAATATTTAATCTTGACGCTTTAAGTCATTAGTCAAAATGACTTAATTAGATGGATATTACAATAAGCTCAGTCGAACATTGGAAAATGTTCAGTTCGAATCAAAAGTGAATTATATTTGTGTACCTATTACTTTGAACTAAAACTTTCATAATCGTTCTAGCTATTCAATTGGTATCTCACCATGTACAACTCGACTTTCGATTGACTAGTACAATAAAACTGTTATTTCACTCATAGTTTGTTGAGAATATATCAGAAATCGAAATATTGATTGAACAATAATTGTTAGAAATTTTGTTTACATTTATGAATGATAGCAGTAATCAATCTGGAAGCTAAATAATTATAGCCTTTGTCTGTGTATGATAATAAAATTCAAACAAGAATCATACCCCGTTCAAACAAATCACGAAGCTTTCAACCTCATTCCAAATTTTAGTCAGTGTTTTGAGCAAGCTTATATATTTACAGATAATAGCCTATACTATTAATTTAGAAATACACCTATTTGCAATTAAAAATATGCTTATATCTAACTCCTGAAGATTCCATTATCGGGATACTAGAACACAATGAAATTTAATAGATTTGTTTAAGCTCGGCAAATTTATTCACCATTTCCATTTATTCAACTAATCTCATATGAAATTCGATCTGGTATAATAATACTAACTTTACCATACCATCATTCTAAGCAAAACTGTAGTTCAGAAAAATGCAATCTGTTAAATGTAATATAATTAGGTATTAAAAGATACAAACAGACACATTCACTCAGAATTAACAACTTGAAGCTTGGAATTTTTCAAGTAATGTATATGTTCTGTTAAATAATTTCAAAACTATTGTTTTTTTCATAAATATTTTATAAAATCGTCATTCGCTTTCAAAGACAACTGTAGCGCAAAATTAATCCCCAAAATCAATAACTCTATAAGTCTTAGAAATTTGTTGCTGACCACATTGGTCTTACTGGTCTCACCTAGCTTAATGCTCTCGGTCACGCATCCGCACCAGATCACGAATGGGTACTTTGTGCTCAACTTCTCCTACAACCGCTAGCCAGTTTAGATCATTCACTTCTCGATATATTGATAGCCTATCAAATAAATCTTAGAACCTCTTCGCTTCTGACTTTTGATCTCACTGGATGGAAGTGTCGATAAAGAAAGTGTCACTGGTTAATGTGTTGTCAAACTCTAAATACTTTTGGCATCTTCACAACTACTTTAATAGTTTTCAGTTTAGGAGTAACGTTACAAATGAAAAATTTGTTTAAACTAGGAGTTAAGTTATACCTTGATGGATAAATGTTTTTAGAAAAACTATTTGAAACTATATAAATAGATGACTGCTTATAATGAGTGACCGGTAAAAATTATTTCTGGCTTCCATTGTAATATCTAGAATAGATATCATTGAAAATGAGATATATTTATTTATTTGCTTAAGAATAAAAAGGTATTTTAAAATTAGAAACCAATTTTCATTTTATATTATTCATTTTGTGTTACACTAAAAACAGAGAAGTCAGTATCGGGTTGTGAGGATTGTTAGGTTTTTGATTGAAATCATGAATCAATTGATTGGAATTAAACGTTCGTGTGCAAGACCAAACGACCTGGGTTCGAGTCCTGCGAGCGAGATCGTGGATGCGCATTGCTGAGTCCCACACAAAGACGAAACGTACGTCCAGTACTTCCGGGTTTTCAATAGTGATCTAACCTTAATCGATTCATGATCTCATTCAAAAACAGAATACTGAGTAGGGAATAACATACATTGATAATGACGTTGTTAATATCGTAAAAGAAGAGAATTGGTGTTAAGAGAAAAAAAACAAATTGTACAAATCTAATATCCATTAAAACTTTTCCACTTTTCTTATCGTTTACTTCTGAATAGTTGTGAATCATAAAATTATGACTTGTCATTATTTTACCATTATTTTTTTTCTTCAGAAATAAGAAACCGGATATCTCCTTTGGTTAACACTTGTTCAAAATGAAAGAAGAAATTTACTAACCATAATAGTACATTTACATCCGATTCTACGTCAATCAATCATTACCGATTACTTTTACTCTAATATATTCCTATCACATTGCAACTAAAATAAAATAATACTACTAATAACAATCATTCTATATAATATAAATATGTTTTCAAAAAATGTGTAAATAAAGAAAATTCTAAGTGGATGTTTTCTTTACTATTGTTTGACAGACATCGGGAAATGACTCAAGCTACCTTGTTGACTGACTAACTAAATAACTAACTAACTAACTAACCAAAGAATCACCAATACTGACTTGATAATTTTTACACTATTTAAACTAGACAATTGTAAGTTATATAAGTGTAAAAAACGGTGGACTTTTTTACCTTAGAAACCTAAAGTCAAATTGGCATACTTGAATATGTTTTTTTTTCTGATAGAAAACAAAAAGGTGATATTATTTTTAGTTAGAGATTTTTTAAAGAAATACTCAATTATTATTGTTCATTGATAACCATTTTAAGTTACATTAATATTTTATATGATAAACAAAAGAGTTTGCTTCATTTCAAGAATAAATATACTTACTTACTTACTTACGCCCCTTACCCCTCGTCGAGGAGCATGGGCCGCTCACCATCATTCTCCACCCAACTCTGTCCTGAGCCTTCTTTTCCAGTTCTTTCCAGTTGTTGTTCATCCTTTTCATATCTGCTTCTGCGTAATGTGTTCTTTGGCCTTCCTCTTTTCCGCTTACCTTCCGGATTCCAAGTTAGGGATTGAGTCGTGATGCACATTGGTGATTTCCTTAGTGTATGTCAGATCCACTTCCAACGTCTTTTCCTAATTTCCTCTTCAGCTGGAAGCTGGTTTGTCCTCTCCCATAAAACTCTGTTGCTGATAGTATCCGGTCAATAGATGTTTAGTATTTTGCGTAGACAACTGTTTATAAATACTTGTACCTTCCTGATGATGGTCGCAGTAGTTCTCCACGTTTCAGCTCCATACAGTAGGACTGTCTTGACGTTCGTATTAAAGATTCTGATATTGAAATTGTTTGAGAGTTGTTTAAGAATAAATATAGCTTTAAATTTAAGTGGACTGTATTAAATAATGTGGAAATACATCAAAATTGTAGGTTAGTACTTACTTATATCTGTTACCCCTCGTTGATGAGCATACGCTGCTCACCAGCAGCCCACCAGCTGCCCTGTCCTGGGTAATCCTTTCCAGTTAACATTCATCCCTTTCCATATCTGTTTCTATTTCCCGCCGTAATGTGTTCTTTGACCTTCCTCTTTTCCATTTACCTTCACGATTCCAAATTATCACTTGCCCTGTGACGCAGTTTGGTGATTTTCTCAATGTATGTCCTATCCACTTCCAACGTCATTTCCTAATTCCCTCTTCCGCTGGAAGCCTGTTTGCCCTCTCCCATAAAACGCTGTTGCTGATGGTATCCGGCAAGTGAATGTTGAGTATTTTACGTAGACAACTGTTTATGAATACTTGTAAGTGGTTCTCCACGTTTCCGCTCCGTACGGTAGGACTATCATGACGTTCGTATTGAAGATTCTAACTTTGAAGTTAGTTGGCAGTTGCTTTGAGTTCTATATGTTCTTCATTTGTGGAAATGCTGTCCCTGTATTGTCGGTCCTCGCCTTTACATCTGCATTCGATCCTCCTTGTTTGTCAACGATGCTCCCCAGGTACTTGAATGTTTCCACCTCTTCCAGAGTTTCGCCATCAAGTGTGATTGGGTTGGTGTTCTCCGTGTTGTATTTGAGAATCTTGGTTTTTTCTTTGTGTATGTTGAGGCCTATTGATTCAGAGACTGCTGCTACATTAGTTGTCTTCGTTTGTATTTGTTCATGTGTATGGGATCAGAGGGCTAGATCATCTGTGAAGTCCAAATCGTCTAATTGGTTCTGAGATGTCCATTGTATTCCGTGCTTCCCGTCAGATGTCGAATTCTTCATAATCCATTCAGTCACCAGAAGAAAGTGGAAGGGGAGAGTAAACAGCCTTGTCTGACTCCGGTCCGTACTGGAAATGCATCTGTCAGCTGTCCTCCATGCACCACTTTGCACTGTAGTCCGTCGTATGAGTTCTGGATAATGTTTACAATCTTCTGAGGAACTTTATAGTGTCAAAGAAGTTTCCATGATGTTCTCCGGTCCAGACTGTCAATTGCCTTCTCATGGTTGATGAAGTTGATGCACAGTGACGAGTTCCACTCAAATGATTGTTCCACAATGATCCGTAGTGAAAATTACAGGTGTTACAATGAAAACTCTATAATTTATGTGACAACTATTTTGTTTTGTTTATCTTCATATAATTAATAAAGATGCTACTAATTGAAGTTTAATAGGTGAAATAATAGAGTTAATTTTGATTGAAACGTATACAAAAGAATGATTGTCTTTTTAATTTTTCATTATTATCTAAGAAACTTTGATATATTTCTTCAAGCTTGTCAATGAGATTAGTTCCTTACGTATCATATCAACGAGCCTTTAAGTTTTAAAATCACAGATTAATTTACCAAATAGCAAATAAATAATATGTAACTATCAAGTTGTATCATTCGTAGTAATTAAAATCACATTCAAGATCGTTTAGAGTTTAACCATTCACTTCATTTAGGCTTATTTAACACATAATATTAAACAGGAAGTTTTTTCCTGAAACATTTACAATAGTTTACTCTGCTCACAAAAAAATTTAACTAAGTAGTACCAGTTTCATAAGGCTAATTGTGTGTCGAATTTCTCCGTTCGTGTAGCGAAATTTCTTGGCTTCAATCTGGACAGTTCAGGAGTAACGATTTAGAAGCACATTTGCGATCAAGCAGGTTAGGTTTCATTACAGAATTTGACGAAGTAACTTCCCTATTGACAACATGTTTAAGTTGAGATCCATAGTATAAGATGCAAGTGACTGAATTGTACGTGTTCTTGAACACTTTTGTATTCAGTGTTAATTGTGTATTTGTATAATGATGAATAAAGTAGATACTATTACTTCTCTGTACTCTGATTCATGATTGATGAACATACACATAAATCGTGATTTTTAATGGTATAATCTAATTCTTCTTAGTGGTAGCAATCCGAACGGGATACTGAAAGAGAATAATCAACTTTTAATCTTGAATATCAAAGGGAAGATTCAAGGAACCAATATATATGAACTAATTCTTCCTATATAGTATTCGTCGACCTTGTAACAAATAAATCTAAAACTATGAATCTATAAACTTTCTTTATTTACTCCATGAGTCCCTATTTCTGACGTCTGATTAGTACTTCTTTTACTTACAAAAACTGTCTAACATATTTCAATCCTTTGTAAGTTTTAAGTCAATTACTTATCAATAAAATTATGCAAAGTAGTAAGATCAAACAAAAGTAATTAATCAAATAGCTTAATTTATAAGAATTTCAAGATAAAAAGCAGTAGTTAGACACTATTTCAAGCTTTAAAGTTTTGATAGATATCCTAATTAATTTCAATAGTGTGGAATAATTTACTACCACCTTCCAGTCAAGTACCCTAATTAGCTGCTAATCTTGTTAAGAAAATTGACTTTCCATTTCTTCTTAATCCATTTTTTTTACTTTAAACCTTCTAGGCATAAAAAATAAGTCGTTTAGATAAGACATAAATCAATCTCTAACATAAAATGAAGGCAGAAGAAACTATATTTTCTTTCTTCAATCAACTAATTCCAGTCAGACAGTAAAAGACATTCCATTTTGTTATTAGGTGATACAATAATGCAATACTTTAAAAAATAGCTTTGTAATTTAACCAACACTCATTTTGTGTTTTGATAATATACAATCTTAAAAACTACCCCTACAAAGACGCTTCGTCAAGATTTGAACAAATAGCTTGACAGAAATCGAGTGCCAAGTATCGAGAAGTCATTATATGTGAAAGTTATATTTTAAATAATCTCAACGATTGAAATTTCAATAATTCCAACGTTCCGCCCAGCTAACTTTTCTGGAATTCTGGACCCTGAAGAAGTCCAGACAAGTTAGATGGACGAAAAGTTGGAATTATTTGAATTTCAATCGTTGAGATTATTTCAAGTATAACTTTCACATATAATGACTATCCCTATAAAGGTTTGCTAAGCGGGATATTCATGTAATGAATATTTTAATTTAAGTTGACACATTATAAGTTGTGGATAATATGAAAACAAAGACTTTAATACATAGTCGTAACCTGGTTGTTCACAACACAATATAGAATTTGATCTCAAAATATCAATTCATTCGAGTTGTTTTAGAATTTATTATTTTTTACCAAAAAAACTTTCCGCCCTAAATGATTTGTTACCAATTATATTGAAAAACAATTTGAAGTATATTTGTTTTGATTCAACTTGTAATATGATATTTAGTGTATTTTACTAAGATTTATAAACAATGAATCTAAATTCAAGATGAATTCTTATGTCTTAAGAAATAACAACATGAGTTTTATCATTCAAATAAAATAGGTACAAACTATGTGAACTTCAAATTCACTCGGTATTGTTCGTTTGAATCTTCACATTGATGTTATAGACTGCAATTGATCAAGTTCCAGAGTGAACATCAACTCTGAGATGCAAAAACATCCGGCCGATGATTCCCAAATAGGACGAAACGCGCGTCCTGTATTCCACTGCTAGCCACTATCCGTCTTTGCTTATTGTGTGATCTTCGTTATTTATACGTGTGTTTAACATGGTATTATGGCTCGATATCTGACTCCAGGTCGATCGTATGAATGATTGTTATTGAAATACATATGTAGGCTATCCTCGTATACAATCATCTATTTAACCCGCGTTAGTTTATAACGGAACTAAAATAAGTCATATACTAGAATGGGTTTTGAATGCGTATATTTTGTACAACCATTGATCCAAGCAAATGATCAAAGGAACGAAGTGAAACGAGATGATACGCTGTGGAGAAGGCATGTGAGCCAACTCTCATTTATTCAAGTGTTAATCGATATTTTTAGACACGGACATCTGATGATTGGGATAAGAAATCCACACACATACGCTCATATAAAAACAGTCATAGTTGATAAGCAAATAATTAACAAGGTCGAAATGTATTTTGAGAAGAATGGACAAATTAGCTTGTTCCGAAGCTAGAATATGCTATGTGGGCCCAACATAGGACCAGCCATTACAGTATCATTAGCAGAACATTTTCTAAAACCTTTGAGAATTAAAAATTTAAATTATACCCTAAATCTTTTTACTTTTATCAAGAAATAAAATAAGTTTGTTTATATTCTTCAATGAAATAAACTCTGAAATAAAAGAAAGAAAAAAATGTTTTGAAAGAATAAATTTCTTAGTGGGGGGGGAATAAATCAAGGAACATTATGAGAAAGTATCTAATTAGCTTTGATTACTGAAACCTGTTTGATGTAGTTGTAAGCTAACAATCATAAAACCAATTTTATTATTCAAGTTATTATCTATGGTAATACAGAATTTCCAATATATAAAATCACAAAGGAAGTAACTAAAAATAAAATTAGTCTCCCTTACTGATGTATATTAGTTAGAGAACATTTTATTAATTAATTGATTGGAGACTATTCCCTAGGTTACATGAAAATCATATTATGTCAGAATAAATTTGTCCACGAAAACTACGTTGTGTTAAATTGAGACTGCGATATGAATAATACAAAACGATTTTATAACTAAGATCATAATATAATTCAGTTGCACTAGTTTGTAAATAGTTTTGCACGAATATGATCTCATAATTTCTTTTAAAATATCTTGCAGTGGTAATCAATACTTTATTGTTTAGTATTTAATGTCAAATGAATTCCGGTATTGTTGAAGCTAATCTAGTTATTTTGAGATTTTGACTCAGTTTCTTAAAATGTAAGCAGTTCATGTGAATTCCTGGCCTCGTATTTCGCGTTACATTCCAATCAACAGTAACATTCATTTGTATTCATGAGCAAAATTATTCTTTATAACGAACTGGAATCTGAAAAATGGAGTGTCCAATTTAGAGACATAACCATTAAGTTAATGGTTATCAGTCTCTTGTCAGCAAATTTATAGTTCCTAGTCTAATCAAGGGTCTATTAAGTTTCAGTGGTAATCTTGCTGAATGCGACATTGGTTTCATATCCAATATGAAGAACCAGTTCCTCTCACATACTGAAAAACGCCAATTAGCATATAAGCTCGGTTTAATGGTACTCGCTAATTGCTTCTGGTCACACTAAATACCGAACACTATAAGTTTCTTTAACAGGACTATCAAGACAGCTGAATTATTTCTCTGAAGAACAGATTAGATCTCACAAATTGGAATCGTAATCAATAAATCCTTACCTACTTAAGTTTATAGACTATTAGTTGTACATATCTGCAACCAGAAACTTCCCTGAACGACGGAAGAATACATGACTTTTAATACTATTAAATTTAATAAGACATTCATATTTTTAGTCAAATGAGAAAGTATTGTTCATTAGTAAATTAAGTGGTCTGTCACGTTTTTTTGGTAACAATCTCGGTTTCTCTTTTTCCGCTAAAAGAACTTGTAAAAATATTACAAGTAGTAACTAAAACTAGCTTAATCGTTACAATATAGTCGCTATGGAAACAAGTAATTACAAACACTCAAAGTAAAGTATTTAGAAGTTTGTATGGGAATTTTGTATCACTTGAAAAATAATAATAATAAATCTAAAAATACTTACAATTTCTGAGTTATGAAATGCCGACTATTCTAAATTTGCATTTCTTAAATTACATTTAGATTTATATTACAACCAATAATGTTATGTTTTGAAGGGGAAAAAAAGAGGAGATTTTACAAAGGTAATTGAATTAAAGGTAAATTTTAAATCGCTACTAATTTATAATTAAAAACTGTTTAATGTTTTGATTGTTAATCTCATTAGCGCGTTTTATTATCCTTTCTAAATTAGTTTCTTTTTATACTTTAAGGCTTTTATAGACCCATAAATACCATGATTTCATACAGATATTCATTCCAACATACACAAAAGGGTGATATAAATCATACTACGGTGTATAAACATTCAAACGAAAGTGCACATAGAGTTTTAAGTTTTAAATAATATGCACTGAAGTAATTGTTTTCCGATTGGAAATGAACCAAATTAGTTTGCCGAAAAATCTTAAACATCCTGATCAGTATAAACAAATATGGATTACCAACTTAAAAAGCAGTAATAAGGTTAAAACAAATCTTAAGTTTTAGTCTTTGCTTGAGCGATTCATGAATGACCTACGGATAGTATGAGTCTTGTTAGAATTGATGGAATTTATTATACAACACTTCTCTAGATGCATGGCAATAGAATAACGGTATCATGAGTAGCCGATCTGCTTCAACACCGAAATAAACTTTGTTTCGTTTGTGATGATTTAAGGCAGTAGTTTTTATTCTGTCTTGATATGTGTTTGTCACTAACAAATAATGCGTATTTGTTTTAAGTTTAAATCTACAAGGAAGTAATAATTCAAAGGGACTTTCTTGAATGAGCATAATAATTTTCCACGACTTTATCTTAATAAGTTGTAGCCATTTTATATCAGATTTACTCCCTTTCAATGTTATGTTTTCTTTTACTTCAAACACTGAATCTTCGATGTTCTACTTTTTGCGATCTATGACGAAAGTTTAGATCATCCAAGTAAGTTCTAAACTGACGTTTTTTTTAGCAAAATACCACTATCCGACGACAGTTTTAATCTTTTCTTCGTAATGTACAAACAGTGGCAAGTGAGCATACAATTCATGTTAAATTTAAAATGAAAACATATGACTTATTTTCCAAAGTGGTTAGAAACAAGACTTTCTGTAACAAATATTACTCCATATCTTAGATTAGTTTATCCTAAAAAGAAGACATAGTTGTATAAACGTTTCACTATCTATGAAGTAACAAGAAAATTAGGTTTTTTTTTCTTTCTGACACGAACATAGTAATCAATGAAACGTGAATAAAAAACTGAAGAAAAGAAAACTACTTAAATACGACCTATACACTTAGTGAATACTTTAGAAAATAAACTTTGTCATGATATACATGGCTTGTTTAAAAGGTAAACACTTGAAAAAATTTTAATTTGATAGCACTTAACAAATTCATGACTGTTATATTATTCTGTGATTTATGCATGACTTAGCTGGTTTCAATTGTAATAGACTTCGATTAATCTTGAGTAACTGGATAATCAACAACAATGAATTTTCTAATTGTGAACATTTGTTTTACTCTATTAATTATGTAATAATATATCAGCTCATCAGACCTTACAGTTTTCTCTAAGTTTATTTTAAATACTATACATTGAAATCAAGGATTTCAACATACAATATATGAAAAGTACAGTGAAAGATTTACTAATACTTCCAAAAAGAAAAAAAACACTTCTTTTCTTTGAAAGCCTGAAATGACTTTGCTTTCCACCATGTTATTTTGAACTTAAATATTTGCTTAAATATTTGCTTCTCTAGACAAACTAAGTTATCCAAGACCATAGTGTAATCAAAGCAGCCTAACAATTTTATTTAAACAAATTCATAACCATTGAAATAATCATCAATTTTCTTTATTGTATGTATCTCCAGTAAACCATTTGAATAGGTTAGTGTTTTTGATTCTTGATATTAAAGATTTCAATCTGAATTCTGAAGAGATCGCCTGGATATCATTTTATTTTAGTTACAAGTTTTCATACAAGTTGGATAGTGATCAGAAACAAAATATAAGGTATACGTTTCATCATATTTAAACTCATCAAATGAATGTACAGGAATCTGAGTGTTGATGTTTACAATGTGACTTGTAACCAGTACTTCAAAGGTAAATACACTGTATATTTGTCATAAGATATATGTCTCCTATGATATTTTACTGCACTAAACTATTCAGATATTAACAAAATACCAATTCGGAAATGGATTTTTCAACAGATATGCTTTCTAATCAATTCATTGGAAGTAATACAACGATTTCAAACTGTGTTCCAACTTTAAATTCACTTAGTATTATTTGTTTGAATCTTACTATCAACTCTGAGATGCAAGTACATCCAGCTGACGAGTCCCAAATAGGACGAAACGCGCTTCCTGGATTCCACTACTAGCCACTATCCATCCTTGTATTTCAACTATATCAATCATAATAATTTATCTTGTTGAAAATCATCATAAATATCTGTCTTAATTCATTGTGGATATTCTATTAAAATATACCTTTCCTTTTTGTAATTAAAAATACCATTATTAATCAATAGTAGTATCATTCTATGAGAAAAAAATGTCACTTATAATCTGATAGACATAACCATCTGCCAATTAATTATACATACAAATATACATATCTCAAAACTTTCTATTAAGAATAACTTCTCCCAATATTATTATTATAATAATGACCATTTTAAAAAATAGGAAAACAATTTTCGTTACAATGTCTGTTATTTTAAACAAAACAAGTGGACAAATAACAATTTTAAAAAATATTCAAGTAGTTATTTGTATTTTTGGCGTCTAATTTAAATTTTGTTTACATGGTATGTTGTCTATATTATTGTTATTATTATTGTTATTCTTATCAATTTTGATTGGATCACTGTAAACTAAATTTGAATTCCGGTTTCTATGATATTTATTTTTTTTATTTTCTTGTAACTGATATAGAAAAAGACAAAAAGATTTAATTAAAATGTCAGGAATCATGTTTATTTCTCGAATGAAATCTACTTAAATATAAATAACGGACAATGGGAATTTGTGGAGATTTTAGTATCTTAACGGTTGAATTCATGAGTCGATCTACACAAGATCACCGTTGAGAATCTGGAAGTAATAGACCGTCGTTTCATTTTAGTTTAGGACACCTCATAAAAAAGCTTCCACGATCCTGCACACGAGACTCGAACCCAGGGCCCTTGATCTCGCGTGTGAACACTTAACCTCTAGACCACGGAGCTGGCGTCCAACGATGTTAATGTCTAGCGTTCGTGCGTGAAACAAAAGGTCTTGGATTTGAGTTCTGCGCTTAGAACCGTGAATGCACACCACTAAGGAATCCCACATTAGAACGAAACAGCCGTTCATGTTTTCAATATTGATCTGGCTTAGACAGACTCGTGAATTCAACTGTTAAAATTTTTAATTTGCTCAAGATAATATCAGGTGTAATTTATAGTAATAGAGCAATTACTATACATATAAGTTTCATAAACTATTTTATTTCTGAAGAAATTTAAAATTAATCTATCAAGTGGATGTAGATATTCGCTGAAGTAAGCAAACTAAGACTTTAGAAACAGATAAGTGCCATATTATCTATCTATCTATCTATATATATATAACGATCAGACAATGGCTTACCATATTCTTGAATTGAAGCTAGTAGTGAAGTCAGGGACCCTAGTTTTCTTTTAATAAAAGCTCATAGACGGAAAGTACTTGTAGCCATTGTTCAAGCTCAAGTGCCTAGCCTAAGTGAAAGCAGGTGATTACAATTCAACGTTATATAGTAACTGTATGTAAGCAAATCCCCTTAAAAATTAAAGTATGTGCTCTCAGCAAGAGGTATGCACAAATTCCAAACTGAAACATTTGTAAAATATGGGACACCCTGATGAACTTTCCAAATATTTCAAAGTTATATGCAAATAAATTTCTAGGAGTAGAGCTTAACTCAGTACATGTGAGGAATTAATTATAGGTAGCTCAAATTTTCTAAGTCAACCGATCTCTCAAATCATCTTATTTCCAACTTATCCTAGTTAGTCGGTTACGAATATAAGCATGGGGTAGCATAGACAAATACTGATATTTTCAGGTGTTTTTTTTGTCAGTATGATCTGAATGGAAGTCAACCCATGTCATATTGTGAGTCTTTGTTAACTCCATTCAATGTTGTCTACAGAACATAATAACACAGATATAATCCACATTAAATTTGGTATTGCCTGCCTGTGAATAGGTTTAGTTCAGTGATTAAAACTAAGATTTTGCATTTTTCCCAATGTATGGAAAATGTTAACCTAGGTATACTCTTTGCCCATATATATATCCATAATGCCATAAAAGGTTTTGAGTAACCTGAACTATTCATCTGGCTTTAAGAAATATAAAATAGTAAAAATCATTCCATTAGTTTAACAAGACGTATCGAGATGTAATAACTTGCATTACAAATGAAATGTTTTACTTCCCTAATTATCTTGAGACATGGAAAATATATAACCAGTTGGTGTCTCATTGTTTAAGTGTCCTTTACTAGTATAACTAATGCTATATTAAAAGACCTGTTGTTATGCTTTCAAAAGTGATGGATCAGTTATACATGCTCAATATGAATAATAAAAGTGTTCTTGATAAAATACTAGAGACTTCTTGAGGAATATAGACATACTGAGGTCAGTTATTTATAGTTTACCGAAAGGGCACGATGGTTAAGGTTCATACGAGTTATTTGATTAAAACTTTAGTACAAGAAATATATAAAGTTCAAATGTAGTATTCATCTTATTAAATGTCAGCTTCATTTTAACTGTAGGAATGAATTCTCACAAATCGGAATTAATTGCTCAGATTTGTAAGATCAATTTTAAAAAACATAGACGGTTAGTACCCTATTTCATGTACAAAACCTGTGCAATTTGATATATTAAACTTGGGAATTAAAGAAAACCTGGAGTACACATAGTATAACAGAACATTTTGACATGATAAATCGTCCTATTATTTGTGATTCCGTTCAATGATTTAACCTCATGATAAGTTATCTATAAATCCCATTGGACTGATCACTAACATAAATTTGTAAACAACCACAAATTGAAGAGTTACTAAAAGGGAAGAAGAATACTGTTAATACTTCATTTTATAGCTTAATCAACATGATGATAACCAAGTATTCAAATATATTGTCTTTTTTCCCAGTATTTTTTTACATTAACCCAATAATATAAACTCAATAATGATTTTAGTTTTACATGTTCAAAGATTTTATCATATTGTCTACCTTCCGTTATTGGTATATTTCCTCTCCTATTTATACTTTAATATAATTTACTTTTTATTACCTCTTGATGTTTCAACAAATCTTCACAACACATTAATGATAATATTGTTATGTTTCATTTTTCCTATTTGGTTGTATCTATTTCCCTTGCTCCTTGTCTTTTCTTTTTTGTCCTAGATACATTAATGCACATGTAATCACTTGAAAATTCTGTTCAAGTATACCACATGCTGTTTTTACACGATTACGTATCGTTTAAGTGTATTATATATTAAACAGCCATATCATATTGTTATACCCATGAAACAAAACAAAATAGAATTGACACATGTTTTCGATATAAGAAATTTGAAAGATGTAAAATCAAACACTTAAACAGATATGTTATTGGTAATCAGTTTTATCTAATTATTTAAAACATTACCTGCTAAATCTATAAAGACACCTACTGTTCATCACGGTGATAAAAAATAATTATAATGAACAACTTAAAATGATTTAAGAATAATACACTTGAAAAGAATTTTATGGAAAATAAATATGTTGGCTCAGTGGTCTATCGGTTAAATGCTCGCACATGAGGCTGGTAGGTCCTAGGTTCAAATATCGCGAGGCGGGATAGTAGATGCGCACTCCCACTGAGGAGTCCCACAATAGGACGAAACGGCCGTTTAATGCTTCCAGGCTTTCCACGGTGGTCTAGCTTCAATGGACTCATGATCTCAACTATATGAAAAATATTTTATCATTTAGTGAAAGAAATACTAATAAATGAATAATTTACTATAATGAAATTGAGAAAGTGAATTAAACTAATGAAATTATGGGGTTGTTTGTGGAGATTTTTGGTATTTTTTTATATATAGTTGAAATCATGAGTCGATTGAAGCTATATCACCATAGAAAACCTGGAAGCACTGGTCGTCCGTTTCGTCCTATCGTGGGACTCTTCATTGGCAGTAAGTATCCGCGATCCCGCTTTACGAGATTCGAACCCAGGACCTATCAGTCTCGCGTGCTAGCGCTTAACCTCTAGAGCCACTGAACCGACCGGGATCCAACGGTGTTAATTTCTAACTTCAATCAATCCACGAAGTTGAGCAACCATTTCACCATTGTTTTCAGTGTCTTACTATCTTACAAGAGACGTGGTTGAACGACACTGGTCACTGCTTCTCATTAGAACTCCAGGAAATACCTCATGGAGACAGTTACTAGTGAGCATATGATGAAATCATGTTTCGCTGTATAAATGAGGCATTTAGGAAATTATATTACCCTTCAAAATCTTTTAACTCTTCTAGAGTTACTGCCGGTCCCAAGCCCGGGTAAAGGAGGAGGGTTGGGCATGGGGTTAGCGACCCCATCCCGTAGAAAAGCTAACTCGCTAAAAAAACGCTAACCAGAAAAAAATAATCCAAACCATTTAAACTCTGCCCTGGGAGTTGAAGGAATAATGACGTCTCATGATAAAAGCCGAAATTCTTCGGAAGTCACGAGGCCGATGCACCTTCTAACAATCAGAGCAACACTCTTTATAGGTACATGGAACGTCCGGACAATGTGGAAAACAGGAAAGACCAGCCAAATAGCAATGGAAATGAGGAGATACAACTTGGCAGTACTCGGAATCAGCGAAACCCATTGGACACAAACTGGACAACAAAGGCTAGGTACAGGAGAGATGCTGCTGTACTCCGGTCACGAAGGGGAAAATGCGCCACACACTCAGGGAGTTGCTCTAATGCTGTCCAAAGAAGCACGAAATGCACTTGTGGGATGGGAATCTCATGGACCCAGGATAATCAAAGCATCATTCAGAACAAAGAAGCAAGGGATCACAATGAATGTTATCCAATGTTATGCACCCACCAATGATAGCAACGACGATGATAAAGATCAGTTCTATGGAAGGCTGCAATCAATTATGGAGAAGTGCTGACGAAAGGACCTCATCATCCTTATGGGAGATCTAAATGCTAAAGTTGGAGTGGACAACACAGGATATGAAGATATAATCGGACGACATGGACTAGGAGAAAGAAATGAAAATGGGGAGAGACTTGCAAACCTATGTGCATTCAACAAATTGGTTATAGGCGGCACAATATTCCCACACAAACGCATACACAAAGCTACATGGATCTCAACTGACCACACCACAGAGAACCAGATAGATCACATCTGTATCAACAAAAAATTCCGAAGATCAATGGAAGATGTGAGAACCCGGAGAGGAGCTGACATAGCTTCAGATCACCACCTGGTTGTGGCCAAGATGAGACTGAAGCTAAAGAAAGACTGGACAACTAGACAAACAGCACTACAAAGGTTTAATACAGCCTTCCTTCGAGATACTGACAAACTCCATGAATTCAAGATAACTCTCAACAACAGGTTCCAAGCTCTACAGGATCTACTGAAAGAACAAGAAACTACTTTGGAGGACAACTGGAAAGGGATCAAAGAAGCACTAACTTCAACGTGTCAGGAGGTTCTTGGTCCTAAGAAGCATCATCACAAGGAATGGATCTCTCTGGGAACCCTGGACAAAATTCAAGAAAGGAAGAACAAGAGACTAGCAATTAACAACAGCCGAAAACGAGCAGATAAAGTCAAAGCACAAGCAGACTACGCAGAAGCAAACAGAGAAGTGAAGAAAAGCATTAAAGCCGACAAGCAGAAATACATGGGAGAACTAGCAACGACGGCGGAAAAAGCTGCAAGAGAAGGGAATATGAGACAACTATATGATACAACGAAAAAATTGGCAGGGAGATATAGCAAACCAGAGAGACCAGTCAAAGACAAAGAAGGAAAGACAATCACTGAGATTCAGGAACAGAGGAAAAGATGGGCAGAATACTTCGAGGAACTGCTGAATAGACCAGCCCCATCGAATCCACCGAACATCGAAGCAGCCCACACTGACCTTCCAATAGATGTCACTCCACCAACGATCGAAGAAGTCAAGATGGCCATCAGACAAATCAAAAGTGGGAAGGCGGCAGGACCTGACAATATACCAGCAGAAGCACTGAAGTCAGACATTGAAATAACTGCAAACATGCTTCACCTTCTATTCAAAAAGATTTGGGAAGAGGAACAAGTACCAACGGACTGGAAAGAAGGATATCTCATCAAGATACCAAAGAAAGGAGATCTGAGCCAATGTGAGAACTACAGAGGTATCAGTTTGTTATCAGTACCAGGAAAAGTTTTCAACAGAGTGCTGCTGAATCGGATGAAAGACGCAGTAGACGCCGAACTGAGGGATCATCAGGCTGGATTCCGTAAGGATCGGTCATGCACAGACCAGATTGCGACACTACGGATCATCGTTGAACAATCAGTTGAGTGGAACTCATCACTATACGTCAACTTCATCGACTATGAGAAGGCGTTTGACAGCGTGGATAGGAGAACATTGTGGAAACTTCTTCGACACTATGGAGTTCCTCAGAAGATCGTCAACATTATCCAAAACTCATACGATGGATTACAGTGCAAAGTGGTGCATGGAGGACAGCTGACAGATGCATTTCCAGTAAGGACCGGAGTCAGACAAGGCTGTCTACTCTCCCCATTCCTCTTCCTTCTAGTGATTGACTGGATTATGAAGAATTCGACATCTGACGGGAAGCACGGAATACAATGGACTTCTCAGAATCAATTAGATGATTTGGACTTCGCAGATGACCTAGCCCTCCTCTCTCATACACACGACCAAATGCAGATGAAGACAGCAAATGTAGCAGCAGCCTCCGCATCGATAGGCCTCCACATTCACAAAGGAAAAAGCAAGATTCTCAAATGCAACACAGAGAACACCAACCCAATCACACTTGATGGCGAAACTCTGGAAGAGGTGGAAACATTCAAGTACCTGGGGAGCATCGTTGATAAACAAGGAGGATTGGATGCAGATGTAAAGGCGAGGATTGGAAAAGCAAGGGCAGCATTTCTACAATTGCAGAACATATGGAACTCAAAACAACTCTCAACCAATTTCAAGGTCAGAATCTTTAATACGAACGTCAAGACAGTCCTACTGTATAGAGCTGAAACGTGGAGAACTACTACGGCCATCATCAGGAAGGTACAAGTATTTATAAACAGTTGTGTACGCAAAATACTCAACATCCATTGGCCGGATACTATCAGCAACAGCGTTTTATGGGAGAGGACAAACCAGCTTCCAGGTGAAGAGGAAATAAGGAAAAGACGTTGGAAGTGGATCGGACATACATTAAAGAAATCACTAATGTGCATCACGACTCAATCCCTAACTTGGAATCCGGAAGGTAAGCGGAAAAGAGGAAGGTCAAAGAACACACTACGCCTGGAAATGGAAGCCGATATGAAAAGGATGAATAGCAACTGGAAAGAACTGGAAAGGAAGGCTCAGGACAGAGTTGGATGGAGAATGCTGGTGAGCGGCCTATGCTCCTCGACGAGGGGTAAGGGGCGTAAGTAAGTAAGTAAGTCAAAATCTTTTATACACGATTTGTTTAGCATATTTTACTACGAACTTGGTGTTTAGTTCTGATCGGATAAGTATGTTCTAGTCACAAATTCTAATCAGAATAAATACAGAGATATAAGATCTCTCATCAGTAATCTCAGGGACTAAACAACTCATACTGTTGTAGTTATAAAGTCCTATAACTGCTGGTTTGTGATAAAGTAAACAACTTTCTAATCCAGAATTATTACTAAAACTGTAATTCAGATGAATTCAATTGTGACAAAACCTTTATAATAACCAATTAAAAACGTCACATTTATATCATTGTGTCAAAAAAGCTCTTGTATTGGATCTATTTTGAAAGATAAAGAATTTATGACTAAAACACTAATAGAACGAAGAAATATTGTGTGCTACTGATGTCAACAGATATAGGTAGTATGCATCATCAATCGAGAGTGAAATGTATGGAGGCAGAAGGTTAAGATCGAAAAAAAGAACGAGACCTGAGAATTATTGGTGAGGAAACAAAAGAACAATGGGGTCCAAGACGATTGATTGATATTTGCAAAAGGAACAATCAAGTTTAAGACAAGTGATTAACATTTTAAAAATGAAGAACTTACTGTATGATTCTCAGATTGTACTAAGAGATTCTGTAATTCTGTGTTCAAATACATTCGATTATCTCTACATGTGTTCTCATTCACTGTAGTATGAGTAGATATGGAAAAAAGTTACTAGTTTTACTAGCCGGAAACCCATAAGCCAATAATGTCTTTATCTTTTCTGTTTTTATTCATTTAACAAATGAAATATTAACAAATTTATTAAATTCCTGTTTCAAATATTGCCGATAATAATAATAATATACCGATTGCTTTCAAATATACAGGTGATAAATAAAGTTCACACAAAAAAGAACATTTCCGGGATTCTATTTTGGCTGTTATTCTCCTATTCTCTAAACAGTAGAAACATGGATTGATAATGACAAATAACTCGTAAACAATATGTCATTAATATATAAAAAAAAGAAAAAAAACTTCGCATCCTAGAATAATGAATAGTCTACAGAAAACATTTACAGTTTAATGTTTATATACAAGATGATTGAAAAACAACAACAACTACTACAGGAAGTAAACGATTCATATGCTGGTTTCAAATAATTGAATCTTTTTGTGAGGATAATAAAGAAAACAAAAAAGACACATTTAGATTATTAGTTATTCCTTCAATTTATACTACAGGATGAATTAATTACTAGTTTATACAATAGTTTTATATAAAGGTTATTGGACAGTATTATTATTCCCCATATAATGGGAGAAAGGTCAAATAAATGATAGGGCATTGTTTTCATTCAAATACTCTAATTTAGGGGTAAATAAAAAAATGTTCTTTTCGTTGTATATATATTATCCTTAACAGACTAGGTTGTTTGGTAGATTCTCTATCTAAAATGAGACCGAATAGTCATAAAAATATCGAAATGATTTCTTAATGTCAATATCGGTTTATCAAAAGCTAAATATTTACTTATATATCATTTGGACTTCAGATATTTAATTATGTTGTTCTGGTGTATAATGGGGTACAATCAGATTTTTTCAGTAAAAAAATGTATTATTAATGACGACATTAACAAAAAGGATAGAAGAGGGTTCCGGTTATTAAGAAAAATTGATGTGTAAGGAATGAGCACTTGTTAAAAATTTTTCGGGTAACACTAAGCGATGCATTGTAAAAGAAAATTTAATTTAACTCTTTTCGGTTTCTTGATAACAACGTTTTCAACAAAAAAACATTCACAGTTAACGATTACTGGGTGGAAAATACACAGAGTATTGATGTATTCTATGAAAATATTCACTTGTAAACTGAAAAGGAAATTAGATACTACAGGTTTCTGTTTGTTGAAAATGTTGAAGTAATTCGAACTATTTTTACCACAATGATTGTACTTTTTGTGCACTTGAATATCCGTTTCTTCATGCCGAAGGATGTTGGTGATCTATTTATGGTTGCTTGTTTCAAAAAATCTTTGATGTATATCTTTCTCTGTCTCTAAAAACTATGGGTACTCCAGTAAATAATCAGTTCATTTCACTGTTCAGAAGATCTTCAGTACAATTTTCAAATTCTCTGTAATTTTCGAATGATCTGAGTGTGCAGCTGTTATCGATGATAATAATTATTTATCATAATAATAACAGGAATAAGAATGCCACTAATCACCACCATAAATTCTTTTCCATAAAGAAATTCTCAAGATAAATTTTGTAGTACTGTAGTGAACGAGAACACAATTATGGACAACCAAAATTAATAAAATGTGAGAACTGTACAGTCAATATTTCATTTGTAAAGCTTCAATCATTTGTCTCAAACTCGACTGTTTCTTCATTTGCATAGCAATCGTTGTCTGTCCTATTTCTCTTTTCTTTGATCTTCCTAACCTTCTTCCTCCAGACATTTTACTTTCGATTGATGATACATACTAATTATATCTGTTGACATCAGTAGCACACACCACACTACCTGTAACTATTTTCTACAATGTTTAGCTTTTAAAAGTGATGACTTCGTATTGTTGACATATAACTATCGTATTTTTTTAAAACCGCCATTTAGATATTAGAAAATTGTCTAGTTATATCTTTTCAAGTTATTTTTCAAGAACCATTAAATGAATAGTATACGACCTAATTAAAGACATTCTGAAAGTGTCGAATAGTTTTTTTTGTGATAGCATCTTTGAAACCTTAAAATGCTGAAGATTTAAACTACAGTAACAATCAGTAATGTCAAATTTCTCCTCAAAATTGTATTTTCAATTAATTACTTACCAGAACATTGAATTATGATGAATGAACTATGAATAACTCAAAGTCAAAAGGTCCCAAAGGTCAACTAAAACATCTCTTAAACTATTAGGCGATTTTTTAAATTTCTCATTTAATAACTGAGTATGAGAAATTCAAAATCAAAGTTTGTTTTAGACAACTGGTAAATCTCAAAAATGTACTTTGTATGTCAACGTTGACTGTGGCCGATACAAGTGAACCTAAGAACGGGACGGAATATATTTAGGAGAAAGTTAAGAAATTATATTTTCATTCTCAAGAACTTCTACTACAGTAGTTTCTCGTAATTATTTCATTTGCTTAGTTTCTTTTGTATATATTTACAACTTGTAGATGACTAATGAATTTACTGAGTTGACTACAAACATGAAAAGTTTTGAATCAAAACTGGTTCGAATTTATTCACACTAACACTGTCAAAAATAACCATGGCTTTTAAAAAAAAACATATGTGACAATCGATTTGTATTTCCAGTAGGTCTATTTATTCTCCGGTAAGTCAGTTTGCTATGTAGAAATATCTAATCTCATCACACTATCATATTTAAAGTGGCTTACTGAAAGTTGTATGATGAATGTTACATTCATCTGACTGATAATGTGATCTTTACGAGAAAATAACTACACATAAGTGTAAAGTTTTTTTTTTAATGATCAACAATTTGCTTCAAGTATACAAAATGTTTCCTTTCATAGATAATTTGAACAGCCAGTAGTCAACAATTTACGAACTTATTCATTGTCAGTCAAAATAATACTTAAATAATTCATGATACTTCTATTATTTAGCTGAATAGAAAAACTTTAAAATTAATTAACATTTTATAAGTTTCCACATATACTATAAGCAAACTTGCATATTGGTTAGCAGTGGAATCCAGGAAGCGTGTTTCATCCTATTTGAGACTCGTCAGCTGGATGTGTCTGCATCTCAGAGTTGGTGTACACTCTGGGACTGATCAATTACAGTCCTAAATGTCAATGGGAAGATTCAACCAAACAATTCCACATATACTATTATTATCTTTTAATTTTTAAAACTTATGTAGTACCAACTTCATTTTCTTCATGTTGAAATTGTTTTCTTTAGTTCTTTTCTTTTTGTTTAATGAACTATGAAACGGTTTATTATACCATAAAGAGACAATTGTTCAAATTATAATTTTTTTTCTTTTCTAGTCCCATGAGGATTATTTTTTTTCCCTTTCATTTATAAGATCAAACATTCAGTCTAGATTTATAACATAATCCTGTCTAGTCTTTATTATCAAACTAATACTTAACAATAATCTTGTTGTTGTTTTTGTATCTACTCAATTCCTCTCTTTTTCTTGTTTTTGTTTTATAACCCCTAGAGTATTCATTTTAAATGAGATATGTAATTATTAACGTGGTTACATTAAATGATTCCTCATTAAAATGACTTAATAAAATTATTTTTTATTACTATTATAAATTTACTTGGCATGGTGTTGTTTGTATCTTTCCATGAATGTTTAGGATTGTTATTGATCAATTGCTTACTGGTATATGTATATAAACATCCTATATGGATTGCCTTGATATTCCCTTCATTCATAAGTATTATAAGCATAGATGGATAGTGGCTAGTTTAAAGTTTGTATACCTTCTCTCATCTAATATACTTTAGGTTATTTCGTAAAAAATTATTATTCAATTTAATTTTTTTTTATTTGTTAAATATAAATGTAATTAAATTTAATTCATTTCAATTCCTGACGGAACTCATATATTATTATATCATTAATTTAAATAGGGAAATTAAGAATTATAATGTATGTGCTTAATTCAAGTAATTAATAATTAAAAGCCTCAGGGGTTATACACTTGACCTGACTCAACTTTCAAGTAAAAATTTTATTATTATCAGAAGTGTTGGTTGTGGATATTATAGTAATTTTAATAGTTGAAATCATGAGTCAATTGAAGTTAGACCGACATAGAAAACCTGGTAGCACTGGACGGTCGTTTCGTCTCATGATCTCAACTATTGAAATCACTATAATATCCACAACAAATCCTTCTGATATTAATCGACATATGCTCACTAGTGACTGACTTCGAGAGGCATTACCTGGAGTCCTAGTAAGAAGCAGTGATCAGTGGAGTTCAACCAGTTCTGTTGTGAGATGGTAACTCACTGAAGACAGTGGTGGCTGTGTCAATCAGTTTCGTGGATTGGTTAAAGTTAGACATTATCACCGTTGGATGCCGGCGGTTCAGTGGTTCTAGAGGTTAAGTACTCGCGCGCGAGACTGGTAGGTCCTGGGTTTGAATCTCGTGAGGCGGGATTGTGGATGCGCACTGTCATTGAGGAGTTCCACAATAGGAGGAAACGGCTGGCCAGTGCTTTTGTTGTGAACAAGAGCATAACTGGGGACTATCGAATGTATTTAAGCACAACTTACAGACTATCTCACTAAATCCTGATAATCATACAATAAGCAGTTAATTTGCGAAATAACAATCAATTGTCTCAATCTTTACTGTCCCTTCTGTAAATATCAGTTCATCTTCCCTAATTTCATTGTTCATGCATTTTCCTACCAACTGCGCTTCATTTCAGCTCTTTCCACATTGGTTTTCCGCCAAAATACATTCTATGTCTGACCGTCATCATATGCTACGTATATGGATATAAGTAGACCACACTACACTTCCAGGTTTTCCATGGTGGTCTAGCGTCAATTGACTCATGATCTCAACTATCGAAAACAATTATTAGATATTACCATTGTATTCTTGAGTTATAATCGAAATATTCTTACAAATAATTTAGTAGATACATTTCAGTAAATTTTTGAAAGAATTATAACATTTACCCCAGTATAAATGGATATTAAACATAAAATATTGATAATGTTACATGATCATAATAAACAGTTGAATCTTAAAAGACTGTACATTTGAATGACAGTATTTATAGACTGAAATGATCGGATAAGTGTTTACTACTGGTCATTAGGGTTAAATTTGTCAACTACACTTAAGCAACATTCGGATGCAGTTTAAACATAAGGTTCCCAAAGATCTTATTTCTTAAATACTAAATGTATTTTGTGAATGATTTCATATCATAGTCAAATTTTAAGGGAAATCTGCAATACTACTTTGATGTGTGCTACTGATATCAACAAATATAGGTAGTATATGTGAACAATCGAAAGTGAATTGAATGGAGGTACAAGGTTAAGAAGATCAAAGAAAAGAAGACGAGAACAAACAATGACTGCTGTGGATTCAAAGGGACAGTGACGATTGATTAACATTTTCCAAATTAAGTTATCATTCTATGGTGTTCAGATTTTACCAAGATATTCTGTAATTTTGTATTCAATTACATTTGATTATCCCTACTTGTGTTCTCATTTACTACACTATGACTACTTAATAACATATTTCACAATCAATAACAATATAAACAAATGTGATTTAAATCTTGTTAGTTGCATGACTTCTACAGAATAATTATTCGAAATGTAGGTAGATATTTGATATGCTTACGATAGATTATGATGTCTAGTAACTATCAATTTATCATAAATGACTGGTTAAATAAAAAAACGTTGTGTTTCTGTACAAGAAATGTTAATATAAAACTTGATTTTAATTGAATGTTGAATTTGTCTTTAATTATCATTTGGTTTATAGCTACAGAATTTCATCTATTCACTTAGTATTTATGTTGAAATCTCATTATATATGTGAAATTTTGTGATTAACAGTCTGACTAAAGCTGACCACGCCACCAGTTTGAATAGTTTCGATAAAAAAATAATAGAGGAACAGTCTATAGTTTTACAGATTAGTTCAACGTCTTTAGTGGCTAGAAACGTTATCAAATATGGCTCAGAATAGAAGCTAGTGGTGATCTTGCCGTAACCTAACAAATGGCGTATGAATCAATCGTTGGTCACCGGCTACCATGGGACTGCATCTCCTTATGATGCTCCATTGCCTTGTGGATCAGATCTTTAGGTCAAAGGCACCGCGTGTGGCTCCCTTAGAAAACCACCTATTTCAGTTTGAGCATCCGAGCACTATTACAACCCTCATACAAATCAAATGAGATTTGTGTGGTACATATATATCTGGTGCCAATATTTATGTGTGTAAATAAATAAATAAGTCAGATATGATCAAATTTAAAAGAGTAGTATTTGATATATATTAACTAACAAGCGTAATGTCTAAAGATAATATGAAAGATTAAACTTCTGGAACTAATAGAGGTAGCTAAATATATTTACTGACTAATATATTTACTTCTTCTTGTTACCAAGCTTCAAAACAAATTACGATATTTTCAGTCGAAATACATGATACCCAATGAAGTGAAAAATTTTCATTATAGATTAGTTTTCAATCTCATCTCATCTGATAGGCACTAACACAGTATCACTAATAAATTATTAAAGAGTCATTTGAACAAACTGAGTATATATTCTCAAAAAAAATTAGGCAAACTTATGAAGATCAATCAGGTCTAGTTGAGACTTGAGTAACAGGTAAGTATTCGTCCTTGGTTCACAAAAAACACTAAAGAATATACTTGACAGTGCAGTAACATCATGGAGTATAAGTATATAATTTTTTTTATTTCTAACCATCTGAAATTTATAACCCCCATTGATCTTAATAAAATGAATTTTTTCAGCATAAAACCCAATTAAGTTGTTGCACATCGACATTTTGAACTTTATGAGGAAAATAACACAACAAACATATAAATTTAACTATAATTGAAATTCAGCCAGTCATTCATTTTAATTTGCAAGATTATGAAATAATTCCTCGGTGAAATACTTTTGAACAGTGTCCTACTTATCAAGAAGATATACTACTCATAAATCAAATTATAAACTTTCATTTCAATTTTCACATACCACAACATTTGCTAAACTGAAATACTATATCACTTAATTAATAAATTGTTTCCCATTTTAGATATATATATGATATACCAATATATACATAGAATGACTTACAGTCTTCTTTAATAGTATTGTTGATTTAACTGAGTCATATAGTGATTGATTTTTATCTCATTTTCAATACCTCATGTTATCCACTTCATAACAAACACGCAGATATAAACATTCAGGGAATAAGTATTCATATGAATACAGTTAAATAAACTCGGTAATCTTAACTAAGGTAGTAAGTAGTCTACTGTTAAAGAATTTCCCACTGATTCTGCCAGTCATATGTATATCTATATAAATAGTTCTTTTTTTTAGTTTTCGATACCTTTTGGACTTTTTTTATCTCATATCCATTCCCTCTTTCAAATTCATCCCCTTGTTTAAAGATAAATATAAATTTTCCTGATAATAAATTATTTTTAAATAAATAAATAATTATAAAGAGTGTAATACAATAATTAGATGGTTTAAAGCTTGTCATCAAATGAAAAAATTACCCCCCTTTTCAATGTATATTAATAATTATAAATAACGTGCATTTTCGTCATACAGCTTTCAACTTCAAATGGCTATATATGATATATAATAGTGAATTAGAGAATGTTCACCATAGGTATATCATACATTTATCAGTGCTAGTATGTGTAAATGTATTATATGTACTGATTCAAATCTAATTAAAATGCACGCAATGCCATATTTTTTTATTTAATATTTGATAAATAGACAACAACACCAACCAAAAATAGATGGACAATAGATATTTTAATTATAGGTGGATATATTAGTTGAAACTCCTAAGTAACTAAAAAAATTTCGATTTTATTCGTTAAATACTTTTCCTAAACAATATTGACTATAAATATTTTAGAAATAAAACGATTTTTATTTTAAACCAGAAGGGGTTTTTGTGAAGATTTCGGTATGTTCATAGTTGAAAGCATGAGTCAATCGAAGCTAGACCATCAAGGAAAACGTGGAAGCACTGAACGGCCGTTTCGTCCTATTGTGGGACTCCTCAATGACAGTGCGCATCCACAATCTCGCCTCGCGAGATTCGAACTCAGAACCTACCAGTCTTGCGCCAGAGCACTTAACCGATAGACCAATTTTTTTTAAATTAATTTTTATTTTTTATTTAGTATATCTTAACTATCAAAATAATGTTCACCAGTCTGTAATAGAAAAGTGGTTTGTTCAGAAATATTAGTTAAAGAGAAGTATGGTTTTCATAATTACATTAATTACTTACCTAGAACTAATCAAAATTTACTCCAATTTTTTTTAGATATTAGTTTAAGTGGTGTAATTTAACTGATCAACTAAGAAATGTTGTACATAACAACCATTTATCTAACTATATCCCAGTGATGCTTGTGAATTTAGGCTATATCGAAGCAATATGCACAGTATGCGCATATACCAATAAGAAACTGACCAGTTGCAGTCCTAAACATCAATGAGAAGATTTAAACAAACGATACCAAGTAAATTTATATACCAGTGAATTAATATAAAAATTGACTAAACATTTAAAGGAATAATAAAACTTTAAGTATTATTATTATGATAAGCTAATGATTTGAAAATTCACTATTAATTTAAAGTTTCATTTAACAAGTATGACGCAAATTTAACTAATACACAAATAATTGTACTTCAATAAATCAAATAGTAATATGTCAATCAAATAAGAATTTTTTCTATTTCCTTTTAATGTTTAATAATTGGCTTTCTTGTTTTAATTTCTTACTAAGTTATTAATAGTAAATTACAAAAGGTTTAGAATTTCTTTATTCTTTATCAAAACTACAATGAAAAATGTCAATCATAATTAACTTTGGACATTGTTTTTCAAGAAGATTCATGTGTTAATGTTGTATTAATATTATTATTATTATTGATTAAACATCATTCTTAATCTCCCCTATACATGATTCATACACTTCACATTGATTCTTCCTTATTACGTCTTACTAATGTTTCACACAATTTAGTCTTCCACTTGATCGAATTGTAATTGCACTATCATATATCTCTCTCACCCTATCTGACCCATATTTATTCTGATCACAGATCTTAAATTTTCACTTTACATATATACAGATTCAAGTTAACATTCTATATGAGTTATATCAACATTAACAATTTTATTCTATTTGGTTTTTGACAATCCTAAATTTACATGCTTTAAACGATGTATTTTGCCTTTAACCTGATCATTTTTCGGATCATTAATTTGGATATATGAATTGTAGAACCTGAAGAGAGAATTTATCGAAAAGAATATTCTTCGTTCAAATATCAGTCTGTTAATGTTGTATTATTTAACATTAATACGAAGTTCAGCATTAACAATTGGATTATCATAAGAGAAAAATTATATTTCAGTCTTAATATAAAATTGAACATAAGAAATACTGTTCAAAATAAACAAATGAAACGATAAAACGTTAGGCATGATATAGGTCAATATTTTAATGACTGACTTACTTACTTACTTTCTTAGGCCTGTCACCCCTCCTTGAGGAGTATAGGCCAACCTCCTATAGCTCTTCTAGAGTTACTGCCGGTCCAAAACTCGGGTAAAGGAGGACTATTTGGTATAGGGTTAGCGACCCCATCCCGTAGAAAACTAACTCGCTAAAAAAACGTTAACCAAAAAAATATTTTAATAAAGTTATATAATAAATGATATAACCGGTTTTCACCCATCTCATTCAGCATTTACAATCTGACCAAACGAGAAAATGAATGTAATAAGTATTACTAGAAGTCTGTGTACCTGAAGTGAAATACTGAAATGTGATTGAAATCAGCTTGGAGGATGTGTCGTAGAACTATCATAAACAATTTTTAACTCTTTTTAACGAACTTATTTTTTCAATTCCAGTTAAAAGAACTTTTTGATGACTGCTCGGATTATCAGTATATTGATGTGATAAACGTCTGAATGCATACCTATAATAAACATTTTGTTGGCATTTTTCGCAAGCTTCTCAGATAAAATATATGTTTATATGTCTGTCAATTTTTGTATCCTATCAACTCTTTAAATGCAGAGTTGAAAACTAATTCAGTTATTCCACATATAAAGGATCATTTAATTTTCTTAAAAAAAGCACAATTTTAAATATGTGGAAAGTAGAGTCTATCAAAAATTCATACACTAAAGTATATTTATCTAACACAACTATATACAGGGCTGTTGAATTGTCAGTATAACAACATATTTTAAAGATATGTTGACTTAACATTTTTGGGAAGTACATGGACTTAATATTTTAATTCATATGAGTTAGACATTAACACCGTTGGATGCCAGCTCAGTGATCTATCGGTTAAGGGCTTCGGCTCGAGACTGGTAGGTCCTGGGTTCAAATCTCGCGAGAGCGGGTTCGTGGATGTGCACTGCTGAGGAGTCCCATAATAGGACGAAACGGCCGTCCAGTGTTTCCAGGTTTTCGATGGTGGTTTAGCTTCAATTGACTCACGCTTTCAACTATCATATGAGTTAGCTTAAAATATGTTTTTGAAGATCTTTATGCCTAATGAAATGGAAATTCACACATGAATGTATTTTTACTTTGAGATCTTTAAAACTCTATCAGCTCTTCCATTACGATGTCTCTATCCATCATTAGAACATTATTATTCAAACTAAGTTATGTTTCAAATATGAGACTCTATCATAATATAACAAAGTCATATGTAGATATTGTCTAGAATGACAAGATACTCATATAATGAAACTATTTATGAACCGCTAAACTAAAAAAATATTTCCATACATCTTGATCTACCGTTTCAACAGTTCCACATGACCTACTATCCCACAATATCGTCTCATAATTACGTATTGTAAAGGAAATCTCTTTGTAACCACTTATATATAGAATGGTTCATGATAATCGAATACATCTTTTTTAAGCTACGTTTAGCAATAACATAATTGATACCATTGTATAAGCTAAATTATTTTCTTAAAAAAATTTATGATGATCTCAATAAAGATCACAAGTTGACACTAATCCATGTTCGATTTTCAACATGTTCTCTTCCTGCTTTCGCTTGCATAATCTTTTTTAAAGATTCCTCAGCTAGGCAAATAGTTTTCCTTTAAACCATAATATTCATAAATAATGATTAATTATCTGATTACGTAGTTGATATTTTTTAAAGCTTCACTACAATTACTACCGTATTACGATGTATTGTATAAGTATATCCTTATTAATTAATCCTTACAATATATTATCTTAATAACGAAATCAATTAATCCCAGACATATAATTGTAAATGAAGGTAACGGATTTGCTTGAATGATGTCAAAAGATTATAAATAAAAATACTATGCCTAATTCTTAATTATTAAAATAAACCATGGATAAATAGGATAGATATGAGAAGCATTTAGTTAGACTATAAGATAATTAAGAAATAATCAATTCATACTAAGAGTAACTAACGATATGTGCACATTCATATATGAAAAAGTGACAGAAAGAAAAATTATTAAAGGTATATACAAGTAACTATGTGAATTGAATTGTAAAAGTGTAAAATCATAATCCATCTCAAGGGAATCGATATATCTAAATCATATTTGATATTTTAACCAGATTTCAGTTAAATTAGTTCCCTATATACAACCAGTCTATACAATCAGTTACATATAGCGTACATATATATATATATATATATATATATATATATATATATATATATATATATATATATATATATATATAATGCATAAAATTATGTCGCACATATGATTACAGATTTGTTAGTAAACGGTAGGATAGAGGTTTATCAGACAGACTATGCCATTCTCACTTGTTAGGTCACACTAAAAACAGGAATGATATAATTACATTACTGCTTACTAACTTACCTTTCGTGGAGGAACATAAGCCTCCTACCAACATTCTCCATCCAACTCTGTCCCAACCAATCGTTTCCAGTTGTTTCCTCTTGCTGTTCATCCTTTTGATGTCTGCTTTCGATTCTCAGCTCACTGTATTACTTGATCTTTCTCTTTTCCGTTTCCCTTCAGACTTCCAAGTTAGTGCTTGCCCCGTAATGCAGTTTGATGATTTCCGAAATGTATATCCTATCCACCTCCAACGTATTTTCCTAATCTTCTTTTTGGTTGGAAGTTGATTTGTCCTCTCCCACAGTAGGCTGTTGATGTTGGTATCGTGTCAACGGGCATTGAGTATCTTGCGTAGACAATTGTTTATAAGTACGTGTCCGCTTTTGGTGATTGTTGTGGTAGTCCTCTAAGTTTCAGCTCCGTACAGCATAATTGTCTTGACGTTGGTGTTGACGTTTCTGACTTTGATGTAGGTTTGCAGACAGTTGCTTTGAATTCCATATGTTCTTCATTTGTAGGAATGCTGTCCCTGCTTTGCCAATCCTCGCCTTTAAATCTGCATCAGATCCTCCTTGTTTATCAATGATGCTTCCAAGATGCGTGAAAGGCTCCACATCTTCCAGAGTATCTCCATTAAGTGTGGTTTGGTTGGTGTTCTCCGTGTTGTATTCCACGGTCTTGCATTTTCCTTCGTGTATGTTGAGACCTATTGATGCAGAGACTACTGCATTGTCTTCATTTGTTCGTGTGTATGGGATAAAAGGGCCAGGTCATCTGCGAAATCCAAATCGTTTAGTTACATCTAACCTGTCCATTGTATTCCGTACTTTCCCTCAGATGTCGAGGTCCTCATAATCCAGTCAACCACCAGAAGAAAGAGGAAGGGGGAGAGTAAGCAGCATTTTCCGACATTAGTCCTCACTTGGAAGGCATCCGTTAGCTGTCCTTCATGCATCACTTCGCATTGTAGTCCGTCATACGAATTCCGGATGATGTTGACTATCTTCTCAGGTCCATAAAGTTCTTCAATCTACTCTGTCAAAAGCCTCATCATATTAAATGAAGTTTATGTGTAGTGACGAGTTCCATCTGATTGAATTTTCAACAGCGATCCATAGTGTCGTCAGTTGGTCTGTGTACGACTGATGATTACGGAATCCAGCCTGTTGACCTCAAAGTTGGGCGTCAACTGAGTCTTTCATCCGGTTCAGCACTACTCTATTGAAAACTTTTCCTGGTACTGATAGTAGTGTGATACCCCTGTAGTTCTCACATTTGCACAGATCCCCTTTATTTGGTGTCTTGATTAGGCGTCCTTCATCCCGTTCTGTCGACACTTGTTCTTCCTCCTAAATCTTCCTGAATAGAACGTAACATATTCTTGCAGCTATTTCTATATCTGATTTTAGTGCTTCAGCTGATATATTATCAAGTTCTGCTGCTTTCCCAGTCTTGATTTGCCTGACAGCCGTCCTAATTTCTTCCGTCGTTGGTGAAGCGACATCTATATGAAGGCCTGTGTGCTGATTCGATCTCCGGTGGATTTAATGAAGCTGCTCTATTTAAAAGTTCTTCAAAGTATTCTACTCATCTGTTCCTCAGTCTTGGAATTTCGATGATTATCTTGCTTTTTTTATCCATTGTTAACACTCACTAAACCGCAAGGTGTTCGTATAAGTGCATGATACAATTCTTATTTTCGCTAACATTCTACTATTTGACATTTTTTTCTTTAAAACAATCAATTGGTTTTTCTTATTCCATTTATTTTTTCTTTCGTATCACCACTAAAATTTTAAAAACGTTTACTTCTTCATCCAAAATGCTGAATAGATAGAAAATCATGATAATATCAATAAGAAAAGAAAGAAATCTTATTTTTATCATGTCACCATTGATTGTCCATTCAATCAGGTAATTCCATTTTTTAACTGAATTACTCATTACCTTTTTTTTTTTTCTTAAATGTTTCCATCTGTCGTATTCCTGTCATTTATTGGTTATGTCGTTATCTGTTTATTTATTTATTCAATACACGGAATGATTGAATAGAACTAATCTTTGACAGCTTTTAAACAGTAAGATAACAAAATGTAAAGATGTGTGAAAACGTTAACTATAGAATAAAACGTAAGTGAGAAAATAAAGAATGATAAGAAACACTGTGTGTGTTTCTTTCATTGTAATTTCCCCAATCATTAATTAATGATAAATAACTAGACAAAGTGAAGAAATGTAATTATAAAATGTAAAGGTTTGATGAACACTACCTGACAAATCAATGTTTTAGGTTTCACTGTTATTTACATTTGTAAATAGACTGGAATAATTGTATATGCATTTTAGAAAGATGTCAAATTTATGCTAGTATGATTACAATTTTAACATATCTTATTACAGAAAGGGGTTTTGTAAAGATTTTAGTAATATTATATAGTTGAAATCATGAATCAATCGAAGCTAGACCGCCACGAAAAACCTGGAGGCATTAGAGGGCCATTTCGACCTATTGTGGGACTCCTCAATGGCAGTGCGCATCCACAATCCCGCCTCGCGAGATCCGAACCCAGGATCTTAACCTCTAGAAACACTGAGCTGGCCGACATCCAACGGTGATAATGTCTAACTTCAACCAATCCATGAAATTGAGCAAACCATTCACCAATGTCTTCAGTGAATTGATATCTCCCAATAGACCTGATTGAACTCTACTGGTTACTGCTTCTCGCTAGAACTCCAGGAAATACCTCATGGAACCAGTCACTTTGCTGATAAAGCTTATAACTTCAGATAAATGATTTATGTTAAATGATAAAAGTGATTATTATTTTATTTATAATTTTTGTTTTTAATTATAAATAATAATAAAAATTAATTAATTTAAAAGTAACTAGTAAATCATTTATTCATTGTAAAAAAACAAAAACAAAAAATACAATTTTTTCTCTCCTAATATAAATAAATCATTTTCTTGTTCTATTTATTGTAATAAACCGATGATAACTAAACGTTTTGTTTTAATTAACTATTCATTTAGTATACATTTTTAAAAATCATCATTTCATATAAATCAAGTATACAAAGCTACGATGGACTTCAAGCTTAATGAATATAGAATTAATAAAATATAGTTGTTGTTTTTGTTGTCCCTTTTCATTGTCCTGTTGAATAGATTAAAATAATTCATTATACTAACAGTTTTTTTTCTTTTTTGTTTTTAGTGAACTTTGATGTTAGAAAGAAAGACCATTGAATAATTTAAATTGTACATGTAGGTTAATTGCATAGGTATATATATGTATATCCTGGATTCTCTTTACAATCTACTCATATCCTGGTAGTATATATGGTAGGTAACAAATAGATAAATGAATTGATTAATAATTTATATATAGAAATTAAGAAGTTCTAAGTTCTAATCAATGTATATTTGTTTATGTCTTTAAAAAAAAGGGAATTCGATCAACAGTTGATTATTTATTTATAAATTTGACGGTATTTTAAAAAGATGAAAGTCACTGATTTATCATTCATATTTATATGATAGTTAAGTACATAGTTATTTCCTGTCTATTCATATTAATAAGAAGTAGTAATCATCTTTTGAAAAAAAAAGAAATCTTATAGACGAGATTGAATTTAGATCTTAATACTTATTCATTAGAAAGGATATAAAAGTGAAATTTACTTGAATTTTGACTGTTTTAGTTTAATAAGCTTTAAAAGAGAATTGTTTAATCAAGTACAGGTTAGAGTAAAGGAAGACGGAGAAGGTAACTATCGTTAAAAGCTGTCTTCTTGATAATGGTTATTCTCAAACGTGTATCAATACAAATGAGAATAGGAGAAAAAGAGGAATATGATGTGGTATAATTAAAGTAAAACCTGTCTTCATACGAATAGGATTTAAAGATGATGAAATACTCGGAAAAGTTGGTTTTAGACCAAGAGTAATGTCAAAAACGACTTGTTCAACATTTTATCTGATCCCATTGTAACAAAACAAATGACCTTATCAAACATTACCTGAAATCGTGTTTTCTAGTTTGAATTTACAAGCTAAAGCATATAAATTGTAAGAATAGGAGGATAAGCTACTGTGACCATCTTCAAGCTTAATCTCTATGAGTCGAGACTAAGTGGTCAAGCTGTTGAAAACAGCTTGATGACCCATCATCTACTTCATAATGAATATGGCTTTAACATATCACAACCACCCAACATTGTCAATAAGCCAATGACTTTGAACTGATATTGTATTCCCAAAGCCATTCCTATAATCAATCTTGCACTTCCTTGGTGAAGTTCATTTCAAATACTTGGTTGCGTACAATCTCATTTTGTGCATCCAATTATGAATTTATTTTCCTTCATCGTTGCGTTTTATATAAGCTTTATTCATCCCAATCTTATTATCATTCGCTTTTTGACAATAGCTATTACCTGATTATTAATACTGGCCTGTTTCCACTAGTATGAGAAAATTTTTCCTGAATTTTAACATTATTTAATGTATAAATGTTTGACCATATGGACATCTTATAACTTTTTCATACTTTGAATCTCTGAAAAATTCCCATCATGTTAAAACACAGATGTATGAACAAAGAATACTCTTTTCAATATAGCCTCTTAAGTTCGACTATTATATAACCAAATTAATAATTTAGAAGGTGAATAAGGTTGTAAGTTAAGTGAAACTATGAGACTAATAATCAGAATAGATATAGGTAACATAGAGCGATAAAGAGAGATAAAATTGCGGTTACAAATCAAAATAAATGTTTGGTCAATAGTTGGATGATATATAGAATAATATGAATTAGATAAAAATTAGTCGATAGGGATGGGTGCCAGATAAACTTCTCGAAAAGTTTGTAAGCGTTACAATAATAGTAAAAGTAATAAGATAGATGAATAAGATAATTTTAAGCTGTGAAAATACAAAGTGGAGGACTGTATATATGCTAATTCAGTTACTTTCATGTTGCCAAAATTGATGTTAACTGATTAGGCCAGATGTTGTCTAAGGCACAAGAGCCGGTCAAACATATTTATTTTGGGTACAAAGCTCCAACTTTTTAACCTAGATAGCTACTGTTTCAGCCGTTTGAAGGATTCTTAGTTTGACGGACTTAACCAGTTAGCTATGAACACGACATATCATTGTAAACTATTGTTTCGTGTTAGTCGTATGACTCGTTTATATTAAATGAAGACTGAGCTATTACCAGTTTTAACTAACTCTTTGCTTAACCATGCTGGGAAGTGCTTGCGAGCACGACAATACAAATTCCTAAAACATACCTCAAAATAACTTGCTTCACAAGAGCAATTGAACTGATCAATACAAAAAGAGTTGGATAGTCTAGTTAATTCGCCTTTCAACCTCGGAGTAACCATTGCACGCTGAAAAGATTAAATTTTAGTTTTCGTGTATTAAAGGTTCTTTAAATTGTTCTGGGCAACTTTAGCATTAACATTACTCGTGGTGCGTCACCTCTAAATTGTACACAGGTAAAAATCTTTATTTCACAATATGGACTTCGGCTTGCTCTATTTTCTTGGTTAAGTGTTTATTTCTAAATTTCTCAGGATACTCATTTCCGTTCATGGTAATACGCAATACATTTGTTCCTGCATTTAGAGAGCATATTACCTGGACTTTATTATGAAGTGTATTTACCAGGTTTCTTATATGTTTTATAAAGAAAAAAATTGAGAAAGTTTGCAACAATAGCCTGTTTAAATACTTCTCAGTGTCCACAACACACAGCCACCGGAATATAAGAGCATAATTTTCAAGATCTTAGCAACTGAAGGTGGTCTATAGAATAAAAAAGTGTTAATATTCTGTTACAATAGATGTTCTTTTTTTATTTAAAAGTGAGTTTAATTTATTACTGAAAGTTATAAGTATTTATAAAAAAGTTTTTTTGCTGATCTATGGCACGAATCATCTTAATTTCTTGTTGTACCATTCTTGAGCACATTTTAATGTTACCTAGAAAAATAGTTTAGACTTGCAAATAAGATAATTCACTTATCGAACTCATATTAATGTTACTCAACTTTGAGTTTCACTGTCCTAATAAACCACGTTTGTTGCATTCATTTACTTCGTAATTTGTCAGAATCCATATGATTTGCTAGTAGCGACTGTTTGGCGGTACGTAGATTGGAAAAATGTAAATAAACCTTTTTTTAAAATCCAACTTACTATGCTAGGGTATGAGAGGAAAGTTTAGCTTGACAACTGTTAATGAATTTGGAAATTTTAAGCATTTAGGGTTTATTGACTCTACCCAGAGTAGAAAAGAAGTGTGTAATAAATTTTAAGTGTTTCCAACCAAATGCTTATCACAGAGATATTTATCATTCTTTTGAGAAACTAAAATAAACAATACTTGTATAATTCAAACATACTGGATTAAATATTTTAACATTTTCATATGTTATATTCATCAACTGAGATTCGTTGTACTTTAATTGATAATTCAATAAGATCAATAAAATAACTTGGAAAAGGAGCAAACTCTTCCTCGTAATGATGCTGAATGCCAGTTTCAAAATTCATTTGTAAGTGAAGGGTTTTTCGACTGCAAAACCGTAAACATTAATATGTAAGACATATCAACCATTCAGTATTTATTTGATGATGTGCTCGTTGTTATATACTTAACCCTATTTCTTTGACCGTTTTTCTGTTAAAACAAAGAATTATATTCGGCTTCAGATTAATGTAGACGTTTCAGATAAGCGTTCACAATAACTGTTAATTATTGAAGAACTTACTTATTATTCCTAACAGTGTATTACAAATACTTTAGTTACCTGTCAGTAAGTACTTGTTATGCTTCAATGTGTTGTGAATTTCAAATAAACTAATGTGAAATGAGGATTCAAGTTTAAATCTCAAAAACCGTTCAGAGAAAGAACTTCCTTGACTTTGAAAAAACGTAATTGACCTTAAATAAAGTTTCAATCATAATATCACTTTCACTACTATCCAAAGAATTTAGGTTAAGCTGTTGAATTCTGATAATTTGCTTTGTTTATATTTCTTTACTGTCTCCGTCATTTAGCGCTTGACTTACTTCCGTAAATGATATCAAAATGTTGTTAGAGAAATAATAACTCATAAATATTACCAAATAAAATAGGACGTGTTAGGTTTTATGGATTCTGCTATTATCACATTTAGCCTATTACCAAGAAGCAGATAAATACAAACATCTAAACAAATTTACTGAAACTGGACTGTAATAACTTAAACAAGAATATTTGAGAAAAAATTGGATCCATAAAGGAATTCGTTGAAATTAGTTTATTGATAATTGTAAGCTTAGCAACCTTAGGAATATCCACATGTAAGCATTCAAATATATAATAGTTGAATTCACGAGTCGTTGTAAGTTACACCACCATGGAAAACCTGGAAGCACCATATGGCCGTTTCATCTTATCATGGGACTTCTCAATGGCAGTGAGAATCCACCATCCCGCATGCGGGATGATTTCTCATAGTTCTATTGAGAAGTCGAAACCAGTGGAGTCCAATCCGCGTCGGGTAGAAACAAGCAACTATCTCAGGCAAATGGATGAATGATTGCGCAGCCATTCATGGATCGATGCAAGTTAGACATTAGGACCGTAGGACGCCGTCCAGTTCAGTGGGCTGGAGATTAAGCGTTTGCACGCGAGACCGAAGGTTCCGGGTTCGAATCCTACGTGGGTGCGCACTGTTGAGGAGTCCCATACTACAATGAAACAACTTTCCAGCGCTTCCAGGTTTCCCATGTCGGTCTAACTTACATCGACTCGTGAATTCAACTATTAAAATCACTACAATCTCCACAAACCTCATTCTGAAAACATATAATGACCCAAGCATATAACTTCCCTAGAATATGAAACTATATTTTTAGATATATAAAAAATGAAAAATACAGTTATTGTTTTATTACTTTAATTTGAAAAAAGGTAAACAAAATACTTGCGCATATTAATTATCATTTGAAACAAGTGAAATGTGATTAACTGTTAAGTTTTATCATTTGAAAACTTGCTAATCAATATCTATTTAATTAATATCCACCTATTGGATTATTTGTCCTGATAAAAGTCATATATCACGGCTTTATCAAGAAAGTGTTGTATCTAATGATTTACCATAAAGACGGAATTATTAGATTATCACAAGCAAAGATGGACAATGGCTAACAGTGGAATCCAAGACTCGTTTTTCGTCTTATTTGGGACTCACCAGCTGAATGTACCTGCATTCCATTGCTAGCCACTATCCATCTTTGCTTTGAATGCTTGTGAATTAAAACAATATCGAGGAAGTACGCGCAGTATACACATGTGCCAATAAGAGACTGGTCAGTCGCAGTCTTAAAGATCAATGAAAAGATTCAAGTAAACAATATCAAGTGAATATTAGATTATCAGTTGAAGAAATTTGAGTGATACACTCATCAATTCACAGGTGTCTTATAGTTTATTATTGAAATACTTACAATCAAAACAAGTACTTGTTTTTGAATATTGTTGTTTTTCATCTAACTAAATGATTAGAACAGTTTCATTTATATATCTTCCAGACTGAATCAATATTAATGCACTACGACGAAAAAATTTACACCAGTATTTAGAATAAGTCATATGAAAAAATATTTTAAATAAACAAATTTATTCAAAAACACATACTGAAAGCCTTAAAATCTTAATTTTATAAACCAGTCTATAATAATAGCTCGTATTTTATAAACATACTACGCAATAAGCAAAGATAGATAGTAGCTAGCAGTGGATTCCAGGACTCGCGTTTAGTCCTATTTGGGACTCGTCAGCTGGATGTACCTGTATCTCGGACGTGATGTTCACTCTGGGACTGGAACCCAGTACTGTTCTCTTCAAACGCCATCACGTTATCCACTTAGTTACTGAGTCCTGATAGCCACCTGCTTGTGTAATGGAGATATGGGGTGCACTTATATCCAACTGACGAGTTCCAAATAGGACGAAACGCGCATCCTGGATCTCTCTCCTAGCCACTATCCATCTTTGCTTATAATAGTTGTGACTTCAAGCAGTATTGAGAAGATACAAGTAAACAACACCAAATGAATACACTAAGTAATACTTTGATATTTGCATAAATTTCTTTTTGTCTTTCATACCAATTCATAATGTATTAATGAGACAATATTGTTTACAATTTACAAACTACTAAAAGTAATTCTATAGTGAAAATGATGAATCAATGTACATTATTACTGATGATTCATTAATGTTTTTCAAAGTTAATTTTAACCAAACTATGTATTCAGTAAATTCAATTTCATCTCATTATTCATAGACTCATAGTTTTACAACATTTTTTTCTTTCCTTTTTTTCTTTTTTTCTTTGTTTTCTAATGTGAATTGTCTCTTGAGGAAACCATATCTTATATGCATATTTATCTAAGATCAAATGTGTGAATAGCTATTAATTAATATGATAGAGATAGTAATAAATTGAATTACTTTAAGTGAGGTGTTAAGTTTATAGGTAATTTTTCAGAATGTTTTAGAGTAGAATTGATTAGAATAAAAGATATTGATAATAAATGACTAGTAAGAAATCATAAATTTATAATATGTTTTTGATAAGTCTTGCTCATTGAATGCTATACTCGGTTCCTAAGCTATTCTCGTAACCCTCAAACTAAAACTACTCATAAACTTGAACGCGAGAGTAAAGGCGCAAAATATGAGAGAAGCACTTTACTCCAAAGGTTCATTGATGTACAGAAAATATAGAGTTTTTATAGTACTTGAGAAGTCTTTGGGTTTTCCTGAAAATTCTGGAATGCTACGTAACATAGTAGCAGTGTAGTAATCAGCCAATCAGAAACTCTACATGTGAATTTTTATTTTCGTGATGTTTCTGGCATAACTTCAAGTGAACGCTGATTGGATAAAATGCTTCCTAATGTTTCCTGAGCCTTCCTTGTCTTTTGTAAGAAGTTTTCTGGATACCCCTAACAGTTTTGTATACATGAAAATACACTGGTTGTATAAATAACATTATAAATAAATAATATAGTTCTTATGAAGCTAAAAGAGGGTAATGGGATTGTCTATTAAATTTTATGTAGTATGGGAAATATTATAAAACTAATTAATTTATGATAATGAACTGGTATGTGTAAACATTTAAAGAACCAGATTACAAACTCTTGCGCTCGAGCGCTTAACCTCTAGAACCACTGAGCTTGCATCCATTTCATTATTACTCTATTTGCCCTAAAGATAATATATTTCTCACGTTCTATAGATCCCCTAGTTCAATATCTATTTATTTATTTATGATTATATCGTTGAACCTCATATCAAAATTAATCAAATTCCAACTAACCTATAATTATTAACTTACCTAAAACATACCACATAATATATCTAGTTGTACAGTTTTCAAATTGAATTCTCCGAAAAACATCCATATAGGCATTAAGTTTGTTTTATGACCTAATTGGAAAATTGATATTAATTAAACCTACGTTCATTTAGATGACTGGATAGAAATTGCTTCATATAGTAAACTGAATAGAGTTGAAGATGTAAGCAGTTGAATACCGACCCAGTGGTCCAAAGACATAGGGCTTGTGTAATATTTGAAAATCTCGAATTAGATTTCATAAGGGATAGTGAGTAAATCAAGACTAGAATGAGACGATTATTAAAAAGTGCACTATTTTCAATAGTTTGTCATCTTATATCGTTAGCTGCAACTTTCCCAATTATGTGTTTTCATTTATGAAATGACTCTCTTAATTTCAATGTTTCAGTCGCTAACCTTTGTTATCTCTCTGAAGTTAATAAATGGCTATTGTTTGTAATACATTCACTGTAGTACTGATCGTTGTTTAGTTTTATTCAGTTTCCCCATGTAAAATATAAGACGCGTTAATTGGAGGAGATTAGGAGTCATTCATATCCTTTATCAATATTCATTTACTTGTTATAGAAACTAACAATTTTCCAAAAGAAAATGAACCAATTTTTATGGAAAAGATATTCTTCACCTTCCACTTAGTATTCAACATTCAACTATATCTTACTCTGATCAAAGTAGTTTGTATTAAATGAGTATTAGCCTAAGTTGACACAGTATATGATTAACTATTGTTAAAATAAACAATACATTTCAAAGTCGACAAACCTATAATAGTATCTATAAGCGGAAATGAATGAATACCATAATATCTTTTATAAAAAAACAATAGAATCAATTAATGACGGATATAATCGTCTAACAAGCAAAAACAAAAACAATACTCCATACCTGTCATATCTTTCCAAAACACAAATGATGTGTACGCTATTTTTTGTGTGTATTATCTACCCTTAACATTTCTTATTCCGTCACTAAATACCCGCCTCCAAATTCACACGTCTAGTTGTCAATTAACTCTACTAGGAAAAAAAAAGAATATGAATATATGGATAAATCATCATTTGGATAATGTAACTAATACCTATTCATCTAGTTAGTCAGCTGGTTAAATAGTTAAATGTCTGATTAAATTAGTTTTATTGATCTTCACACCTTTGTTTAACTAAACATACTAAATGAACTATATATCATATTGTGTCAATATGTTTCTAAAAAAAAATTTGTCTGTTTATCTATTTGACTAGAAAATGATTTTTCCATACTGGAAATAGATTTGTTTTATATGAATGGTATCACCTACATTTGACCAATTCACCAATGACCTAGTTTCTGTGCTTGACATGTTTTCAAAGTCGGTAATATTAGTAATGAGTCACATATAATTAGTTGAATAAATTAGTAGTTCTGCATATTCAGCAATATTGAAAACTGTTTACTACTTTCTTTCTATTCATTGTTGTTATTTTTAATGATGAAGTTCTTTTTGAATCATTCTAAAATAGTTTGATTGTTTTCATTCATTCATTTAGTATAGATGAACTATTAACAGGTGTTAAGTTAATACAAACATGAATAGGATGTATACATAAACAAAATCTAATAAGAATTTGAAAAGAAACGTTTATCATGTTGTTGATTGTTTATTTAGGAATTTATTATTCTCTAACGGTCACTTTTCGTACATCAACAGTAATATATGTATATTAAATTGAAATGATCAAAACAATCACACGACCGTCATCTGTATATCAAACAGTCTTTATTATTGTTATTATTATGGTGAAAAGACTACTGTTAAATAAAATTGATGTTATCTAGTGTGATATATATATATATATATATATTGTCGGTTTACCTTTGATAGTGAAATGTACAGTTGAATATGCACATTTCATCGAGGTAGCAAATGAAAGTAACATTGAATATATGGATATTAATGTGTGAAGATATCTAAAAAAAATTTTCTTTTTTGCAGAAACTTATATCCACCTATGAAAAGAATATACAGACATATCAGAATGATATCTAACTAAAAATCAACATTATCACATAATACGAACGTATCCTTGGTCACAAAACAATGTAAACCAAAAACACTAACTAATATAGGTGATTTTAATCGTTGAAATAATAACTCAATTGAAGCTAGACCACCATGGAGATTCGAATCCAGGATCTATCAGTCTCGCACGCGAGCGCTTATCTTCTAGACCACTGAGCCGGCCGGCATCCAACGGTGATAATGTCTAGCTTTAACCGATCCTCGAAATTGAGAAACACATCCACCATTGTCTTCAGTGAGTTGATATCTCACAATAGACCTGGTTGAATTCACTGATCACTGCTTTACACTGGAACTCTAGGAAATACGCCATAGAGCCAGTCACCAGTGAGCATATATTGATTAATACCAGAAAGGGTTTTCTGACTCATGATCTCAACTATTAAAATAACTATAATATCCACAAAAGTCCGTCCTGATATTAATATAGGTGACTTCATTAAATGATTGAAATAGAGAAAATAATAGATTTGATATGAAATAAGATAATAAGATTTATTTGTATTGAAACTAAACAATTATTAAGCACCAATTTATTTAATATTATCTGATTGAATAACTAGAAACATATCTAATCTGCTTTTATTAAATTAAATGAAGTTTAATTAAAAATAATTAATAAAAATAAAAAGCTATTAAATAAAATCTATACTTGAACTTTTGATTGGATTCAAGAGATATTTCCTGGAGTTCTAGTGAGAAGCAGTGATCAGTGGAGTTCAACCAGGTCTGTTGTGAGATATCAACTCACTGAAGACAATGGTGGATGTGTTTCTCAATTTCGAGGATCGGTTAAAGCTAGACATTATCACCGTTGGATGCCGGCCGGCTCAGTGGTCTAGAAGATAAGCGCTCGCGTGCGAGACTGATAGATCCTGGATTCGAATCTCACGAGCCTGAATCGTGGATGCGCACTGCCACTGAGGAGTCCCACAATGGGGCGAAACGGCCGTACAGTATGGTGATCTAGCTTCAATTGACTCATGCTTTTAACTATATAAACTTTTTACTACAGTTTAGTGTAACTCTGTACCGGTAATATTAAATATTAAATATTAAATATTACATTGTTACAAGTATTCAGTTAAAAACATATCTATAAGTTATTAAATAGGAAAAATATACTTGTAGAATCTCAGCGAATGAATTTGAAGTAAATCCAGCGTTTCGCCTGGCAACCTGGTCCAAGCTTTTTCAAGGAAATATACATATTTTATATTCAATGTCAGAACCCGAATACTGTGAAACTATTCGTTCTAATTTACACGAAAATTCTTATATATTTCTACAAGTTTTTACTTAAGTGCAAAACAAAAGTATATTGAATTAGATAGACTAAACAGTAGTCTATTACTATACTCTGTTACTGAACGTTTCGACATCATTCTCTTATCATTAGAAAAGATTAAGAATTCACTATTACAAAGGTTTATCTTTAATTTCTAATCAACATGAACCAAATATAATTGTCAGAAGGGTCTACTGGTTAAGTGCTCCAGTGCGAGACTGTTAGGTCCTGGGCTCGAATCTCGCGAGTCGGGATCATGGATGCGCACTGCTGAGGAGTCCCACAATAGGATGAAACGGCCATCCAGTGCTTCCAGGTTTTCCATGATGGTCTAGTTTCAATTGACTCATGATCTCAACTATATCAAATATACTTAGCTAATTTTTATCATTTATGAAAATAATTCAGTTAGTTACACCATTTTATTAGTAATTATAAATCTGTATCAAATTATCCCAGTTTATTGAGTGTTAAAGTTAGATTATTCATAGATTATCAAATAGCAAAATATTAATAATAAAAGCAACCAGATGTTGAATTATTATAAGCTTATCAAAAAAAAATGAATAATCCACTGTTGGGTATCTCCTCTGTATTGAAGAAGAAGAGAAATACTTAGATTCAATTGGAAACGACCTAATTAAAAAGAACTATTATGACGCCTTTTGTCTTCCATATAATTGTTTTCTTTTTTTATTAGTATCAACCAGATGTGAATGAATACAGTCGTACAGAATATATATTTCTATATTTTATGTCATATTAATGGGTTATTAAAACTGATTCGTATATACACCAATATTTTCAATGAATAAATTTGTTAGTCATGGATATTTAGAAAATAAATCATATTTTATGAATACATTTTCTTAATTAGGTTCTGTGAAGATGTTGAATGATCTTAAAGTAACTTTAACGATAGAGTCATTGAAAATCATTGTGAACTCTTTATCTCTTCTGCTCTAGTATAAAATTCTTGAACGGTGGATATAGACTGTCGAACAAAGATTCAAACTAAGAATTCGGTTTTTAAATACATAAATTAAATGATGGCAGTACAACTGAAGAACATCTGAAACTCAAAGCATCTATCAACAAACACCAAAGTCAGAATTTTTAATACAAATGTCAAGACAGTTCTACTGTATGGGGTGGAGACGTAGAGAACCACAAAAGCCGTCATCCAAAAGATACAAGTGTCTGTTAACAGTGGTCTACGTAATATACTTCGGACCCGTTGGCCAGACACTATCAGCAACAAATTACTGTGGAAGACAACAAACCAGATTCCAGCAGAGGAAGAAATCAGGAAGAACCCCTGCAAGAGGATAGGACACACACTCAAAAAATCACCTAACTGCGTCACAAGACAAGCCCTCACATGGAATCCTGAAGGCCAAAGGAGAAGAGGAAGACCAAAAACACATTATGCAGAGAAATGGAGACAGACATGAGAAAAATGAACAAAATTGGATAGAACTAGAAAGGAATGCCTAGTACAGAGTGAGTTTGAGAATGTTGATCGGCTTCCTATGCTCCATCGATTGTAACAGGCGTAAGTTAGTAAGTAAATGATGATAATAAAAATAGACAGAATATCAAACACGATTATTATTTTTACACACCGCAATCAATGAAGTTTAGATCGAGACGACATGGGAAACAAGCAGAGAGAACAAATTCAACCTGATAGTTAATATTGATTAGTATATTTATTATTATATACTAATCAATATTAACTATCAGGTTGAATTTGTTCTCGCTGCTTGTTTCCCATGTCGTCTCGATCTAAACTTCATTTATTGCGGTGTGTAAAAATAATAATTGTGTTTGATATTCTGACTAAAATTAACTATCATCATTTAGTTTGTGTATTTAAAGACAAAGTTATCTGAAAAAGGGGTGAAGTTAGGTGTGATAGTAAACAGACCATGGGAAAAATAATTTCTGACAAGTGAATGATGATCAAGGCATCTAGTTGACAGAAAATGGAAATTAACATCATGCTTGAATGTCAGTGAAACTTTTTATGTTAAAAAAAAACTGAAGAAATAACGCAATGGACAAACGTTATAATAGTATGACTATTTTACCGTGGTAACTACAGTTTCACCATAATTGTTTTCTATATATGAAAGTCAGGTTGTAAACTCCTGATAAAGATTTCCTTTGCTAAGTGGAGTAAAAGTGGTGTTCGCTGTTCATTCATTATTTTAAACATTATTATTAAGTCCAGGTTGTTTTTAATACCCACTAAGTGTCTAGTGATCTTGTAAGCAATTTGCTTCCTTTCAAATACAGCTTTTGAGAAACATGTTTAAAGAAGTGTAGATGTTCATCATGCAGTCCTTCCTATGCACTTGCTTCAACTAATACATTTAAATTCATAACTGAATTCGGAGATGAGTTAAGAAGGATATTATTCGCCTTTTGATTGGTCACTTTATTTAGGTAATTATTACAGTTGACTGAGTCACATTTTAATTTTAACAGACTGAACACCGTTGACCTGAGTCGTTGGCCTGGAAAAGAACGGTATATTTATTGACTGATGTTGCAATCGGCTATCCTTAAATAGAAAAGTCATGTGAGGGAAAAATAGCAAAATGACTATGCGAAATCTTTTAGTAATAAGAAATGAATGAGAAGTAGATACACGTTTCTGCATCACATCATAACATCAAACTGAGTTTCTGTGTAAACCAAATCAGTAAATGTAGCATTTACCCAAGCACTGTGATCAGTTACTTAAGGGATCCTCCTTAATTTTTGGAAACAGTGTCAAGTAAGTCACAATAACATCAGCCAACAGACTCAAATGAACTAAATTGAATGTATAATGAATTATTCGATAGAGTAACGACAGTAGATATTAGTGTTCAACTAACGTAAGACTTTCACAGTAGATTTGCTTTATTGTCTACTCGTTTGCGTCTTAGTGAGTAAATAACACCATAATAAGTAAAATTTTAAATATTACTGTCAACTTGACTGTTTCGTCTACTTCTAAGTTTCGAAACACCAAGATCATTTTGTTACTTGTGTAAACCACATACAGTATTATAATTAAGAGATATATGAACAACTGACTGATGTACAGACATCAAAAATATCTGTCAGAATGCATCTTAGCGTCATCAAATAGTAAGCCTTTTGATTGTCTAGTCAGTAAATTATAAGATAGTTTTCAATATAATTAAATTTAATCGTCAATATCAAGGATTCCATTTAGTAGAACTTGACGTATCAGTCGAACAGTAATAATCTATTACATAACACAATATGTGAGCTATCTATTCACTAAATACTAAGAGATAGCTTGAATAATCAGATTACTCATTAGGTGAATTTAAATTAAGTGTATCTAAAGTGTTAACTTTGAAGTATAAACCCTTGGAGTTTCATAGTAATAATTTGTAGACCTGTAAAGTTATTTCTTACATGGAGAAGTTCTACTCATCAAAGTTATGTAGTCTGAAAACATCCATAAAAATTTCAAAAGCATCAACTTATTATCAAAGCACAAATGTAATTATTTATTTCTATATCACACGGTCTTCTGAATGGTTTTTTTCATATAAAAATATTCCATTCCTACCTGAATAAAATATATTCCCAGAATAATATTTGGGAACGGAATAAAGTAAAACCAAACTGATTCTTGAAAGAAAATGTAGTCGCTTTACGTTTCATATTAAAACATACTGTTAAAAGTTGAAGAAAAAGTAATCATTTTTTTATTGAGATCATGAATCGATCGATGTTAGATCGCCGCTGAAAACCTGGAAGTACTGGATAGCTGTTTCATGCTAGCAAATTCACGATCCAATATGAGGGATTCGAACCCATGATCTTCGGTCTCCCTTAACATCTAGACCACTGAGCCGGCCAACAACCAACGGTATTAATGTCTAACTTCAACCAATCCACAAAATTGTGCGACCATCTTCATATGTGATTTATTTCATATCTATCGCTTTCCGTTTTGTCTTCATTTACTCAGTTCTTTTTTCAAACGGTTTCATGATAAAATGAAATTCTAAATATGAATCTATTTACACAGTTATTCATGTAAAGATATATCGTTTCACTGTTATGAGTATAATTCTTTAAAGTAAACATATGACCTAGTTTGACAAAGTCTAATGATAAGAAATTGTGAAACACAACATTACATTTCTTATTGAATAAAATTTTAAATCAGTGACCAATTTTGTTACATTTTTATCAATGTCAAATGGTAAACAAGTATATTAGTTACTTTACTTTGGTAAGTAAAAATATTCTATATTCAGTTGGTAACGTACTGTTTTAAAAATTCAGTAATATATGCTGAGATATAATTAGTCCAACTAATCAAGTAACAACAAGTTTGTGTCTTTTTTATTTAAATGAAACTCAATTTTGATACCAGTTGGTTGTTAGTCAATGAAATTATCTAAGAAAAGACTTGAAAATACTATCTAGTTTACATAAATTTCCAATTAGTTTCTAATTACCTTTTTAGAATTTACTTCTATTCTTCAAACTATTACATCGATCTCGGACGAACAGCATGGCATCCGTAATTATGCATTGAATTTAACATCTATACTTAAGATGATGATGCTGTTATTCATTTGTTTGGAAACTAAATGAAACCACTCGACTTACTGCTTACTCCTCAAACACTCCAAAACTCAATATGAACTGCATTCTTTTCACACGCTTGAGGATATTCAATATTTCTGAATTTTAATTCGGTCAATTTCCTAACCTTTTTTCTACCCGATTATTGATATTATAAAAGTCAATTTCAGTCACACTTTAAACTATCAGTTCTTAGAATGGGCACATAAAGATTGAACAGAATGCTTATTATATATTCATTATGTTTGAATGATGTAGATGAGTATTCTACTAAGCAAATAATTGACTAGATTTACTTATTCCAAGTTATGACTTTATAATAATCATTAGAGTTTTGAAGCGTGTATCAAAATAATTTTAATAGATGAATTCACAAGTCAATGTCAGTTAGGTCACTATTGAAAATCTGGAGAACTGGATGGCCGTTTCATCCTATTGTGGGACTCCTCGGCAGTGAGCATTCACGATTCCGCCTCGTGATATTCAAACCGAATCAGTTTCGTGGATCAGTTGAAGTTAGAAACTAACACCGTTTGATGCCCGCGCGCTTAGTGATTCTAGAGGTTAAGCGCTCAAGCGCGAGACTGATAGATCCTGAGTTCGATTCTCGCGAGACGGGATTGTGGATGCGCACTGCCACTGAGGATTCCCTTAATAGGACGAAACGGCCGTCCAGTCCTCCTAGGCTTTCCGTGATGGTCTAGCTTCAATTGACTCATGACTCCAACTATAAAATTACTGTATTTTGTATTTAATTTTAACTGATTTTTTCTTTTTTTTTAAGTTTATGTTTTATTTGGATTCACTGCTTATTGTAGAAAGCCCAATCAAATGACAAAATTTAAATTAAATTGGAAATGATGATACGTATTTCTTCTCAAGTCATTGCATAATAAGTAACTAAGAATGATCCATTAATCAGGTTTATTAGTATAATATAATTATGAAACAAATCAAATTTGATATATCACATACATTTCATTACAATTTTTCCTCAAAAAAAAAACACACACAGAGGAGGAATATACAATAGAAAAGTACTTCTCTGGTATATTTGTAGAGTGGACAATTTATACAAAACATGTTTGTTGACTTGGACTTAACAATAGTAGTTTAAGAAAAATAGACGCTCTTTACTTCAGAAATTCATTATCTTCAATAGCATTTTGCTTCAAATATATAAAGAACGTGGTTTTGATGTTCTAGTAATAAGTAGATTGACATTTTCAAGTGATTGAATTACATGAATATATATATACTCAATTATATACTGTATTCATTATATGAAAGACTAATAGTAGTCATGCAACAATATCACCCCTAAACTTACACACATGTACAACTATATTATTTTTTTTCTTTTTTTCTTTTCTTTACTGAACTTATGTCAATCACCAAGTATATGAAAATAAAAGCAATTTAAGTTAAAAGGTAAGAATTTTTTAGAATTAACATTTATTATTATTTACTTGACTAAATAAGCTTTAGGTAGAGTTAAACAATGTTCCAGTAGACGTTTCTTCCCATACAGAAATGAACATTTAAAAACTAACTGCTTCAGTGTACTTCACAGTTTACTTTTTAAAACAATTCAGGCCTAGATACTTTTATCAGAATATAAATTAATACATATATATGTATATATTACTCACTTGTTGTCAGTCAATTGAATTCATGAATGGAAGCAACGGCTTTTTCTTTTAAAAAAAACACTAGTCAATAGTTCATGAGTTATTCAGTTATTCTCAATGAAGTTAGAATGTTATTCTTATCGAAATGGTTTAAGTGTTTGTAACTGAATGAAGTAAGTGATTATAAAGTTCTGTCACTAAGTCAATTTATAATTGTAAAATTATCTGAATACAATTGCTTGGGAATATAGGAAGTATGATTTAAAACCTTTATTTTCAAAAGTGATTATCAAATGAGAAGAACCTAAAATGTGGGGAAAACAATTGCTCACAGGAAAATACACAAGTTATTCAGGCAGTTCTATAAAGAACATAAAATGATATGATATGTTAAGACCAGTGAATAAAAGAAAGCAAGGAAAAAAACATTCATCTACGTTCAATACTCTTTAGTAGCATATAATCCTGGTCATTTAGTGGGATCGAACCTAGGATATTCATGTTTCACGTGAACATGGAATCACTGATCTGTTGAGCGAAAATTCAATGGCATATATTTTAAACATATTTCAGTTCATTATAAAAAGCAGTCATTATTAAAATACATCAGTGATTTAAATTATTACTCCTAGCTTGGTTAATTATACTAGTGACAACTGCTCAAGAGGACTTGCCAAATTCAATAAATAAATTGGAATACTAGGCGGCTTGCTTGAATATCTGGGCTACCTGTTCCTGCCATCTAGATATTTTAGTAACTTATCTGTTTCCTTGTTTGTTTTAATAGATCATTATGTAAATTAATTGAATAACCTTTTCAGGTGCGTTTGGGAAAAGTTTACGACATCTTTCGGTGAAAGTTACAAAAATGTATAATCGGAGATAACCTGATTGCTTGCAGTATGGATTGAAAAGAATGAACGTTATTCAGATGTCGATTTCTGAAACTCATTAATGAAATAATACTCATCGAGTAGATACGTTACATAATAATTATATGATGATTTGTCGATTATAAACTAACACTGAGTAATTGGAAGAAAGAGGCTTATAATAATCAAAGTAATTATTCGAAAGTCCAGCAGTTTCTATGTTGCATAATACATAAAAAAGAAAAAGGAACTAACAAAATATTTTGATGAATGGTCAGTAGTATAGTAGTTATGTAAGAATCAAGAGACGAATGTTGAGAATAAATAAAATACGAAAAGTGGAAGTAATGCGAAAATAGTTTATCAAAGTTCTGCTGCAAACTTCATTATACCGATGGCCAAGGTAGCGAGAGTGGTTGTATAAACTTTTGGATGCAAAGGTTTGGATTATGAGCATGGACTCCACTGGCTCCAGCAATATACAAAAGTCAAACTCGTAAACCATGAGATAAATTTGATAAAGTATTGGGGATCACATTTAAAGCTCTATTCAATTCAACTGGAGGAACTTTGTCCATTAAATGAGCGAGAATAGAACTCTTATTCACTCTTACCTTTTCTTTTTCTCAACCAAAACGGATGGCGTTCTGTTATGCGATGATGGACTTGCCGAATTGCATGCCCTGGATTATCATGATACACACTACTAATAAGTTACTAATCAGTAAATAGTTTTCGGACGATTTCCCATACTTTTAATTATTACTTTTATCAAGTTCATACTCAGTAATGTTTGTTTTCATACTGGTAACTAATTTGTCCGTAAAATCATTTTCATCAAAATTACTATCAGTAGTATTGTGGTATTATAGTCCATCACAATTAAACGCTGAACATAACATGATCAAAAAATGAAATATTTGATCTGATATCAGAAGATCAAAATAAATTATTTTCTACATATTAATATTTGAAATGAAATACTAAAACTATGTAAGGCACATGCTAATTTCATTAACATATCAACCTAATAATAAGTTTCTAGTTACCTATTTACGTAAAAAATAAAAAAAAAATTATTCTCAACAGTTCAAATAGAAAGTAAATGTCTGATTAAAAACGCAGTTATAAACTAAGGAAGCACGAAATAAAATTATCAGTTATGACTGTTTTTTTCTTCTTAGGAAATAATTATTTAAACTATCTGAAGGGGTTTTGTGAATATTATAGTAATTTTATTAGTTGAGATCATGATTCAATCAAAATTAGAACACCAGGGTAAACTTGGAAGCACTGGATGGCCGTTTCGTCTTATTGTGAGACTCCTCAATGGCAGTATGCATCCACAATCCTGCCTCGCGAGATTCGAACTCAGGACCTATCAGTCTTGCGCGCGAACGCCTAACCTCTAGTCCACGGAGCTGGCCGGCATCCAACGGTGTTAATGTCTAACTTCAACCGATCCACGAAATTGGGCGACACATCTACCAACTATCGTTTAAATGATGGTTTCATGAATGAATGTCACATTGTTTGTTTTCATGATATAAACGTTTACATTCTATCTTATGTACATGTTTGTTTGAATAATTGTGCTTACAAAATTAATGCTAAATATACAAATGAAATATCATATTATCTACAACCTGATGAATAATACTTACCGATATTACTTATGTGAACTAAAAGAATGGATGCTGTTGAAAATGTCACTTATTCTTCAGTAGAACGGCAATGTAATGTTATTTTTAGTTGTTTTTTTTTCTTTTTTTCAAAAATATTTTCGCAAAGATAAAAATATCTAATCTTACTTCCGTGTAAGAAAATTTAATATTCTCAAATTTACTTAGATTTATAAACACTTATTTTTCTGTTCAAACAAAGACTTCCTAACTCCCAGTATCTCTCTTAACAAAATATCTGTCTAGTTAAAAAGTTTATGAGGAATGTAGTTTGATTTGTAGGTTTTATTGATCAAAGTTTAGTGTCATTTGAAAACTAAAAGGAATTAGACAACTGGTTTGTTCTGGTATGAGAATCCTCATCAGTTGACATCCATGTTCCAGTCAAGGCATTGAGCTGTTTTCAAAACTGGCAAAAGCAATCACTCTAAACTGATAGAATGTTTAAACGATCAAGAGTTTGCTGTGAGATTTGAATATTAAGAGTCTGACCTCTAGAGACTGTGGGCACATGAGCAAGTGTAAGCGAGCGAAACAATGATGATGCATAGTGGAGATGGCTGGGAAGCCAACTTGAGAGTAAAGCAAAAGTGATACGTATTGGAGATGGCTGGGAAGCCAACTCGCTATGGGTAAGCATTACTCAATATTTATAATCAGACAAAAATTAATGACAGACATATGATGAGTAAGATACGAAGGGTACACATATACGCTCATATAAAATATAGTCAAGGTTAATAAGCGAATAATGAACAAGATCAAAATATGACTCATAATGTAACTGTGAATTAGCTTGGCCAGAAGCTAGAATAAAGTATATGGGCTTAACATATAGACCGATACTACAAGACGATGTAGTTGCATACTGCTAGGGATTCCCATACAAAGACCAAATAGCTGACTAATCCTGGCTGATTTTCTACGGTAAATGTGGTATATCGTCGGCAAAATGAGCAAATCATACCTTTCTTTTGATTTCCACATTGATTCATAGAAGCTATTTCATATTGTTTGATCAGCCATCAAAACGATTTTTAGGGATAAAGTGTAAAATATATAAAGATATGGTATATTTAAATTTTAGGTTAGCATTTTACTACAGGGTGTATGAATACCAGTTTGCTATTCAGAAAATAATTTAAATAGCAGGTAAATGATAAATGTCGAAGAAACCACAAATTGTTACTCAAAATAATTAACATTTATTAAGAATGATTCGTGAGAATGAAATAACTAATTATATAACTCACATTTTATCAATGATTTGATTTCTAAGTATAAATATAGAAAGCTAAGATCTGGTCCCACATGTTTATAACATCATCCTATAAACATTATCAAACATGGTATCTATGTACCATATCAACTAAGTTAAACAGTTTGATGTTGAGATGGTGGAGAAGATGGTTTGGTCAGAGAACAAAACTCCATCAAATTCACCCACCTGAGCTACAAATCTTCTCCACCATCTCAAAATCACACGAGCGTAATACGCTTCTCGTTGTTTAAAAATGGGGGAATTTCGCCAAAAGACAAGCTTCCATTCGAGAACAACTATATTTTCTCCACGACACGACCAAACCATCCAGCTCAGAGAACAAAACTCCATCAAAAACAGTTTGATGTGGTTTACAACACAATGAGTAAGGTATCAATCGTCTCAAACCTGAATTGATATTTCTTTATTTGGTAAAAAAACAAAACATTTCTTTAATAACTTCAGTTAGTTTCTACTATGATATGGAAACAATTCAACAAACTGCTATGATTCAAATACATAGTGCATTTTGTTAAGGAGAAAATAAAATTTTCACTCCTTAATTTTTTATCAGTAACTATTTTAAGCATCTGTTGATTACTTCGCTAATTAAAAAAAGTGAGTTTTTGGCAAAAACAAGTTTATTGACAAAAAGAGAATTTCATAATGTTTTACGCAGTCTTGATATTTTATTTAATAAAATATTAAAAAAAGAACGAAAAGGAAAAATAGTTATTTCGCAGAAGTAAAATTTATAATCACGGAAATTGTATTGAGTTTGCTGTTTATTAGCTTTGTCTCTTATACACATCCTAGTTAATTGATATATACATAGGTTTGGATTAATATTTATTAATTCTAATAGTTGAGATCATGAGTCAGTTGAAGTTAGACCACATTGGAAAACCTGGAAACACTGGATGGCCGTTTCGTCATATCGTGGGACTCTTCAGTGTTCATCCATGAACCTGTCTCGCAAGATCCAGACTCAGGATCTGTTGATCTCACACGTGAACACTTAACCTATAGACCACTGAACCGGTCGGCATCCAAAGGTGTTAATGTCTAACTCCAACCGATCCACGAAATTCAGCGACACGTCCACCATTGTCTTCAGTTAATATCTCCCAACAGACCTCGTTGAACTCCACTAGTCACTGCTTCTCACTAGAACTTCAGGAAATACCTCTTGAAGCCAGTCAATAGTGAGCATATGTTGATTAAAATCAGGTGTTTTTTGACTCATTATTTGAACTATTAAAATTACTATATTATGTACAAAAACCCCTTCTGATAATAATATTTATTAGTCAATGTCCAACTGTTTGACAATGAATGTAAAATAAATAAGAGAGGTTCAATTAGTATGTAATCCTGAACAGATATACAAACGAGTGTTGTTTACTGATGACCTATGCTTCAAGTAAAACTATGATGGAAATAAAAATTTTATTGAATCAACTACTTTTCAGATCGTAGCATTTAGAAAATCCTTCATATTCTGTTAATCATAAGACTGTCCATCATAATCGAATTAGGTAGTCCTTGAAAGTACAAACAATATGTTTGACAACTTGTAAACTATAAAGAAGTTAAAAATAAATTAGATTATTTCTATGAGTTGAACAGAAGAATAGAAATTTAATGCATATGATAATAAATATTGGAAACCTTTCATAGTTTTCGATGAAGGAATAAACTTTGTAAGGTAATCACTATGATTGTGTTATGCAACTAATTTATACAATTCAGGAAGTAAAATGAACATATATCCTTAGTACAATAAGTTATACTGTGTAAGTTTAGTAAATCTTTACTATTAAGATGTCCGAATTTCAAACCTTGATGTAATTCTTACGTCTTGATAAATTACATACAGTTTAAACACAGCAAGCTGTAGGTCTCTAGTAATGTTAACAGTCATTCTTTTTAAATTTTTTAACTTCTATACAAAGAAGTATTTCCTACGGTTTACAAGTATAATTCAGTAAGACTAGATAATATAGAAGAACTGTAAAACTTACATTCAAGCGATTCAAGGATCATTATGCATATCCAATGAACAATCTAAAATATCACCAGTAATGTAGTTGATGGATTTATCTATACTTTATAAATTTGTGCATGATCGACTGAAACGATGATATAACTAATACAGTCATAAATTAACATTAGAATTTATAATATTTAAACACATTATTTTAAAGAATAATCCTGAAATCGAACCTATCTATCTTTGCTTATAATGCTTATGAATTAAGGTTATATCGATACAATACACACAGTATGCACATATACCAATAAGAGACTGACCAGTTGCAGTCCTAAAACATCAATGGGAAGATTCAAACAAACAATATCAAGTGAATTTACTCTTATATATGTTTATATCATCCTTCATTGTATCATAATACATGCTTACACATATAACTCACGAAATACGAATGAAGTGTTGATATTTCGTTAAAAATTTTTTTATATTTTTACACAAAATAAAACAAAACGAAAGAAAAAGGGTCAAGTGATCGGATAAAATTTATGAATCCTTTATTGATTATTTATAAAATAAACATAAATTATTATTTAAAAATTTCATTCTTGAATAGCCTAAACCGCCATTATTGATTAGAAAAGAATTTACCATTTATTTAAAAGGTTAGCTTATCCAGTCAAGATATAATACATTATTTCATAATTAATATTCATATATCAACTAAGGACACAGTTAAATACGTGATTTATATGTAATAACACATGGAAAACTGAAATATATATACTTTCTAAATAAAGCAAAATATATTACATGTCAAAAGTTGAAATTTATGAAATAATCACTAGGATCTGGCTCCATGAGTCATTTTCTGGAGTTCTAGTGAGAAGCAGTAACCAATGGAGTCAACCAGGTCTGCTGGGAGATAGTAACTTACTGAAGACATTAGTGAATGGTTGCTCAATTTCCTGGATTGGTTGAAGTTAGGCATTAGCACCGTTGGATGCCGACCGGTTCAGTGGTCTACAGGTTAAGTGATCACGTGCGAGACTGATAGGTCCTGGGTTCGAATTTCAAGAGGCGAGGTCGTGGATGCGCACTGCTGAGGAGTCCCACAATAGGACGAAACGGCCATTCAGTGCTTGCAAGTTTTCCATGGTTGTCTAACTTCAATTGACTAATGATCTCAACTATATAAAAATTACAAGTTGATGAAGAAATTTATACTCATCTTTTTTTAAAAATAAAATTACTCACTACTTATTTTGGATTAAGGTTTTGTGACTCATTCATATTTTAAATTAATATGTTAATGTCTATTGTGTTGCAAAACTTAAGATTTTATAACTAAAAAGAGATATTATAATATTTGAACTTATGAGTTGATCTAAGCTAGACCACCACTGAAAATATGGAAGCACTGGATGACCGTCTCGACCTAGTATGGGAAGCCGTGACCAATGGAGTCCAATCCGTGTCACGTGGAGACAGTTACCCACTTCAGTAAATGGATGAACGTTTGTGCAAGATCATAGATCGATTGAAGTTAGACAGTAACACCGAGTAATACCAGCTCAGTGGTCTAGAGGTTAAGTATTCGCACACGAGACCGAAGGTCCCGGGTTTGAGTCCTGAGTGTGCCATCGTAGATACGCACTGCTGAGCAGTCCTATACTATAACGAGACGATCGTCCAATGCTTCCAGGTTTTCAATTGCGATCTAGCCTAGATTGACTCGTGAATGCAACTATTAAAATTACTACAATCTTCAAAAATCCCTATTCTGATTAAAAAACAATACATGAATTAAGTGAAGAAAGTTCATTGACAAACATCGCTAGAGTATGAAACTGCATTCACTAATAATATTATTAAGCATTCGTAAAATAACGAAAAACATTAAAATTTACAGAAGTGGTTAAGTTGATAGAAATCGTATCTAATATTTCAATAATTTGGTACACGACTCGAAAAGATGAGATTCACATGTTCTTTTGATTAAAAAGACGCCAGTAAGATATCAATACTATAAAGTATATAAAGCAAACAAAACATATGATCAGGAATAGTAATATTTTCAAGAACAGCATGATTGTCTGAGTAATACATGAAACACCTCTGAAATGATCAAGATGGTTTGAGACTGAAGAATATTTCTGAAATTTTGTATTCTTTCAAATCTGTTTAATAAATTTTCATCATACTCCACTTACTTACTACTACCTACGCCTGTTACAAACAGTCGAGCATAGGCCACCCATCAGCATTCTACAACCCACTCTGTACTGGGCATTCCTTTCTAGTTCTATACAGTTGTTGTTCATTCTGCTCATATCTGTTTCCATTTCTCGGCATAATGTGTTCTTTGGTCTTCCTCTCCTCCTATGGCCTTCGGGACTCCATGTGGGGGTTTGTCTTGTGACGCAGTTGGATGATTTCCTCAATATATGTCCTATCCACTTCCAGAGCTTCTTTTTGATTTCTTCCTCCATTGGATAGAATCTGGTTTGTTCTCTCCTACAGTAGGTAGTGGCTGATAGTATCTGACCAACCGATCCGAAGTATTTCGCGTAGACAACTGTTAATAAACACTTGTATCTTCTGGATGATGGCTTTCGTAGTTCTCCAAGTTTCTGCTCCATACAGTAGAACTGTCTTGACATTTGTATTAAAAATTCTGATCTTGCTTTTAGTTGCCAGTTATTTCGGGTTCCAGATGTTCTTCTATTGCAGATATGCTGCTCTTGCTTTGGCGATTCATGCCTTCACATTTACATCAGATCCACCATGATCATCAATGATGCTGCCCAAATTTGTAAAGGTTTTGATTAGTGCTTGTTGTGTTGTATCGGAGAATCTTGCTTTTCTCTTTGTGTTTGTTGAGACCTACTGCTACTATATTGGTCATTTTCTACCGCATCAATTGATATTATTTATATATCTGATAAAATATAACCAGACAATAGTGAACAACTGCTTTTAACTAGTCTAATACACTGTTATTCATTCATTTATATCAATATGAAACTGATCAATAAATATCTACTTCTCATTGTTTTATTTAACCATGTACTTGTGTTAAAATGATTGATGTTTCATATAACTAATGTACAAAATAATGATTTTAACATGATATTTCATTATTATGTACTAAAAAAACAAGTTCTACTTATTAGTAAACCGAATGTTTACAACAGAAAAAGAAACAAACAAACATGTTCCAACTTAACTAGAATTGTACAAAGTAAATTTATTACTACACATAATTCAATTTATTATTCCTCTGATACTTTAATATCATAAATTGTATAAACTGATCTAATCATGTACATTCCATTCAGACAATATTATCCTTATAGTTCAAATTAAACTATGGTTGGATCCTTATTTGTAAATGATAAAAAAAATGTTATATTAATTTATACGTCAAATAAAATTAGATAATTGAAAGTAAATTTCAAAAAAAATTATCCATCTATCCCCCTTTCCCCCTCCTCTACCAAGAAAACTAATTCCAATCGATTTATACATATACTTGAAGTGTAATATTGAAGAAAAAAGAAGTATACATAATTAGATTATTTATTACCTTGTTATTATTAATGAATATACCAAGTAAACAAGATAAATAAATATTTATTTGTCATAAATAAAACATTATTTACTTAGTACATATTTCAGTTTGTTTTTTTCCAATTAATAGAATTTACCTAATTTCTACCCCTATTTCTACTTCACCATACCTCAAGCCTATTATTATTATTATTACTATCAGTTCCCTTCTATTCATTTATTTTATTCAAGTAAGTGTTGACATGATGAAGGAAAGGGAAAACTTATTCCCCTAAGATACAATTCAGACAATTTTCTAAGTTTGATTCATTTTTATTGCTGTTCAATTGTTTGTTGTTCGTTATTTTTTTTAATTTTCTTTGTTTGTTTTTATTTCTTTATTTGGTTTTTAAAGTGAGACAAAGAATTATTTTTTTTTCGAAAGGAACATTTATTATTATAAATTTTTTATTAAAGAGGAAGGTGGGGGAGAATTAAAAAACAATTCGATTGTCAAATTAAAAATTCTCCGAAAAAAAACAACAACAGTGAAAGTAGATGACTTTCTTCATATGAAACAAAATTTACGACAAATTTAATTCATCTATATTGGTCCTTTGAATCTTCTTATAGATGTTTGGGACTGTAATTTATTATCCATAGAAGAATTTGTTTTACAGAACACTTCTTATAACTTTCAGGGACAACAAGAAATGGCTGTCGTTCATCCGTTGAAGTTAATTAACAATCATGGATCTACTGAAGTTAGACATTAATACCGTTGGATGTCGGCTCATCGGTCTAGAAGTTTAGCATTCGCGCGCGAGACCGAAGGTCCTGGGTTTAAGTCTCGCATGCGTTATCGTGGATGCTCACCGCCATTGAGGAGTCCCATACGACCGTCCAATGCATCCAAGTTTTCCATGGTGGTCTAGTTTTAATTGACTCATAAATTTTACCATAATAATTAATAAACATTTATTCACCTAAAGCATTTATAACACTAAAAGCTTATTACTTGATTTCAGTAAATTATCAACTGGATATAATTGGTTTTGCAAAGCAAAGATCTAGTATGCTCTACTTATGAAGAATAACTTTACTTCTTACTTCACAACAGAATCAATGTACGACATTTTATTAAAACCTATTTTAAACAATAGCTTTCAAACTTTTCGGTTTCAAACTTTAAACATTGTATATACTAACTAACATTCACAAGAACAAAGCCTGAAATTTCGAGACTTGCGGCAGATAGTAACAGTGAATTCATAGGTTGACTTTTTCATATCTATTTTATTCATGGTAATACGTGATAATCACTGAATGATATGGAAGGATTAATATGCATGCCAATAATATTGGAAACAATTATCGGTTGTAGTGTAATCAAGTTTCGGAATGACTCTCTGCTTAAATTTCGAAAGGAAACAATGGATTTTATTAGACTCTTAACGAAAATACTTTATTATCCAAACGAGATTAGATGTGTAATTTCAAATTGACTGCATTTTGTTTAGTTCCAACAAAACTAAGCTAAACGTAAATGATTGAATCAGTTTCGCTCTTTAGATTAAAATGATAGTTTCACTTGAATACAATTTTTCTTCAACAATCTAGCATGCACAACATAAAAAACAATAAACTTTCGAATAGTATTTTTAATAGATTAGTTACTAAGTAAGACATCTGGATATATCATTAAACTTACAGTATAGCTGGTATATACACCAACATTGACATCTATTATCGAGTGAATTTCGATAATTCATATTTGTATCAATCACACCGAACATTGTTGAAAGAAGAAAACAACAAACAAACAAACACGAATATAATAAAGTCTAAATGTTTCAAGACAAACAACTTCAAAAGTAATAAATTCATCAATTCCAGATATCGTCATCACAATTCCTTTGTAATATTTATGACCTAGGTATCATCAATCTATCAAATTATAGGTTATATTTAGTTTTTAAGAAGAAAAAAATATGTCGAAAGCAGTTGTTGAGGGAATGAACACGTGCCCTATGAAATATATTCTTCCTCTTTTTTTAATAAAGGAAAACAAATGTTCAAATAAAGATAGCAGCACACTCCACTGACAAGTTAGTCAAACTGATGTAGTAAGGTCAATGCTTATTATTCTTATTATTATTATTCTTATTATTGTTTCAATATTCATGCATAGAAACATTTAAGTATAATAATAAAAGTAATTTCTGAAAATGCAAGAATAATTCGACAGGATAAATGAAATTTGAATGATGGAAGAAAACATTTTACCTTCTTTAGGCTAATATCGAGGCGATACGCACAGTATGCACATATGCCAATAAGAGATTAACCAGTTGCAGTCCTAAACATCAATGGGAAGATTCAAATAAACAATACTAAGTTGAATTTTACCTTCTTTGTTTTTCACCGTTCTTATTTTTGTTTAAATTTTATTTTCGTGTGCTTAGTTAATTATGCAAAATAACTCAAGTAATTTATTCATATTAACTATCTGACATTCATATTTGTGCATAATTACACTTTATATACACTGACAGGTATTCACAATGGAAATATTAAAAGTGAATGTTTAAACTTAAAAGGAAGAAGAACAAATAATGAATATGAAATGAGTCAAATATTTATCTAACATATTATGAATGAATAGTTCAATTTTTGGAATAAATAATGTAGCCTTATTATATTAAATATATACTTTTTTCTAAAAAGTTTCAGTTCGATCGAACTAAAAAAGAAATAGATTGTCTTCCCTATAGTTTGTTTGAAAGCAGTGTTAAGACTACAATTTACTGATATAACATACTAGAAAAGAACCTTCAACAGTAATAGTGTAGTGAACAAACGAATGTCTTTAAGCACAAATTACAGACTATCTCAGTAAATTCTGATTACCATACAGTAAACAATTAATTTGCAAAATAACAATCAATTGTCTCAATCCTCACTGTTCCTTCTGTGAATATCAGTTCATCTTCTTTAATTACATTGTTCATGCACTTTTCTACCAATTGCGCTTCATTTCAGTTCTTTTCTTATCGGTCTTCTGCCAAAATAAATTCTATGTCTGACCATCGCTATATACTACTTATATGGATATAAGTAGAACCGACTACAGTAGAATTTAAAGTTAACTAATATAGTTTTACTTAAACGTTCCATAATAAAGCTAAAGTAAAATTTAAATTTTTAAATCATAATAATGATATTTATATTTGAAATTATGTCATGAAATGTTCTGAATGGAGAACAACAGAAGCTAAACAGCAGTATACTACTTCCTATCCTAGTTCATAACATTTAAGCTTTGTTCTTTAATGGTTTAGCAAAAAAATTGGAATAAACAACCAGGTTTCGCAGTTGGTAGATAGCTGTCAGAATTTGACTTTAATCAACTGATAATAAATCATATTCAGTGAGGAAGTGATAGTGTAAACGTAATGAATCTCCATTGGTAACAATTTAATCATTATGTAATTGAAAAGTTCAAGGAAAATCGATTGGTTTAGATAAAAGAGTTTTGATCGAAATCGCTTACCAATGTAAATTAAACCACCATTGAAAACCTGAAGGCACTAGAAACCGCTTCTTCCTAGTATAGGACTCCTAAGTAGTATGTATTCACGCCCCAGTACACCAGTATCGTGCATAGGAACTCCAGTCACATGCGTGCACATATGATTTCTGAATCACTAAACTGCTGCCCAATAGTGTTAATGTTTAACCTCAATCAATCTATAAGGTAAAGTAATTGTTTTCCATCTTTCGATGAAATTCAGCAATCTTCACAACCCCATACTGACAACTTTTTCTATATTATATTATTAACTAGAGAGCATATAAAAATCATTAAGTCATCATCATACATTCATCAAACGAAGACACTTTCAACTTCATCCAGAACTAAATTCAAAAAATTATATTAGTTCTGTAATGAACTGTGAATGTAAATACTAAATTGTCAAAGAAATACTATTACTGAGATTATATAAGAATATTCATAGAAATTAGGTGAGAAATTGATTGTGTTTCACTCTTTGCACTAAAAGGTTCAACTATGAAGCCTTCGCTGTTTATCTAAATATTATTATTATCATGTTCTGTTTGTTCAAATAAATATACAACCGGTGAACGTTAAGATAACAAAATTGCATAAACTAATGACTGATTAGTTTTATTATGAAACGATAAAGTTGTTGCTAGGGCATCAGGTGTTATTTCAGATATCAGTAAGACTTTTTGAACCTATTAAAAACAAAATCAGTGTATAAGACTATGACTGTTTTAATAATGAAAGTTATGAAAAAACTGAAATACATGTAACATTATTTCTTTGTTTTCTGGTATATGCAAATTGTCATATTACATCGTGTGTTCTCATCAATTGATTAGTACCACACAAACGAAAATAAGATGTAAGGCTTATTTATTTTATAAAAATCTTGTAGATCTGATAACACCCTTTGAAACACATATATACTTTAGAGTCAGTCAAATACTTTATCGTTTTGAAATGAAGATTATTTCTAACTTAAATAACTTTAACATTCTCCTCTGCATTTGCTTGTGCAATGGAGTGAAGTTTGACTTCACTTAGTATTGTTTGTTTGAATCTACCCATTGATGTTAAGGACTACAACTGATCAATCTCTTATTGACGTATATTCGTATTTTGCTTATTGTCTCGATATTGCCTTAGTTCATAAGTATTCAATGCAAACATGGATAGTATCAATAAGAGACTGATCAATTGCTGTCCTAAACATCAATGGGAAGATTCAAGTAAACAATACCAAATGAATTTATTCTAGGTTTAATGGCAATTCATAACCTAAATGTAGCACAAGAACATTTTCTTCAACAACAAAAAAGTACCAATAAACCGTTTTTTTAAACTTCACTTCAAACTTTCATTTATAGTATCTTAGTAAAAAACAATCATCTAATGTTTAAATTTTTCTTTTTTTCAAATAAAGATGAAACAAGTAATCTAACATGGAATATAACCGGAAATTAATATTTTCCCTTATATGAATTCAAAGAACAATAAAAATATATATATATGTCATTATAAATGTGACAAGGGCGTGGAAATTAACTTATTTTATAAATATCATATGGGTGTAAAAATTAATTAAATATTTATTATTTAACTGTCAATATAAACTATGATAATAATAATACTATAATTATTATTAAAGAAACTAACAATGAATTCTATACATTCTATTTATTAAATAATTTCTAATATACATGAAAGAAGAATACAGAATTATTATTATTATACAAGTAAAAGAATAATGTAATGATTAAATAATTATTAGAAGGGGAGTTCTGTGGAGATTTTAACAATTTTATATTTCAAAGTTGAAATCATGAGTCAGTTGAAGGTAGACCACCATCGAAAACCTGGAAACACTGGACGGCCGTTTCGTCCTATTATGGGACTCCACAGCAGTGCGCACCCACGACCCCGCACTCGCGAGACTCGAACCCAGGACCTACCAGTTACGAGCCAGAGCCCTTAACCGATAGACCACTGAGCCGGCATCCAACGGTGTTAATGTCTAACTTCAACTGTTGAGAATTATGAGCCAATTGAAGCTAGACCATAATAGAAAACCTAGAAGCATTGAATGGCCGTTTCGTTCTATTGTGGAACTCCTCAGCACAAAAAGGCCGTCCAAGCTTTCCATGTTGGTCTAGCTTAAATTGACTCATAATTCTCAACTATATAAAATTACTAAAAAATCCCCTTTTGATTGAATAATTTTCAAAATATTTTAATTATTATTTTCATTTAATTATTTAAATGATTATTCTATTTGTTTTTATCAATAATTTTATAATAAATTGTAACACATTTGTAGTTTTATTACTTTTAATGAAACCATGACTACAGGTAGAATATTAGAAATCTTTTCCCTTGGGGGTATTACCTATGTATAGTTTGTTGGTGTGTGTGCACATACATATATGTTTATAGTTTAATATGTCAAGATGCCTATTTACGTAGTGTAATAAATATAAACAAACTATATAATTAAAGTGAAATATGAACCTGATTACAAATATATGAATAGACAAACATACATGTATACAAAAAAATATTTAATTAAATACATATTCATACAAACAGCGAAAGTGTGACCTATAAACATTTGCATTGACTTACTCGCACCAATTTACTGTTGGTTAAAACTTTTTTTCAACCTACCTTTGATTTTAATGAACCAATCATAATTGAAACCTTTTTCTTTTTTCTTTTTTTTTACTGAATGTGTTACTTTTTTACAAGTGAGACATGCGATTAATGTTGAATTTAATTGCTAAAATATAGGATCACAGAAATTCTCCTATGATAACTTAGTTTCCATGATAGTTGTTGATTAGACTGAATTAACTGATGAAAAATAACACAATAATAATAATAATAGTGATAGGTATTGTCATAATTGATCAGAATCAACATCTAGGTTACATAATCAAATTATTCGCTTTCGGTTGGTATGATGTGCTGTTAATAGTAAAATTTCATGCTGTGTTACTTAGATTTAATTTTTTATTGTGATAGGTAGGAAATAAGAGTTAGGATTCTTTGAAGAAGAAAAGAGATAAAAATATTGTAATGAATATAAAGGAAATAGTTCTTTTCTTTTTGATGACTGTATGGAAAAAAAATAAACAAAGCGAATGATAATACTGTAATCACAAGGTTTGAATTACCTATTATTTCTCCAATACAAAGTCGTAGGTGCATACTGCCAATGCAATATGGACTACAAAAAAGCAGCTATGAATGATGCGAATCTATGGAATATACATAACTCACATATCATTTAAATGAGAGAATAAATTTATTCATTGACACGTTTAAATAACAAGTTGATACGTGATATTATCCCTAAAGAGTAAGATTACCCCATTATGCAGGAAATATTTATCTCATTACAATCAAGCGATTAGTGAAGATAAAAGTATCTTCAACGAATTCAATAATATTTTGCTGATTAATTTAATTCAAATATGCAAACCATTGTATTCCCATTCAATGCTGGGATTTACATTATTATGTCAATCAGGGCAAATAGCTCTGAGATGATATAATGCATTTTGCGTGTGCGTACCAAATCGTATACATGAGAATAACAGAGAGAAGAGTGTGTATGTGTGTTCGCATTGACAAGTTAGTTCCAAAGAATTTGAAACTGAGAAGAGTGGTGAATTAAGGCAATATCGAGGCAATACGCACAGTATGTACATATGCCAATAAGAGACTAATCGATTGAAGCCGTAAACATCAATGGGAAGATTCAAACAAACAATACGAAGTGAGAGGAGTAGTGGCTCCAAAAATTTACAGTAACTCGGGATGTAATTGATACTAGATATAATATTGATAGTCCACAATCATTCATGACTATCAACAGGCAAACCACTCAGTCTCCCTTTGGTTTCTCGAAACGACAGCGACGAAGAAAATCAAACCATATTTATGTGTTCAAAAAGAGACAGCAATCAATTTATCACTACCTTGATAAATTCATAGCTTTGACTAATTTTACATGCAATTATTATTCTTCGTTATTATCATTATTGTGTTAGTGTTTATTTTGTCACTTGATCTTATTTTATTTTCACCAAAACCATCCTTTCATCCATCGTTGTTTTTTTCATTTGTTTAATCCTGTAACCTTGTGTAAACTCTACGAATCCTGTCTGATTATTATGTAACCCATCTTATCAATTTCTAAATCTAGACAATTACCAACTCATAGCTAAATGTATTTTATATCGATATTCAAGTTATTTTAATCTTATGTCAACTCTTTATAACTTTAATAATTATCATGCCATTCATCTTATCTGTTTCTGCTCTTCATTTTTTACTCTCTCACTTCTCTGGTGTTTTTCAAGATTATAAATATATGGTTGTAAGCAGGTGGTGGGAAACTATGACATAAATCTGCCTCAATGGTCGTGTTTGTATTTATTTAAATTCGTAAAGGAAACTAAGCTGCATATAATCTATTTCCTTTCGATTTGAACAACATTATCTGTGCAAATATTTATTCATGTTGTATTTGTTATTCTCATTACCACTAGTCCATTAATTATATTATTTTTTATTTCTTACTTGTTATAACCAGTTATGTAATCCATTTCATTATTATCATTTACTCATTGAATGTCTTCATTTCTGTGTTGGCAATTAATCTATCTGAAGATTACATTTTGAATTATAGAACTATGATAAGCAACTGTGTGGAGGAAGCATTCAAATAATTGCTCATAAATGGGGATAAGAAAATTCTATTCTTAAAAAGGTGGATTTATAACATCAGGTAAATCCTTAATCACTCCCATAAAACCAAGAGTAATTTTATTTTTAAAAAAAGACAAAATCGAACATTTACCACGTAAACCAATATACGGAATGATAAAGTTTTGTCTACAGAGTTTAAATAAACATTGTTCCGAATCAGTGGTACATATGAGGTCTATTTTGGCCGTTTTCTATAATGGGAATAAACATTCTAACGTCATTTCATTTTATCGTGGATGAACACTATCCTGAGAATACATTTTACATCGCACAGTCTCCTCAAAAACACGCCACCTAAGCCATGTATGTTTTTGCTGAGACTTAGAAGAAAACAGAAAATTCGTAAAAACTTAGGGGGTTTATATTAAAGTAACGTATATCACTTAAGGGTGTTGATAATACAAGAACAACCCAAGACTAGGATGACTTTCCACCTACTTTGTCGGTAAAAACACAGAACTTGTGTTTTTCAGGTAATTTTCCTTCACTGACTCACTTTACAGTTAGTTACTAGTGAAGCTGATGTAAAATTGTTTTTGCACAAGCATATAACAAAATACCTGTGATGACAAAAACATGTTAAACAACAAGGTAATTGAAGATCATGATAACTGAAGATTTCCAGGGATATTTTAAGAGACGGAAATGGTGATCAAACATGTTCTTCCATATATGGAGGTTACATTGAAAAGTATGAAATTGACTTTGGTCAAATTTTGTACAATGAAGAATAGTATTACAGTGAGGGATATACCGACTACACATTGATACAAAATTATTTGATCGATATAACATCATATAAATATTCAAAGTACATCACAAAGTTTTAAAATCAGTGCATCATTATCCTGACAACGAAATTATCTTGATTTAAAAAAGATCTACCAGGAACAACAATCTTTAAATAATCTTACTTACTGACGCCTGTTACAATCAATGGAGCATAGGCCGCCGACCAGCATTCTACAACCCACTCCGTACTCGACATTAATTCCTAGTTCCATCCAGTTGTTGTTCATTGTTGTTCATTTGTAGTTCATCTGTTTCCATTTCTCGACGTAATGTCTTCTTTAGTCTTCCTCTTCTCCTTTCACTCTGAGGATTCTATGTGAGGGCTTGCCTTGTGATGTAGCTGAGTGCTCTCCACAATGTGTGTCCTATCCACTTCCAGTGCTTCTTTCTGATTTCTTCCTCCACTGGATGGAATCTGGTTTGTTCTCTCCCACAGTAGGTTGTTGCTATTAGTTTCTGACCAACGGATCCAAAGTATTTTTCGTAGACAACACTTGTATCTTCTGGATGACGGCTTTCGTGGTTCACCAAGTTTCTACCTCATATAGCAGAACTTTCCATTCCAACCTTGGCATTTCGGTCTCCCATCAGAATGTTCAAGTGGTTTGTTGGGTATTTCTCGACGATTGACTGCAGCATATAGTAGAATCGATTTTTAATGTCTTCGTTGCAATCGCTGGTAGGCGCATAGCATTAGATGACGTTCATTGTAATGCCCTCTGTCTTTGTTTTGGAGGAGGCTTTGATGATCCTGTGTCCATGAGATTCCCATCCTAAAAGTACTTTTTCTGTTTTTTTCGATAGCATCAGTGCAACTTCTTGTGTATGTGGATCATTTTTTCTTCATTACCGGAGTATATTAGTAGCTCTCCTAAAATTAGTCTTTGTTGTCCAACCTGCGTCCAATGTGCTTCATTGATTTCAAGCACCTACAAGTTGTATTTCCTCATTTCTGCAGCAATTTGTAAGACTCTCTCGGTCTCCCACACTGTACGAGCATTTCATATACCTAGATAAATGGTTACTCTGGTAGTCAGAAGGGACATCAGGCTCGTGACATCCGAAGGAACTTGGTTTTCATCATGAGGCGTCATAACTCTTCCAAATGAAGACCTTCTAACTCCCACGGCAGAGTTTAAATAGTTTGAATAATTTTTTCGTGTTAGTGTTGTTTTTAGCCACTTAGTTTTCTACGGGATGAAGTCGTTAACTCCATGCCTAACCCCCTCTTTTATCCGGGCTTGGTCTCAGCAATAAACCGAGAGGTGCTACATGCGGAGTTTCACTAAATGATCATTGATTACGAATTAACCTCGAAACTTAGTCTATTCTAGTGTGAAGCTTCTCTTAACTTCATATCTATAATCCTAATATGAACTGAATCCAAAACATTATAATCTCTCAGGAGGTGAATTAAACTCAGACGTTTGCACAGAAATATATTGATGTACATTACAAATTAAAATCAATGAATTTATTCTTCTTACACAAAAAAAACTTTAAACATGTTTTAAGTTTAAGCATTGATGGATAGTGGCTAGCAGTGGAATTCAGAACGCGCGTTTCATTTTAAATTTATTCACATAAAAAGAAAAACCAAACTCTACAATTAGACACCTTTGATACATTCTGTATAACAGAATTTTTTTATTTAAAATATATCACATTTCCAAATAAATTGCATTTTTCAATATAGAATATGTTACTTTACAAGTGTAATCATTAATGAAGAAACGGTGTGTATCTGTTTGTTTGTTTTTCATTATTTTTTAACAATCAACTACTTTGTTATATCAAATTACATTCTGATTTGAAATTTTTTTTTCTATTAGGTGTCATATAACATTTTATTTGTATTAAACTTTTTTGTAATCAATGACATAACTCTTGTTACCTTTATTGGTCACTTCTGATTACTATTTTAGAAAACTTTATATGACTCATAGTTGAAAGTTATTTGTAAATGTAAATTTTGACATAGTGAAAGTGAATACATAACAAAGACTATTTAATAAAATAATCTAATTTATGGATAGTTAAGGATTATACATAAATATATTTTTCTGTTTACTTGTAAAGGTGGTAATCAGTTATTATCAAGTTCATTTATTATAATATTAGTAAGCATGAAAGTAGTATGTAATAGCTTTTAACTGTTGACAAAATCTGAAAAGGAATCACTAATGAATATCATTGCTAAAATGTAGAAGTGATATGTATTATTCAACTCCTTCAAATATCAATCAACATAATGTTTTGGTTTTTTTGGGGGGTGATTTCGCTTTCCCTATGTTTGTCTAAATAATCTCAAGAAATTTTCATGATTAGAATAGGGTTTACGGAGATTGTAGTAATTTTATTAGTTGAATTCATGAGTCGGTCTAAGCTGGACCACCATTGAGAACCTGGAAGTACTGGACGGTCGTTTCGTCTTAGTATGGAACTCCTCAATGGAAGTGTTCATCCACGATCCCGCATGCAGGATCATCATGTGCTCACTGGTGACGGGCTCCATGATGATTTCCTGGAGTTCTAGTGAGAAGCCGTGACCAGTAAGGTCCAATCCGTGTCTTATAGAGAAAGGTATCTACCTTAGACACCGGATAAGTGGATGCGCAACCATTCATGGATCGATTGAAGTTAGACATCAACACCGTTAGATGTCGGCCAACTAAGTGGTCTAGAGGTTAGGCATTCGCGCGCGAAACCGAAAGTCCTATGCTTGAGTTTCGCGTGTGGAATCATGGATGAGCACTGATGAGGAATCTCATACTGGGACGAAACGGTCGACCAGTGCTTCCAGGTTTCTAATAGTGATCTAGTTTATATTGAATCGTAAATTCAAATACCAAAACAAATTTTTAGTCTTTAAACATAATGAACATAAACTTTCTCTATTTCATGAAGGGAATTACGAGGGACTTTAATTATTTTTTATCCAAGGTTGCAGTAAAATATCAATAAACATAAATTTGAAAACGATAAACTATAGTAACGAGATTGTTTATGTTGTATTTACAAAGCAAGAGTATTTCAGTCATTGTTAGTATCTTTGGTTTTTTACAAAATTATCAATAGAAAATTTCAAATATCCCAATAAAAATGATCATGAACTTGAATTGATCATGAATTAATAATAGCAGTGGCCAGTGGAGTGCAAACCACGTCTGTCGTGAGATATCAACTCACTGAAGACAATTGGTGAATGGTTGCTCAACTTCATGGATCAGTTGAAGTTAGACATTAACACCGTTGGATGCCAGCTCAGTGGTCTATCGGTTAAGGGCTCTGACATGAGACTGGTAGGTCCTGGGTTCGAATCTCGCGCGAGCGGGTTCGTGGATGCGCACTGCTGAGGAGTCCCATAATAGGACGAAACGGTCGTCCAGTGTTTCCAGGTTTTCCATGTTGGTCTAGCTTCAATTATAATAATTTAGTGTTTGTATTTTATCATATTGAGCCATGAAAGATAAAATACAACCAGATTGATATATATTTCGTTATGACTAGTGTAAAACATTGTATTATCATATTGTTATATCTTGTGGCCGAGTGGATGGGTAGTTGATGTGTGACTTGATGAGACCGCCAATTAGGGAGAGCGAATTCTCGATTGGAACAGTGACACGAAACCCGTACGAGCAGCCTAGAGTGCTAACCGGTCCTGTGATCTGCCTAGCCCAGCCAATTAAGTCCAAAACACCAATAACAGCCTCAGTGGTATGAATCATTATTTACAAACATACTGGGTTTTTATACAAACCAAAGTAATCAATAACTGAGTATAACTCAAGAATCGTATGATAATAAATCAAAGATCAAAATAAAGCTCATGATAAGAGAAACACAAATATGAATCGTTTAGTTACGTAACAATTGTACAATAGGAAATACGCATAATAAATTGGTCGATAAATAGTCCTTAGAGTTACCATTCATAATTCACCAGGGGATATAACACATATAAATTATCTAAGTATTCATATGAATTAAGTAGAGATCTGTAGTTTAGACACATGGTACATGCAATAAATTATTAAGATAAATAAATAAAGCTTGTTATTTATCATTATGAAACTGACTTAAAATATTCTATAATTTTTTGTATATTGAAGCTAGACCACTATGAAAAACCTGTAAACACTGGACGGCCGTTTCGTCCCATTGTGTAACTCCTCAACTATATACAAAAAAAATCACTAAAAATCTCCACCAACAACCCCCCCTACGTATTCAATAATTATTTATTATCTTTTATTTTTATTAGTTTCTTTTTCATATATTCTCATTATGATTATTGTTGTTGTTTTTTCTTACAATTAATTATTTCTAGTTTCAACTCCCTTCAATCTATTTGCTTATATTGATAATACAGTTTATAAAACTTTCAATATCTTTATCATTATTTATAATAATGAACAGATTCTATTGTTAAAACAACTGAATAGTAATGAAGAAAGTATTTTGTTAAGTTTCTTGTTGTTTTGTTTTTTTCTTTTAGGTTTGATGAGTTATTTAATGGGAGTATATCAACATTATTTATGAAATGAGCAGTATAAATTAGTCAATCAACATTTAGGGACTCTTTCTCCCTCTCTCTCTCTCTGTATATCTATATAAACAGTTAACTGTATGTTTTCCAATTAAAATCATTTACATGCATCATAGTTACATTTTTTTCTTTATTGTTTATTAGGTAAAGAAAGTTTCTGTTTAAATCATTTTTAATTTATTTCCATGTGAAATGAAACAGGTGGTGATTTAATTATTTATTGTTTATTTTATTTTTATTTAAGTTTTTTTTTATAACCAACTGACTCATTGTTTAAATTGCTTTTTCATTTACGTATTTTTTTATTTTTTAATTATTTTGAGAAATGAAATTTTCGTGTTTTTTTTTTTTTTTTAATACTAAACACACACTGTAAAGTGAATCTAGAACAGTTGAATGTGATAGGTTTATTAAGCGGGAAGATAGAAGAAAAATTATGTGATTCCACTGGATATAATCACACTTGGTCTTTAAGCAATGTGTTGTTACTTTAGAGACGGTATACTCTTGATTGATATTGATATTTCTATAATCGTGAATTATACAAAAGTGATGAGCTTCATTGGACATGTTAATTCTTTTAAATTTCTCTTTTTCTAAATAAACTGAAGTTGATAGTGATTCTCATAACATAAACTCGTTATTCTAATTTATAGAAAGAGACCATAGTATGAAGAGACAAGACGAAATCATGTCAAAATTCATCTGTGTAAAGTACGACAAAAAATGCTGTAAAATACTTTATCAGACACATGCATTATACCATGTAAAAAGCTTTTTTTAGTTGGGGTCGAATGCTTGATACTTATTTTGTGAAAAGCTATACTTATATTAATTTTCGAATCTTAAAAGCTAAAGTTATAATTAGAACAGGAAATTTATATAAGAATTTTCGTCTAAATTAGAACGAATAGTATCACAGTATTTGAGCGCCGAGTTATAAAATTTTATACTTTGTGCTGAGAATCTTTTACTGGAAGGAAATTATATCATGCAGTTAGTTCCCTTTATGAATTTAAATAAAGACAGAACAAATATTGATGCAGAATAATATGAATTCATTATATTTGGTGGTTTCCCATCAGCTGCTTACAACCAAATATGCATTAGAGTTTTAGCATTGGGGTAATAAATAGGATGGAACGACTGACATAAGTGAATGTAAAGGATTGGAATAACAAAAGACATCGGTGATAACTATATATATATATGGGCAAGGAAAGGTCAGAGGTTTTTAGGTATTAGAATAAAGGGTGGCGTACTAGTTGAGTGGAGTTCAAAGACAGATAAAATCAAAAATGTGATTATTTTAGAGGTAGTTGAAAACAATTAGGGTGGGTTACGTATTAGGGTAAGGGGAGGGGAATATAATAAAATCTGAATATTAACCAAAATTGAAATAATAACAACAAAACTGAAACAAACAAAAAAATGAAAGAAAACAAAAAAAGGATTGCCAGGGTAGTAATAAGTTTATCACTGTCTCTTTTTGAATACATAGATTGAAATTTCTCATGCCTTTAAAATCATTAGTAAACAAAGAAGTACAACTGCTCTCCGGTTTGCTGAAGCGATCGCGATAAAAAAAACTCAAACCGTATTCAAAAAGAGACAGTGATAAACTTATTACTACCCTGGTAATCCTTTTTTTGTTTTCTTTCATTTTTTTGTTTGTTTCAGTTTTGTTGTTATTATTTCAATTCTGGTTAATATTCAGTTTTTATTATATTCCCCTCCCCTTACCCTATTCTTAAACCACCCTTTCTTTCACACATTTCCGCTCATTTGTCTCACCTAATTATATGAACTATCCAAATTTTATTCAATTATTACATAACCTACCCTAATTGTTTTCAACTACCTCTAAAAATTATTCAGTTATTACGTAACCCTAATTGTTTTCAACTGCCTCTAAAATAATCACATTTTTGACTTTATCTGTCTTTGAACTCCACTCAACTATTACGCCACCCTTTATTCTAATACCTAAAATCCTCTGACCTTTCCTTGCCCATATATATATATAGAGTTATCACCGATGATCCTACGAAGATTTCTGTAACTATACAAAGTGCACTGCTGTATCAAATTTCTGATTTCCTCTGCAAATGGAAAGCTTTCGTGTCAGGAACTCTCTTTTCTTGTTGCGACAGTTTGGGGACATTCGAGTGGACCGTCTCCACTATGTAGTAGTAATAAATAGTGGGTGAGAATATAAAGAGGAAAGCTCGTTTCAGGCTTAACTAGCTACTAGTTAGGTAAGTCACATTGACAGTAAATACTTTCTGTATGCCAATAATCATTACTTAAGTATTGCCTAACATCATATTTATCCAGCCATTAGTTCTGATTAAATTCACTTGATGAAGATGAAGTCAGGCCACTAGTTTAAGTGATTAGATTTGAAGTACCTTACTTTTCTATGTGAGATGGCTAGTTGTGGTTATCAGGACGCCCCATATTACTTGGATTTTTACTTGATTCCACTCGTCAGAAAGGCTAACCTTTCTTTGTGGTAACATATCAAACTGTGAGATTGAAAATGTAAGTTCTCAGAAGACTACTGGTATATCATGCTAACGAGTGAAAACCAGAACAAAGCCTAGGACCAGGGTTAATTTTTAACTACCCTCGATCGTTCAAGAGATCGAAAAGCCTTTTTAAATGGTTATAAACAAAGGAGACACAATTAATTATGCTACTAAAATTCTAATAATCTAATAAGTAAATAATTACAGATTGACCAGTCAAATTTACAAAAATATTCTATAAATGTTTCTCTACTATCTTGAAACGGGATTTCAATGGTTTTATCTCTATTCCAATTGTTATACCGTTAAAGTAAGACAAGATGAAGAGGTCGGTGAATTACTGCTTATGAAGGTTTTTCAACATCATTGACACTGCAATTTTTTAGCTGTTCATTGATTTTGTTAGGAAAGTAATTTATTCGACTACTTAATAAAAGATCATACATTAGACCTATGGTCTGCAAAGTCTGTGAATAATTTAATTTGTCCTAAGGATATGGTAAATAAATAGTATATCCCTAATGAGAATATTACTAAAATGAATACCACTAAGGTAAAGTGACATAATGGACTAAGTGAATTGTTTACTCATTAAACGATTTATTACCTAGACATTATATAATTTAAATTGAAAGTATATATATTTAAGGGTCATTAATCTGGAAAAAGTTTAAGAGTAAATGAAATAGATTATAACAAAATCCGAGGTGTTTACAAAATAAACTACATAACCAATTTTCATTCCATAAACTTTGTAAAACAAACATTTTAAGCAAAGATGGATAGTGGCTAGCAGTGGAATCCAGGACGCGTGTTTCGTCCTATTTGGCACTCGTCAGTTGAATGTAAGAATAAACGCGCGTCCTGGATTCCACTGCTAGCCACTATCCATCTTTGCTTACAATGCTTGTGAATTAAAGCAATATCGAGGCAATATGCACAGTAAGCACGTATGTTTATAAGAGACTGACCAGTTGCAGTCCTGAACATCAATGGGAAGATTAAAACAAACAGTACTAAGTGAAAACAAACATTTTATTCCAAAAAGTGAACATTTCTAAAGGATTTTCTTCAGTCTTCACACTTGTCAGAAAAAACAGAAAATAAAAAAAAAGGATGACAAGTAACATGATCGATCCAGCTTGTCAAAAATATCAACAAAAAATATGAAGTGTAACATATAAACTTTACAAAAAACTTTCTATACAGTTAACTAATTAACTTTATATTATTATCATAAGGTTGATAGTAAAAAATGTTCTAAAATTATTTATTTATTATTTTCTAAATAGAATGTGTGTAAATATTTCAAATTAGGTAAAATTAAATCCTTAAGTTCATTTAAACTACTATGGAATTCATTCTTCTCACTTTGAATTTATTGATAAATAATAACAAGAAAAAAATTGTTTACTTCAATGACAAGAGGTTATAAACTAAAATTATCAGGACTCAGTTGCTAAGTGGATAACGTGGTGGCGTTTGAAGCAAACGGTACTTGTTTCGAGTCCCAGAGTGAACATCAACTCTGAGATGTAGGTACATCCAGCTGATGAGTCCTGAATGGGATGAAATGCGCATCCTGGATTTCACTGCTAGCCACTATCTATCTTTGCTTATAAAGCTTGCGACTTCAGGTAATATTGAGGTAGTCCGTACAAGATGCACATATACCAACAAGAGACTCATCAATTGTAGTCCTAAATAACAATGGGAAGATACAAGTAAACAACACCAAGTGAATATAAAATTATTGACATTTTTATAATTAAGTGTTTATGTACTCAATTAGTATGTAATATTTCTAAGGATTATCACTATTCTATTAACAGATATTTCCGATTTAAACATAAAAAAAATAAAAACACTAAGTTCAACGACAGATCTTTTTCAGAATATTAAAGATTCGCATTGTGAAAATTAGAACAACACATGTAAGCGAAGAATTGTTTTCAATTAGATCATCATCAGGCCGGACATAACTTGACAAATGACATTGTTATTACATTAAATAGGAATAGTTATTATTATTTATAAAATTTATTTTTATTATCTTGTTATTAATTGTTTGTAATTTTCTACCTCTTTCCGTTTGTATTTACTTACATAGTTCTTATTACGTAATGATTTTAATGTTTTGTGATTATTATTCTAGTCTATTTATCCACGTTTGACCTCCTATTTCCTATGCTTAACTATTGATAGGATCTCTTTTCAACGAATTTATTATCAAGCTGTACAATCGTATACATATATGAAAATATTTAGTGTAAGTACTAATTCCGTGAGGAAATATGAACACTAATAACTAAGAAAGATTGTAATACTAGATTACGTAATACGAATGGTACCATTCGTTACCATTTAACAAGAGATTTAGTGAACGGACTAATATGATTAAAAATGATTAAAATGCTTTCCGTTACAATAATTAAAGGTCATACAGGTGTAAAAATAAATAAGGTGATATGATGAGCATTTATGAAGTACATCCAGGAGCTCTAGTGAGAAGCACTGACCAGTGGAGTGCAAACCACGTCTGTCGTGAGATATCAACTCACTGAAGACAATTGGTGAATGGTTGCTCAACTTCGTGGATCAGTTGAAATTAGACATTAACACCGTTGGATGCCAGCTCAGTGGTCTATCGGTTAAGGGCTCTGACATGAGACTAGTAGGTCCTGGGTTGGAATCTCCCGAGAGCGGGTTCGTGGATGCGCACTGCTGAGGAGTCCCATAATAGGACGAAACGGCCTTCCAGTTTTTCCAGGTTTTCGATGGTGGTCTACCTTCAATTGACTCATGCTTTCAACTATGAAACATACCAAATCTCCACAAAACCCCTTCTAATAATTTATGAATAAAATAATACGAATCTAAGACGTAAGCAAAGGGGAAGGAAGAAATAATAATAATATTCTATTAGCATCATTGTCGCAGTTATATCAACTTTCTTAATCCTTTTACTTACTAAAGTTCATTGACGAATACGTAAGATAGCATTTACTCTTAAAAGTTATTCATAATAGATTATACTACTCAAATAAGATTTTCAATAAAAAATAGAAAACTAAAAATTAAATAATGATTTTTTAAGCATTTTTTAAAATGTCAATATCCAACGTTAAATTTATACCGTTTTCTAAAATTATAATTACAAATTTCAAGTTGACAAAATTTTTATGTGAATTTTACTATTGATTGCAGATGATTTTTTTCTTCATTTTTTATGATTGTTGTTCTCCTACTTAATAATTTTTTTATTATTTTGATAAATTTTAATAGTTGATATCATGAGTCGATTAAAGTTAGACCACCATGGAAAACCTGGAAGCACTGAACGACCGTTTTGTCCTATCGTGGGACTCCTCAATGGCAGTGCATATCTACGATCCCACCTCGAGAGATTCGAACCCATAATCTCAACTATTAAAATTACTATAATATCCACAAAACCCTTTCTGATTTCGATAACTGCCTAAAGTGGTATTCTATATAAAGTTTACTTATTTATATAATATTACTTATTAACTTACTATTATTAATGACATTATTATCCTCTTGGAAGAACTGTTTTCTCTTTTAGTTTTTCATCTTGTTATATAATGATTTTTAACTAGAAATCGTCCATTAAAGTTTATCTAAATAGATATTATTCATTATAACACGAGATAAACATTTAGTCAACCAATAATTCTCATAATAATAAAGTGATCATGTCGGTATACTCACTTTTAAAACTTATTTAGTGTTTAGAAAGCTTTTAATAATATTGATGTTTATAGAATTCAAGTATAATTAAGGTATAGTTATTGCTTTTTAATGCTTTTATAATATATAAGATATATACTGTTAATGGATATAATTAAGTATATGCCAAGTTATAATTGAATTTGTTTATTCAACCAAATCTTTTTACTAAAAAAAATTTATTTCCAGCAAAAATGTTCTAGAATTCATAAAATTCTTGGAATTCTAAAGATCTTCATTTACTATTCTTTAATATTTGTAAGTGTTAATGTTTTTTTGGTTTTCAAAAGTACAGTCCCATATCATGAGTTAGATAAACTACACTTGGAAACACTTGAATATTCATTTTCTCATACACATACATACACACATTTCCATATATATATATATATATATATATATATATATTCACTTATAGTAGGAGTATCAATTAAAGCGAAAAACAGAATGTAAAATATTTCATATAGGATATAAAAAAACACAAATGTCTTTACATTTTTCGCAATTGCCTTCATTTTCTAACCATGGGTATTGATATTATCAGTAACAAAGACAGTGGTGGTGGTGGTGGTGGTGAAAGCAATAGTAGTATTAGTAACATTAATAGTTGTTATTGTCGTATTAGTATTGCCAAAAACAATCATCCTGCAAAATGTAGTCTGGTTGTAAGTTTTGTCTTTTTTTTTCTGTTTTTTTGTCCACCCTATCTTTTTTTCCACTAAAAATTATTTTCACCTGACAGATGAAACCAGAGGAAGAAATATAAAACAAGATACTATTTCTTATCCGGTCTAAAGAAACAGGGAAATCACACCTTTTTTGGTGTTGAAAATTTTTCATTTACTAGTCTAGTGTTACTTGTAAAAAAAAGAAACATTTCGTTTATCCTTGTCTCTAGGTTAATTCAAAAATTGGAGAAACACATAACTGTATCTATTAGCAATACAATATCAGAAAAGTAAAACTTTTAAGTTACATTCTTCTTTCACAATAATGACGATACTAAGGGAGATTGTTTTAATTCGAATTCGCTTAAAAATCAATGTGATACCTTATGGTGGGTGATTATTTTGATGAGATTTCACTTTAATGCTTTTAGATGTTCCGAAATGTGGCTTAGGTGTCCACATTCACTTTTATGTAAAACGTGTGTATGTATATAAATGCATATATAAGAGAAAGCAGAATAAAAACAAAACCATTGAGGTTCAAATAATATGTATCTGTTTGTAGATGTTTTTCCCACAAAGACGTTATGTTGTATCATGTGTCTGTGAATGTCTATGTTAAATAAAGAGTACAAGCAGAAAACATAAATTTGGACAGCTTGACAAATTGTTCCTGTCATACGTCTGACTTATATTATTCTTATGTTTTCCACCAAAAAATAAGTGGTATAGAAAGTAAAATCTCTGTTGTATTTCACCTATGACTAAACTTTGTTTAAATTCATCAACAATAACAAAGAATAAAAAGAAGTAGCTGTTTTGAAATTTGTGTGAATTATATTACAAAAAAGTGTTTAAAAAGTTACACCAAGTATCTTAAACGCTTGTGGTTGATATTAAGTGAACTGCTATAGATACTAACACTAATATAAGTAATGAATATAGTATAACTAACTTTTAACATATCAGATTTCAAACAACTAACATTATTACACAAAGTTTCTGTTGATCATTTTAAATCTAAATGTATTCAGGTTAGTTAAAACCTCAAAGTTAAAATATATTCTTATAAAACTTATAGAATGACGGATACTAAACAATTTCTAATACTGACTTCTGCAAAGTAGAGGAGTTGAATAAAATGATGTACTTTATGACTTCCTTGTAACAACCACTACTAGAATTATTTGTTAGAAACAAGTATATAATCTTATTCCATGGTTTTTAGAAAGCAGTTCATTAGAGAAATATTACTAATTTTCTGGAAATTTTAGCAAAACAGTGTCAGGATGAAGGAATTTTTAGGGATTAGCGGAAACTTATAACTTCTATCTTATTAAGGGTTCACTAAGAAATTCACAGAAATTTCTAGTATATGAGTATGATGGAGTATATGAGTGTACTGATATTGAGGAAAGTAAATTATATAGGTTTTAATGTGACTAAAATAAGAGTATTTACTTATTTATGCCTGTTACCTCTCGTGGAAGAGCATAGGCTACCTACCAGCGTTCTCCATTCAACTCTGTCATGTCCAGTCGGTTCAAGTTGCTATTCATTCTTTTCATGACTGCTTCCAATTTCCATTGAAATGTGTTCCTACCTTCAGGATTCCAAGTTAGCACTTGCGTCGTGATGCAATCTGATGATTTCTACAGTGTATGTATTATCTACCTCCGTCTTTTCCTAATTTCCACTTCCAATGAGAGCTGGTTTATTCTCTCCCACAGTAGGTCGTTGTTCATGGGATCCGGTCAACGGACATTGAGTATCTTGCGTAGATAATTGTTTATCAACACTTATGCCTTTTGATTGTGGTTGTAGTAGTTCTCCAAGTCTCAGCTATGTGCAGTAGAACTGTCTTGACGTTCACATTGAAGATTCTGACTGACCGATGTTGATGGACAGTTGTTTTGAGTTCTATATGTTCTTCAACTGTAGGAATGCTGTTCTTGCTACGGTAATTCATCGATGGTGCTGCTGTCCAGCTACGTGAAAGTTTCCACCTCTTCCAGGGTCCCTTCAAAGTTGGTGTTCCCCGTGTTGCATTTCAGGATCTCGCTCTTTCCTATGTCTATGTTAAGACTCACTGCTGTAATGGCTGTCGTCAACTGCATTTGTTGATGTGCACGGGATAGAAGAACTATATCATCTGTAAAGTCCAAATCGTCTAAGAATAACATGACATTAAAATCTGAGTTACAACGTTATTGCAGTGTGAAACGTTTAAGGATACTTAATTCTTTTCAGACTCAACAAAATAATACCAGCTATAAGGAGGTCACGGTTTTCCCATCACTTATAACCCATTTATCACTGATGTTAGTAAGGAAATCCATTCTTCACAAACATATACGAAAAAAGTATATATATATGAATGAATAATCATGTTTTTGATATTTTCATATACAATAAACTAATATACTTGTTAGATATCTAATTTTTGTGAACTTGATTAAATAGCACTCGACATACCTGGATATACTGCATACTATAATAAGAAAATGAGTATATCACTTCAGAGCTTTTGTACAGTAATCAATTAATGATGAGACTGATTATAAAAAATGAATGGTGATTTATTTTCGACTGAAGATATTTATTTATTAATATTGCTCTGACTAAGAAAACCACGAAGACAGATATACAATGATCCTCATGACTGATGAAAGTTTCTACTAAATGTAAGCTCGTGAAGATTATACCAGTTACTTTGGGATCGAAAACTTTACTCCCCAGTATCCTTCAAGGATCAGAAAGTTGTCAATTAACTAATAATGAAATTTTATCATTTTAAGTATATCTTCTTCACAAACATAAAAACTTTTTCGTTTTCATACATTATTCATAATCTAGTATTTATTTGACATATCTCGTGCTTTGTTTTCTTTTTATTCCGTAATCCACTACAGTCATATGATTATTAAAGAAAAAGTTAATTTGTGAAGAAATACTATTCTAAAACCGCTGCCGTCTATTCATATGCCTACTAATCAGTGTAACCGAAATTTAACGATCACCAATATTTATGCCTGTTATGTGGAGCGAATGATGTTGAATTTGACTGTGAAGACTGTTGAAAAATTATGGGACATACTTATCAGCTTGCACATTGCTTGATAGTATTGCTTGATAGTTTTATGCATTTAACATTGATTTAGCGACACTCGAAAAAACGAACTACTGAATTCTTGAAAGTAGTTTATAATACAAGACTATTTTTTCATGAACACAACAACATGTTTAGATGAAATTCAATACATTCTATCCTTCAGACACAAAACCGCTCGAAACTCCAATTCATTCTGGAGTTTCCTTCTAAATGCCTCTAAAATAACAACCACTAAATCAGATAATCACTTTCAGACATGATCATATCGATTATAACATATCTATAATATCCCGAGGTTTCGTTAACTTTGTCTTCTCTGTTTTCTACCTTCGAGATTGTTTTATCGCTCGAGAAATATATTCTCTTGAATTAGATAGTTGAAACCATTCCTTTATAGCGTTTAAATTGCTCGAAGAAAATGTATTTATTAGGAGGTACTTTTTATTTTGTAATTTTAGTGCTGATAATGCGACAAAATCAGTATAACTAAGTCAAAACTATATGTGGAATGAAAATATACTGTCATTTATTACATATTCCTATTGAATAAAACTTATATAGCTCAAAGCAAAAGAGCAAACAAATACTAAAAATTAAAATTTGTCATGCAATCAAACCAAGTTCAAAGTTTATCCGAACATAAGGATTTTTATGGGATTGTGCCAATATGCATTACACTTGGAATTTTGTGCTATTAATATGCATACTTATTGAACTACTTCAGAGATTATCATCACATATTCTAGTAAAATGACATAAATAGGTGAATATTATCAGATGAGATTTCCAGGATGATCTGATACTCAAAAAGAACCGGAAGTTAATCTCTACTGCATATGAAAATAATAGAAAATAATTTAACGTCATATGAAATCTTAAGAATCAGAGTTAGTATGAATTCAATAATTTTTAAACATTATCCTTGCAAATTCCATTTACCCTCGTTATACTATGTTCATTTGATTAAATGAGTACTTTGAAAATTGAACCGTTTAATTTGTATGCTACTTATAAGTAGTTAAAGTAGACTGGTAAAAGTGTTCAGAGGACCAGTTTATTGTATACAACTCTAATGGTTGACATTCAGTGAATCCGTTCAAACTGGCTCAACTTTAAAATATAGACCATTGGATTTAATTTCAACAGCATAATGAATTGGTTACAAACAAATTAGATAGTTGTTTTCTCAATGTTGTGTAATATTGTGGGTATGTACCTCTAAGGAATTATAAATAGGGACAAAATATCTATCCAATGATTTCCGGTTTACAATAGTTCCCTGGATGGTATTTACTAACGAGGAAAACCATCTTAGAAACTTGTCTGAATAACACTTAGTGTCAACAAAGAAGCCTCTCTTGCTTTCCTCTCTTAAAAAGAAATAAATACTGAAATATACCACACATAAATTTTGTACTAACTCCGCCTGTAGCTCTTCTGGAGTTACTGCCGGTCCCAAGCCCGGGTAAAGGAGGAGGGTTGGGCATGGGGTTAGCGACCCCATCCCGTAGAAAAGCTAACTCGCTAAAAAAACGCTAACCAGAAAAAATAATTCAAACCATTTAAACTCTGCCCTCCAAGTTGAAGGAATAATTATGACGTCTCATGATGAAAGCCGAAATTCTTCGGAAGTCACGAGACCGATGCACCTTCTAACAACCAGAGCAACACTCTTTATAGGTACATGGAACGTCCGGACAATGTGGGAAACAGGAAAGACCAGCCAAATAGCAATGGAAATGAGGAGATACAACTTGGCAGTACTCGGAATCAGCGAAACCCATTGGACACAAACTGGACAACAAAGGCTAGGTACAGGAGAGATGCTGCTGTACTCCGGTCACGAAGGGGAAAATGCTCCACACACTCAGGGAGTTGCTCTAATTCTGTCCAGAGAAACACGAAATGCACTTGTGGGATGGGAATCTCATGGACCCAGGATAATCAAAGCATCATTCAGAACAAAGAAGCAAGCGATCACAATGAATGTTATCCAATGTTATGCACCCACCAATGATAGCAACGACGATGATAAAGATCAGTTCTATGAAAGGCTGCAATCAATTATGGAGAAGTGCTCACGAAAGGACCTCACCATCCTTATGGGAGATCTAAATGCTAAAGTTGGAGTGGACAACACAGGATATGAAGATGTAATTGGACGACATGGACTAGGAGAGAGAAATGAAAATGGGGAGAGACTTGCAAACCTATGTGCTTTCAACAAATTGGTTATAGGCGGCACAATATTCCCACACAAACGCATACACACAGCTACATGGATCTCACCGGACCACACCACAGAGAACCAGATTGATCACATCTGTATCAACAAAAAATTCCGAAGATCAATGGAAGATGTGAGAACCCGGAGAGGAGCTGACATAGCTTCAGATCACCACCTGGTTGTGGCCAAGATGAGACTGAAGCTAAAGAAAGACTGGACAACTAGACAAACAGCACTACAAAGGTTTAATACAGCCTTCCTTCGAGATACTGACAAACTCCATGAATTCAAGATAACTCTCAACAACAGGTTCCAAGCTCTACAGGATCTACTGAAAGAACAAGAAACTACTTTGGAGGACAACTGGAAAGGGATAAAAGAAGCACTAACTTCAACGTGTCAGGAGGTTCTTGGTCCTAAGAAGCACCATCACAAAGAATGGATCTCTATGGGGACCCTGGACAAACTTCAAGAAAGGAAGAACAAGAGACTAGCAATTAACAACAGCCGAACACGAGCAGAGAAAGTCAAAGCACAAGCAGACTACGCAGAAGCAAACAGAGAAGTGAAGAAAAGCATTAAAGCCGACAAGCAGAAATACATGGGAGAACTAGCAACGGCGGCGGAAAAAGCTGCAAGAGAAGGGAATATGAAACAACTATATGATACAACGAAGAAATTGGCAGGGAGATATAGCAAACCAGAGAGACCAGTCAAAGACAAAGAAGGAAAGACAATCACTGAGATTGAGGAACAGAGGAAAAGATGGGCAGAATACTTTGAGGAACTGCTGAATAGACCAGCCCCATCGAATCCACCGAACATCGAAGCAGCCCACACTGACCTTCCAATAGATGTCACTCCACCAACGATCGAAGAAGTCAAGATGGCCATCAGACAAATCAAAAGTGGGAAGGCGGCAGGACCTGACAATATACCAGCAGAAGCACTGAAGTCAGACATTGAAATAACTGCAAACATGCTTCACCTTCTATTCAAAAAGATTTGGGAAGAGGAACAAGTGCCAACGGACTGGAAAGAAGGATATCTCATCAAGATACCAAAGAAAGGAGATCTGAGCCAATGTGAGAACTACAGAGGCATCAGTTTGTTATCAGTACCAGGAAAAGTTTTCAACAGAGTGCTGCTGAATCGGATGAAAGACGCAGTAGACGCCGAACTGAGGGATCATCAGGCTGGATTCCGTAAGGATCGGTCGTGCACAGACCAGATTGCGACACTACGGATCATCGTTGAACAATCAGTTGAGTGGAACTCATCACTATACGTCAACTTCATCGACTATGAGAAGGCGTTTGACAGCGTGGATAGGAGAACATTGTGGAAACTTCTTCGACACTATGGAGTTCCTCAGAAGATCGTCAACATTATCCAAAACTCATACGATGGATTACAGTGCAAAGTGGTGCATGGAGGACAGCTGACAGATGCATTTCCAGTAAGGACCGGAGTCAGACAAGGCTGTCTACTCTCCCCATTTCTCTTCCTTCTAGTGATTGACTGGATTATGACGAATTCGACATCTGAAGGGAAATACGGAATACAATGGACTTCTCAGAATCAATTAGATGATTTGGACTTCGCAGATGACCTAGCCCTCCTCTCTCATACACACGACCAAATGCAGATGAAGACAGCAAATGTAGCAGCAGCCTCCGCATCGATAGGCCTCCACATTCACAAAGGAAAAAGCAAGATTCTCAAATGCAACACGGAGAACACCGACCCAATCACACTTGATGGCGAAACTCTGGAAGAGGTGGAAACATTCAAGTACCTGGGGAGCATCGTTGATAAACAAGGAGGATCGGATGCAGATGTAAAGGCAAGGATTGGCAAAGCAAGGGCAGCATTTCTACAATTGCAGAACATATGGAACTCAAAACAACTCTCAACCAATTTCAAGGTCAGAATCTTTAATATGAACGTCAAGACAGTCCTACTGTATGGAGCTGAAACGTGGAGAACTACTACGGCCATCATCAGGAAGGTACAAGTATTTATAAACAGTTGTCTACGCAAAATACTCAACATCCACTGGCCGGATACTATCAGCAACAGCGTTTTATGGGAGAGGACAAACCAGCTTCCAGCTGAAGAGGAAATAAGGAAAAGACGTTGGAAGTGGATCGGACATACATTAAGGAAATCACCAATGTGCATCACGACTCAATCCCTAACTTGGAATCCGGAAGGGAAGCGGAAAAGAGGAAGGCCAAAGAACACACTACGCCGGGAAATAGAAGCCGATATGAAAAGGATGAATAGCAACTGGAAAGAACTGGAAAGGAAGGCTCAGGACAGAGTTGGATGGAGAATGCTGGTGAGCGGCCTATGCTCCTCGACGAGGGGTAAGGGGCGTAAGTAAGTAAGTAAGTAAATTTTGTACTGCTCCGAAGATTTTTTATTTATATAAACTTCAATGTTGTTTCAGAACAGTTACCATTCTTTACTTTTGTTTCAATAGTTCTATTGTATCCCATAAAAAAACTGGAAGCAGGGTTTCAGCATATCTGAAACAGATAAAAAGAGATGTTTCTCCTTTGTTAGAGCAGGCGGAAGTAAATATTCATTAATCACTTTGTGCTCCTGAATTATATTTTTCAATAGTGATTTATTAAATGATGGACAAATATCTCATGGTCAAATTGTTTTGGTTGAACTTTTAAGTAAAAATCATCATTCATATAAAGGTTTTGAAGATTACTGAATTTTCAGTTCAGATCATGAACAGCCGTTGAAAACCAGAAGACACTAGAGAGTTATTTCAATAAAGTACAGGACTCCACAGGAGAGGATATCTAATACCTTATAGAGAGTTGAGTTTAGGACCCTCAGACCTCATGGCGTTGAAAACCTGGAGGTTCTGAGTTCGATTATCAGTTGACTTGTGGATGTTCGATTTTGAGTTGAATAATAGGATGAAATAGCTATCTATTCTTCTTTGATTATCAGGAGTTATATATCTAATAGGTACATAATTGTTTGAATTACTAAACAAATACAAATGTTTATCTAGTTAGTTTAACTTTTCTGATTATTTTTTATGAAACTTAAAGAAAGGTTCATTGAACAAGCTTTTAATTTAGATAATTTAGTGAAATCAGTCATATTAACAACGAATTAGTTTGTTTTAACATTTTTGATTTAAACATATTACAATGAAAACAATATTACGATGTGAACATCGTGGGACGAATACGGATCATTTTGAGAATATGAACTTAATAAATTGATAAGCTTAGACTGCAGATTTGTAAATTTATAACATTCTGCTTACACTACAACCAAATAAAATTTAGAGCTACATACTTAACGTAAGTCCCTAAAATTATTCAAATAACAATAAATCAGAAATCATGTAGTACAAACGGACTCAAAGATGATCATATTGACAAAACACATGATAAAATCAATTGAAATTAAATGTATAAATGATAATTTAGACGAGAAATCTTGAAATTCGGTAATTTATGGGTTTAGAGATTCTGGTTTTTAATTTGATAGTTGAATTTCTACAAAATGATTAATTGACAGAAACAATAACACGACGTTAACCCCCTCCCCTCCAAAAAATGAAAGAATGAATTAAAATAAACATGGGTGACAACATATTAATTTTGGAAATTATACAAGTTCTACAAAGTCCGAACTTAGAAAAACGAAGTCCTAAGAAAAATATGTCATTAGACTTTCAATGTTTGTCAATAGCAATATTTGCACAGACCAATATATATATATATATAAACAAGGAGTGCTTGTTGGGTAAGAATCAAAACGTACAGAAAATCATGGGTATTTCAGGATATTAGCGTTTGTTATATCAACTTTAAAATGCAACCAATCCGCAAAGAGACATGTTATGCTACTGTCGCTACTGACGCGTTGATATTCTAGAAAGCTCCATCGTGTTTGGATTGGATGGAAAGTCTGAGACCTATGGAGGCTCCATCGTAGTTCTCGGAAGCCGTCCTAACAATTTTGTAGTGTAAATTCGTGTTTTTTGAAGTCTACTTCGATTATTAGGAATAATTCGTATGCATTGAAGCTACGTATTTAAAGTTAATTTACGATAAGTTGTAACTAATCACAATAAAAATCAATAATGAAAGGTTAATAAGGAGACAAAAGTGTACAATCTTATCATTACTAAAAATTAAATGTATACATCGTACATTTGTACACCGATAAAAACCAGAAATCCTCTCATAATGAACCATAAGATCTATTTATTAATTGAAGTCATTTTGAACACAGTACAACCATATATTGTAAATGTACTATTTTTTAACGTTCAAAAATTTATGTGTTTAGCTTATAATTAATGGCCAAAAACGTAGAGTGATGTGTCCTGGAATAGCTCAAAATAACACAAATACATTCAATTATTATCTCTTACGAGAACTTGAGTTCTAAATTTATCTTATATTGTCTTGTTCTATGAATTCATTCATTTTACTCGAATCATATTGTCTATTCCAAGTGTGTTTTTCTTACCATCAATACTGTTACTATTTTAATTATTCTGACATTTATCTTAACCACCATGCTGATGTAATGTTACAAATAAAACTGATAAATATATGTATTCGATTCTACATTAGTTATGGCTGACTAACACTAACTGAAGGACTCTTAGTAAACAAAGAGTAATGAAAAATTATTTCTTCATAATTTAGCGAACTCTTTCAGGTCTCTTAAAGACAAGAAAGATATTTTCAGACCGCATAATTAAAATTCAATGATTAACATTTTTAGAATATGTTAACTCATAACTTAAAAATGACAATCATTGAATATATGTTGTCTTAATCTTCATAGGATTAAACGACACCACTCATGAAATCTCATAAAAATAGTACCGAAATCCATTACTAAACTAGTAACTGGTGAATACATATGATTCTCCGTTTCATTGAATGGTTTCGATATAATTTTCTCTTCATTTTTACTGTACTTTTGACATAAACTAAAATCAACGTACAGAAACAAAGAAAATGAAGACAGTTTCAGAGAAAACAAATATTGTAACATACCAACAAACTTTTTTATTTATTATTAATATTAGCTTCAAAAATGAGTTTCATATATTGTAGAAAAAAGTAACAGACAAATCATCATACATCTTAGTATAGAAATAAGCATTATGATGATGACATAATAAAAAGAAAGTTTCTGATCGACAATTTTGATTTTTTTAAAAATCTGATTTTGTTGTTGTTGTTTATTCTTTTAATAGGTTATTTTAGATCCTGTCATTTAACAATTACTTTGTTAAATATTTAAAGAAAAAATGATTAGCTGCACAAGTATAGATCAATTTAGGATGGGAATAAGACAAGTCAAATAGAAGAAGGATTTGGGAATGAACAAGACATATTTTTGAAGATCATAATTCTTCAAATAGGGAAATATATGAAATCTGAGATATACAAAAAGAAAAAAAAATTAATATATAATCTTATAATGAAAGAGTATGTCGCTGTGATGCTCGACCAAATAAGGATGTCATCCATTGTGGTTTTTTTGATAAAGTGTTATGTTTGGTTTGAGGTTTAAGAAAAACATCATTACTGTATGTGTTATTTGATAAATTACTTGAAAAATTAAGAAATAATTGTCGCCTAACTTGAGGAATTGATGAACGAATATTGAGTTCTTTAATCCAGCTAAATAGAAAAAGAAATTAGATATTGGTAAGCTTAAATAAATAAGAAAAAATTTATAAATGGTAAACAGATTAAAAAAGAAGCTAAAACTATGTGTCAAATAAATGAAAAGTTTCAGTAGAGTTAACGTATCGATTTCGTCAAATCCATAAGGGACATTCAAATCAGACTACTATTTTGATATTTCTTTTGAAAATTAAAATAGATTTACATCAAATTTAGTAGGAAATGGTAATGAATTTAGAGCTATCCATGAACAAATCAACCACAGACTCAAAATATTTAATTTATAACAAGCCAGTAAACCAGGATCTCCAGTAATAAAAAAGATACAATAAAAAAAGTTAACTGACTATTTGAATCAAGTTTGTAAGGTAAAACTAAAGTGTACTGACGACCCTGGGTGACTTATCAGTTAATCAAGAAACCCTCATAAGTCAAATTATTCATTTCGGTAACGAAAAAAAGACTAGTTCACATTATTAATATTACGAATCCAGTTAATATTGTCAATCAAGGTTATCATTCTATAAAGTTGTCACCACCAACTAGACATGATTTATAATGCGAAAAAGTTAGGGTTAGGTATTATTAGTTGAATTGGAGTTTTGAGTTCCGTTTATAAAATAGGGTCAAAGTTTTCAACACGAACTGAAATGAGCTATAATCCAATGCTTTATTACCCTACAGTTTACAACTTTGAGAAACTTAGGGTGGAGTTTTAAAGTAAGAGTAAAAAAGGATGAGTAATTGCACGACATCAAGTATTTTAACACAATATTCCTTAAGAGTAAGCATGTTATGTAATTTAGCTTAAACCCCATCCGAATTTGAGAGTTTGGTTGTATAACAGATATTTTCATTGATTACAAATATTTTAAGAACCAAATACTGTTAATTTGGTGAATAACGACATACACGTTATCTATCACTTCCCTTTAAACTTCGCGTAAAATATATGAAGTATTATCCTGTAATGAACGAGAACACCAGTGGGGACAACCATATGTATAAATACAAAATTACCGTCAGTCAGTCAGTCAGTTACAACGTAGGACTAGGTACACATATGCAAACAAAATATTTCAGTAAAATCCGAGAACCTCACAGTAAACACTTCATGTCATTCAATTATCTCAAACTTCGTTGTTCTTTCGTTTTTACACCAATCACTCTCTGTTCTCGCTCTCTTCTCTTCGACCTTAACATTCTACCGTCAGGCATTTCAATTTTGACTGGTGATACATGTCACTGATATCTGTCGATATCAGTGGCACACACCACAATCCCAATTCTGATTGGCTGACTGAAGTGTCCCAGTATATTATACTTTTATCGTTTGTTATCTAGAAACATAAAGTGAGACTTATGTAAATTTTCAGTAACATTCCATTAGTAGCTCTGGCATAAGAATGTCACACAAATCTTTATTTTATAGTATAAAAGGAAGTTCTGAAAACTATTGAATTCGACTATTTTCCATCAATTCGTTCATACAAAACTAAAAATACCTTGCATATCATTTAATATAATCAATCGACTACTGATCGATCGATTATGAATATTATTGAAATGAAATCATTGAATTAAGAAAAAAATCTTTGAATTTCCTCAACATTTTATAAATGACCGACATTTTGAAGTGTCCTTTGATTTAACTGTTGTTTAAAAGTGGTTATTGTTAGAATGTGTATAGTTTATACTTATTACACCTATTTACTATTCAATAATAATCAAATGTTTGCCCTGCCCAACAATGAGAGTTAATATTTTGAAAGCGGCATTATAGTTTTCCAGCTTATACGTTAAGTATAATAAATGACTCAAACAACATGTACAACTGAGTAAACTTCATGTAATTTATTAAATGTTTTTAGTCCACCTTTTCTAGAATAGGCAATGAGATGTAAAAACTAGGACATGTTTTAAATGCCATTAAGCGTGCTGAATAATACAAAACCTTGAACGAAAAACACAATAAATTGAATCTACATTTTCTCCACCAGCTATTGGTATAGGGTAATAGGTAAGGATGATAATTCGATTGATGACGTAGTAAATCTTCACTTTCTAAGGTAGTTAAAACATGTGTTACGTGTGTTTGTGTGTGTTAAACGTGTTAACGTCTACCTTGACAGATGATGCTGCCTGGCATAGGAGAAGGCTAGAGGCGAACAAACCAAAATAAGGCATTAGTTCATGAAGTCAGTGACAATCAAACTGAGCCGTGTTAACAGGTGTAGACCACTTGGTTGGGGTCCGCATGATTATCGTAATCAATGGTTATGGACTTTTAGATAGATCATCAGTCGATCTATGCTAGACTACCGTTGAAAACCTGGAAGCACTGGATTACCGTTTCGTCATAGTTTTAGGTTTTCTATGGTGGTCTAGCCTAGATCGGCTAATGAATTCAACTATTAAAATTATCCAAATAAAAGTCAACATACAACACACATTTGGTAATAACTTACGACTTGATATCTTCTAAAGCAATTAATTTACCGCCTTGTTCTAAGTGTAACTCATCTCTTTCAACTAATGATAACATTAGAGAATTGTTCAAACCTGAAAGAATAGAATATTAAGATCAGGAATATTAGATCATTAATACAAGATAATAATACAAAAATAAACTAAAGGATTCATTCTCAACAATTCAGTTTGAACAGCTTGAGATCAATCTGAAGTATTTACCTCGTGATCATTTTTATTATGGTTAAATTTAATTAAATGTCATTTATACTGATAAATAAGTTAATATTGAAATGCTGAATCCTTATATTATCAGAAAAAAGCTTATTAAGTTAGAACTCTAATGCATAAATGCTATACAGTAGTTGTACAGTAATATAATATCCCTTTAAATACTATCATGTATTATGTAACTATATATTTGTATGTATTCTCTGATCAATAAGTTACTTAATGACAGAGGTACTTTATAGACTACTTAACAGGGTAGTAAACTATGAACAAGCAAAACAAAAGAACAATTAGTGTGCTAGTTTGTGCTTAACTTAATGAGATTCATTGAATAATGTATCACCGATTATTGCTATCTCTCTATCTGAAGTGAATTCAGATTAGCAATACACTTATGACATTGACGTAATGTCTGATGAGTACATTTATTCAATGATTTTCGAAGATTTCCATGATAATATAACTATTAATAATGTTGAATGATTTAAGTTTAAATGTCAAAGGGATAAGTTTCTTTCACAAATGTTCTATAACTTCCATCTCTGTATTACTAACATACACAAAACTTTTATGGCAAACTTTATGCTGGCTACACTTCAATTTTCTTCACACTAACTCGAATCTATCATACTGTTTTAAAAACTAATTATTAAATTCGAAGCTGAAATTCGTCAGATGTATCTCAAAGTGTTACTGAAATAAATCCTGCTTAACTTTAGCTACTCTATGAAACAAAATCTACTGCTAATTATTAATTATTCATATACACCCATAAAACCGGCTTAATTTTCTGAAATTTGTTTGCTAGTCATGGAGACGGCTACCAGTGAACTCAAGGAAGCTCTGAAAGAGCCGATGACAATCCAACTATTCATAGTTTGAAAGGACATTCCAAAATCTTAACGTGTGGCTTACCGATTGGACAGGTTCTAAAAACTACTGCATACGGATTCAATGACTATAATGATGATTTTGTTTTTACTAAAGGCTACACATACCCTTGAGTTTTGTGCCGTATACATACATCACATACAAAAGTTCCAGTTATTCCATTAAAAAATTAATTCATTTGAAATCTACTAATCCGTAATTAATAGAGACTGATCAGTTTTATCCGACCATAAAATGTTGTGAATCACTACAAACTTGTAAAATCCGATATCAATTTTCCTAGATGTTTTCTAGTATCGACTTAATGTACCAACAATGTCATAAAGAGTGTTTATTTGATGTTAAGTTAGTTCTTAATAATACATTTTTTAACAAGTTAGACTATTGAATTACAGTTTATGATACAATATTCAAAATGAGAGAGTAAATACAATCAAAACGATTGTTCTCACTTTCAATTCTAGAATGCAAATCATTCATAATAACTTTCAATTGAGGAATAGAGAATTGAATTAATTCTTCTTTGGATATATGAAACTTTCTGACGTCAACTCGAAGCTGATAGATTAAAGGAAATAAGTAGGGGAAACTATTAATAATTTATTTTGGAGTATAGGAATATATGACATCAACTTGCATGGAAAATTATAAATTAACTGTAAATAAAACTTGGATAAAAACACCCTTTCTTTAGTAAAGTATATTTTCTAATGAACAGAAATGTAGTTGGGTTTAGCAGTCAATAATCAAACATAAATGTGAAGTCTTCAGGATCCGCTAAATATTTAGTGAGTCATATGCAGATAAAGATTAGAAAATTCGGCAGATCTATAATTTATGGACGAGTCAATCCGACTCAAGATAGTTATTTCTGAATTTCGGTTAAATGACATTTTGACATTCTAGCTGCCAGTTTGTGATGGAAATTACAACTTTTATTCCAAACCTTAACTTCTAACTCTAACTCTTAGTTCTAATTCCTTACATTATCTTTGATAACCCTATTTCGACCCTAGTAAGTGGTTGACGTTTCTCAAGGTCACTTTAGCATGACTCAAAGGTTTTCCATAAATTACAGCCGTACCAAAGATTCATCTAATTAAAATGCTCAAATCACTGATATGTTCTAAACTGAATAAAAGGTTATATAATAAATGTTGAAGTAGAATTTTAAGAGATACTACATAATCGTTGAGTGAAATGTAGACATGTCGAAATTAATTACTTACATAATGAAGAATAATTTTAATCAGGGTTACTAAGAAACTCAGTCAAAACACGTAATGGTCTCAGACCTTGTACTTAACTGTAAGTAGTTACTTAATCCCTAAAATAAATATTAGTACAAACAATGATCATCAACTTGATTGGACCAAAATATCCAGATTAGTGATAATTGAAGTTAGGGAATTTTCTAATTTACGACTGCATTTAAGATGGGTATAGCATAAACTGATGAAATTCACTGATTACAATTTAAGATAGAGTAATCATGAGAATATAAAATTGACAACCGGAAGTTCAATGTTTAGAGTTGGTGGGTGGCTTATAACCCTCCACGAGGGACAACAGGCGTAAATAATTAAGCAATTAAAAACAAGTATTGGAAATAAACAAAACTTTGAGATTTTTAAGGCGTACCCATTATTTTATTAATTACAAGACTTATTAAATGATTGCCAATTAGCCTGTTAATTATTAATATGATTAGTGGTTAGGCTTCATAAATCTTTGATGATCTCTTGTGTGTCACATGATTACTTTTATTAATAAACTGATTTAATTAATCTAACAATTTCCACCAATATTTAATCCACATTTTCCATGTACACATACGAATATTGTATTGGTTAGCTAAAAAAAGCGAATTCATGAATCCACATTATCTCACTGAACACAATGAACATCAATGAACTATTCAGTAGAAAAAAACACACACTGAATACATCCATGTTAACGCCCATTGCGTAAAAATAAAGTAGGTAACTAAACATCACTCCTTAACTTTTGTTTCAAGTCCTTTTTCTCCCATTTTGTTAGCATAACTGTCTTTTTTAAAGTGTAAAATACTCACTATGTCAACTAACAATACATTATACTACTTTTGAAGTAAGATTTCAATAAAGTAAAGTACATGAAAGAATTCTTTCATCTTTTTAGTTTGTTTAAATTCACATTTTAAGAAATATACTTAGAAATTAGTGGAAATGTTAGATTCACATAGAATAGAATATCGGTTTAGAAAATATTTTATATTAAAAATTAATAATATGTACATTTTCCTACGTTTAAGGTTTCAATTTAATCACTATAACGTTGCTAATTGTTCATTATGAAGATGGTTAATATTACAAAGCTATTAAAATATTTATAAGCAAAGATGGATAGTGGCTAGCAGTGGAATACAGGACGCGCCTTTCGCCCAACTTGGGACTCGTCAGCTGGATTTATCTGCATCTCAGAGTTGATTTTCACTCAGGGACTCGAACCTAGTACCTTTCGCCTATAATGCAATATCAAGACAATACGCACAAGATACACATATTCCAATAAGAGACTGATCAATTGTAGTCCTAAACATCAATGGAAGATTCAAACAAACAATACCAAGTGAATATCAAAATATTTGTTTGATGTTATAATTCATAATGAATATGTAATGGAATAAGCATTCTCAATGTATGATAGTAAAATTCGTCACACAATATGAATATAAGTAAAAATTACTTATAGTACATTTGTTTCAATTTGCCAATCCCACACATGCATATATATATATGTATGTATATATATACTTAACCTTGAAATATCCTTGAAGGAGACAGTATATTGACTTTTACATATGAAATACAAATAAAAGATATGAACTAACAATTGCTTAATCCGTTGAAAACATAATTCTAATCTGATATATCTTGATCACACTATATATTCGAGAATTGCTATAACCGTGGAATTTAATGGATGTTTTGTGTGGAACAATTTCACGAAAAATTCAAGCCTAATTAAATAATTTGGAGAAAAACAAATGAACTATTTTTATTGAGTAGTGATTTTTGGTTGAAATTAAAGATAATATGAAAGGCAAGTAGAAAGCTTTTCAAATCAGATCTTATTATAAGAATCACTCAAACTAACTTTATCATATATCACATACTGAGAATAAACGATAGCTGTCGAAATTCATCGGCCCAGTTGAGAACCGTGCAAAAATTTAAGTAATTTATACTCAGTGTTAGATTCAGCGCTAATAGTAATGCAGATGTAAGTATACCTAGCTGATGACATGAATCTCTAACAAAATAATCGTTTTAGATCATAGCACTAACGACTGTCCAGAATATAAAATGCTAATAGTAAAGGAAGACGAAGAAAGAAAACAAAATAATGAAGTTTTTGATTGATAACCGTTATTTGCAACGCTGTTGAGTAGAAATTTTAACTTATGTGACTATCTTCACAATTTTAAGTCTATGATATTTAGATATAATTTGATGCTATAAAAAGTAATGTTATTTTAATTTAACCTTTAGTTATTATGTTACTAAAAAAAACTAAAATGTTCACAACTTTTATAAAATCTATGGATTGTGGCGAGAAGTAGGATGCAGGACATGACTTTTATCCTGTTGAGATTTGTCAGTTGTATGTACCAGCATATCAATGTTGATGTTAATACAGGGACTTAGAAACAATAATTTTTTGCCTCAATAAACAATACAAATGTGATATCAAGGGATTACTCACTAGATGCACATTTGCCAGTAAAGAATGATCAGAATTTATTCTTGAATATCAGAAGTAGGATAACTTTAATCATACCGAAAGTCCATAGTTTTATGTTTCGAGAAATTTATTGTCAGAGTTGTTTTTGCTTAACAAACGCCCAAAAGAACAATTTCAATGTTTATTATAAGCAGATATTTGAATGGTAAAGATTGTGTTACATTCATAACATAGGCAATATAAATATCAAAGTAATAAATGAAATAATAGATCCAAAAAATAACGTATTCTTCACGGAAAGAAAAAATAACCACACACACAAGGAATACTTCTTAGTAATCAGTCCCACCCCATTATCGATTAATTAGGCGTGGATTAAATAAACCTTGATGAAGATTCTATACAGGAATCAATATATGTCAAATAGAACTCCAAAAACAATCAATAATCTTAATTCTTTATAAAAAATATGGTATAAATAAAAATGAATAAAAATGATAAACACTCCCAGAGAAGTAAACAAGGAAATAAAGTCATGGACTGATTGAAGTTAGACAATAATACCGTTAGACTAAGTGGCTTATAGGGTAAGCGTTCACGCGCGAGAATGAAGGTCCTGGATTTCGAGTCTCGCGTGCGGGGTTGTGGATGAACACTATTAAGGAATCTCATACTAGAGTCCAGCGTTTCCAAGTTTTCAGCGGTGGTTTAGCATCGATCGGTCCATGATCTCAATTAAAAATTTGTTTAACAATATTTTTAATAGGCAAACCAGACACAAAGGTAGAGTTTTTAAGATTCATTTATCTAGTGAATGATCAAAATATTGAAATGTTCCAGTAAAAACAGACACATTGTCCTGAACCAACTTATCTATTCAGAAAATCTTTTCTTCTCAAGTCAATTATACTTAACTGTAACAAAAAAACAATCGTATAAATATTCATAACATAAAAATGAATATTATTAAGTAAATGACATGTAACTTTTGAACACACTTTTCTACTCCTTTCCACTTTCGAGAGTGTAAATAAAGATGTATAAATAAACCACTAGTTTATACAAGTAAAATGCACTAACGCTTAAAATACTTTTATTTAAAATTAAATTTGAACTATTTAATAGATTAAGTCACTTCCTATCTAATATTTGATGTTTTTTACGACATCAATATACCCTAATGTTTAATCATTCGATATGCATTTCGCTAAATTACACAACAGTTATAAGATATATGAAATGTAAGCAATGATGGATGGTGGCTGGCAGTGGACTTTAGGAAGCGCGTTTCGTCCTATTTGGGATTCGTCAGCTGGATGTACCTGCATCCCGGAGTAAACATCAACTCTGATGCTTATGACCTAAGGCAATATAGAGGCAATCTGTACAGGATGCACATATGCCAATAACAGACTGATCAACAACAGTCCTAAGCATCAATGGGAATATTCAAACAAACAATATCATGTGAGTTTATGTGAAATGCAGTTTCTAAAATAAAGTAATTACTTATTTAAATGTTTGTCTGTATTAAAAATAATCTATGTGATTATTGTGTATAAAAATAACAATATCCATATACAGAAATACCTTCGTATAAACAGTGCTTAGTTTCATAATGTGTACCTTTTGTCAAACAATAAAAAAAGATACTATGCTATGACTGATCAGATAAACCAGATTAGACAGATCAACATTAAAAACTAAATCCCCATAAATGTAATATACATGACGAATTTCCCTATACGTTTACGATAACTTAAAATACAAAAGCTTGTCAAAAAAATTCGGAATTTATCTATCCAATCCTTTTGAAATGTTAAAACGATTCATTCTTCGTTATTTATTTGAACAACTCAGAATAATAAATCGTCTCAAACGATAATGAAATATAATGAATGTGGAAAGTTCAACAGGCATCCTTTGAGCATTTAAATATGATAAATAATTAGGAAAATAGTAACTCTACTCTTATGAGATTGAAGAACTAGTAATCGACCGATATACGGTCTAACTCAAACAATACAAAGTTATATTTCAAAGTTGAAATCATGAGTCAATTGAAGCTAGACCACCATCGAAAACCTGGAAACACTGGACGGCCGTTCCGTCCTATTATGGGACTCCTCAGCAGTGCGCGATCCCGCACTCACGAGATTCGGACCCAGGACCTACCAGTTACGAGCCAGATCCCTTAACCGGCAGACCACTGAGCCGGCATCCGATGGTGTTAATGTGTAACTTCAACTGATCCTCTAATTATGAGCGACCATTCACCAATTGCCTTCAGTGAGTTGTTATCTCACAACAGACGTGGTTGAATTCCACTGGTCACTGCTTTCGATGTTATATATACGAACTTACGTCTAAATTTGATCGAATAGTTTCACAGTAATTGGGCACCGAGTTAAAGTAAGATATTAAGGAGAAAAAATATATTTGTAGACTCTCAGCAATTGAATTTGAAGTAAATCCAACGTTTCGCTTGGCAATCTGGTTGAAGCTTTTTCAAGGAAATATAATCAAACATCAAAATTATCTAATATAAACAGGTGCATGGTTAATTGTATACTGAATTGATCATCCAATCATGTAAAAAAAAATGTTGACAGTAAGTATTTGCTGTAGTGCGTATGAGACCATCTGATGTGCAACAAAAAGTGCGTTAAGATTACAGATTGTTTATTTGTAAGGGGATCTAAGTTGTGAGAACAAACTTCATTGGGTATTTATCACCTCTGAAATATAAAGTCACTATGAACAATCATTTATTTCACACCTGGTCGAATACTTTTGTGACTTAACTACATTTCCACTCTAACGTGTTTGTAAATGAGTAGAAGGATAAAACTATTTATTCGTTTGTCACTTTTCAGTAAATCATATGATATTTTATCCAACCTCATTTACTGTGCCCGGTATTTAGTCAGTTTTTCAGAGTAAAATTATTATAAACTTAAGGTTATTCCACATCATAGTAAACTTTATAGCCCTATAGTCAACTTTTTGATTATTTAGCACTACAATTAACACAATATCACATTGATAACTTCTATTACAGAAAATAATCTTTAGGGTTTTTTCCGTCAGTCACAATTATCTCACTGAATTCAATTTTCTCCGTTTAGTATTTTACGAAAAGAAATACATTTCTGAATCAAAAGCATTAAAGGTTTTCATCTTTCCTTCTGGAAACCCTATACATGGTTGTGAAAACAATTAGCTAAGTAACGGTTTCTACAATTATTATTAATCATAACTTCATGTCTAAATAATATCTTTTACTTCGGTGAATCTTAACTCATTAGGTATTACTAAACAACCTATGAATACACGAAATTGAGCAACCATTCACCAATGTCATCAGTGAGTTCCTATCTCACAACAGACCTGGTTGAACTCCACCGGTTACTGCTTCTCACTAGAACTCCAGGAAATACCTCAAGGAGTCAGTCAGTTGGATGCCAGCTCAGTGGTCTATCGGTTAAGGGCTTCGGCTCGAAACTGGTAGGTCCTGGGTTCGAATCCCGCGAGAGTGGGTTCGTGGACGCGCACTGCTGAGGAGTCCCATAATAGGACGAAACGGCCGTCCAGTGCTTCCAGGTTTTCCATGGTAGTCTAGCTTCAATTGACTCATGATCTCAACTCTATAAAAATACTAAAATCTCCACAAAACCCCTTCTGATAACCTATGAATATTTAAACAGTGATTTCATTAAAAATTGCCGAAAAATTTTAAGTTGACAATTTTATCTAAAAGAAACCCAATTAAAATTAAAATAATAAGATTTTACATATAAGAAAACGGAGTATCAATATTTTGGGAAAAGGTGGCTGGTGGCTGGCAATGGAATCAAGCACACGCATTTCGTCCTATTCAGGACTCATCAGCCGAATGCACATCAGTCTATAACAGTGAGAAGAACTAAACAACCAATATATATATATATATATATATATATATATATGAGACAAAATCAGTATATCGATATGTTTAACAATTAAAATAAAAAGAAGCTTCCTTAATGTAATTATGAAAAAAGTTTACTCACCAATGTTGCTATGTTTGGAGTTATCGATGAAATCTTTGTACGTTCAACTTCTGCTTGCATCGCAGATATTTTTGGAACCTACAATAAAGAAAATCCCAACGAACCAACAATATGAAAACGCTGGTTATGTAATCACAAATTTATTTGTATGTATCCATATGCATGTAATCAAATGAATATTGAATAATAATTTTGACAAAAAAGACTCTGAATAAGAATTAAATCATAAGTTTTAATTATATATTTCAATGTTTTATCACTAAATTTGTTAAATTATATAGAAGTTTCCATAGGTTTCGACGAAAATTAAATAATAATGACCAATCAATACAAAAATGCACTTTAATAGTATCTTTCTAGTTAGCGAAATATGAATAACAGAAAGTCTTTGACAAAAATCTTTATTAGTGAATTTAAGCTACGGCAAGACTATAATTTATGGACGAGCCAATCAGAAGCGTTTGAACGATTTCAGGGTCACAGCGCCAATTTAAGTACCTGATGCTCATGTACAATAGGTTCACAGAGAATTTTAGAGACGTGATAATTGAGTGACTACAACAAATAAGACTACTTAGAAGGTCCTTTACTTGTAGTTGCGGTAATCAATTGACTTGAAGACCTTGTGCAGACTACCCTGATGATGTTATCTTCCGATGTAATATATGTTATAGGAAGAAGCCTTCTAGAATAAGAACGTTTTTCTCTCGATCCAGATTGAGACTAGGGCAAATTATAATAATTGCTGCAAATTGTATAATGAAAGCACCAGTTTTATTGGCTGCAATATTCGCAGATGTTGCGGAAGCTCTGGCTGTTCAGAGGTATGAGTATTGTAGGGATATATGGGTAATAAAAATGACAGACTTACACAACCGGAGTAAATACAAACAATATTGAAGCTACGTGGTCGAGGCTGAGAGAGTTTTTGTGACCTTATCATGGTTCCAGAGACCAACTATTATGGAGCCATATGGGTGAGTTCCTCTACCTTATGCATTACGGTTTCAGAACCTTTGAACCTTTTTCTAACCTTGACAGGTTTTTGAACCATTTAAAAGAAGTGTATCAACTCTAATTCCTTGGTGTTGTATAATATATTTTTACTCTATACTGTCACCTGATTGATTAATATTTCTCAAGGTCACTCGAGATTCATTAAAAGGTCGTCCATAAATTATAGTCTCGCCTAAACTAGCTTAATATGAACTCTTCACCAATCTTAGTAAGTAACCTAATATCCTTAAATCTAGCTAAAATAATACAATTACTTTCGAGTATCAAGTAAATTATTCGAAGAAATGGTCAACGAAATAAAAACGTAGAAAATATGAAGCCATTTCACATTATTCATATAAAATCTAGACATATAGACTGAAGATTTTGAACAGTAACAATTATATGTAGCTAAATATTAAGGAATCACAACAGAAGCGTTGGTAAACAATACACCTATTGAAAAACTAAGATGTATCTTGAATCAGGCTATAATGAATAAACTACAAAAGTTGAGCAATAAATTTAATAATACCTCTACAGTAATTATAAATTATTTGATCATATTTTGTTCCCTTAACGGTGAGACTATAATTTATGGACTGTCTTTGAGCGACGTCAAAGTGACCTTGAAGATGTCAACCTATTAACTAGGACTAAATGTGAGTTATGAACCAGTGTGAGGAACTACGATAAGAATTTACAGTCGATGGTCAGGGTTGGGAATTAAATTTAGGGTTTCCACCACGAACTGACATCAACTTTAAATGCCGAAACACTATTTAGCCAGATGGAAGAATGAATGTCACGCCAAATTTCAAGACCTGTTATCTTATATCTGATTGGTTCGTCCATGAACTATAGTCTCGCCCTCTTGACTGTTTTACTTATTTGTACTTATTTACTTAGATGATCAAAAAAATACATTCAGAACATTGTTTTCGAATTAAACATCAACTGGATATTATCTTCAGGCTGGAATATATATATATATATATATATATATATATATATATATATATATATATATATATATATATATATATATATATATATAAACTTTTTTCTCACTCTAAACGCAAGTATTTTGAAATATTAATGTAACTAATGCATCATATTACTTATTTTGCGCCAAATTGAATGTACATTAGCTTAACGTTCATTTGTAAATCGATCTTTTGGCTGTGACGATCGGTTAATGGATAAAACTTAAATTATCAAAATGGATAAGATGACTTTTCCAACTTTAACTGTGTTCATGTATTTATTTGAACAACATACTAATCTCTTAATTACTTAATATTTTAAAATATAAAACGTATACATGTTTACAAAACTTGCTTATCTTAAACGAACAGCAAAGCTATTTTGCATGTACTACAGATTACTTAACAAAGTACTGTAAACTGATGAAATTGGACAATAAGATAGATTATTATTGACCAAAAATGAATTGACCTGTTATTCAGCTATTCAAAAGAAATCAAACGACACTAGAAATTGAGATAAACACAATTCTCATTCTGTTAAACACTTAAGTTATTGTAATTTAAAATATTTCAAGAACAAATATTAAGCAACGTAAGATATCTCTTACAATATATATTAAGTATCAGTATGATTGATTGGGACTAACACACAAAGATACTATTTCATACATTTGATTGCATAACTTTCAAAAGTATGACTGGTTTGCTGTAATACACAATCATTTACGTTAAATGAAGTCATCACGAATATCTCATTAAAAACAAAATACTTTTATTGAGCTAAAGAGACTATAGTAAAAATAGAGAAATACACATCTGTTGAATATAGTCTATGTAGAATTATTTGTCGACCCAATATGCAATATAAATTCATCAATAATCATTTTATTACTTGTCATCTCAAAACTCTGGTTTATTTCCAGTCAGAGACAAAGAAAATATCTAAACTCTATGTATTTTTCAGCCCTAACAATGTTGTCATGACAATACAAAAAAATCAATTTGGTGAAGGAGGCAAAAGACGATTTTTTTGTCCTCTAGCCTCATTCTTACCCAAATTCAGTCATCTAGTTTATTTTTTCCATGTTTATAATTACCGCTATATTTTCATTGATTTCAGTGGTAATGATGTGGTCAAAACCTATAATGATGGTTGTCCTTTTAGATTATGAATACCACACCCTAGTAATTAGAAGATAAGTGAAAAAAACTGTCCAAATTATCTAAATACAAGTAATAATATTATCCTGGTTACCAGTTACAATCTTTTAAGACACCTGATAATAAAAATAATCAGAATTATTGATTAGTTGGTAACGAATGAAACCAGATACGATTCCATGGTTTAGATGAATGTCAACCAACTGTAAATCTAATATTACAAACTTAAATTTTTCTACTTCTGATAAGATAACCAAAATAGTGCCGTTAGCCGTTGATTGAAGTTAGACATCAACTCTGCCGGATGACAGCCGGCTCAAAGGTTTATAGTTTAAGCGTTGACCGGCAAGACCGACGGTCCTAGGTTCGAGTACCTTGTGTGAGATCGTAGATGCGCACTGCTGAAGAGTCTCATATTAGGACGAAACGGTTGTCCAGTGTTTCCACGTTTTTGATGGTGTTCTAAAAGTCATCCATTCATGATATTAATGGAAACTCAACAATCTCCACAACCCTATACTGATAAGCTTAAATATGTGATTCATAAAGTTGAGAACTGATCAAACTGAAATTTAGACTCAAGATATTTAGAAACAAAGAAAATTTCAACTATGTCTTAGTGTAACAAAAATTTGTTTCGGATTAATTATATAATTTAAGTAATACGCTTCCAGCAGACTTTTACATTATCATTCCTTCCCTCCTTTAAGTATTGTAGTTCTGTAAACAATTCTTGGTAAAATATATCATTTACAGCCTGTATGTACAAAAAACATTTTACTGATATATTCACAGTGATCAAATTAGAAAAAAATTAACTCAAAGTAACGAGTCATGTTTAATATTCCGTATTGGAACTCAGTCGGTTTTTAATGATCTCATAAACTAGCTAAGAAATACTTATTTCATGGAAAAACATTATTTATTCAGAGAAACTAGTCTTATCATTTAGTTTAATCTCAGTTTATGTGACGATGCACTTGACAGTAAAACTTAAGATTACTATCCTATAATAATAAACTTTAAGATATGACTATGGAATGAAAGATTGTGGTACTAATCAATGGTTTGATAGAAACAATATGATATTTTGATTTTTTTTAATCTAACTAATAAACATGTATATTATTCAGTCAATATTTCTCAATACAGACCAAATGTTTCGTCATCAAATAAAGTGAGTATATTTAAAGAAATAATTCGGTTAATTTTAATAGTTACGATCATGAGTCAATTCATACTCGACCACCATGGAAAACCTAGAAGCACTGGACAACCGTTTCGTCCTATTGTGGGTTTTCTCAGAATTGATCATCCACGATCTCACCTTGTGAGATTTGAACACATGATCTCAATTATTAAAATTACTATAATATACACAAAAACCCCTCTCTGTTATTAATTCGGTTAATCTTGAAAAGTTTCTCAAGATAGTACGTTTAGTAAAAGCGCCATTTGTTTATTTCATTAGATTGACGTTTTCTATATGTTTGTAAAGTATTATTTATAACCACTTATGAAATAATTCAGAAAAACAAATAATCATCTTACCTGAATAATAGCAATTTGTGTTTCTGTTTGAAATCGTTTATGATTCTTTATTAATTCTTGTAAATAAACGATAGATCGTGCATCAAAACAATCTTGTATACATTGATCTAATAATCGTTCATAATACATATTGATCTAAAATTAATTGTATATAATAATAATGATCAGTTAAATTTTTCTGAATGTAACAGATTTCTAACTTGTAAACCATTATTCACTGAAATAATGAAGGTGTTAGTAAAAATTCATTGAGTCTACTGATAATTAGTTTAATTTGTAGGTGTCATTCATTACGGTGCGGTAACCAGTGAAAAGTAAAGAGAAATAGGTAGTTGTTGTGTCCTAGTATGAGACCTTTCATAAGTCTGTATGGAGTCGTTAGGAATAGAATCCAGTGATTATCCTTGGTTTGACCACATTTCATCAAATATTGTGATTCAATCAAATAGAAAATATATTATGAGGTATAGATAAATGTTGAAAACTGGATACATTTCTGTGGTAATTATTGACTGACAATGTCACTCGACTATCAATACCATAAAAGCACATTTATAAGCTTTATGAAAAAAAAACATCTGTATCATTAATTGAGCATGTTAAATTTCTATTTAAAATTTCATAATGATAATATGTAATTGAAATACAACCAATTCATATCGCGTCAATCTGTTTAGATTTCTAATTTACATTTCATCAATTCTAATACTAAATCCATTAATGTTTTTAAAACAATTTATTACGGTTTATCAAGACTGTTGTTAGGCCTCCCAGTGTACTAATGTGCTTATTTTAATAAAGAGACAACTTTATGTTTTTAAAAGACATACATCATAGAATTAATCTAGAAATACAAACTATAGTTTTACGATGAAGATAGTGATTTATACTTAATTGCTTTTTAATGTTCCATTTTCTATCGGAAATTGTAATTGGATGAATTAAAACTACATTTAAACAAAATCTTTTGAGTTACTTGATACTTCTAGTTATATAAAACAATTGACACCATTGGAGTTGTTGCAGTATTAAAGAAGTACTGAAAATCCTATTTTGCTTATTTGGCTGAGTTTATTCACAGCGTATTCAAATTTTGTCAAATGTTCCAAGCTTAGCACTTTTTTTGGTCTTTTTACCGTTCATTTAGTGTGACTGTTTGTAAATATCCAGCTACCAATCATTAAATAACCGGAGAAAAATGACTCTAGGCTTCGGGTACGACACTTGGTGAACTTTTGAAACGTCACAAATCAGCTCAGCCGTATTTTTATATATCATACTGGATCAAGACACTGTTATTAACTTACTGACACAAATAAGAATGTGTTGAGAAGATTGAGAAATGAATGCTTATTCTCTAATAAATGAGTATATTTTTAATAACTATTCTTTTAACAGTTATTCTATCTTATTTTTCAATGAATTTAGCTGTAAACTGTTTAAAGATTCATTATTTATTTTCAGTCAAACGTAAATGAATTTTTCAGTTTGGTCCTACTTATACATCTATTCAGATTCATACATCGTTTTTTGTCGTGATCTGGTATTCAGTTAACACTACCACGTGGGTTATCAATGATTATATATATACCACTCATCTAGGCTTATATTTTTCCAAGTACATATTGAAAAAAACAGATAGAAATATTCACGGCTTATTGATTAACTAAAAAAATATAGTAACGCAGTTGGTAGATTAATTGCTAAGGGCGTAGAAAACCAACTTTAAAAGTTAACTTTACTATCTACGAAAAAAACTAAAATCCTACTGAATAATTATTCGTTTAAGAATTTTAAAAACGATTTTATAAATAATTTATTGTTTACAAAGTATCACCAATTATAACCAACTAATGTGTTACTCTAACCTTTGTTGATCACTAGCAAACAACATAATAGCTAAGATTAAAACTATTTGATGACTTTCAACAAATACGGGATAGTTCTGAATCTGTGTATTAGTTTTCCCAAAGTGATTAAGTACTACAAAAAAGTAGTTGAAACTATCCTATATAGGGAAGTTTTCATCATGAATTGACTTTAACTCGTGAACGGTTGGAAATCCAAGGAACATATAAGACAATTGTTTAATCCTATTGCTGTACTCCTCAGCGGTGTTGAGATATATCCAGGTAAATATCATATATAATGTAATAGATTATATTGAAACAATTTTAAAATTACCACTAAACATATCACAAAAAATGTCATAAGAAAAATGAATGAAATACACATTAATTGACAGACCTCATTCAATAAATCAATTAAATTAACCGAAGATTCAAAAGCTAATAATAAAGATGATCTTCCAGATACCGATGAATTCCTTTGATTTTTATGATTTATATAAAATGAATTACCATTCAATGTTAAATTCTGTGAATTATCATTATGATCTTCAATATTATTTAAATTAATTTCATTTTCATCAAATGAACTAGATGTTTGAATAATATCATTTGTTTTAATACAATTCACATTTGAAAATAAATTAGTTTCTATATTATTTTGTTCAGTTCTATAATCAATATTATCCAAATAAGGCTCAGCAACTATTGCTTCCATTGAAGAGAACAAATTTTGTTCAGATATATTTAGGAAGCAAATTTGTAATGCTGGATTATTTTTCTAAGAATTAAAAAAAACAGAACAATGGATGAATTGTATGTTTATAAATTATTCATATTTTAGTTTTGATAGTGTAATAAGAAGACGAAGATTATCAGAACAATGTGATATATTAACGCAATACATTTCAAACAACGTGATCACACATATACTTGTTAAGAACATTCATATATAAAAATAAAAGGTCAACTAGACTGGAAATGGGGGGGGGTAAGAGTTTATCAAGGAAAATAATAATAAAAATAATATGAAAACAATTTGATACCTAATCACTCTGGATAATAAGGTAATATTACCAGGGTAGGTTTAAGGAAAGAACAAACTGTTTTTAAATACACAAAGGGGGTTTGAAATGTATTGCGCTAATATATCAACACATAGTTCGGATAATCTTCGTCTTCTTATTACACTATCGAAATTTATCAAAGGGACTAATTGCTTTAAATTCCATATTTTAGTGATATAAATAATGAAAAAGGAAAATCTAATTTTTAAAACTTACGTTAGAGCGCAAATTAAATACCAATCCATCTGGTTTAGTTTAGTGACTTTTTTATTATAATAAAGGTTTATATTCACTTTTGTATAACATTCAGTAATTAGATTTACATCGTGACTGACAGTTTACAAGGTAAAACAACAAAATCAAATTTAACTAAATTTGTTTATTTTTGTAAATAAATAAATAAACAGAATTGTGTATAATTGTAATGAAGCAATCACTCAATCAACCAATAGAAAATAGCTTGTATGTGATTGGATAATTATTCATTTCAAGGTTATTTGAGAATTAGTAACAGTTTAATTTTCAATCTAGGATAACTAATCATAATTTATAAATAAAACTTTAAATAATCTAAGATTAAAATACTGATTTATATAAAATGGATTGTTAACAGTTTTGAGATTTTGAAGAATGTAAATAAACATATAGAATATGGATACATTCCATATATAAGGAAAGATAGGTGGTGGCTAGCAGTGGAATCCAGGACGCGCGTTTCGTCCTATTTGGGACTCGTCAGCCGGATGTACCTGCATTTCAGAGTTGATTTTCAAACTGGGACTCCTGAATTCCACTGCTAGCCGCTATCCTTCTTTGTTTATAATGCTTGTGAATTAAGACTAAATCGAAGCAATATGCATAGTATAGACATATGCCAATAAGAGACTGATCAATTGCATTCCTAAACATCAATGAGAATATTCAAACAAACAATACCAAGTGAATATTCCATATATTTATGAAAATTTAGTGTTTATTAACAAACCGACTTGAATTGTTAGAATAAAACAACAATATGACAATAAAAAATTTAATTAAGGTGTTTCCAGTTATTAGAGAAATCAATTTATTCTTTTTTTACACAATCAGATTTCGGAAGATGCATGGGAGTAAGCATATAATTTGTAATTTTTGTCGTAGTGACAAAAAAGAGAGGACTAAACAAATTCAAACCGAATATGAACTATGATAAATGCTAAGTTGTTCTTCCTTGTTTTTTTTTCTATGACTGCTTTATTTTTAAGAGAAGCCCAAGTATATTCTGATTGCTACGTAGATATACTGTTCAAAGTTAACGTATTTCACTTTGAAGCTCATTCTTTCTATCACATTTAATTTAACACTAAAATTATCACATATTTGTGTGTGCTTATGAACAACATAACTCATTGAAATGGATTATATTATTATATCAGTTTAAATATTTATTGCTTGTCTGTCTGGGTCATTGAGAACGTGAACTATTTTATTTTCATTACAGTTTTAGATCTATGTTTTTCAACTTAGTTTCTAGTAATTAGTTTGAATTACTCTGTATAAAGAAATTAAAACCAGTGAATTGGAATAAATTCATCTTTAAATAAAGCAACAATTATCTAGCGTCAATAATGTGTCACTGTATCAACCCTCATCGTGCTGGAATTTTAATAATTGTAGCTCTTTGGTTAAACTTTGAAATGTATGTTGAAGTCAGTCAATAATAAATTAACAGCTATTCAAATGAAAGTTTTTGCTTCTCCATTTGAAGTAGCTTTTAACCATAAGGAAAAAGTAGCAGTTTAGTGTATATCGCTTGTCATATACTGCTACTGAATACTGAATAGGTAGATGACATTTAACTAATGACAAGTATTTCGATACTATGAGTTTTGAAGTTGTTTAATAACGATTATCATGGTGAAAATATGTAACATTTAAATATTCGTTCTTAATCTAGAGTATCATAATAATCTTCATGTGTCCTAGATTACATTCGATGTCTGCTGATGTCTATAAAGTAGTTTGTTCCTACTTCACTTTCTAAGCACTGACCATTTGAAATCGGAACGAGAAAACATTTAATTAAAATAAATTCTTAATATGTTGATTTTAGAATCAGAAGAAAGACAGTATTGAAGAGTTGTTAAATCTTTAATTGACTTTTTTCATGCATATGAACAATGACAGACAAAAATTCTTAGTTAAGAGCATTCTAAGAATATTGAAGAATTTCTAGAAGTATTTCATATAGATAGATTAACAATCAGTAGATGAGTCGACAAAGACCTGATCTACCAAAGTTAATCAACTATATGACCGAAGGTCGAATGAACAAGATGGTAAGCTTGAATACAAGGGTAAATAAAGACAATGAAGCCTGGGAAAATAATCAATCAAAGACATGACCACTATCACGAGCTGGTTTAACGCTTATGGAATAACCAAGAACTTCATTTTTTAAAAAATGAAAATAAACGTCGATGACGTGATAGGATCAAAAAGAAAGGTCCACAATTCAAAAAAATTGTCTGTTTACAATCGCTTAAAAGTGTCTACATACAATACCATAAAAAGTTGATACCATTGTAATAAAATCTCCAGGCAATCATAATACCATTTACCCAATGTGACAGAATATAACAGTTTACATATGAAACTCTCATGAGTTTATAATAAAGCATGGATCTCACTATGTTTTAATGGTGATTTACTACTTCATCAATCTCAACTTATGTAATGTCAATTAGGCTTCAAATCTTATGAAAATTTTTTACAAATTTACCTCAAAACTGTTAGTTATCGATTTAAATATTTTTGTAAACGTTTTCTAATCTAACAATATGATACTGACATATAATTGATTTCATTATCAAAGATTACTTTCCAATAATTTTCATTTTTCTCCTAGACGACAACAACGAGCTGATATATAAGCTTTAAATGTAATCAATTTCTTTAGATGGAATCTATTCCATTTGTTTTGATAATACAATCAAATGAGTAATTCACATTACATATTCAAACAAATGAAGTAATCTGATATCATTATCAAAAATCTATCAATTATTCTAGTAAATATTTTTCATATTTATTAAGAGACATTGAATTTTGCACCATGGATACTATCTACAAAAATATTTGTTACATACCACTATTATATAGTAAATATTGATACATAGAATTTGAAATACAAGCAATTTTAATTCATGTTTCTACGATCACAGAATGATACATAAAACAAAATAAGAAAATACATAGATTTACAATTTTCTTTCATTAATTATGTTATATTAAGTGCTTAATTATTCATATAGAAAAAAATGGTGAAGGAAAGTTTTGAGGTCTATTGAAGAATTGATTGTCAGTTAACTATTACCCTCTTAAAATGCACACTTTTTTTTCAGTAATGTAATTAATGCTTAAACTTATAAAAAATTATTGAATTTATACAAAATCATCAGTCGATATAAGTTAGACCACCATTGAAAACCCGGAGACACTGAACAACCATGTTGACTCAGTATGAGACTGTTTAACAACGAGCATCCACAACCCTCCTTGTGGGAATTGGAATCGGAACTTTTGGTCACACGCACTAATGGAACCAGGTTCAAATGGTATATCGGCTTGGCTTCAATCAATCCATAAATGTATAGAGATAATTAATAAATGCTCACTAGTGACTAGATTTGAGAGGAAACACTCAGAATTTTGATGATAAGCTGTGACTAATGGAGCTAAAAATTGTCATGTATACGGAAGGCACCTACTGAACACAGTGAAAGATAGTCACAAAATATGATCAATTGATTGTATCCCTGTTCAATGGTCTAGAGGTTAGGCGTTCGCACATGTGAAATCTGTCGAGGGTTTGATTCTCGTTTGCAGAGTTGTGGATTCTCAAAAGTGAGGAATCTTACACTAAGACGAAACGGCCGTATAGCTCTTCAAGTTTTTCAATGATCGCTTAACTAAGATTGGTTTTTGATTTAATTCGCCCTATACCATACTAATAATAAAACTTAATTGGAAAAGATTATATCGTTCTATAACTAAGTTATCGATCATTAGCAAAAGTTTGTCATCATAACATTGACTAAGAAGAATTAACTTAAGTCATTAATATTCTAATTTCTGCAGGGTACTTGATTCAAAGTTAATTATCTCGCATACTTATGATTTCATCAGCAGACATCTCACACAATAATATATATGACTACGAATGAGATTGTTTCAATCTGACCTATAATTTTATTAATTATGTAAACACTTTTTCAGCTTAGCTTGACGATTTGTGCAGATTTTTTTAAAATTAGAAGATAGATTTTATCACAGACTTATATAAGCTAGTCGTGTGTAGGTGGATATCTCAAAGATTTGGTGATTTGTGAAGTTTACAGAGAGTTATCTCTTCCGGACGACAAGAAACACTTAATTATTAGTAAACTTGACTAATCTTTCTCAGTAATGTAGTTAACAAAATAATAGGTGGAATGCAGTTAGCATCGGAATTCAGGACGCCCATTTCGTTCTGTTTGAAAATAATCGGATGGATATACCTGCATCCCGGAGTTGATTTTAACTTTTAGACTCGAATCCATTACAGTACACCTAACTACTGAGTCCAGAAAGCAATTTGGATAGTCATCCACTTGTGTAATCAGTATAGGTTTCCATTCAGATTGAAGTGGTTTAAATTATCTTTTGTTGTCGGTATTTTGACTGAGATTTGATCACCCTTTATTAGGACATGTGGAGATAAGTTATGTCTGTGTAGCATTGCGAAGACTGTATCTGTAACTGGTTAGTGATATCAAACTGTTTCAAACGATAAAAAGAGTAGTTTTCAACAATAAACGTCGAAATTCCTGTAATCATTTGTTATCAGATAAACAGATCCCTGCAATTTAATGTGATTCACATGAAAATAACTGAATAAAATCAGTTGACAAATGTTTTACTTAGTTTTTTAAAAAGTAAGTTTGAAGTTTAAGTAAGTATTGTCCAGATTAAATAATGAAATTACCATCAAGATTTTGTAGGAAAAATAAAATAAATAAATATGTCAGAGAGTGGTTTTGTGGATATTATAATAATTTAATAGTTGAATTTATGAGCCAGTTGAAGTTAGACAATAACACCATTGGACTCCGGTGGTCTAGAGTCTAAGTGTTCGCACGCGAGATCGATAGGTTCTGGGTTCGAATCCAGCGATTGGCGCCGTGGACGTGCACCGGTGAGGAGTCCCATGCTAGGACGAAACCGCCATCCAGTGCTTACAGGTTTTCCATGGCGTTTCGGCTGAGATCGACCCGTGGATGCAACTATTAAATAAATATGTATAACGGCGAGACTATGATTCATGGAGGAACCAATGAAATTAAAGATAGTAAATACTAGATTTTGGAGAGAAATTCATTCATCTATATAGTTAAATGAAATATTTTGTGTCCAACCTGGTGTCAGTTCGTGATGAAAACCCTAACCCTAGACACGACTCTTATTCCTAAGCCTAACTTTTAAATTTAAATCCTAATCCTAACTCACTATACTAATTAATAACCCTCTTTTGACCTTCATAAGGAGATGAGTTTTCTCAAGGTCACCTTGGTGTAGATCAAAGGTCATCCATAAACTATAGTCTCAGTATAACCTTATGTAGGTTAAAAACGCTAAAGCTATCTTATGTATCGTATGTATAATTGAAAGAGGATTTTATACTTGTTATTTGATCAGTGAATAGGTTTTTAAAATGTATTCTTTAGACAGTATACTTATCAACCTATCAGTTAGGGTTTTTGACACTAACATCAATCTAGTATTCTTGCTTCATAAATACGAAAATCCTAAGAGAAGGCACGATTTAGTAGTCTGAGTCACAAAAGCCAACATCAGTAGAGGAAAAAAAGACTATATAATAAAACACAAAAGGTGCTCAACACGAGGAAAAAATCAAAATATACCTAAGGAGCAAGATAAGCTTAGTAAGAACAGTTTTAAGACAACAATAAATACTCAGAACATCATTGAAATATGAAAACAATTTAAAACTAACATGTGAAACATAAATCCCGGTTAATATGATTAGGACTTGGTGATCAAGAGCGGTAACCACCAAGGCGACTTAAAACTCTGCAAGCAGGTATATTTAGAGAATCTTTCAAATTTAATGGATGAACACTATTATTAACAAAAACTTGTGTCAGAGAATAAACCAAATATATGAAAATATCCTAATCAAAAAGTAAATATGGGGTTTGGGTTATATTAACTTTGTACTACCTAAAGATAAGTCCTAAAAATATTGAAACTTGAGTTTCATCAGAGAAAATTATAAAAGGAAAAGAGAATTACTGCGACTTGAAGTGGATACTTGATTTTTTCTCTATCAGTTTGTAATCTAAGCGTAGAACTAAAAAAATAAACAATGTCAATTTTTTACAACTTATTTCTTGGAAACAGTGTTAGGTATCATTTCAATCTTAAGCACAATCATTTAAGCTCTTATATAAGCAAAAATTATTTTAAGACTGGAAGCTCACCTGATGTTTTTGATCAATCCATGATGGTCTTGATTCCAACCATTCTTCAACTTCCCGACAAAGATCAGAAGGTTTACTTATTTTCGGAGAACTAGTGTTGCTCACCGACTGAAATTGAGTAAAAACGAAGATATTATCGTTTTCTTAAATAAATGTGATAGTAAACAATTAGACCATACAATAATAATAAGACGGAAATCAAAGTAAGTATTCTCTATAAAATTATCTTCAGAAAATGATGCTCTAAAAGTGACCCTGTAACGAAAACAATGTCATAGTATAAGAACAGAGCAAAAACAATCGAATGAACTAAAGAAGTGACCAGCAATTACATGACTCATTTCATTTTCTACACAGGGATTCCGCTCCTCAATTATGAAAATATTAGACCTAGAAAACAGTGTGGTCGATGGAGATGGTGTTAAGTCAGTTTAAAATGTCTAACAAAAAACACCAAGGAATAAGTAGACTTTAGTTTCAGGATCGCTAATTATAAATTCATAGAACTGGTGAAACTCATGTTTGCTGTGATATACACAACCAAATTCAGTCTACTTACACAACTGGGAAGACCAAAGCTTCAATGATACATGTCAATTAGTCGCTGCTTATGTTGGATTTGATATAAACGTTTATTAATCCTGCTTGTTACTTATTACATCCGTTTACTAAGTGAAAATATTGACAAAGTCAGATGAAGAGTATAAGAAATAATATTCATCACAGTGGATAGTTAAACCATGTAGATATAGTTTCAGAGATACGAATTGGATCAAAGCGTGAATAACACTAAATAAATATAAGGAAAAAATGGAAATGTACCACTGCGATATAATTTGGGGCGTGTTACCCAACACCTTTAACCATAGGTCACAACAATCGTATATGTTTTAGATTAGAAATTTGTATATACCACTATGGGCCATTTCTACAGTCGATATCTTCGCTTCCTCACACCTAGCGTCCATTCAGCCAATTATAATGCCAACCAGCAGTATTTAACCTCGTATGTATTTGTCGAACATATTCCCAACTTCCTGATTTAACAGTTTACGGGTTCACGAATTGAATTTCACTTTAAAATTTCCAGCCAAGATTAAACGAATTAAGATAATTACTCTCTGATCGAAAATATGTGAAAAATATAAAAAAATTTCGAGAGCTACAAATTTTTCATACTGCTGACAAATTAGAAAAGTTACCTAACAAATATGACGATATGATGATTCATTTTATTTCGATAATTATGTTTATTATCTAAATCATGAAGAGACAGACGCAAAAAACAACATGATAAAATAAGAAAGTCATCTACACAGCTGTGTTTATTATTCACTCGGAGTCCTGGATTTCACTGTTAGCCACTTTCCATCTTCGTGTTTAATATTGTTATAACTGATGATATTCATTCATAGTTTTTCTATCATTCGATGTGATGATTTTCTCATTAGTCTCTTTGAAATTCCGCCAAAACTCTTATGTACATTATAAAATATTTATTTTGAAATAGTTTCTAACCGATAATATAGATTAGTTCAAATAACACCATTTGCGCCATTTACTCAAGCCAAATATATACATGTCATAAATCATAAACAAATACTGGGGTTAAATGTTTCTGTGTTAATTAGTTTAAATGATTAATTATTACTATCACAAACCATATAGTGTTCTGCTAAACATAATCAAATTATTAACTAGCTTCAAATAGGAACTAAATTAAAAGTGTGGAAATATTTAGGATCAAAACCAATAAGAAATAATCGTTATATTCAGAAGAGCATTCTTTCAGAGAAATTTTTATATTCAATTTTAGAAATGGTCCTAAATAACTAGAATTTATTTCTTACTACTAGTTTTATATTCAGTAGTTCATTCCATTGACCGAAATTGTTTAGGACATCGATAACGCAACCTAAAAATCATTGACAGGTTCGAAACTAACAATGAACAGCTGTCCAGCACTTTGAATTTCAATGGTTTTGATATCGGTCAATGATAAAACGTAATTGCAGGAAAAATCTACATATGTTTTTACTTTCATATCGGAAATTCTTGTACAAGTATATTAGAATGAAGCACAGTTTTAATCGAACATTTGCTTTAGTCATGAATTGTATACTCTTCCAAATCTGGAATTAATGACTAATTGCTCTTTAAATTACTTTTTTAAGTTACTCCTTTTAACATCGAAATCGATTGAGTCCTATAACATAACAGCTAAGAGTAATTATTTCATTACGAGGGATAACAGGCGTAAGTAAGTAAATAAGTAACGAGTTTGAAAGTATAAAATACAATCATAAATTTAATTGAATCAGCTGCTCATTCGGTTTTATATTATGATTACAATAATTTACGATATGTTTTCTTATTAGATAAGACCAGGAAAATAATATCCGTTGATACTTATTGTTATATCATATCTATTATTATTAATAATAATAGTCGTCGTAGTGACTCTTTAGAATATCTTATACGAACTTTAAACTAATACTAATAAACCATATATTGTGGAACTAATGTGTCATTTTTACCTTGCTAATAATATCTCATTCATCATTTTAGGTAGCACTGACTTATAAATTTATGTCTTATATGCGTGTCTACATCGATTATATGTACTTACTTTCATGGGATATGATCATCAATTTGCATATATCATACATTGACAGATCAAAGCATGAATCTCTTTATGTATATCTGTTTTTATTATTTACTCTAATTGTTGTCCATCTATTAGCTAACATAACTTTTTATTTAAACTATACAAGCTGAGTCATTAGGTTAGTTGATGAGTTATTGTATTGCCAATCCTTATCGCTTTATCTATTCACCCACCATCTGTTTACTCTTTATATGTATATTTGAAAGAAAAATATCTAAAACACAACTTCTATTCAAATTTTTACTTTACGTTGTCAAATGACGAAATCAGTCAACATTATGTTTATGAGGTTAGATAAGGATTTATATTTCATTCTCATAATTCATCACCAATCAGAGTCAACTCAAGACTATATTCTTACTCAACTATTTAAATATATAGAACCATATACAACTCTACAGTTAGATTAGGAACTTGGACATACTACCTTTTTCTATCCCTAAAGAAGTGACAATCATCATAATTACTTTATGACTGATTATTGTGTTTACAGAAAGACAAAACACTTTGGATTGTTATATGTTGTAACATTAAACATTAAAAATTCATTTAAACGTTTATCGATCAATGAAGTTTCAAATCTTTATTATGCAAAATGTAGTTCATAAAACTTACAATATCTAATGAAAGAGAACATTCCATAAATTTACTTTGATCAGCTTTCTTCCTAATTTGAATAGGTGAACCCCATTCTGGCATCTTTTTATCTGATGTTGGAAAGTCTTTGGAAGTTATCAGTTCCTGTAAATAAAAAATGTTATTTCCAAGTAAATTTATCGAAATCTTCAAACAGTATTTTGATAATTTTGACTATAGAACTTAATTCTCTAGTCAGCATATAATGGTTGACAATGACAAATAAACGAGAAGCTAAGAGATTTATTTAGAAATTACTTATTTGAAACATATCGATTCTTCACAGAAAGTGGTGACAGTTGTTCTAAGATTCATATTCACCATCAATCCCTTCAGAAACTAGATGACTATTCATCAGAGTATTGAGTTACGATTCCCCCTTGTAATTAAGTATGGATCATTATGAAACAGATTGAATTTGGAGTATTGGAGTAAATCATACTAGTGAGTCTTAAGCAGAAGGAAACATAAGTATTTAGTTCCAGTGATATATACTACTGAATATATTTTATCATTTTGTAGTTTTCACGATTAATTAATCATTCAATCCTGATTCAAAGAAATTACAATGGAATGATTCTGAGCCAACCAATGATCACAGTCATCATGAGGTTCTTGATCAAGTAAGCGGATCCTAGCGACAACTACTTAGACCAATAGTCAATAACTTCATGCAGTGATGTCATACCATGATTTGGTAGTCTCTAGCTTCTGTACCAGAAAACTTCATGAGTTGATGTGGGCAAGGTCAAACCACCCATAACACTTGTTCTGACCACCTTAGTCAAAAAACCCCAGTCCATGAATATTCTCTTCTCTCAATGATCATGTTTCTCAGTGATGGAACAGTACAGATATGACTACTGATTGCCAATATATTCGTCCTTCAGTTGATAGATAGACATTTAGCATACAGTAAGTTATTAGGCTGACTCCTTAGCTTGGTTATAATTTAAACATAAATTTTTGGACTGAACCATTTACAAATAAATGTTTGTATAATATATAACCAATAAAATTTCCTCTTTTCTTTGGATGCTCGCATAATAAAACCTGCCAAGAATGGATTATAATTCATTTAGCTGATAAGTGATAAATTACTTGTTAACTGCACACAACTTAAATATTCTTAGAATTGAATATTCAAATAAATTTGAATCATTCAAATATACAAAGTTCTCAGAAGTGGAAATTCTATGAATCTGGGATTAGTATTAATTTCATCACGACAATTACTGATCTAAAATGCTTATACTACTTACCAGTAGTCAAAATCTGTCACTGCATTTTTGGTAAATATAGTTCAGTTGATATAGTTAATTTACATACACTTAATATATGAATACAATGCATTTAGAATATCATAAGAGTACATAGAACTATTAATCTAGTTGTCAATCTGAAATAAGCTGTTTGGTTGTTTTCCAGAAGTAATTAATAGCTACGTACACCATTGGATGCCGGGTTAGTGGTGTAGTAGCTAAGTGTTCACATGCGAAATCGAAGGTCCTAAGTTCAACTCCTTGATCCGTACTTGTGCGTGCACACCGCTAGGGATCTTCATACTAGGGCCAAAGGCCCATTCAATTCTACCAGGTTTCAATAGTGGTTTAAGTGAAATCAGTTCGTGATTCAAAATATGAAAATATTAATTAGTTTATAACTACCAGTATAAAACATAAATTAATAATGGATTTTCATTCACAGGATATTTTAATAAAAATAACTGATTTGAAAAATACAACATTATTAAAGTTACTCGCAATGAATTACAAATTTGTATCGTTATCTCTTTATATAATTAATGACACACCATTCGTTTTTTATTTTCTTCTTCAGCTCTCCTTAGCGCAGCCTCAAATTTAGTTTTTGGTTCTGTTCCTTTTACAATATCTTCATCTCCACTATCATCCCATTCGTTTAGGTATTTAAAAGTTTTTTCTTTAGCATTCTGAACTTTAGAGGAAATAGGTTGACATGACTGAATATTATGTACAGATGAACAACTTTTTTGACAAAATAGAAAATCTGATTCAATCAAGTCAAATCCACCCTGAAAATATTGAATATAAAAAAAATCAAGTTGACGATGATTCGTCAATAATTATTTAGTTGTTAATACACTCGAACTGATTCCCCATTATGTGTACTAATTAGCTCGAAAAGCATTCATATACTTAGAAATATATGAGAATTTATTTTCAAACAAACGAAATTTTATATGATTGAAATCATGAGTCAATTGAAGCTAGACCATCATGAAAAACCTGGAAACACTGGATGGCTGTTTCGTCCCATTGCGAGACTCCTCAGCAGTGCGCAAAGGTCTATATAAGCATAAGTGATGTCGTAAGCTGAAATGAAGTTGCCGGAATGTTTCAGCGTAACTACATTCAGTAGTAAATTCTCATAGTTGTATGTCAAGTATGGTTCTTAGGTTTTCAATCTTTTATCTATGAAAAAGTTGAAATACTAGTATTAGAAGCAATTTAAGATGTCGGAATCCAACTTAACTTCACAGATTTATTGTTTGGTGTACTAGTCAAATTTACCCTAGTTATAACAAGTAGTGTTAAGTCGTCGGTTTATGGTAACTTTGTTTATAAAAAGACTACTCAACTTAAAATATTACTCTTTCAAATCATGTAGCTAGGGGATCTTTTAATATATTTTGTAGTTTTTCGAAGATCATATAAAGATGAGTTGTCTAACTTACACTGATAATTGTACGCCCAAACTAAAACTTCTACCAATGGTTTTAATATTTATGAATAGATGATGAGCATTATTATTTTAGGAATTTCACCTTCAATGCAAATGAAATATCAGTTTACAATTCATCAATTGTCAGCTGTAGTAAAACCAACTGTTTTAAACAATTTATTTATGCAGAAATTTCTATTACAAATGGTTTGTATACAGTTGATGGTCAAAACAGGAGAAACGATTTACCGAAAACCATTCTTTTAAGTATATATTGTAGGACTAAAAATTTATAACGACACTGTACTACTGTCGAAAGTTAAAGATAACTAAAATAACAACTCAGGCAACAAATGTGATATTTGTCTTCGTTGGTTTATAATATTTGGTTGCTCTTAGTAATAAACCACAAGAGAAATGATCGAAATAGAACTCAATTTCCCCAGTTGACCAAAGGTATAATCAAATATTATGGTGACAGATTAAAATAAAAACACAAAGTTTGTGTATATAAAGATTTAGTATGATAACGAAACCAAGAGTTCTAATATATCAGTGGTAACATGTATTTATTACTCAAATACCTTAGGTGGGTCACCCAATTTGTTTAAAAACTGAGATGACATGATACTATATGACTCAACTATTTGGCCTGATATTACTATTTTTGAGTTTAATCTCAATATACTACTATTGTACTATAATGGAATTGTAATTCTGTGACTGTAATAAACTCTAAATTAATTCATATGATCTATATATTTCTACATTTCACCATTATAAACATACAGATATATATCAAAGTAAAAAAAGACAGTAACAGTAGACAAGATACCGAGTAATTACACTTATAACACTAGAATTCAAATCAATGTAAACTAGTTTCATTTAGGTAATAGTAACGAGAACAGTTTAGTCTTTTCTCACAGACATTAAATTTATTTAGATTAATTGTTTAACTTGTAAATTTGTGTACAAAAATACAAACATATACATGATAACTAAACTTTCATACATAGTAGCCATAACGCGAAATAATGTGTAAATAGATTTGTACATACATAAAAACAAATAGCTAATAGATAACAACATTCCTTGAACAATTGTTGTTCACGAACTGTATACACAACGACATCTTATCCCGTTAACTAGACAGTTGAAAAACAGTTTCGTTTAACACATAGAAATCGGTAGAAAAATAGCTGTTTGTAAGAAAACTCATGTTTTATTCTTATGATCATTGATTGCAATGTATTGTATTATTACATCATGTGTAATTTAGTTTGTAGATTCGAATAGCACTTTCTCCTAATACATTGTGAAAGTCGCATAAAGTATAATACATTGATAACTGGAGGGAATTTGATTCATTTGAATTAAATCACATATCATGTTTGACAGTCGACTATATAACAACTTGATTGATAGAATTCAATAAGTATGAAACAGCTAGATAAACATGATATTGATCACCACTTAATGATCAATCAACCGTGAATTAGGTAACATCTAGTACAGTATAACTTAGGGTATAAAATAACTGTGAGTTGCCTAACCATTCAATTTTAGTGATGTTTAATAAGAGCCGTTCCATCTGCTGTAGGACAAATAAGAACACCTTTTGAAAAAAACACTACAAGATATCAATGAATTATCGAAACCTTTGCAATTAAAATACAGAAAACATGTTATTTGTTTTATTCAATATCATACCCAGTTATATCCACATTGTCGTTACTACAACATTACTTCCATAAAAACCTTTTAGTTTGAATAGGTCTTTTAGAATATCTTCAAAACTGAGACAATAAATAACCTGATTTATATGTTATTAAGATCAGTAACGCGGATTTTAACAGATTTTTTTCGAGAGTGACATATCTATAATATATATTATACTTATTATATTTATGTTAATATACTCATGATAGTTAGTCAGACTAATTAGACAAGATTGTAAGGCTGTACATCCTTAAAAAATAAATCAATAAAATATCTGATTTATTTCATTTCCACTTGCCGGTTATAATTCTTTTGTACTTACAGTTTCTTGAATCAAAAATGTATTGTAAATAGCACATGTGCTAATGACAAACTGATCAGTAGAAGCTTTAACAAACATTTCATATTCATTTTTAACAAATAACTTCTGGTGTTACATACTACCTTTACCAGCAAACATAAATAGTATAAACAACAACATATCATCCTCAGACTGTTTTATTTTATATAGTTAACGTTATATACACGGTTGTCTGATTTAAAGTCAATAAATTCTTTACAATTCAATATCAGTTTATGTTAGAAACTAATTTTGAAACAAATTATATCCTTAAAACATTAAGACAAAAGATAATCTGTTCGTCAACTGAAGTCATCTGTACGTAGCATCACACGGTCTAAGATGCTAAACATCAGTATAGTGAGACGGAATCATCAGATTAATTATGTATCTCTTTAGCTTATGAAAATCTCTACACATATATATTCAATCTAGTAGTTGGGTTATGGTCACGTATACATTATCAAACGAGAATATTGACAATAATGCTGGAGGGAGATTGATTATTTAAAGTGACAAGAAAGTTTATCACATAAATGGGATACCTGGTAACCTTTATAATCATATTCCAAAATCTTTTTATAAAGTTGAGAAATTGGTTTGTTAGAAATGAACCCCTCCTTAATCATATCATAACCGACTAAATTAATAGTTTAGAGGAACTTTCATATCAGTTAGATACATATCAAATGTTTTTCTGATAATTCGCTGTTAAAGAATCTGTCTTCTGGTAGTACAAACTAATAAAGTATTTGATCATTTGAACGAATCCCATGATAAATTTCATTTCTGATGTCAAAAGTACAATAAGAAACAAAAATAAACGAAACTAGAAAGAGAGAGAGAGAGGATGACAGATGAACAGAATAAAAATGTTTATATTTATTGGAGTTCACCAACATATTGATACTGATTTCGAAGTGACTTTTATTAAATGTATTTAATTTTAAAAGAAAAGAAATTCAACATTTCATTCGATTATGATCGAAAGAATTAATCCTTCATTCTAATCCTCATTTCCTGAAGAAACAACTGTAATATTTGAGCTTTCTTAATGGATGTTGGATTAAAACATTCAAGAAATGAAAGTTTCGAAATGTAGTTAAAAAGCGATCATCCACAAAAAACACCATTGTTAATTAGACAAACCAAATCATGATTTCGGAAGTGATGTGAAGTGACTTTCTTTTTAATGGTTTTTTTCCTAGATGGAACACTTATAGATCAACTGCATAAAGATGAAGACAATGATCTCTATTTGTTGAATCAAATTCTTCCTTCAATATGTGAATAATATTTCACAAATAAATTAACAAGTTAGTAATAGACTGATTATGGCTTTTCAAGTATAATCAGTTATTTCGGTGAAACTATAATTTATGGATGAACCAATCACATTTAAGATAGCAAATCATGGATTTCGGCTCGAAATCCATTCACTTATTTGGCTAAATACCATTTTGGTATTATAACTGATGTCAGTTCGTGATGAAAACATTAAATCTGATTCCTAACCCTAACATTCAACTGTAAATTCTTAATCTTAATCCCCTCACACTAATCTATAATCCTTATTTAACCCTGGTTAGTAGGTGAACATTCCAAGATCATTTTAGCATTGCTCAAAGGTCGTCCATAAATTATAGTCTTACCGTTATTTTCTATAATTTTTTTCTCAATTCAATTATTCTTTACTAAATTCACTTTAGAATTATGATCATTTTAATTTCTAATAAAGACATCTGGGTTAAGGGGGAAAATTCAAGGAAATGACACCATATTGATTTTGTCCTATATATTTGACAAATTTATATTGGACTAATTTGAAAAGAGAAAATTAGATTATAGCTATATTTTATGGGAATATTACAAAAAAAAATTTGGTATCTAACCGAGATCATGTTTAATCTTAATTTATGTATAAATATTTATTCAATATGGTGTACAAAAATATAAAGTGATGAATGGAAAAATTCAACAGAGAAAAAAATCAGTAGTCAATGTGAAGATACATTTTTAAAAAAATGTAACAAATGGTTAAATAATGTTGACATATAATTTATTGTTTAAATGTTGTGTCCCGATAACAATAGTGAATGGTAACTTTGGCATCCATTTATGGACCAATATTATGCATATACTTTTTATCGTATAATCGCTAAATAAACTATTCATTCTCATGTTCCCCTTATTATAAGCTATATTTTGACATATAGATTATTACTGTACGATTTACCATCCTTGAGTTATACCTAGCCTATTAATTGCTGCCTCCCATATTCACAGCCGCATTTGGCAAAATCTTGTACGAATGTTATTTCCTATGTTATTGGTACGGTGTGGTCAGTCTGTTTGGTATATAAACTCAGTATGTTTGAAATACAATGATTCATACCGCAGAGGCTGTTATTGGTGTTCTGCACTTAACTGGCTGGGCTGGGTAGAAAGCAGGACCGATACGTATTCTAGACTGCTCGTACGGTTTTCGTGTTTCACTGTTCCAATGGATAATTCGCTGCTCTCTGATTGACGGTTTTATCACGTCATACATTAACTGGGCATCCACTCAGCCACAAGATATAACAATTGGCGACGGGGATAGAATATACAACATTAAACAATAAAATCTGATCATCATTCTTCAGTTTTGATTCAAACATGACAAAGGATTCATATCATGACTTCTCTAATCTTAAATATAAGTAATAGTATATAACAGTATTCAAGGAGTGATTTTCTCTCTAACTTTTTATCAGGAATACATTCTCTCCTTGATAACATTTTTGTAGAATTGAACCATTTCATTATATACTTTATAAGATGTACTAAATTGATATGAAACATTCATCGTGGAAGGAAAATGAAGTTACTGTGTATATTTTTCTATTGTCATCTTTTTAGAACTCATGTTTTTTGAAATAACTGATCTTTACTGTTAATTTTACCTTATATGCATTTTGATTTTTTGGGAAACACAAAAGGAAGTTTTTATTCAATAATGAATCTTCAGGAAAAGAAAAGAACTACGTCTTATAGTGTTATCATAAAAGAAATCAAATGAAGTTCATCGAGTAAACATATATATAAAATAACTTACCGGTGAATCATTTGCTATATATAGATGATTATTATCTTCTAATGATGATTGCTGGATATTATTAGCTGCTTTATTTTGAGGGTTTTTTACAAGTTGTTCATCTTTATAGTAAGGACTGAGAATTGAAACTGAATGATGATCTCTAGTATGCTGTTCATATGAATTGTTATTGATGTTATCCTTTGGTTTTACATGAAAACTTCGAGTTCTAACTAGTGATGAATGATTACTTGCATCTGGTAATGGTCGGTGTTTCAGTTTGTTGCATTTTGTTCTATCGTTTTGATGACAAGTTGTCTAGATTAAAGAATATATGAAAGACAACAAAAACATCAAAAAATTCAATTTATGTAGGTGATTTGGTTGACTAGTTATTATTAAACAAAGTAATAATAAAATAGATTTAACAATAATAGATGTATTGTACTTGATCACTAAAGTAAATATTACATCATAGTTCATAAACGATTATAAAGGACAGGCGAAGTTGTTAGAAAGCTCAAGGACTTAGATTTCCAAAAGTCAGTGAAGAGATTTGGATCTTAAACAACTTAAATTACATTTGCACCTATAGAGAACTTTTAGCCGAAGTAATTAGCGACAAATCGAGAAATAGTCTGTTATTAATTCACCAAATTGTAAAAAATATCTTGGCGTCAAGGTTAGTGACATGTATAATCTCTCAAAACCTACAACCATTTTGGAACATTCAGTCAATAAATTGAATTTTCTACGAGGAAAATAACAAATGTTAGTTTAATACAAGGGAAATCAGAGTACTTTATTTTGTATAAAAAATTTATCTTTGATAAAATATAATGACATGGACGTTTATCTGATATTCGTAAATTTCATAATGTATATACTACTTACCCAATTCAATCCAAAAACATCATATTCACTTGTAACAAGTGAATCACAGTCTTCCCAGTATCCACTACTAGCGTTACTGCTTGTAATCAGCTGATCTATTGAATTGAGATCTTTTCCAAATGTGCTAAATTTATTCTTTTCAGTTGATCTACTTTTGGTTGGTGATAATGAATTGAATAATTCTACACTATCTGAATCAATCATATGGAATTTCAAGTTTCTAAACATAAAAAACAAATGTTTTTATTTTGCTAAAATCAAGAAAAAAAGGAAATGTTAACTGTAATTAGTAAACAAACCGTCATTGTGAATCAAATTCTGAAAATGGAATGGATAGGATACGTTTGAGCATCAAAATTAAAGGACTAACGAATGATGGGATGAATCACTGAACATGATATATAACTTGGTAAATTCCTTGAGTATGAAAGTTTTCATTAAAAAGTTGTATTAACCAAAACTATGTTAGGCATTTAATATAATTTAAAAACTGATTAGATTCACCTAAGAATTATTCAGCAATTGTGTTGAACCGACTATTCAATAATTTATTAGATCAGAAGTTAATATGATATTACTATTATTTAGAATGAAGTGGAACTATTTTGATCTGATTAATACACCATTTTTGTTTATTTAAACACATAAACATTGGTATGAGGAAGCATCAAGCATATATGCACTACACAAATCATTCGACTTTTGTGAGGTCTGGGATACTGCCCGTATTCATTATTCATAATAACGTAAAAAGTACTCTATAATAGATAAAACTGTGGGAAAACTACATACTGACTATTTTACAATGCAAATCAAAAAATGCCTTTAGATGTGTTTATACAACTTCTACAGATTCATCAATATGGGCAACGTATCACAAATATCTGAGATATCTTATAACTCAATATTCTAGTGAATTATTACCTTCGATTTCAATTTCGTGTAGTTTCAATAAAATGGAAAGCAAATACAAAATATTCACTAATAAAAATACTTGATAAGATCTGGTTCAAGTTCTGTAAGTGCAAAAGCTAAGGAATTTCGGAAAACATAAATACTCATAGAATCTAAACCTTTTCTGTATAGTAGAAGGATCATATTCTATTCAGCTTTCAGAATAATGGATACAAATTAAGGAAAAGTTATGAAGTTGATGAAACTATTCAAAAACATACTGACAACTGAAATGTTTTAGATAACATGAAATGATTAACAACACAGTGAGCATTAAAAAAACATGTCCATTTCAAATATTACGCTTTTGAATTGACCATCATTACAAATTGACTGAAGTTATATTTATTGACTATTGTATCTTATCTAGCTGATCTAAACCTTTTATGCTCACAACGAAAACGAAACGTCCTAAGCTTGATACAACCTTAGATTATAAGTGAATTCTGTTGAATAATCAGAAACTAGAATGTAAATATTATTCAGTACCATCTAGTTTTCAATTATTTGTTCCGACTGATATGTGATCATAACCAGCATTAAATTCAAAAACCACAAAATAAATACCCAAAAATTGTCTTACATAATGTAATCGTATGTTTAAGATACTGAGTTAAAATATTCTCACATAAAACCGAATCTGAATCCTATAATGAACATTTTCTCGTTTATTAAAAGAAATCAGCCATTATTTTGATTTTCGAACTAGTTCCAATACCTTTACCTTTTTCGATTTTTTTTTCTTTTTTTTTTCGTAATAAATTTTGTTTATTTACCAAAATAGATTTATTGGGTTCATTTTTATTTATTATTTTTCTTTAATGTCTAGTATGTTTAGCTTAGATGTAATAAATGTGTATAACCGTTTCAATCAGTACCGATTTTCTCTTCTCTTTCTTAACTATCTATCGGCTTATTAATTTTATATGTTTGTTTTAAACAACTGAAAACAACTAGAATTTGGACATTGAAAATTATACTATATATTCATTTCAACCTTATTAGTCGTTTTTTTACACTGTAAACATTCATAAATAATGAACCGGTTATTTATTATTTAATAATATAAAATAATAAAAATCTTTCAAAGAAATTATAGTGAAAATGAAGTTTGTATAGGTCGGTAATGCATTTGTTCCCTTCTGAAATATTTACCGATGTCAGTTCATCTAAATGATGGAAAGTTAATAAAACTACCTTATAGTTAAATTCACTTAGTATGGTTTGTTTGAATCTTCTCATTGACGTTTTAGGACTGCAACTAGTCAGTCTGTAATTGGCATATATGAATATTGAGCATATTGCCTTGATATAGTCTTAGCTCACAAGTATTATAAACAAAGATGGATAATGGCTAGCATTGGAATCCGGGACACGCGTTTCGTCCTATATCCAGCTGACGAGTCCCAAATAGAACGAAACGCGCGTCCTCGATTACACTGCTAGCCATTATCCATCTTTGCTTATAATGACTTATATTTAGTTATGCAAAGAAGTCCCATTCATATAATTATCATCATCAGATTGTTTTCATAAATAATATACTATTCGATGGAGAAATAAATATATGGAAAATAAATCAAAACAATCTATTTCTATTAATAAGAAAAATTAGTTTTAAAATTGAAGTGAACTAGTTTTTGACTTATTTCTATAATTTATTTTACCGTTATACATTTTTTGACAATTTTGATGAGACAACCATTGGAGAAAATTGTATGATTTCAACTTGGAAATAAGCAGATTTGCAGCAAACCCTATCGGTACGTTTTTGAAATTATGTTTCTTTAGGTTGGAAATATAAATTGTCAGCTAATAATCTGATAATGTAAATGTATTCAAAAGGTTACTTGACTCCATTTCTTTAATTTCCATTCCTGAAAGATTATTAATAAGCACCGTTAAGGAGTCCCAAACTAGAATGAAACAGTACGATAAGCTTCATTGATTTTCTAACTAAGATGATTAACAGCATTAGGTTGTAGAGATTGCTTACTTTTATTATGACTAAGAACCCATCTGTTACACAACCAGTGAAAACCTGGAAGAGCTAGTGGGTTGTTTTGTTCGAGTGGGAGACTCTCCAGAAGTGCACTTTCAAGAACTTAATGGCCGGTAGTGAAGTCGTGGATGCTCACTGTTGAAAACTCTTACACTTGGGTGAAACGACATCTAGCGCTTACAGCTTTTCATTCGTTACTTAACTGAGATCAGCCTCAATAAAACCATAATAAAACAGTCATATCTACAATAAACAAGTTCCACAAACCTACAAGAAATGACACTGGATTGGCTGAAAAGTAACCATTTCATGAAATACGTAGGTTGATTTCATTCTACAACTGATCCGGTTTCAAACACCAATAAAACTTGTCAAGAAGATAATAAAACTAATATTAATATAATAAAAGAGTAATAGATTCACATTATTCATATATATATAGACTGAATAGGAATGTGTATAAAACTCAATCATACATAATAAGTTTCACCTTCTTATACTTATCTTTATGCAATAATATTCATCGGTAAGTACTATTCATATATTCAATAAGTACCCCATTAAAATCTAAATTTTATAAAATAACATGTTTAACAGTAATTTGAATTGTACATCATAGTATTTGTCCGGAATTGAGTGACAGTAACAAGTATAACTCACCATAAGTGACCTAGAATTATAATATTGCTTAAAAATTTATTATGTAATCTTCATGATATATATAGATATATAAGCTTCTATTCAAGTGTAATCATATTAGATAACAAACACGTTTATGGCAATCTTCAAATATGTCCTACATTTATAAAACTTGCATTATTACAGACAGTTATAGATATAAAACTCATAAGGGAAAATATTTCAACTGTTTTATATTCAGACAAGTATACTTGAATATAAAGAAATGAAAATAACTATTTAATGAGATATTGATCAGTTAAAATACTCTGAAGAAGTTATCATTTCTTCTGCTGCTCTTCATTCCATTTCAATGGTAGTTGAACTAAATAACGAGGACTTGAAAAAGGATTTTTTTGAAGTCGTGAATAACACTATGAATGTTATCCATCTGTTAAGTAACAGAATAAACACGAATACGCAATGAAATCAAATGCTCATTCTAAAGGTGGAAGTAGTCGACAAGAAACCCTGGAATCTAGGTTTCGTGCTATTCGACACTCATCAGCGAGATCTTGAAGAGACTAGTGCTCCCTGCAAGATTCGGTCTCGCATCAACCGGCTTGACAGTGAGAGGCTTTATCACTGAGTTATCCAGACCATGACTAACTTTTTGTATGATTGAAGTTTATTTACAACTAACTGATCACTACAGAGTGACCAATGTTATTTATGTCAAGTTACTACACAGCGATCCATCAATTGTAAACCAATATTTCGTTAATAGATTAAGTTTTCCGTTGAAACGCTTTAACATTATGTGTGTGAAAGCAAGATAATCTGTTGAAAATTTTTATTTTATTTATTTTTTATAAATAAATGCTGATTAGATTCGGTCATAACATTCAGTTTGTTAGCTGTGGTTAATGTTAGTACCTCAGGGTTCATGAAGTTTTGTTGTTCAGTATTTTATGTATACCTTCTATCAAACCTCATATTTCAGCGTCGTGATTGCTGGCAACAGTTGAAAATGAGTGCCTCCAAACGTGATGAAACTGGTTTTGAGTCTACTGTTCGAGCATGTGTCACCCTAATTCAATATCCACATGTGTGACCAGCGACAATTTATTCTGCTATCAATTACATCTATTTTTGATTGATACATTGTGAATGACTCTTAGAACGTGAGCACAAAATTAGTTAATATGTGATCTTATCACAAGAGCATGAGAGGAAAATATAAAGATTTATTTTTTGTAGATTTATAGCAGAAAATTATTTTAGATTCCGATGACTGGTTTTAGTAACTCGTCTAAAACTAACGACATAAATTTATGTAATCAGAATATAATTTATGGACGAGACAATGAAATTAAATATAGCAAGTATTGGATTTTTGTAATGTTGGGTGCTATGCCAAGCCCACCTAGGTTACTCTAACTTCCAGATAGGCCAATTTATTCACCTTTCTTGAGTCACATTTTGACCTTGGTAATTATTCGCTTATTAATCCTGGCTATTTTTATATGATCGTGTGTGCGTGTATTGCTTACCCCATTTATCACATGTCTGTAACTTATTTCTGATATGACTATAAATATCGATTAACGCTTGATTGAATCAATTTGGCTTAAATGCCTTCTTCACCGCGTGTCATTTCGCTTCGCTCTCTTCTTTTCGCATCATCCCTCTGATTTTCTGTCCAGATCAATAAGTGTACAAAATATATGTATCCAAAGTCCATTCTCGTATTTGACTTATTTAATTCTATTGTTCGTCAATGCGATTTAAGTCTATGATGATATATGAGGATCGGTGGAATATATTTCAATAAGAATCAGAAACGATCAAACTGGAGCGAAATTCATTCACCTGTATGGTCAAATAACATTTTGGCTTTGTAGCTGATCTCAGTTCATAATGAAAGCCCTAATCCCAACTTCTAACACTAAGGCATAATCCTAACTATCCATACTAAATTATAAGCCTTTTTAACCTTAATAAGGAAGTGAATTTTCTCAAAGTCACTTTAGTATCGTTCATAAATCAAAGTCTCAACAGTTATCTAGATATCAGAATAGAATATGAACATAAACCAAAACTTTAATGATTTATTTAACTTCAACAGAATATTATTATTATTAATACTACTTAAATAAAGTGCCCTATAAAGAACAATAAAACAATAATAAAATAATATTGTATTAATTTTTATGATTGACTTTAACAATGGAAATTATTCTCAAATGTTCTCATCTATTATTTATGCTTAAAATCTCCAAGTCCATTAAAACAAAATTTCACATGATATTTTAAAAGTTCATTTCAACTTTATTACTTACAACGTCTTAAAAGAACATTAACTGATTTATAATAGAACAATAAAAAAGAAACAATTACTCTTACTAGTTTGTAAAGTTTTACAATTTAGAAGAAAAAATTTTTTAAAAATATTATTTTTCTAAAACTTTATTTATACAATGAAAGTAGTATTAATCTAATGTCTTTGACAATGCTGAAAAAACTGAGTATTCTTTTTAATATCAGACAAAATAAAACCGGAATCATTGTAGGCCAATGACATTATGTAATATAATTTTACATGATATCATATCTTGACTTCCGTATAATTTATGGTTTTTATGAGCAAAGATGGATAGTAGCTGGTAGTGCAATCCAGGACGCGCGTTTCGTTTTATTTGGGACTCGTCAGCTGGATATACCTGCATCTCAGAATTGATGTTCACTCCGGGACTCGAACTCAGTACCTTTCGCCTCAAACGCAATCTCGTTATCCCAGAGTGAACATCAACCTTGAGATGTAGGTACATCCAGCTGACGAGTCCCAAATAGAACGAAACGCGCGTCCTGGATTCCATTGCTAGCCACTTTCCATCTTTGCTTATAAAGCTTGTGACTTCAGGCAATATCAGAGCAGTCCTTAAAGGATGCAAATGTGCCAATAAGAGACTGATTAATTGCAGTTTTATATAAAAATGGAAAGATACAATTAAACAACATCAACTGAATTTAAAATTCACCCCATTGCACAAGCAGGTGACTATCAGGACTCAGTAGCTAAGTGGATAACGCAATGGCGTTTGAAATTATGGTGAGAGAGAATGAAATTGAAATAATTTGTATGATGGTACAATTTTAGTCAGATCATTTTTAGTATCAAGTACTCAAATTCAGTGGTCAATAAATCTTAGACTCATGCTTCTCGAAACTCATTTGGCGTGCATTGTTATACATAAATTATTTATTGGATAATTAGAGTAAACTGAAGTTACAGCAAATATAAAACTAGAAAAGTTTTTTAATTTCTTAATCTTGGTGTTTTTTGTTGTTGGTAGAATTGCTATTTAAACTTTAAACTTATTCACAAGAAAGCATACGTGATCCAAGCAGCTTCTAACATTGTTGTGGTGAATAAAATTTTACTCATGTGAAACTGTAACTTTATTTAACGCTTCTCATTATTAATGGCTTATTGTGGTTATAATATCTAATAGTTCCGATATTCAGATACTTCGTACGACTAAATGTAGACATTTGCAGACATTTGGAGTGTAATTTTATTAAGCTCGACTATTCATTGATATGAAAAACAAATGAATATGATAGCATATATTAATTAACGATGTAAGTAGTCTTTTATATATATTAGATAATTTTTATGCAATTTTCACAAGCTTTACGCTTTCGTATTGACAGTATTTATATAGCCATTGAATCTGATAAAGAAATACACATAACTAATTCCCTAATACATTATAAAATATCTATTTTACTTCGTATACATAAATATTATGTCACTGAAAAAGGTGTATTCAACATAAAATGAACTGAACTATTGTTTATTTATGTATATAACTCAGCATGATTTTGAATAAATCGAAGTTTTTATCAGATTAAATAAACTGTACACGAAAAAAATACATGTGTCAATCAAAATAAATAACAGTGGTTTGAATATGTTGTCATCAAAGAAAACACGGTCTTCCTATATTTTCTCAAGAGTATTCCGGGGTGTTATAAAGAATATCAGAATAGTTATCATACTTTTATAAGTTTGGTTGAAAAATTAATCTTCAATGTGTAAGCACTTGATAAGTTAGGAAGTGATGGTAGGAATTTTAGACATCATAATACCTAATACAACAAGTTTCATTGAAATAGCTTACATAAATTCCATCGAATAACCGTATTACAATTCAAGCCCTAGCAACAACTTTTAACAAACTTCTTTTCACCCGCAATACTTCAGAAACGCTATGCAGCAAAACTCGGTCAATTCAATCTTGAATTTATTACCTATATGAAGTTCGAGTTCCTAACAATAACAAATATCTGTCAGGTTAGAACTGTTTATCTTATTTCAAAATTTAATGATCTTCACAAAATCACTATCTTTGCCTGTAATAACCATTTACTCACTAGTAACTAACTTCAAGAGATGATTCAAATAGCTCAACTGAAAAGCCATGACCGGTTTGGTTTGACCACGTTGATTGTAATGCAGCTATTCATTACAAACAATAAAACATGGTCGCACAATATTATGGATTGATTTAAACTAGACACATGCACCACTGTATTTCATTTTAGTAACCTAAGAGTTATGCACTCTCTTTTGAAGCGAAGATCCCAAGTTCGATCGATCTTAGGGTGGTGGATGATTACTACTGAAATATCCCATACATGAACGTAACAACTATCTCTTGCTTAATAATTTTCCCTAGTTGTTTAGCCCGCTATTTCAACAAGCTAATAGATAACATTCTGACATTTTCACAAAATGCATGCCTCGATCAATTTTTAATACCAATAATAATTTACTCTAAAATTTAGCCAAAATTAATAAAAATAAAATTTAACTCCGACTAATTCAACAAAGTATGTTGTTTTTGGCATTTGCTTCTGAAAAAAAATACAACCCATAATATTTAACTTGTATATTCAAACAGAATAACTTAACTAATATATTAAATTAAATAAGATACAATCGGTACGATCATTATTATTTACATCATATGATTGAACATATAATTTCATTATTCCATCAAAATCATCATCATGTGTAAGGTTGTTTTTCTGAATTAACAACCAATTCATTTTTTGAAAAAAAGTAAAATGAATCCCTTTTTTTCGGGAAAAAACTCATTATAAACTGATTTTAGCTGAATAAGTACGAAACATATTACTAAGATGTAATAAACCACTGTATTACATAAAGGGAATGTTATATAACAACTTTCGTCTAAATTAGAGTGAATAGCTTCACAGTATTTGGGCGCCAAGTTGATGTAAAACATTAAACAAGAAAAGTATATTTGTAAAATCTCAGCGAATGAATTTGAAGTAAATTAAACGTTTCATCTGGCAATCTGGTCCAAGTTTTCCTATTTAAAGGAAATATTAGTTTCTAATAAAATCCTATTCGCTAACTTTTGTAAATAGGTACTTTTGAAATTCAAGAATTGATTGAATACGACTAGAAGTTGAAGTTTTCCATATCTTTCAGCTTTTCTATCCTCCAAATAACAATTAGTTCAAACAATGCAGTGTATCTACCATGACCAAGATATTGAATAAATGATTCATTATAATAAAAATCATATATCTTTAAGATCACAATGAGTATAAGGTTGAAACCGTGACATCTTGTAACTTAGTGTAAGTGTCTACTTCGAAAAATTAAATAATTTTCTGAAGTTAACACATCTGGAACATAGAAAATCAAATATTTAGTGTATACAGACTAGTTTGAAGAATTTGCTTTCATCCAGTCAACTTAAGATTTTAGCTGAATAAGTACGAACAATTTACTAAAATGTAATAAATCACTTTATTAATTAAAGGGAATATTAATTTCTAATAAAATTCCATTAGCCAACTTTTGTAATAGGCACTTTTGAAACTCGCGAATTGACTGAATACGACTAGAAGTTGAAGTTTTCCATATCCTTTAGCTTCAAATAATGATTAGTTCAAACAAGGCAGTGTATCTACCATGACCAAGATATTGAATAGATGACTCATCATGATAAAATTCTTGTCTTTTTTAATCACAATGAGCATAAGGTTGAAACTGTGACATCTTATAACTTAGTATAAATCTCTAATTCAAAAAAATATATAATTTTCTGAAGTTAACACATATGGAACACATAAAATCAAATATTTAATGCATAAAGCCAGTCAGTCAGCTACAACGTAGGACCAAGCACATATAGTGCATATAGACTAGTTTGAAGAATTTGTTTTCGTTCAGTAAAATTATGCAACGATCAATATTGTTTTCCATAAAACCCTCGATACATAAACTTATAAAGAAATATTAAATAAATCAGACTTTATGTATGGTTAACTCAATCTAACTAATATTTACATAATATTGTCTTTCCTATTATATCCTGAAATATTTCGATGATCGAACATATGTTTACATAAATCTGAATGATTATCCCAGCAACTAGTCAAAGTGTCAAGGTCAATGCTATGATATTACAGACAATGTTTATACCAGAAGTATTATCTCCTGACTGAAAAAACAAATACACGTGACCTGTTTATAAACAATTTCACTAATTAAAAAATTTTTTTTAATGGGAAGTATGATGAAAAAAAAATCCTTTTATTGGGCATAGTTTAGATTCAAAATGATTGCTGAATGGTACCAATTAAATAATTGTTTGAAACCAAGATATCAATGGAATAAAGTAAACATTACGCCTACACATTTTACGTTGTTCATAATATTGTGTAAAATATTTTATATTACCAACCATTTAGAATTAGATTACGATAGAGATAGTACCAATATCAAATTAATATGTGTGTAGGTGAACTATTCATGCATTAAAAAGTATATATACTTTCCCTTTTTTTCCTGGTAAATCTATTAGATGAAATGATAACTCCATTATTCCATATATAATTAATACTAGTCATGAAATGTTTGCATTGTATGAACTAAAGATAAATTAAAAAATTATCGATTTCATCCATATATTATGTAATCTAAACAATGAAAAACTAATTTCTTTTCTTTAACAGATTAAGTAATAATAGTGAAAATAACATACTACACACAGGACAAACATGTCATCAAGACAACTGTTATTTTTATTTTTATTTCATTTTAAATCACTTAAGAAAAAAGTAGTAATAATGCTGAAGAGTCCTACAATAGGACGAAACGGCTGTCCAGTGCTTCCAGGTTTTTCATGGTGGTCTAACTTCAATTGACTTATGATCTCAACTATTAAAATTACTATAATATCCATAAAAAAACCTTTCAAATATTTAATAGTTTGAAATTCGTTTTAATCAAAAATTCATATTCAGCGAAAAATCATTGAATGATATTTCCTTTTCACGAAGAACTCTTTACTGGCGTTCATTTATGAAATTAAAGAAAGTGATCTTTATATCTAATGTTAAAGACAAAAAGATTTTATTGCTGACTCAGCATCAGTTAGTTTATAGTTTGTAAATTTACTAAACTGAATGATCATCATTCCATATCACCAAGAATTTATCAGTTTGATGGTTGCACGATCGATACTAGGTATAAAATTTTCTAGATTCCAACTTTTATTAATTTGATGGGACTACGCTTTAGAAAGTTAACACACTAGAACAAAGACTTTAGTTAACAATAGTTCTGAATCTAATCGCAATTCAGGAGTAAACTCATTTTCATTTTAAACGAAACGAAATGAATCTTGCCATAATTGAATATGAATTCATCATAAGCATTTTCTGGATATTGCAAGATGTACCATAGTTACAACCAACCAATAAATTATATATTTGAAAATTATCACTCCAAGTATTATAAATGAGAAATAAATAAGGTAAATGTAGTCTTCGATTTAAAGCATTTATAGTTATTAACTGGATGGGTTTATTGATACAGAATTCTATAAGAAGCTGACTTCATATCAAACATTTAACTCAGCATTATGAACGAGCTTTTTAGGCCAGTGATGATTGGCTGGAGTTCACCAATCTTATAATGACCAGTAATTAACTTCGATTTCTCCGCCACTTAGTTGCAAGTAGATTATTTTATTGCTAGTATTACGTTCATCAGTAAAATTCCTTAGTCAACAATAACTAGACATAATATAATTAATTATTTCCCAGTTAATGCGCTGATATAACCAGAATGGAACACTTTATATTATGAAAAATCAGGTGAATTGTAGTCATTCCCAATAATTTTTACACATAGATTCCTCTTTTTGATGCTTAGAATAACATTATCAATTTAAACTTTAGGATACAAAAGTAAGCAAAAAACACACTACGATCCTCAATTTAACTTTACGTACTTAAGTCTCAACTTATTACTTACTGAAGCCTACCACCTCTCGTGGAGGACCATTGGCTGCTTACCAGGATTCTCTATCGAACACTATCCTCGTCAATCCTTTCCAGTTGTTCCCAGTTGCTATTCATTCTTTTCATGTCTGCTTCTATTTCCTGACTCAGTGTGCTCTTTGGTCTTTCTCTTTTTCGTTGATCTTCAGGATCCCATGTTTGCGCTTGTCTAATGACGTAGTTTTATGATTTCTGTAATATATATCTTATCCATCTCCAACGTCTTTTTCCTAATTTCCTCTTCAACTGAAATTTGGTTTGTTCTCTCTGATAGTAGGCTGTTGCTGATGGTATCCAGCTAACGTACATTGAGTTTCTTGAGTAGACAGTTGTTTATAAATACTTGTACTCTTTTGATGATCGTTGTAGTAGCTCTTCAAGTTTCAGCTCCGTAAAGTATAACTTTTGACGTTCTTAATGAAAATTCGATACAAATTACAACGATTGAAGATGTCCTGAATCTAATCCTATTTATTCACTAGGTCGGTAAAGGACATTAATAAATTGACAATAATCATCCTGAAGAAATGACTGACATTAGGTCACGTAAAGTTAGAACTACAAATTTCTACTAATTGAGACATAATAAAATTAAAGTTATTTTCTATTAATTTTATAGTTGAATTCATGAGTCAATTGAAGCTAGACCACCATTGGAAACCTGGAAGCACTGGACGGCCGTTTCGTCCTATTGTGGGAATCCTCAGTAGTGCGCATCCACGATCCCGCCTCGCGAAATTCGAAACCAGGACCTATCAGTCTCGCGTGCGAGCGCCTAACATCTAGACCACTGAGCTGGTATCCAACGGCGTTAATGTCTAACTTCAACCGATCCACGAAATTGAACAACCATTCACCAATCTCTTCAGTGAGTTACTATCTCACAATAGACCCGTCTGAAGTCCGCTGGTCACTGCTTCTCACTAGAACACCAGGAAATACCTCTTGGGGCCGGTCACTAGTGAGAATATGATTATTACTAGCAATATTCATCATAAATTGATTTCTACCATAGTTTCCTTAGATTATTTGACACTCTTTGATAAATTTCTACTAAGCGTTTTCATCTATTATTCACGTGACCGAATTCTCATATTTTTAAAAAAAGATCGAATTGATTTCATCGAAAAACAACATTAATTTCCAGTACCATGAGATCAAGAAGAAAAAAGATAACAGAACCACAAAGTAACTATCTACTTTAAGTAATTAAGAATAATTATTTTGATCATATTAATTTACGAGAATTCGAAAACAACTGTTCATTTTAAAATGTAGGATAATTGGTTACCACGGGTTTTATTGAAAAATATTGTTGCTGTTATATTTATCTGTTTACAGTATTAATTTAATTTAAAGTTTCTAAAATGCCCTATTTTTAAACATAATCATGAAAATTCTGATTTTAATGATTCCCAACACAAATTGAATTTATAGATACCTTTTGAAATAGAATAAACGCATTTTTAAAGTTGTAGATTCGCTGTACAGTAATTTGTTGATTTCACAGTTTACAATCTGAAAAGGTAACTGATATATGTACTGATATTTCTGAAGAACGAACTACATAAATACTGATTTTAAGTTCTAAGTGTAAGAGTAAATGTTTGAAAGTTTTAAAAAAATGATTTCTTACAGTTCGTAAGATAGAAAAGAGGCAGTTTGGTAGAAAGTACATGAACCAAACTCGTCATTTCATATTCGACCATAAAAATGTTGAGATCTTGGAAAGAAAGCAACCGATAATTTTCTGGAGCTTTGTGCTCAGGTCAATCAGCAATCAACAAACACATTGAGATTGATCCAATCTATCAACCAATCAGATGAACCATTCTCAAACATAGAACCAAGAATCAAATCAATGAGAGGTACATACAACATAAAGAAGCAGACAATGACTGGTTAAAGGTCGATAATAACCAATCAAGATCAAGGTCGACAGGAAAAGCTCCGAGTCACGTGTGGAGAAATTTGAACATTTCACTCCTAACTGAAGTTTGTGCTGATGATGTTGTTCGGAAGAACAATGAAAACTCCTCGACCAAACTATCCAGCTCAAATAACAAAATTCCATAACCAAACGGTAAACTCTTTATATTTCAAAGGATAAACAAATATTGGTATGTCATTTTTCACTCTGAAGGTAATTTTAACATCTTTTCATCCTTTTCATAAAAAGTAGTGCATTCGACATGTGAACAGAACATGAAAAATATTAACTTATAAGAATCACACTAAACTAATTTATTCAAATCCTCCTACCTAAAGGGAAAGTACGTACAGAAAAGATCTTCAGTTTTGCGAAGTAACTCTCTTCAATTTACTTTATATGATACTGATAATGAATTTTCAGCGAAATAATAATACTAATTAATAAATTGATTTCTACTTTTTATGAAGACTAATATAATTATTTTCAAAGCATAGCCATTAATTCAAAAATGTCAAGTGAAGGATATTCTAGTTAACTACTAATAAATGTGATCGGTTAGTAAAGGTTTCTTCACATTCAACATGTATCGACTATGATCAACGTGATATATTACACGTTGTTTTTAGCTTTGTTTAGTTTTTGTACCAATAATTTTTGTAGAAAATATATTACGTAAACAATAGATCATCAAGCATGATTGGAGATCACTGATATTGATCTTCAGTCAGATTAAACTATTAAGTAGTGAGATGACCGTTCTATGTGTTGTCTACTGAAGTTATAAAGATCTAAGATATAGGTCAATTAAGTTCACACTGTTAACATTATTTTAATCACATACAATGAATTTGTTACGAATTTAAATGAAAATGAAATTTCATAATTAAATTCACTTTATTTGTAATATTCAATGATAACCTTGCTTTATTCATTTGCTTACTTACTTACTTAAGCCTGTTACCCCTCGTCGAGGTCAAGCATTGGTGTCTGACGAAATCTCAACACGGATTCAAAAAGTTCGTTGGGCTTTTGCCAACTTACGTCACCTATGGCGAAGACGAGATATCCGTCTATCAATTAACGGACAAGTATACTGCGCAGCAGTTCGCTTTGTTATTCTTTACGGCTGTGAAACGTGGACGTCAAGAATAGAAGATACTAGTAAGCTACTAAAATTTGACCACAGATGTCTTAAAAATATTGCTCGCATCTGCTGGGATCACCGGGTAAGTAATAGTGAGGTTAGACACAGGGTATTAGGGAATGATGGTAAATTTGTTGATGAGGTTGTAAACCTTCATCGACTGAGATAGTTGGGCCACGTCTTACGTATGCCTGAACGCCAATTATCACGACGCGCTATGCTGAATAACATTGGGGGTGGTTGGAAGAGAGTTAGAGGTGGCCGAACCAAAGCGTGGCATCAGAGCTTGAAGTCACTAACTTCTAGTCTGAGCCATGTTGGGATATGCAGATTACTTGATTGGGGTCCGTGTGACTATCGTAGCCAGTGGTTGGAGACTCTAGGTGACATAGCTCAGAATCGATCACAATGGCGTAGGTGTACACACTCTTTGTCTTCCCTTAAACTTTGAGGTTAAAATTGCTTCATATGTTCCTTTCATCCTGTACTATATCCTTATATACAATCTTTCTTTTACACATTACCAGTCAGTCAGTCAGTCACAACGTAGAACTTCGTACGTACGTACATCAGTTCGAGTTGCCATACCACATTAGCACAGAGATGCAGTTGTCGATTAAAATCCCTTAGTGGTAAAAGTAGTAGGAGTATAATCAGAAATCCAAAAGATTAGGGTTTGAAGAAATTATTGAAGGAGTATAGTACAGTGAAATAAATTTGGAAAGAGAAAAAGATAAAGACATGAGGAATTCAGAAGATTAGAATTTGGTAGAACACAAAGAGTGGATGAACCTTCACCATTGCAAACGATTTTGAGCCATATCATTCAAGATCTCTAACCATCGATTGTTATCATCTCGCGGATCCGAACCAGGTAGTCTACACCTACCAACATGGCTCAGTTCAATAGTCAGTGACTTCATGGATTTGTGTCACTTTATGGTCTGGCCGCCCCTAGCTTTCTTCCAATCTACTTCTACACCATAAAACATTGCATGTCGGGGCAGTCGGTGGTTAGGCATACGTAACACGTGTCCTAGCCATCTCAACTGATGAAGTTTCACCACTTCATCAATCGATTTGCCATCAATACCTAGTACTCGTTTCCTAACAACTGCATTACTTACTCGGTAGTCCCAGGATATACGAGCAATGCTTCGAAGACACCTATGATCGATTACTAGTAGCCTACGAATATCCTCTACTCTTACCGGCCATGTTTCACTGCCATAAAGTAGGACGGAACGGACTGCTTCACAGTAAATCCGTCCTTTGATTGCTAGACGGATATCTCGCCTACGTCATAAATGACGCAAGTTGGCGAAAGCTAGACGAGCCTTCTGTATCCGTACTGAGATTTTGTCACACACCAGGCCACAAGGGCTGATGAGACTCCCAAGATAAGTGAAGCGGTCAACACGCTCAACTACTTTACTCCCTATCATTAGTTCAGGTGCCGATGCAGTCCAATCCTGAAGTAACACATATATTACCACCATTAAATTAACTAACTCTGTGAATTCGGTGTTCATCTTGTTGTGCTAACGAGATATGGCAACTTGGACCGATGCATATATGTGCCTAGTCTTACGTTGTAGCTGACTGACTGAAAGGCTTTGACATGATAATTCAAGTCAGATAACATTTATTTATTAACAGAAAACATTATAAAACAATGATTATGTTTACCCTCTAAAATGACATTGTATCCATAATACACAATGTACAATTTGTAAACATAAAATGTTCCTGTTGTGTATGACCTACATTATTTTTCTTTTGTCAAAATGTTCTTGATGAATATTAATGATTATAGGTCAAACAAGAGTTTCATTATTACTTGTTCATCTGTCTGATAGGAAAAAAAGGTTGAAATTATATCACATCAAAATCCATAGTGATTTGTTCAAGAGTATTTAAATCACAAATGGATGGCAGTAAAATAATGATAAACACTAAAGAATAAGTTAACATAAATTAGGATCTAAGACAAATGTTTATTAGTTCAACGTGACATACTGCATCAGCATAACCGAATTACATGGAGAGAATGCATCGTACATAAGTAATCGTGGTATCCATGATGGGTAAACAAGAGTACATATATATATATATATATATATATATATATATATATATATATATATATATATATATATATATATATATATATATATATATATAGAGAGAGAGAGAGAGAGAGGGCATAGTTTGAAAATAAAGAATGAACTCATGAAGTAGGAAATATGTTAAATAATATAATGACCCAGTATTTAAGGTAAGATAAGGAATGAATACATCAATTACAATATGACCAATTTGGATTTCCATCACCGAATGTTTTTCTTATCAGCAATGACAAATAACAAATTCATAGTTTTAAAGCATGAGTCAATTGAAGCTAGACCACCATGGAAAACCTGGAAACACTGGACGGCCGTTTCGTCCTATTATGGGACTCCTCAGCAGTGCGCATCCACGAACCCGCTCGCGCGAGATTCGAACCCAGGAACTACCAGTTTCGAGCCGAAGCCCTTAACCGATAGACCACTGAAAAAAAAACTATGAAAAATACTAAATCTCCACAAAACCCCCCTCTGATAATTAATATAATCATATGCTCACCAGTGACTTCGAGAAGTATAACTAGGAGCTCTAGTGAGAAGCAGTGACCAGTGGAGTTCAAAACCACGTCTGTTGTGAGATAAGAACTCACTGAAGTCAATTGGTGAATGGTTGCTCAACTTCGTGGATCAGTTGAAGTTAGACATTAACACCGTTGGATGCCAGCTCAGTGGTCTATCGGTTAAGGGCTCTGACATGAGACTGGTAGGTCCTGGGTTCGAATCTCGCGCGAGCGGGTTCGTGGATGCGCACTGCTGAGGAGTCCCATAATAGGACGAAACGGCCGTCCAGTGTTTCCAGGTTTTCCATGGTGGTCTAGCTTCAATTGACTCATGCTTTAAGACTATGAAAAATACTAAATCTCCACAAAACCCCCCTCTGATAAATAACAAATTATCATTCATTATTTAGTAATATGACTTTTCATGATTTAGAATACATAAAGTTAAGTTAACGGACTTAATTTTAAAAACTTGAAATGAGATTAACCTCCAATTTATCATTTTTATGACAAAATAAGGAAAACAAACAATGTATCTGGGCTTACATTTATGAAGATATATGTGTATATATATCATTCTTTTAAAATAATAAAAAAATTGAAGTCCTGTCAAGCTATAAACTCCTTTAAGTTGAAACAAAAGCTGTTCGTAATTACGCGAAAAATCTTGTTTTAATTTGACAACTGAATTACAAAATGGACAAATCTGAACACATATTACAATCAATCTTCATATGACATCAAGTACATATATACATATATGATATTATAAATCAGGTTTTAATTTGCTTCATCCTTTGATTAACTAAATATAAGAATTTTATCTAACTTAATAAGAACGACCTTCTAAATACAATCGCTGTTATCTAATGTTATTCTATGATATCCGTGAAGTTTCTATAACAGATTTGGTTTTTAAAAGATAATACGTTTGATTGAAACCGACAATAATAATTCAATGCATTACAGTAATGATTTCAAACAGCATCATTGACATCGGCATATTAATACGGTTAATTCTTTTAATAATAAGCACTCGAGTGAAAATACATTTACAATCAGTATAAAAGAGAAAAAAAACCTAAAGGTATATATACTATTCCTTTTTAAGTTTATTTAAAAATTCATTAATATGATCGGATGATTCCACCCTTCCGTGAAATACATATACAATAAAAATACTAAACTACTCCCATGTAAATGTGAAATATTCTATAAAAGGAAAATATGAGTATTACTACAGACAAACTATTAGTCTTAAAGCTTTGCAAATCTTATTAGAAACATTAAAAAGGAATAATAATAAAACTCTGTAGTAATGTTACCATTTAGACAATAAGTTTAAAACAATCATCCTTATACATTTATGCATATACATAAATAGAAATGTACACATTCAATTTTATAGTAAATTCATTGTTTATTAAATGGATTTAGTTATGTAGACTGGTTAGTTACTATTATATTATTGGTTATTCATATATATAATTTTATTGATACTATGCTATATCACACTTACACTAACATTAACTTTTTATAGTAGTACACTTTATATGAACCATAAATTATGCTTTTAATATTACATTAGACTAAATAATACAATAGATGAAGTTACTGTTATTGCATAACCTGCTATTTATGTTCCAAGACTATTACTGACTTTCTAAATAAAATGTATTTAATAGCTCCTTTTTTAAAAACACAAATATAATTAATCTTAATTGTTGAAGAGCATTACTTTGATGTATAAGAGTATAATAAATCATTAGTCATTCTAATTGACTGTCATAACTGATTATCTTATAAATGTATGCATGATAAGTAGGAAAAATATATTTCTCTTAGTTACATAACAAAATTAAGTGCTGACATTAAATTTAACCAGAAGCATAAAGAAAATTATACAAAACAGTTTTCAAGTGTTATAGTTTATTATCTATCTTCAGTTAACTAGATTAGGTTATACACTATTTTCGTATAACTATACTTGAAATTAATATTCAGGATAACGTGAGTGTGGTTTTACAGTATCAGAGATTGACAGCACTGGATTAATGATCTGTCTCAGCAGATTTATCGGCTTCCTCAATTAGCATTACACAAACTGGAATATAGTTGTAATTTGAACATATATTTGATAATATTCTTGAATCCAGTATTGAGAGTAATGTTTACTGGGCTTAAAGAATTTATCTTAATTACTTTACGCTGAACATAAAACACAAAAGTTTTAAAACAAAGCTTTTTGATAGATTACTAATCCAATGTCATACAGATTTATGGATTTGTGATGCTAAACAAAGTTTAAGTTCGTTAAAACGATTAACATAATGCTAGTCGATAAACAATGCAGATTGATATACGCTAACGACGCATTTTCCTAACATGAACCTGTTGTGCCGTGAAACCCTCTGACTAATATCATGTACCCAATCACCAATCAGAACATTAATTTGATCAGCTATTTACTCTACAGCTTAGTGTCTCTGATTTGGTCAAAAACACACCAAACCAACACTACTGACCTTTACTCGATAGCCGAGTTCCTATTGGTCCGTTATTCTCGAACTTTTTCACTATGTCTTGCCATGAGTCTAAAAGTTGACAACCAGCCTCCCCTATATCTTATATTTCAAACAGGTAATATTTATTTACAGATACACCGGATCGCATCACATCCCTAAGTGAAAGACAACAAATGTACATGGACAACTCAAAAGTTGCTGTGAATAAGCGGATTGTATGTGGTAGACTGGCAAGAAATTAGGACTAGGAAATCGTACAACAGTAGTTCATGTGTCAACCAAAAGCTCTTGATAAATGTAATATATATATGATCTAGTTAATTAGTAATTATACAGCAAAATCATAATTCGGAAAACCAGTTGTAATATCAACAAAATTCGTCAAATGTTTACGCATGGAATAATAATAATAATAAATAGAACAATATAGAGTTGAGATCATGAGTCAATCGAAGCTAGACCACCATGGAAAACCTGGAATCACTGGACGGCCGTTTCGTCCTATTGTGGGACTCCTCAGCAGTGCACGTCCACGAACCCACTCTCGCGGGATTCGAACCCAGGACCTACCAGTTTCGAGCCGAAGCCCTTAACCGATAGACCACTGAGCTGGCATCCAACGGTGTTAATTTCTAACTTCAACTGATTCACGAAATTGAGCAACCATTCACCAATGTCATCAGTGAGTTCCTATCTCACAACAGACCTGGTTGAACTCCACCGGTTACTGCTTCTCACTAGAACTCCAGGAAATACCTCAAGGAGTCAGTCACTAGTGAGCACCTGATCTCAACTCTATAAATTACTAAAATCTCCACAAAACCCCTTCTGAAAATAGAAAAATAAACAATTAGAACAGAATCGATGAGAAGATCTAAGTTTAGTGAGTTATCCACACGCTGATGAATTGCCAACTTCATACTTAAGCTTTATGTTGTTATCTATGCCTAACATATCCAGTGTCAAACAATAACAGTTGAATAAATTCCTTCCTATATAAATAGTTGCTATAAGAAAATAAATATAACCTTTCATGACATTTGTAAAAATGAATCGATTTATACAATACCTTTCAATTGTGAAGAGACGATTCAGTGAATAATGTAATAGAACTCATCATTATTTTTATCATAAGCTATACCCTAATTTCATAGATTGTAATTGGTTCCCTTAAGAAGCAATATTTTTTCCTGAACAAGATCTTGAAGAAGGGAAAATAAAATTTATGATCAATATGAAAGTAATATGTCTTTTTTATGAGAACTGAATAGATGAGATATTGATAAAGCAGCTCAGTGACAGCAGTGTTTTGACATTCAACTTAATTCTGAACCGTAAACATGATGTCTATGTGCATATAACAAGTTAGTCTAAAATTCAAATACATTAATTTTTATATATTCTAGCTACACCGACCGAGTGTTTGTGTTAAAGTCTTTGTTCCATTGAGCGTGCAACGACTCAATACATTACAACTCTACTAGAACTTGGATTCACATTTTTAAACCGCTGCAGTACAACTCCAACAAAATGCTACTTAGCATATAACTGTAGATGAATGTAATTAATTATTTTTTCCCTTACTCAAAAGTGAGTTTGAAAAATTGTCGAATATTTTGTCAAAATAATTGAGAATAATGCATCCGAGTTATATAATGAACTATCATAGGTCTGAACCCCTTCAATACTATAACGCATACAACTACTTCTATTCTTCTTATACTTCAACTAATCTATAAGACAGTGGTTACTCAGAAAATTCAATGGATAAATTGAAGTATAAATGAATAAAATGATTGCTCATAGAATAATCTTTGACATGAAAACAAGTCGATGAATCAACGTATACCCAACAAATAAATCTAGGACAACTGTGATTACAATTAAAATCAATGACAATTAGTAAGTGAATATAAAAGACCTATTGGAGATCTTTCTATTTGTTTTCAATAGTTTTTACAACAGAATTAAGGATTTCAGGTGCATCTAAAGTCTGAAAATGTTGAAGTTGACTAATCGAAACTGTAAATAATGCAAGAAATTTTTCACCGTACTATAGTCTTTTTTCTTGGTTATTAAGTGAAATCTAGTTGAATTAAAGAATTTTAAGATATTAATCAAGTTATTGACAAGTGGGAAAAAGGGATATAGTAGGTATTACGCTAATTTCAGTTAAAGTTATGAACTGTAAAGAAAACAATAACAACAGGAAAAAAAACAGACAATAGACAGAAGCAAAGTAACAGTTTGCTTAAATTTTATAATGGTGCAATATCGTGGATTGATTGAAGTTAGACATTAACAACGTTGGATACCGGCCGGCTCAGTGGTCTAGAGGTTGAGCGTTCGCCCGCGAAACCAAAGGTTCTGGGTTTTTAGTCCCGAGTGAAGGGTCGTGGATGTACACTGCTGAGGAGTCCCATACTAGAATGAAACGGTCGTCCAGTGCTTCCAGGTTTTCAGTGGTGGTCTAACATTCATCTACTAATGATATTAAATGAAACTCAGCATTCGCCACAACCCTATGCTGATGTAAAAAAGATAATTTCACGGTACCAATATTTATGCTTTGGAATTTTACATTGTTTACTTATGCTAACCACCTATTTGATCATGATTATTTCCGATTAAATTAATATTGATTGTGATTTATTTGTTATTTCAAATAGATCAGTCAGATCCATAAACAATAGAGGTTAAGTGAAACTATGTTTTAAGGGAAAAATCATATACAATTGACCTAAATAAAAAAAACATTGATTACTACACTTGTCAACTTTCATTTATCTTGAGGACATCAGTTATTTCTTCCGTTTTACTAGCGAACCATCAGTCAATAAACTGAAATTCAAGTTAGATCTGTCATTATTATTTAATGCCAAGTAAATCAAGTTCTTAAGTATTTTGACACTTATTTCAGATAATATTATCTATATACCCAGCATGAGATTAATGCTAATATGAGTTTTTGTTCATAAAAAATAACCAGAATTTGCCCATTACGTATGAAGTATTGTCATAAAAACCGATACAGTTCAGAGTGATATCCTGCTGTTATATTTTGCAAGCCTAAATAGTTTTCAGTACGTTAAGTTATGCAGATCTATTTTTTGGTAATTATTAAATCAGAGAACAACATCAGCACGAACTAACATTTACCAAGCAGTAACTTATAATCACAAACCAGTAAAGAATGATTCAAGGTTTATGACATCACTGCAGTATAAGCCCTTGATTCCACGGTAGATTGAGTTCAGGACATCTAAACAGCGAGTGTTGCATCCGAACTTAGTAGTATACGGTTTTTAAAGTTGTTCAGCAATAAGATTATTATCAGTTTGAAAGATTAATGAAAATTTATCCGATTCAAAGATTGTTTACATTACTAAGTGGCATCAACTAAGAAGCTATCGAAAGACCAGAAATTATTGAAGAACTGATATATAGTAATTTAGACATACGTGACATATGTGATCAATATACCAAGAAATATCATATCGTACATGATGGATGTAGGTAGTTTCCATCAAAATTACGATAATGCACCTTTATTTTAGAAATAATTTATGGAAATTAGCGAACGATTATGAATCACGTAGGCTGATAAACACAACAGTTAGACAATCATTTTAATATTAAAATCAAAACATGTAGTCTTTTACTCCATTCCCTGAGAGGAGAACATGTCTAATTCCATCTTACAACACTTCTATAATAACCAGCTAAGCGATTCCATAATTCTATTGTTACTAATCAATCAGTAGGTAGCCTGACATCGTTACGAAATTTTGCACACAGTTTATAGAAGCAATTTAGTTTAAACAACAAATATGTTAACCTTCAATTGTTTTTACTCACTGAGGTCAATCGTAAATGACCTCTACTATGGATCGATTGTGGGTGACCAAATAACTGAACAATAAAACAGTTTACAAAATCAAATAGACATTTTTTATAGTAAAAAAAAATCAACAATAAATTGAATTTTCGCACCTCAGTAATATGTAACGACTTCAAATTCATAAGGTTTCACAGCATGATAAACAGTTTACTCATAGTTTGCATATTTGTGGACATTAGTAACCACAACTATCTATAAATTAAACCTTTTAAAAAGACTGAATTTAGGTATATCTATTCCACCTGAACCAAATGTTTACAAGTCATTTCCATTTGTAGATTCATTCAGTTATCAATGGTAATCAATGTAGAATAAATAAACCATCCTGTTAACCGATGGTTTTCAAAAAAATCTATTTTAAACAGCCTGAAAGAATATGTCGGCTTTTATAGATCTAATGATGTTGAAGTAGAAAAAAATTTTATGATTTCTCACTTATACTTCTAGAACATAGCAGGCCTATTTTAGAAAAAAAATAGCGGCGTGCTATGCTATTTTCTCTTTGAAACATTAAAATATTTTAATACTAAGTGAAACACATCAACTTCGGTAATATTTTTTCTATTTACTTTTACACCAGCAATCAATAAATTATTTACATGGATCAGTAATTATAGTAACATATTTCAGGTATATACACCAGAATGAAATTGTCTTAATGTTGGTGATAAATATAATCCACTCACCAACCAATTAACTCGATTTGTAATGCATAATTAGTGTACCTTACATGTTGTATTCATTGGTTCATTTTTATCCTCCTTTTAACCCTTGTAATTAATGTAAGACTAGTATACATCGTAAGTCATCAACATTATACGTAAACTATATATTCCTTACTGTATTTTCGAATAATCACTGGTTTGCTTAATATATTACTATTAAAGTTAAGTTGAGGATTTCAACCAATAGAAAGTTTTATGAAGCGCCGTCATTCTATCTACAAGATTGTTTTATTTCAAATGTTTTACTTGATTGGTCATCAGTTTCTGTTTGTTCATACGAATTACCTTGGGTTCGTTGTGTTCAGTGACTTACGTCATAGGAAGTTCAACAGTTGAGTGTTGTTATGTTTTAGAAAAATAGTATTTGCAATAATAAATCTTAGTGTTGAAAGTTTCATGTGAGTTGACTGAAGTTTCTATACCACATTAGCACGACGAGACGGACTTACAAAGATGAACAGAAAATGGATCGAAGTAAGAACAATAGTAAGAAGAAAGGATAAATATTGCAGATATTGTTTAAAATACAGAATGGGAAGTTATTTTTTACAGGATACAGTAATATAAGATCTAGAGGAGGACTAAAAAAAATCTGAATGATACTGTTTTCTGACTACATCTTAATCAAGCTATACTTCTGTATACTTCTATGTATAGTAATTACCTATGCAATGTTAAACAGTTGGAGTTTCTAAAATCAGTTTAACCAAAGTTTCATGATATTATTTAACTAAATGTCTTTAAACTTAGTTAAGACTTCTAAACAACAGTCTGCAGTGATCAGTGTTTATCCATCTGACGTCAATCAGTAAACTGATACAACTATCCAAGTGATTGGAAATTATTACAAACAGCTCAATCAACCTAAAATCATGTATGTAGTGATAAAAACAGGGTAATTAATATACCAGTATATGGTTAAATGTATCAACAAAATCATCTCTGCTAATTATGTTTTATGAATACATAGACAATTAGACACAAATGTATACCTAAGGTAAATGAAGGAAGACGATTTTTTCTTTACAAAAACAATAAATAACTAATGATTATTCGTTGTAATGAATAATTAATCCATAGGGTATAATTTTGTTCATTATAAGAAATAAACGAATCACTGATTGAAATAATAAACATTAAGGATATGTGTTTGCTACGACTTTTCTATAATGGTGGTTACGGATAAGTTAGATATCGATTTATAATTTGCATATTTAATAATTATGACTACACTATAATTAAGAATGTACCAATACCAATACTTATATATACAGTGTAAATGAATAATAAATATCAGTGATTCACCAGTCTAGAATATAATTTGGCTAGTAAAGTATTATTGTTATTATCATTAAATAAAACTTAGATAAATATAAAAATGGGAGAGAAATATTAATTTTGGCTGTTTGTTATAATCGCAAATTAACTTACATCAGTTAGCTAGATTCCAGTCCCTATAATCTATATGTGAACTAAGGTAACATATATAGGCTTCAAATTTTTTATCAAAGATGTCATAAAAGCAAAAGTCGAGTATCATGAAATGACCGAGAGAACAACAGTGATATTAAACGCAGGATGCTAGACAAAGATGGCATATTGAAGTGATTGACATTTGTATTACGTTCATTTATCCATAGCTTGTCTAGAGTTGCGATTTTTGTTTGTGTAAGAGCAAGTTTGGAAAATAAGCCAGAATTGGTAAAACAAAGACACGAAATCAATTTATTAAATAATTGACTGTTAGCTTGAGTCGTGTTGATTGAGGCAATCTATCTGGTTACGAGTTCTGTGATAACTGCGATCAGCGGTTGAAGACGTTTAGTGATATCTTTCACAATCATTCTATGCATCGTCTCTTTATATTTCTCTAAATCATTGATTTCAATACTTTTTTGATACATATCATTACATCTTGAACTTTTAAACCATGTTATTGAATTTGTTCAATTCCTTCTTATTAACATTGCTACTACATTAACTTGGTTCTTTTCCTGTTCATCTTTACTAGTTAATCACATTGTTTTTATGTGCTATCCGGCTTTATGTTGACTATAATTAATAACTGATTGAATTAATTCTATTCAGCAAATTCTGATTAATAACAAACTACCATTTAATGAATAACAGTTAATAAACAGTAGAATTATCTTTAAAAGTGAATTTTCTTTATTCTGAGAATGTAAAACTGAAAATACTTTGAAAATTTCGTTTAGGATTTAATTTATAGATTATAGGCTAAATGTTAAATTGAGTAAAATCTAAAATTTCGCCCAACAGTTTAAAGTAGTAATTATAAATGAATATAAATTATTATTATATTTCATTTCATTGAGATCGTGAATTGATCAATGTCAGACCACTATTGAAAACCTGGGAGCATTGGTCCTTTTGTCCTAGTATGGGACTCCTCAATGGCAGTGCATATCTACGATCTTACACGTGAGATCCAAACCCAAGCTCTCGCGAACACATAGTCCCAGGACCATTGAGGCGGGGGTTCAATGGGGTTAATGTCTAACTTCGACCAACCCATGATATAGGGTGACTATCCTCTATTGTCCTCGGGAGGGGGGTAAGTGCCTTACATCTGACATCGTTGAACTCTACTGGCCACGGCTTCTCACCAGAACTCCAAGAATTACCTCTTGAAGCTAGTTACTATGCCCCCAAATGCCCTGGTACGGCCGAGAGTGGGGAGAGTCTACTCTCCCTCTCGAAATGCTCTCACATGGCCAGCGAATATATAGCCTCTACCAGGGAAGTCCTACTCACTGCCTTCTCGTGCCACGGGTGTTGTTTACGAAAGTGAGAGGACGAAAAGCGAATGTCCGGTGCTTTAACCGGGTTGGTGGACACGGAGGGTCCACCTAGGGGAGTTGGAAAACCCTGATTCCAAACCAATGGTGCACATGGGCTCCAGTATCCTGATGGAACGAATGGCGGACGAACCTGTCATTGGTCAACGGCTACCATGGGACTGCATCTCCTCACGATGCTCCACTACCTTGTGGATCAAACCTTTTGGTCAAAGGCTCGGGGTGTGGCCCCCTAAGAAAACCACCTGCTTCGGTTTGGGCACCCGGGCAGTATCACAGCCCACACACAAATAAATGAAATGATGAACTCTATTGACGATACTATCCCTGCTGATACTAGAAGCAAGACAATTTACATTATTATTATTACCTTTATTATTGTTATTATTATTTACCATATCGCTAACTCACCCCCTTTTATCCCCAATTTGTGTAACCTTACTTTTCAACTTATGCAGCAGCTCGCTCTTGGTGGAAAATCTGTCCTATCTAAACGATCTCCAGTCACTGTCTGGTTGAAAGTGAATGCTTCCACCGATTATGAATACTGAAGCAGTCTTTCTGAAACCACGTACGCCGTTCAAGCTGGCTTCCTTCAACGTTCGCACACTAATGCAGATCAGACAACAGATAGGGCTGGCTATGTCTTTGGAAGGTCTTAATGTTGATGTTTGTTGTCTATCCGAGACCCGTATTCAAGACTCTAGTGAAGTACTACAAATCCGCTCTCCATCTGTCGCCTCGAAAAGCTTGTTCCACGTGCGCTTATCCGGGGACCCTGTGGCATCTTCGTCTGGTCTTGCTGGCGTTGGTGTCGCACTAAGCGCTAGGGCTGAGGCAGCACTAATCGATTGGATCCCCATTAACAGTCGGTTATGTGCTGTTAGATTAGAAAGTCCCATCAAACAGAGAAGAAATCGGCGTGAGAAACGGTGTCTTTTCGTCATCTCCGCCTATGCCCCGACCGATTGCAGCCCGGATGCAATCAAGGATGAGTTTTACCACCAGTTAACATTTCTTCTCCAGAAAGCGCGTTCGACAGATATTGTAGTACTAGCCGGAGACTTGAATGCACAGGTCGGGCGTCTAGGCACAGAAGAGAGTCGTTTAGGTGGCCGATGGGGACTTGTTGGTCGCAGGACAGACAACAGGGACCGTTTGCTGCAACTGTGCACAGACCTCAACCTGTTTCTGGCCAGCACTAACTTCCGGCACAGTCATCTCCGGTGTGCCACCTGGCGTCCTCCCTCTGCATCCCAAGCCTGGACTCAGATTGATCACATCGCGATCAGCTACCGCTGGCGTGGTTGTGTACAAGACTGCCGCTCCTTTTGGAGTACCTATCTGGAGTCTGATCATGCCCTGGTCTGAGCCAATCTCACCTTACTTTTCAGTGGCCGAAGGATTGACCACCACCAACGGATTGATGTTAGTAAACTGGCTGCAACTTCTGTTGCAAGTAAGTATCGAGCGGAGCTAGCCTCTAGGCTAGCTACCACCCCACCGAAAAGTATAGATGAGCATTGGTTGCTTCTTCACGACGCCATGAAAATGGCGAGTAAAGCCGCTTGCGGCTTCGCGAAACGTCCCGCTTACAAGCACTGGGTTTCATCTGGCTCCTCACAACTGATGGAAGCCCGTCGGTCTACTCCGGATGACAGTGAGTTTGACCACAAACGAAGGCTGTTACGCAATGAAATCGGGCAAAGCTTGTGTAAGGACCGGGAAGCCTGGTGGTCGGAGCGTGCTAATGAGATGGAAGCAGCAGCTGCATCTGGTAACTTCCGGAAGCTCTTCCAACTCATCCGAGCCACTGGCAGCAAGAAGTCCGGTGTGAGTGAAACAATCTACGAGGATGACGGGATGCCAATCACTAACATCTCTCGACGTCTTGGACGTTGGGCGGAATTTTTCGAAGGGCAGTTCGACTGGCCTGCTGCTCCGGCAACATCAACCAGCTTGTCCTCCCCCCCATGGCCGGTGACGACTGATCCACCAAACGAGGCGGAAGTCCGCAAGGAACTCCAACTCTTGAAACGTTACAAATCACCGGGCCCAGATGACTTACCTCCGGCTCTTTTTAAAGATGGTGGTGACTTTCTGACTAAGGAATTGACTGTGTTGTTTGGAAAGGTTTGGGAGCAAGAAAGTGTTCCAACATCATGGTATGAGTCGATAGTCGTCCCTATCTTTAAAAAGGGTTCACGTTGTTCCTGCAATAACTATCGGGGGATAAGTCTACTTTCGATTGCGTCCAAACTATTGGCTTCTATCATTCTTCGTAGGTTGTTTAAAACCCGAGAACGATTGACTCGCGAGGAGCAGGCTGGTTTTCGTTCTGGTCGAGGATGCATTGATCACATCTTCACCCTCCGCCAAATGTTAGAACACCGTCATACTTATCGCAGGCCAACATTCGTAGTGTTTCTTGATATCAGGGCGGCCTTCGATTCGTTGGACAGGACTGTTCTCTGGGATTGTCTATTGAAGAAGGGTGTGCCTGAGAAGTTCATTAACATCTTAAAGGCCCTGTACACGAACACCTCAGGCAGAGTGAGGACATACAACCACCTTTCTCCCTTGTTCCATTCGAGCAGTGGGGTTAGGCAGGGTTGCCCGATCTCACCATTCCTCTTCAACTTTGCCATCGACGACATCCTGGAAACAGCTCTGGTGGATGTAAGTAATGGCGGTGTGGATATGTTGCCTGGAGAACGACTTCTCGACCTCGAATATGCGGATGATATTGTCTTACTGTGCGACAATGCTCAAGCCATGCAATTCGCACTTAATCAGTTGGCAATCAGTGTCCGCAGGTACGGTATGTGCTTTGCACCCTCCAAGTGCAAGGTACTCCTACAAGACTGGCAGGATTCTCATCCTGTACTCACCCTGGATGGTGAGGAGATCGAAGTAGTTGAGAAGTTCGTGTATCTAGGTAGCTATATAAGTGCTGGTGGTGGCGTGAGTGATGAGATTGATGCACGTATAATGAAAGCCAGAGCGGCTTATGCCAATATGGGCCATCTTTGGCGCCTTCGTGATGTTAGTCTGGCTGTAAAAGGTCGGATCTACAACGCGTCGGTGAGAGCAGTTTTGCTCTATGCTTGTGAAACCTGGCCTCTCCGAGTTGAGGATGTCAGACGTCTCTCTGTGTTCGATCATCGTTGTCTCCGAAGGATTGCTGACATCCAGTGGCAACACCATGTTAGTAATGCAGAGGTTTGGCATCGTGTGTTCGGGCGCAGAGACGATAATTCAATTGGTGTCACCATCTTGAAACACCGACTTCGGTGGCTTGGACATGTTTTACGAATGTCGTCCCAGAGACTTCCACGTCGTGCATTATTTGCCGACTCTGGGACTGGTTGGAAAAAGCGGAGAGGTGGTCAATGTATGACATGGTGTCGTGGTATGAGAGAAAGGTGCAAAGGGCTAGCTTCTGTTGGTCCTTCACGACTCCCTGGCTGGGGTCCGAGAGATGGTGCAACACAGTGGATAGAGACGTTATCAGATATGGCTCAGAATAGAAGCCAGTGGCGATCCTGCTGCAACCTTCTTTTACTTTCTACATAAAGAGTGGTTCTAACTTTTCTAACTGAAAGAGTCTTCCGGTTGTACATTTCAGTCCGCCTTATCTTTTCATCCCTTCTCTTCCTACTTTCATTATTTTGTGTGGCGCATATGTACCTGGTGCCCTTTTGTACCAATATATATGTGTCTAAATAAATAAATAAATACTAGTGAACAAATAATAATTTTCAGTATAGGGTTGTGGAGATTGTTAAGCTTTTAGTGATATCATGAACCAATCAAAGTTAGAGCGCCATCAAAAACCTGAAAATATTTTCATTAATTTATAAAACCACAGTTAACATAATACAAGATCACAAAAAGAAAAAAATTGGTCGTTACTACAAAGTTCTGTTAAAATAATACACTGTTGAATAGGTTTATGAACTGAATGGGATATATTTACAAATTTTAGTTGTAAAACAATTTCGAAATAGTAATAAAACTTTTTAAATGTGTAAATTTATCGCAAAAAGAAAAAAAACTGAACATAAGTAGTTGGTGTGCATCCATTTTATAGCACCTGATATACGGTTATTTTGGTTTAAAGGTGAGTTTATTAAACTTAAACAGACAAAATCTAGTTATAAAGGTCATGGTAATTAATATTAGCATACGTTTAAGTAAGGATGTTAACCGATCCCTATTATTAAGAATAACCCTTTTTTATTAATAATGCTTATATTCCATGCGAAATAAATATCTACACAATTACAGGGTTATCACATAAAAGAACACCTAAGTAGTCAATATAAATTTATTATCACTCTTTGATTCAAAACAAGTGACGTCTAACAGTTAACATTATAAATTAAATAAAAAGTTACAATTTTATGTGACGAGCCGTAATTAGGTCAGTCCGTTTGTTTCAACAAGTCACTAGTTATGCTTGCGATAAAAATTCATCTTGATTGATATCTAAGATGCAGAACCACCTACTGATCATGAATGTATGTGTTAATTATGCTCTGCTCATTTATCGTTGTTACCGTCTTTTCCAGCCTTCCTCACTTGTGATAAATATGCCTTTTTTCATCATGAGTCGTAGATATTGTTTTAAGTAGTGACTTTTTAATAAAATTTAATATATTTCCAATTGGTTACCATTTATTTCTTATCAATTACAGAGACTTTAGGAAATTTGACTGTAATTATTTGGGTTCTTCTTATGTTCTGAATGAACGGAACTTTTGCTTTAGTTGTTTGTTGGGTATTTTATTGCCGATCGAGTTTCACAATAATCGCCGAATCATTTTGCATCTCTTAGATTCAACGAATATTTTAATGGAAAATACTATAAGTGAAAAATGTAGGTCAACTTTTTAACCTTAATTATTTTTGTATTATTGTATTTGTAGCACATATATATACATCAATTTTAACTAAAAAAGATGATAGATATTTATATACTACTTATGAAACAATATTTAAATGTTTTAGTTTCAAACATCAATTATCCAATGAAATAACAAATAAATTTATGAATTTATTCATAATCAGGTAAAACATATATCATACCAATAAAGGACAAAACCAAAAATATGAGTATTCAGAAAGATGATAATTATTGAAATTGTAGTGAAAGTAAAAATTCAATAAGAATCAAAGAAAAAACATATTTGCATGATGATCATTGAAAATAAAGTACCTGAATTATTTGAACTTCTCTTTTTGTTTTTTTCCTCTGAATCTACAGTCAACTTTAACTATTTTATTTAATTATTGTTTTATTGTATAAACAAAACTGTTTGTTTACAATGAGAATAGTTTGAAAAAATCTCGAAACACTAATGAACAATTTATTTTTGTATTGGTTGTTTGAATCTTTCCATTGACGTTTGAGACTGTAATTGACCAGTCTCTTATTAGCATATGTGCATCCTTTTTGGATTGACTCAATATTACCTTAGATCACAAGCATTAGAAGCAAAGATGGATGGTAGTTAGCGGTGAAATCCAGGACCTGCGTTTCGTCCCGTTTGGGACACTTCAGTAGGATTCACCTTCATCCTGGAATTGATGTTCACCGCGCGAATCGAAACCTGTACTATTCGCTTTAGATCATATATACATATATATTACAAAATATCTGGTTTCAAATGAAAATCAATACCAGTTGAAAATCGAAATAATTAAACATGACAATGATGATGAGAACGATTACGACAGTTGTCATAAACTAAATATGATTATCATTTTGACATATTTTGAATAAAAGATTCAACTTAGTTACTAATAATTTCTGTAAGATAAACGGCATATAACATGTGATTGAAATAATTTGGAAAGAAAAAATCCTACTTATATAATTTACGTCATAATTAAAATAAAATTGATAATTTGTTTCATGTAACTAACTGCAAAACGTTTTATGAAAATAGGTAGGAGAAAGATAGAAAAAGAATGACTTTTCATTGTTGTTAATAATTATGAACCCGTTAGGTATTTATTCGCATAAAATTCAATACACAAATTCTAGTGAATCACTAATGATAAATTAAAGGGGGAAAACAGTTTTAGAACGTTCCGTTTGTTAACAAACAGAATAGACTTTAAAATAACAGAATGCAAATATGAAATGATGCATAGATAATTATTTTTATTCATTATTTTATATAGTTGAGATCATGAGTCAATTGAAGCTAGACCACCATGGAAAACTTCGAAGCACTGGACGGCCGTTTCATCCTATTGTCGGACTCATTATTCATTACTCAGTTTTAGTATCAATGAATTGCATAAATTGTGTAAGTATTAAGTTTTATGAAATTGTAAACAATTTACGCTTAGAATTTGCTTAAAGAACAAGCTGATAATCTCATTGATTAAATAAATCAAACTATTAAACGGATCACCATCGAAATCCTTCTCTTGAACAAACACGTGTTCCCCTATCGTCTCGTAATGGGAACCATAATAAAAAATTAAACACCAAGCGTTTTCAATAATATTTATTCCTTAATACTCCTTCATCATTACAGTTGGTGCATTTGTCCCAATCTTCAAAATTAAAAGTGAATTCACTCTTAAATATGTACCTTTACCGAATTCGGCTTGATAATTGTAGATAAATTGACCACCAACTAGATTGTTAAAAATTAAGCTGATTATATTTTTGTGATGGATTCCCTGACATTCCACGAAGTAGTGTAAGTTGCCTTATTAGAATAAATAGATTTTACTTTAGGATATTGTAAATAAGTAATTATTTTTGCTACTAATTAATAAATTATATTCTTCCAAAATAAATGATCAACCTATCCTATACTGTGATTGATTTTTTATGAGACCTTCATCTTTGATCAAATCGAAATCATCTAACAAAGCCCTTGCTTTGTATGGCCTACGTTACCTAATAAGCACTAATAAGTACACATTGATGTAGACCAATGCGAAAGTTTTTCCTTGACACACGAATCGTAAGGCAGCCGGAAAAGATTGATCAAAACTTGAAAACGTAAAATTTTTCCCCAAAGATTTTCTGCAGCGGTACGTTTCCTGAACTTTATGTTCATGAAGTTTTTTTTAGAAACTATATAAGATCTTGCAGATTGTAAATTGAGTTTCGTACTCCACTCAACAAACCTGGATGGTTTGATCACACGTCCAATGCACATTCCATAATATTTTCATTTTAGCAAATCCGTAAGCAAAGCTGTACAGTCCGTTTATTGAGTTGTGGTGACAGTAAAGTGTTTATAATGGAATGTCAATACCCCCGAAAAAAGTTTTCAACCATTAAGGCTATCAGGACTCAGTGGCCGAGTGGATAACGCGATGGCGTTTGAAGCGAGGGTACTGGGTTCGAGTCCCAGAGTGAACATCAACTCTGAGATGCAGGTACATCCAGCTGACGAGTCCCAAATAGGATGAAACGCGCGTCCTGGATTCCACTGCTAGCCACTATCCATCTCTGCTAACCATTAAGGAAAACAGTTTAAGATTGATCAGTATGACAGATATCCAGTATTGGAAATAAATACTTTAAAAGTACACGAACAGTTAAAGTAAGTATGTATAAAATATAATAATAACATACTAGTAGTATCGCAATGAGTCAAAAAGTGAATTTTCGTTTATTTTTTTCTTTGTAACATAGTGTAGGTTTCTTTTCAGTGAATAAATAAACTTAAAATCTATACAAATTTAAATAGTATAATAGATAAATGATTCTAAATACTTTGTACGTCCAGAACATGTCCAATCGTGTTAATGCAACGTTATTTAGATCCTGTAGCATGATTTGTTATGAGATTTACGAAATTAATATATGTGACTACTCACAAATTACGGAGTAACTCATAATTACAAAATTTGGCTAGGATATTCTGTAAATAAGTAACCGATTTTATTCTCTTCGATATTTACATATTCCATTCTTCAGTCAATGATTCAGAATATAACCGGATAAGGATTCCTGGAACCATTTTTTTGAATTATTTACAATTCCTTCTATCTCAATCGTGTCAGTATTTTATCGAATTGATGAAAAACTTAGGAACAAATTTAAAAAGTTTTTTTCTCAGGCATTTATTTGTTTGAATCAATATTGCAATGCATGATTAGAATGAATTTAATTAATGCAAACAGACTGGAGTACAATACAAGACTATATAAAAATGAACACAAACTATTGCAATTTATTTACATTTCTTTTAAATTTATTTTATGAATAATTATGGTTTATATTGTATATTTGATTGACCTAATGACTAGAGTATTTGAAAATCGACCATTTGTTGACTTATAAGTTCAAATAAATCTAATTTATTTTGATTTCAGTAAGTAATCATGATTGTCAGTAGTTAAACTGTAGATGACTATGAAAAACATCATAGAAGCTATTTCAATAATACGTTTTCTAAATGTCAATGAGGTTAGGAGTTTGAGAGAGAGACCAAAGGTCTTGGATTCCAGTCTTAAGTACAGGATCGTGAATGATCACTGCCATTAAGGAATCCCATACTAGGACGAAACAACCATCCAGTGATTCCAGGTTCTCAATAATGGTCTAACTTAGAACAACTCTTGAATTCAACCGTTAAAATTAATGAAAACCTAAAAATGAATAATAAGCTTCTTATAATACATCTACTTTTTATTGGATCAATAAATTTATTCTAAACATTAAATTGTTTACCTTCAGTAGTCAGTAGAAAAGAAAAAGTATTTTGAAAAAAAATTATGGACGATGATTTCATGTTTATTTGTAAATCGTTAATATAATTGACATTATAATCCCATATATCATCAATATTTAACATATATGCTTGATATACACATCAAATAGTCGGACTTCGAGGAATGGTGAGTTAATAAATTATAAATAACTGGTAAAAATTATGAACTTATGATGAATCAGCTTTTATTTGTGAATGAATACGTTTACGATTTACTTTATGTGACATACAATATTAAATGATGTATTACATAATTAAAGATTTTGTTATTCTTCTAGCTGGAGAAATGAGATATTTAGAATAAATTACAGGATACAATGTTCCAAAGAAACTGAGGTTGTGAGGGACCAGGGCTCTCAACAGTGCAATAGCTCGGCATTTCCTTGACACCGGGCATACCATTGATATTTCCCATACTTTCAAAATTATTAGCAGACAAAGTAGTACGGCTGCTCTCCGGTTTGCTGAAGCGATCGCGATGAAAAAAACTAAAACTAGATTTATGTATTCAAAAAGAGACGGTAATAAACTTATTACTACCCTGGTAATCCACTTCTTTTTGTTTTTTGTTTTATGGTTAATAGTTTCATTTTGGTTAATATTTAGTTTGTATTATATTCCTCTTCCATTACGAAATTATAAAACCACCCTTTCACCCACTAATTTCCGCTCACTTGTTTCTCTTAAACCATATTAACTGTTCAAATTCTACTCACTTATTAGGTAACGCATCCTATTTGTTTTTAATTCCATGAATCCTTCATTAACTCTAAAATGATCATGATACTTTCTTGATTCTAACAACTAATAACCTCTGACCTCTTGCATATATATATATATATATCATTGGCAACCTTTTGTCATTCCAATCCTTTACATACACTTACGTCAGTTGTTCCACACTATACATTATCTCAATGCTAAAATTTTAATACACATTTGGTTGTAAACAGCTAACGAGAAACCCCGAGATATAATGAATTCATGTTATTCTGCATCAATATTTGTTCTGTCTTTATTTAAATACAATGAGTGAATTTTGATATGACAATATCACAATGTGTAAACATAATGAGAACTAACCATCAAACAAATCATTAGTATAGTTTACAATCACTTAAAAGAATATTATATAATAGAAAGAAACAGTTGTTTCTGCTGCCTAATTTTCTATGATTCATTAGTTGTTATTGGTTAGTAACCGAAATCATCTTGACGATATAAATATATATATACATTTTTTTAAAGTTAAGGAAAAAGTACGTCTGTACACACTTCAAAGGACAACTGTTTTTGTCTGAATGTAAAACATTTTACATCTAGTCATTTTTTCATGTCTATCATTCTGGAATGTTCAACAAAAAAAGAGGGTATACATAATATTTAAATGTCAAACTGATATAGAAAATTAATTATTTCTAAAAATTTTCCATTAATTTTGATTTCAGGGAAAGAAATTCACATTTTAGAAATCGAAATGTCTATAATTGTTAGTACAAATGAATTAGTTTAATTGTATCTATTGGAAGAAATGAAATATATTTTATCAATTTGGTACGAACAATAAAATAGAAAATACCGGAACTTGATCGATAGCATTTGATCAACACTAAGACAGGCTTGACATGCATGACATTGATCACCACCTGGTGATCAATCAATTGTGATTACATCTCATTCCTACAGGAGGTCGGTCACGGCCCGAATAGCTCAGTGGTAACATCTCTGACTGTGAAACTGGGTGACACGGGATCGAATCCGTAAGGGAGCACCAGTTCCGTCAAGATTACAAGTACACCTTGCTGACGAGTGCCAAGTAGCACGAAACCCCGTGTTCAGGGTTTCCTGTTGACCACCTCCAACCACCATCTTACCAGAACTGATTAAATGGAATTGTAAGTATCATACAATAGAGGAAAAAAATACAATCCTCTCAAGAAGAATTTCCTATTTATTATGCTTCAATCTCTATACTATTTTATTAGGCTTTATTAGTATTGCAAACTCCGCCTGTAATCCCTCCGGGAGCCACTGCTGGTTTCAAGCCCGGGTTAAAGGAGGAGGCTTGGGTATAGGTCTAGCGACCTCATCACATTGAAAACTAACTCGCTAAAAATAAAGTTAACCTATTAGTATTGCAGAAAACAAACAAAAATAAATAGGTCTGATGGAATACTGGAGGTAGTCAGAATAAGTTATGATTTAAAGCAGCTTCGGATATTCTACATGTTGTCAAGGTATTTGAAATATCATAAGAAACAAACTAAGTTAGAAGTAAAACTATATTGTTTTCGTACAGCGGAATATCCTGACAACATGCGCTCAAAAATAACATTTTAAATTTGTCATGGGAATTCTTTAATAATACATTAAATCTACTCGATTACGAATAATTCGCATTATCCTCTTCTTGATATTTTTGACTGATATTTGATCAGTCTTGCTTCGAGATATGAGCATCCCGTGATAGCCATATTCCATTTATTCTATGTTAACCGTAAATGCTTCTTTAAATCGAAGTGAAATATTTAGGGTAGAACTTCATTTCTTTAAATCATCATACTAATACTTATCAGTAAAAACGATGAGATACTACAAATATTATGTGAAACCGCTTAGACCATGGTAAAGCAGAGAATTTAATAAACCATTTTGGACAAATTTATCCTACAATCATCAAGTTAAGATGTTAACTTTTGATTGGATAGTTACCCTATGGTCCCCTTTAAAAAAAATTATAACGTATGGGGTAATACACGGATATTCTTACCAGATAGTTATCCTAATAAATAGCCAGGAAAATGAAACGGCAACTTCAATTAACTAAACATTCAGTTCACATCGGGCACCAGCCTAATGATTTGACATTAAGCGATTAGCTGACTGGCTGACTCATGCGATATATATATATAGGTTGGGAGACTGAAATGCCTTATTTATTTCATGCTGTTACATGATTCATCTACCGTAACAATTACTCATGTTTGTCAATGTTAGTTGTAGAAACTAACCTTTGTAATGAGCAAGTTAGTCGATTGATTGAGGAAGAAAATTTTAGAAAGTTTAAATATCTAGCTTCTTGTTAAAGGCTTGAAGTATAAAATTTACTTACATCCAAATGTGGACATTTTATTTTAAATGTTTCAGTTGTCTTAGTGACATACAGAAATTATTATTGCTTACATGAATCATCCAGTTAACAGTCAAAAGGAATTTTGTTTTTAATCCTATTAACACGTTTTAGTCAGTAGAATGTCTTAAAATGATCGCGGTACCAATTACCAATAAATATTAGTTGTTTTCAAGATGTTTCGCCATATTCGATGTCTGTAAGTTGGATTCATAGCTTCGAAAGTTTAATATACTGTTACATAAACGATAAATTGCGTCTATACAAATTTTTTTCCTATGGGGATTCGAAAATAATAGAACTAATGATTCCCGATAGTTATTAAGTAAGACTTCTCCAGTCTTTCAATTACGACTGTTACTCCTCATGCAAGAGCATAGGCTGCTCATCAGCATTCTCCATCGAACATTGTCCTGAGCAATCCTATCCAACTCTTTCCAGTTGCTATTCATTCTTTTCATGTCTGCTTCCAATTCTCGAAGCAATGTGTTATTCAGCCATCTTCCCTTCAGTACTGAAGGCAAATGCTTGCTTCATGATGAAGTTTAGTGATTTCCGTAATATATGTCATATCCATTTTCAACGCCTTTTCCTAATTTCCTCTTCAGCTGGAAGTTGATTTGTTTTCTCCCACAATAGGCTGTTTTTAATGCTAATCAGATACATGAATGTTTTCACATCTTCCAGAGTTTCCCCATCAAGTATGATTGTGTTGGTGTTCTGTGTTGTATTTTAGAATCTCTCTTTTTTCCCTGTACATGTTGAGGCCTACTAATACAGAGTTTACTGCTATACTGGTTATCTTTATCCTCATTTGTTGATGTGGATGTAATAGAAGAGCAAAGTCATCTGCGAAGCCCAAGTCGTCTAGTTGTATCCAATCTGTCCGTTGTATTCCGTGCTTCCCCTCAGATTTGGTGGTCTTCACAATCCAGTCAATCACCAGAAGAAAGAAAAAGGAGATTAAACAGCCTTGTCTCACTCCGGTCTTCACTTGGAATGCATCTGTCAGCTGTCCTCCGTGCATGAATTTGCACTGTAGTCCAACATATGAGTTCCGTATGATGTATCAACCTGAAAGAAACGACCAATTTTTCTTTTTCGGTAGTTACTAACCCTTATTTATGTTGTTTACATACATGATATATGAGAAAATATTCACCATCATTTGTAATCTCAAATTCTATGTAAGAAGTTTCTTTATACACTAAATTAGTTTAATTTAGAGTATTTACAAGAGGAGGAACAAAAAGTTACTCAAATTGAGTAGTTATTCTTCAGTACAGTAAAACTTTTTATAAATAAACATTCATGAGATAGCTATTTTATGGTATTTACAAACAGTCTTAACAGTAATCTCACTTTTGGTTTATTAATTATTAGAGTCGATTAACTATGAATGGGTTTAATTCGCAACGAAAATGACTAATTTATACATTTAAGTTTACGAATTGTTGTACGTGATAGTCAGAAATAATAATAATTATTATTATTGAGTAGACAATTTGGTGATCAGTAGGATTTTCAGGTGGTATGGGTCAAAGATTGATCTGATCTGGCGTGCCACTGAAAATGAAGGAGACCCAGGTAATGATTTTGTCCTAGTGTATTGGAATCAACCTTACCAACGACTAATAAATGATTAAAAGCTGGACTTTCAGGTCTTTTAGTGGATACCTATCTTTTATAAAAATTAGTTCAGATCTTCATAATCCTGACATCAACCACGGTAATGATATATCATGATGGTCATTCATTATAATTACACTGAATATTTCGATCCGGACATATTTGAAACCTACTAGTAAGGAATACACATATGAACTTCTGTAACTCATCTCAAATTACGTCAGTAGTGAACAAAGTTATGTTTATGAGGGCGTATCTTGGAGTTTTCTTAAACTTGTAAGTTATATTCTTAATGTTGTATCACAAATCTATTAAAGTTTGAAATATAGACCATTGAATCGCATCAATCATGACGTTTAATGTTTGAGTGTTTATCATGAAAGGTAAAGGGTCCCAGGTTTGTTCCTTGGCGAGGTCATGAACAAACACTATCAGGTCTCATCCTGGAACTACCTGGTTGATCAGTTTAAATTGAGGTCAGTTTCGGACAAACACTAGTTCCATATTGTTACTAATACTTGTAATAACGTGTATAGTCTCCGTTGATTTTTTCAAGGTTTTAGAAACCTGCAAGTTTTGTGATTCGTTAATCGTGGAGATACAACTTCAGTTGTAAATAAATTTTTACCATGAAACTTCAAACAATTTAAAGAACTAATCTGAAATAATACAGAAAATTTCCAAAAACAGTCACCTGTATAGGAATCTGTATAGTGAGGTCATATTTCGCCAACCATAAGACTTTGAGTTCACATAGTTTAATGGGACCAGGGGAAAAATGTAAACTAAATCATAATCAACACAAAACCTGGTAACAAGTGTAGCTTTTCCTAACATTTCTTACGTCATCAGCACACCAATTAACTTAAACAGTAGCAGGGCGATAAACAATCCGAAATAATAAACAATAAAACAAATAGTTAGAAGATAATAAATGAAAGTATATATGTTTGGTGTAAAACTGAAATACCGAAATGTAGAGAAAGACAAAGAGTAGATACACCTCAGCCACTTTGCTAAACTTATAACCATGTCACTCAAAGTCTTCAACAACTGATCGTTGATATCATGTGGCGTATGTGTACCAACACGGCTTGGTTCAACAGTACACGATCTTACGGATTGATATCACGTAATGGTTTCTATACCACTAGTCTTTTCTAATCTACTTCTAAATCAAACAGCTTGATAAACAACTAATCATGAGGACACCCGAATTATAACACAAAATCTTAAAACGAGACCACGGAAAAATTGCAAAGAATGTTCTGAAGTAAATTTATATAGTTGTGCAGAGTAAATCCTGAAATTACTCTCATGAATAAATATTAGGAAAAAAGCCGGTTTTTAATTAACTAAGGTATTATTGATAGTTTGCTGGTGAAAAGTTGAATTTCACTGATACATGTGACCACAATATGTGTATTACCAAGAATGTAATCACATGTGAATTGAAGTTCATGTGAATGATAAATAATAAATGTAAATTTTTTATAAAATGCCATATGAAGATGCTGAATCATTAACATTGAGATACTACCAACTTTGCAAATTAAAAGTTGCTTTAGTTTATTTCAGCCTAAGAAAAAGCCTTCACGCTTCGACTTCAAACATACTAGATATATATCAACTTCCAATAAATCAGGTCAAAATTATTCCAGAAGCCGTCAACTGATGATTAACCTGTTATTTTTAAATGTAATTTTCTGAATAATAGTTCAGCTATCTGAAAAGTTTTGATATATGATTTATGCGCATTTAAAAATTCTTTAAATTAGATCAATCTTAATTTGTTGTTTCAATATGAAAACCAACAGTTTAATACAATTCAGTCTATTTTAAGATTGACAAGTGATTTTAAATAAAATGAGATAGTGTAAATACTAACATTTTCCTACACTGATCTCGTTTATCTGAGACTCTGAAAGTAACAACTTGAAAGCACGTTTTAGTCAAATATTCCTAGCAAAACAGCTTAGAATACATTATCAGTGTGTAGTTATAGAGATTATTAAGTTTTTGATTGAGATCATGCATCGGTGAATCTTAAACCACCATTGGAAATCTAAAAGGACTGGAAGGCCGTTTCGTCCCGGCACGGGACTCCTCAACAGTGCGTACTCAAGATCCCGCACGTGGGATTCGAATCCAGGACCTTCGGCCTCGAGCACAAACGCTTAAACCCTAAACCACAGAGCCGGCGTCCAACGGTGCTAATGTCTAACTTAAACCAATCTACAAAACTGCTTGACCATATTCCATTGTCTGAGATAAATACCTGTCTCTACATGACATGGATTAACTCCACTGGTCGCAGTTATGGAAGAGTGAATGAAGTCTTACATATGTGCTAGTACGTAACAGTACTCGGAACTACTATTATTTCTGTTTGACTGTCAAGCTGTTGGATGGTCAAAAGAGAATCCAGTAAGCATTGTTGATAAGCATTTATAAAAATTTAAGCCGAATTCAAATTCAAATAACTTTCAAAATCATGTGTATAAAAAACCAAACCGTAAGAATGATAGAATCTTAATCAAATCAGTAACCGTCATTTAGTGTCAAAGTAGTCGTTATTTTGAAAGTAATAGGTTAACGATTCATACTAGACTTAACAATAACAAACCTATTTTAAGCTGTTTATACACTTCAGCTAACCTTCCAGAAGACGTGTTGTGTGTTGAGTGTGGTGAATAAAATGAAATGAATGATTATAATTTGTCTGACAAAAAATATAATACGTGATTAAAATTACATTCAAGAGTCTATACTGATATATAAAATAATAAATTAAAACTGTGGTTATAACAAGAACATCAATTCTTTCATGACTTACTTCCCACTTTCCTTATAGTTTGTACGCTTAAGTATTCACCATCGTAATTAACACCAAAACATCTTGGATCAAAATGCGTTAACATTTTCACTACTAATACAGACTAAACAAATCAACCAATCATAGCTAACTTAAATATGATTGGTTGAATCGAGGGTCAGTCATAAAGAGATAATCGAGTTTTTGACAACAGTAACTTATCCTTGTCTTATAGTGTATCATTTACATTACTTATTGAGAAGAACTTTTTATATTGTATGCTAATATCGAATAAATTTCTCTCCTCTCTTAAATTGTTTATCGACCATGTCTATGAATCCATATGAAAATGATCAATAATAACCATAAGTTTATAATGTATTACTTAAATATGTTTAACTTAATATACTCATTCATTCTCCTTACTTATTGTACAATTTAGGCTACGAAAAATGTTCTCAAGTAATGAAATTAATGAAAATCTGATTTAAACTATACTCCCATCCTTTGTTATTCTTATTAAGGCTAATTTTCGAACATTGGTAATGGAAATCAACAAGATGATCTTATCGAGCAAAACACTATGCATAGATTATGTAACAAGTTTTAAATATATAAAACATGGATTACTTCATCTTCAATTGACTCATGATTTCAACCATGAAAAATACTGAAATCTCAGCAAAACCCCTTCTGATTATAATCATATGCTCACTGGTGACAGACTTCAAGAGATATTTCTTGGAGTTCTAGTGGTAAGCAGTGGAGTTCAACAACGTCTGTTGTGAGATATCAGCTCACTGAAAACAATTGTTGAACGGTTGCTCAACTTCGTGGATCAGCTGAAGTTAGACATTAACACCGTTGGATGCCGGCTAGGTGGTCTAGAGGTTAAGCGCTCACGCATGAGACTGGTAGGTCTTATGTCCGGATCTCGCGAGGCGGGATCGTGGATGCGCACTGCTGAGGAGTCCCACAATAGGACGAAACGGCCGTCCAGTGCTTCCAGGTTTCCCATTGTGGTCTAGCTTCAATTGGCTCATGATTTCAAATATTTTAAACAGTCTTATTAAGCTTGAATTAAATCCAGTTAAAACGTTTAAACGAAAATCATGACAAATTATTTACTGAAATTTATCTTAGTAATATGATGATATTTAAAAACAATTACAGTGACGGCAACTACAGTTGTATATCGATTCGTTAATATTGTAAAGAACGAGAACACAGGCGGGAACAACTAAATATATTTCAATACACTGCAGAATACCTTGATAAAATCTGAGAACCATACAGTAAATACTTCATTTGCAAAATATACATCGATTGCTTGAGACTTTGTTCTTCCTTCGTTTCCATAACAATCATTCTCTGTTCTGGTTCTCTTCTCTTCGATTTCTCTCAACCTTCTGCCACTAAGCATTCCACTTTCGATTAGTGATACATACTACTTATATCTCTCGATACCATTTACACTCACCACAATATCAGCTTCATGTTTGTGTTAGTGCTAATGTTTATATTAAAATTCAAATCAAGTATATTTCATAACATAGATGAAATTTATGTTACAAACAGTGTTTTGATTGACTTAATTCATCAACACTAAGACTAAACATACACATTCTTACATTTATACCCTGAGAAAGATGAGGTATCTAATGGATGTTCATAAATACTATTCAACAATCAATGATAATCTTTGATGAAAAATACTATTTTTCGCTCTAAGCAAGGTCGTGAAAATGTTTTGATATTTTACTTAATAATCTATTGGACAAGTGAATTGACTTGGAAAGAAGTTCGTGCTTTATATACATGTATCTATTTGATTCACTTGTTATCCATCACGCTACTAATTTAAAATGCATATACGAGTCATTTAAAATTGTTGGTTTGTATGTTAATGTTAAAAATGTAACTGATTTTTTGTTTTGTTTTAAATGACCAAAAGTACTGATCACCAAGAAACAATTATTTTAATTTTTGAAAATTAATTTCTACTTCATTGGTCTTATCAAGTAAATTCTTGCCTTAGAAGAATATTTTAATATTGTAGCGGTAAACAATCGCTTATTACAATGTCATGTGAACATCTGATATTGGCGTTAACCGTCTCAGTAGTACTGAACACAACACTAGATGAAAGAGCTCAGTTCAGAGTTCACATTCGATTAGTATGGCGTAGAATGCTTCTCCTCTGATACATAGCCAGCTTAAATTCATACACCACGATAAATTAGAATTTCTTCCAAATATATCTTCTCACTTAATCGTATTCGAATTCCTCTCTTACCAACTTCAGAATCATTTTGTGAGGAAAATCTCGAACAGCAGTATCGCAGAATCCTAAAGCATCTGACTACTCATCAACCTATACTTTAGTCGACAGTAAGGTCTTGACTTTGAATTTCAGATTAAAAATGTCAACCGAGTTGTCTTAACATATAGACATACATATAATTTATTATGCGTATATTACATATATTACATTACCTATATATACTATTACAAATATGTATAGTCTTCTGACTCTTGAGTCTTTCCTTTGGAAGCTATATGTTTGAAGTTCATGTAAAAGTCCCTTAGGTAAATTATCAGTTATCCAGTAGCTTAAGGAATCAATTTTTTTATTAAAACAAATATGAAGAGTAAGCCAGGTAATTAATTATACAAAGATAGAAAGTGTAAAAGTAGCTAAGAGAAGGTGAGGTGTTCCAAATTGAAAGCAATCCACCAAAACATTGTCAGTTTGTTTGGGTTTGATAAGCGATAATCTAACAATAAAAGCATGAATGTGATGTGTGCTACTAATGTTGGTAGACATAAGCAGTATGTAGCACCAATCGAAAGTGGAATAAGTGCCAGCAGAAGATTGAAATGATTCAAGTGAAGAGAACAGAAAGGGAAACAGAAATTATTTGTTGTAGCACCGATGGAAGATGTGCAATTAATATATTTAATGTAGAATTTCCATATTTCAGGTAGACACTCTGTAATCTCTCATTCAACAATAAATTGCTCTTCCCCACTGGAATTCTCGTTCACTACATAGTTATTCGATTTATTTTAATCTGGAATATTTTCAACAGGTATCTTAAATTTTTGATTAACGTTCTGGTCATATGACTCGTAAAACAATCTCGTATTCCTTTGATTGATTTTCCTAAGATCATTTCACTGTTTCACAACTAAAACAAGCGAAAACTATCACCTGATAAAATGAAAGATGTCAATCAGAACTGTTTATTTTTAAGATTACTATAAAAATTAGAAAGTAAAAGTTAGCCGCTTAGCAGAAATGAATAGCATTATACGATAGAGTATTTAATTCTAACAGTTACTTCATAGTTTTGGAGAAATAAATAAACCACACGGAGTTTAAAGATGTCGAAAAAAATTTAAACAACAGAAAATAAGATAGTCATCATGATTACAGTATATTGGTAAACATAATACCGAATTCATAGAATAAATTTTATTTGTATGGTAACAAACTCTTGATCTAACACAGTTACTTCAAGTAATAATTTCGTTAAAACCTACTAGTTTACTGATCCAGTATTCACTATCAATCAGTTACTAAGTGATGCCGGAGTTGATACTGTCATTATCTTGGAATACTTAGTGTATATCAACACGATTTAAGCTACGCATATAACCTTATATGTACATATAATTTGTTAATTAAAAGTGAAAATAACATAGAAACTGAACCTGTGTATTTTTAAGTTATCTCAGTATATATTTTGTACTTGACAGTGGTTAGTATATTAAGATTATAAACGCTAGTTAGAAATTTCAAAAGGAATAAGCTATAATAATTTTATTCTTGTTATTACAAAATGAATAAAATGTAGATTTCATATAACATGAACAGGTCTCATGTGAAGATTTGGAATTAGGACCTTTCAAGCTCAAGACTAACGTTTGACCATGACAATTCATTGTTAGAATTAAAACTTCTTTCGATTCACTTTATGGCCCGATGATCGCTTAACATTATTGATGAAAATAGTTTGACTCTCTGACAGCGAATTTAATTCATATTGCTAAAGAGTGGGATATAACGGTGAAAGAACTGTCGAGTGTTCTGTGATTATAAGTGGCGACTCAAGATCTATCTATGACGATTGCACCTACAAGTTGGATTAATCTCTACCAAACCTCTTCAAGCAAATATGTTATTCATTTAAATTGAATTTCGTTATTTCATCAGATCGAATCAGTTGTTAAAATATCATTATCAGTGAATATGAATTTCATCTTCGTTGAAAACCGAAAGTCATCCTACTTGACTGAACGAATAGCAATAAAGGTTCATTAAAGTTTTTATAATTGCTCACTTAATCAATAACAAGTAAACCAAAACAATGCGTTTGAAATTATCTATCATATTCTGTTACATTTACCTCATGGTTTGATTATACACCGAATAAACAGCAATAGACATCAGAATTCATATTAAAAAATCAAATCACTGAATTCAAAAGAACTTTTTGCAAAAATGCACTCTCAACCTTGACGACCAACATAGCTGACACTAGAGGAGATTAAAATAACTTATTCCATTGTCTTTTTATTGTTAAAGAAATCAGATTTTTTCATCCTCTCCATCATTTTTCTCTTCGCTTTTACATAACAGTTATTAGATGTTTTATTAACAGACTGTTCTATTCCCATGTTCAATATTATGTAACCTGTCAGTTCTCGAACTATATGTTCCAATCCATCTATTTTAGTAATTTAAATACTAAGCGACAACGTTTTATTTGAGACTCAAGATTATTATAAACAAACAAACTTAGACCAGATTTTGATAAGAATATTCATGTCTTACAGTAGCTACAATGGTTTTATATTAAAGTGATGGAATTCAGTCAGCCTTTACCAAATTGTGATCTTTCGAAATCATCTGCTAATCAGCGTTTTCCTTCATATATCATGACTTTTATTGAAACTTTACGAATCTGTATAAAAACTACTCACATGGTGGATTTATGATTATTGTTGAGATACAGATTTCATCGTTGTTCTTTCCATCAGATGTGCTTTTATTGTTAAGAGCTAGCACAGGCTGAAAAACTGCTTAATAAAAAGTTCATTGGAGAGTTGTTACATATCTAATTGAATTTCCTCTAATGTTTTTTCTAACTATTCAACTGTTAAGCAGATTTTATGTTACTATATATAAAATGTTTTTGTACAGGTTACCCAAAAAATAGCCTCACCATGCCAAATCGATTTGTTAGTTCTTATAAAATGACAACTGTGAATAAACATATTTCAAATAAAAAGAGTAAATAAAAAATATCTTTTATAACAGAACGGATGAAATGTGGCTTATATTAGAATTCAAGACGTGCATTTCGTCCTACCTGGGAATCGTCAGCTGGATGTTCCTGAATCTCAAAATTGGTGTCGACTTCGAGACTTAAACTCAAAACCATTTGCCTCAAACACTATCGCATTATCCACTTAAATAATGAGTCCAGATAACTGCTCGCTTGTTTAGTATGCACAAGATGCCCATTTGCCAACCAAGACTAATCAAGTTTCAGTCAAAAATATCAACAATGAGATGATACAAATCATTTAAAATTGAATGAAGTATCTGTTAATATTAATTTCTTATAGTTTATGATAGTCCACGAAGTTCAAGCATTGAAAATGTTACTTAAAGTTATAAACAAAGAAAAAAAATTAGAAATCAATAAATGATAAAGCAGATTTTATCATCTGCTTATTGATCTTTTTACCAACCTTAATAATGATTTGTAGACTAAATATGCTTAGCTGAAGAAAAACAAAAACATTGAAAAGGGAAATTAATTTCTTTAAAATCTTTTCCCCGTCAAAAATAAAAAAAATTGTTCGAAACATTGTGAATTTTTAAATATAAAAATAGATAAAAAGCTTTTATATTTATATGTGGTTTTGATATTCAGAAGAGTATAAACATTTTAATTGAAGTGTTTTCCTTCTCTTTCCTCTCCAGTTTCTGATTAGTTTTGTTTTTCAGAAAGAATTTTGAAACAGAAAAGGAAAGAACTTAATTTTCTCATCAGTTTTAATATATTTAGAAATTATACGGCATCAAATGATAGCTAATTAATCCCAGGGGTTTAAACCGGTCTTTGATCAGATTGGAAATCGATTGATACTTGGAAAAACTTTTTTAATGATTAGTACTGAACGTTTATGGTATTTAAATCTCATGACATACGTTTGTTAATATCGATTTAATTATAGAATAGTTTGTTAATTATAGAATAGTTATCCAAATATATGATAAGGAATTTTCTGAATGTATTATTGACATGAAAGGCTGATTATTTTGTAGGTTCTGATAGATTTACTTTTCTTTTACACAGTATGTTTTAAAAGTTTTAGTAGATGGGGTTAAATTAACAAATGATCAAACAGTTTATTCCACATTTAAATGCTCAGATTGCTTGTCAGCTTATATAACTCGGTTACCTATGAGAATAAGTTAGCACAGTGATGGGAAATGAATCAACGATCGAAATTCCGAATACAATTTATTTAATGATATCAGTCATCACTGTATTCACAAATGGTTACTTACGTTCGTCACAAGAGGAATGTTCTCTAAGCTTCTAAACGTAAATTCAGAATAACTACGAACAAAGCGTAGCGGTGTACCGTTTGTGAAGTACAAAAGCCATTATTAGTCAACGTTTTATAAATGTGAGAAATTCTTAACTTCGAATGACCTATCATATAAATTACTAAAGGACTATTGACAAAAAATAATGTTATAATGGATCTCCCATCAGATTTTACCTGGTTTCTTTCGAATTTAATTTAGTTCCTATATATATATATATTGAAGTCAGTATCATCTAAAACGAAGTAGTCATAACTTACTTTATAGTTTGATCCATGTTCTGGTAACAACTCATCAAATTTTACATAGGCATAGCTAATTCAACATTGACATTGGGATGACAGAAATTCTACTTCTATTTCTAGTTTGAATGATAATATTTTTACTGATAACCTTTAGTGTTTATAAACAAAAATACTGTTTTAATCAAAGGACAAAATTCATTAGAAATGACCTTAAAAGACCTCCTCTGAATAAGCTAATTTTTAATAGTATCTCAAACGATGTAATGAACAAAGAAACAAATATATACTTTTTAATTATGAGTTGAAATAAAAGCATACAAATGATTCCTATAAGTAGATGTTTTTATAAGAAACTTTTAAGTCTCATTAAATAACGACGGCTTTGTCAGTGGGAAAAAATGTTTTATATTGAACTGGTACAAACTGTGAAATTATCACGGAGTATTCAAATTACTTTTATCTGAATCTCTTGAGAGGTGAAAAACCAAGGTACTGGGCAAAATTGATATCATGATTTTTAAGTCACTTGATTCATATATTTTCAATCCTTCTTGAAAATTGAATATAGTAAAAATAATGTTGGAAACAGGGTTTTCATACACCAGCTTAGATGTATTATTGTAACCTTGAAGGCTGAAAGTCAGAGGTTTCATCCGTCAGCTGTCGTAGGGAGAACTAAAACAAGAAAGGTATGGATTAATCCTTCATTTCGCTACTGTTGTCGGTTTTTGATGAAATCTACTCTGAATTCTGCTATGCAGAAGCTAATTATAACAAATGTTTGTCAAGTGGATCAAATAAAGTGGGTTAATATTCAACATGATTTAAATTTCTAACCGTATTTTTGTTGAAAAATATTAAACAGTTCAGTTTTTTGTAGAAAATTTAATTGGCAATCCTTATTATCTTATAACTAAATCCATTTGTCTCTTAAGGGCTATGTTTTAACTAGGTCAATACATCGCCTTTGAATAAGTAACATAAAATAACTTTTATCAACTTGTAGAGACTACGACTAACTCGATTTTAATGACATTGCTTCACGTTCAAGGATTAAAAATTCTTCATACTGCTTTCGGCAAAATCCAGCCTCATAATTAACTTCACATGTTACATTTATTGATATTATATAACAGTACAATTAAATTATTTCAGTCTTAGTAATTTGATTGAACAGATGGATACAATTACAGACTAACTACTTAGAGTCCTGCCCATTCGTGTTTAAACTAAACTACACTTGAACAATAATCAGGAAAAATTTAGTAACTAACATACAATAAATTTCATCATATTCTTTAAAAAAATATTTGAGAAATCCAGGAACGTGGTTTTACAAAAACCATTCTTGCTAATAGTGTAAATGTGTAATTTGGAAATCATATGATATCTTAATGATAGATAAACGTGTGTCACACATCGTTATCATATTACACATCTGGTTCATATAGAATGTACACACCGTTAACGGAACTAATATGAATTTCAATACAAATGTGCTATGGTGATTCTTTTCAGTTTAAGTTATGTTTGGTAAACTAGTTCAGTGATTTAAGAAAGCATTATAAATGTCACAGTAAAAAAACCATTTATACAGTTTGTCACTTTCTAGTACAGTGAAAAATACTATGGAAATAAGTCTTTTAAGAGGTTATCTTTTGTGGATCCAAACGATATATTATACGTAACGCTGAATATGTATTGATTAGTTGCATTTTAATAAGCTTGACTTGAGAATCTGTCTTTTAATGAAACAGAATGAAAAATAAGCTTCAAGCTTCTTCTTTGACAACATTGTGAAGTGTCTCATAAATCGAGATCATTTAAAGGATGAATTACCGTGCTGAGGTATTTACAGTCACTTTGATCTATAGCTGATAATCATAGCAAAACAACGTCAGTTATGGTATCAATAGAAAGGACTAACTTCTAGATAAGTGTTTAGTTTCAGTATAAAACTCAACAGTGGCTCACATTCATGACTTTTCTTTAATCCTATAATTTACCTATTACCTTCACACTACTCAGTTGAAATCGAACAGTTCACCTCCCTACATAGAAGCAATTCATGACAATTATTCATTATCATCAATAATTATTGCATTTATCCCAACATAATAACGGTGATCAGATATTTGATGGGTTATCCTAACCATAATTTACATTCTTTTCAACACGTCTTATTAGTGTTACAAATAATTGAAATAAAACTGTTTACCAAAGTTCCACATCTAAGGCTCATAAGGTATGGTAAAAATGTGGAATATAAGAATCTCTTATAAATTTAACATTTAACGTGTCAAGTTTTAATCAGGTGGTTTAATATTTCTATAAAAAAAACTTAAAGTTTAACTGAAGTTATTGTAATTCTGATTAAATGAAACTGGAAAACTTAAATAAATAAAAAATACTTTGTCTCTGGAGCATAATAACGAATGAATAAGAATGGATTTTCATATCCTGATGACGAACCACAAGAAATACGTCCCGAAACTTTTCAGCTGATGTAATATTGTTTTTTTGATCATTAAATACATAATGTACAATCTAATGATAAATGAAAAAAATCAAAAATTATTAGTCTGGTAAATACTGAGTTTATGTGAAGGCTCTGAATCTTTATGAGATATCACAGGAGATTGTAATGAGACATGTTACTGCCCATATGAGCTAAAAATTTCAATCATTGTAATACTAGCTTACGTTCAGCTATAGTTTCATCAAATATAAAATTAGATTAATAATGTTATATCCACTTAGTGTTGCTATAAATAAATGTCACTTAACAGATGGATTGTATACATACAGATGTTATTCTGTTTCAATGCTAATTTTCATTGATTGCTTATCAAACAATGCATTTGTCATCAGAGGTCTTATACTCTTGAATAGATAAGTCGTTGAATTGTTGATAGTTTATTATACGTGGGAATCAAATCTATACAACAGTAAGATGTCCCCATGCTACGGTACATTGCCTTTTTAATTGAAATTTCACAATAACTTGGTATTATTTATTGTTATTGGCTTTTCACTCTACAATGGTTTCAAATACAATTACATGATGCACAGTGCTTCTCGTAATTCCTTAAATAACTATTATTTCAATATGGATAATCTTTAAAAATCTAAAGCAATAATGTCTACCTGAATAACCAATGGGTAAAGTGTCTGAATGTCATACTAAGTTATACCTCCCTAAAACATACAGGATATACATGTTCCCACAAAACTGGAAGTACATGATGATGACAAATACCGACTAGCGTGAAATCTGAGGTAAAGGTTTCTTGACAGTCACCTGAAATTAATTAACAGAAATTAAAAATTATTCTTGCTGCAGAATAACATTTTCTGTCGAAAGTAACAAACCATTCCAAGTTGAATGAACAACGCCAGTATATCTGACTTAAAACAAAGGTGAGTTTTAATGGAATCCTTATATTTAAAGTTGATTTTCATTGGTCTGAAGGTATTTTGACAGAAAAATGACTTGAATGGTTAGCTTGAAATGAATGTATCAGGGAAAAATGTGACTAATAATTTCCGTTTGTCATTCACCGAGGTTTCAGACAGGTTATACATTTGAAAAGCGTAAATCTCCTTGTTTACTCTGTAAAGCATTTTCAAAGCTCTGTCAACCGTTTTATATTGACGTGTTCAGTAGTCAGTGCTTTCGACTTCTATATAATGGTTATTAATAAATCTTATTACAGAAGCAGTTATTTGTATTTTCTATGATAATGAATTTAAACCGGCTTAAACTAACAGTAAAAGCATAGGATTTTATTTTTATTTATTCAAGGTTATGCTGTACAACCGTATTTTAAAAAATGACAACTCCGTATTTTATGAACTCAGTTATTCATTTTCCACCATTCATTATCATTTTCACATATCCGACATCCTCACCTCTTGGTGGTATTGGATAAAACGCATAAACACTAAACATTAGAGATCTAACTTATCTATCAGCAGTAAACAATCATTTTGAATATATTGATTAAATTACGGCGATAGGAAATTTAAAGAATCTTTTATTTAATAGTTATTCTTATTGCATCATAATGTATACTTATATATCTAATGAGTAGACATCCTGAATTCCATTTTTGTATGAGTTAACTCGTTGCGAATATAATTGGAATTGGATAATTGTCTGTTAAATGAAAAGATAAACGGATATTTATAAAAAAATATTAAAAACAATTATCTCAAAAAGTAATTTTGATAGAATGAGAAATTATGTAATTATCCAAAAACTATAAATGAAGGATGGAGGGTATAAGTGGAGGCAATAAGCTATTGTGGTTTAACATGAATTTGAAGATTATTATATTATTATTAATTATTAATCAAACACATAAACATAGTTACAAGAAGGCACCAAATAGATATGCGCCACATAAATCATTCAATTTGCACGAGGGCTGGAATACTGCCTGGACGCCCAAACTAAAGCAGGTGGTTTCCTTACGGGGTCACACTCCAATCCTTCGACCTAAAAGTTTGATCCACAAGGCAGTGGAGCAACGTAAGGGGATGCAATCTCATTGTAGCCGGTGACCATACGCCATTCGTTCCTTCAGGATCTTAGAGTCCATGTGCACCATTAGTTTGCAATCAGGGCTTTCCAACTCCCCTATGTGGATCCTCCATATCCACCAACCCGGTTAATGAGCCGGACATTTGCTTTTTGTCCTTTCAATTTCATAAACAGCACCCCGTCGAAGAGAAGGTAGTGAGTCGGACTTCCTTGACAATGGTTGCATGCATGTGGTCATGTGAGAGCATTTCGTGGAGAAGTGCTGACTCTCGGCCGTACAATGGCATTTGGAGGCTGGTGTTACATACTGCTTATGTCTGTCTACATAAGTAACATACACCACAATAAGATTATCAATATTTATAAGAAATTAAAAATTAAAATCAAAGAAACTTTAAAAATAAACAATATTATCAAATGTACTGAAAAACGATACGCATTCTGAACAAGTTACATCAAGATAACGAAGATTTAATCTTTCCACTCAGAAATATCATGATCATGATCATTGATTCAAAGATCGTAAAATTGTACACTGATAAACAGCTTTAAACGAATATAATTATAACATCTTTTAAATGTAATATCAATCCTTTTGTATTTCACTGCTAACATTTGATGTTAAATAAAGTTGTTTCATCAGTAAGCGATTTTTTTTCAATGAACAAATAAATTACAATAATCATGACCCTGGTAATATTAGCTTATTATCCAGAATGATCTGGTTTTAAATTGTTTTCACACTATTTCTTTATTATCCTTGTCTATTCTTACCCACCTCCATTTCCAGTCTAGTTAACCTTTTATTTTTATCTATAAATGTTCTTAACAAGTATATGTGTGACCACATTGTTCGAAATGTATTGCACTAATATATCATTATATAGTTCTGATAATCTTCCTCTTCTTATTACACTATCGAAATCATAACTGCATTAAAAATTTATATTACACAAATAAATAACTTTTGTATTATTAAATCTATCAACTTACCATGACATATTTGATAATTGTCATTGTTTAACAAGAAAACCACTTGTATTTATTCATATGGTAAGTTAGTTATACTATCATATGGTAGTAAATAACCCTGAGATGTAAAAATGTATAAAATCACCTTGACCTATAGTAACAAAACAGTCTTCTCTTTATTATTTTACCTATTACACCTTTCTCTTATATGAGAATAGCTAATTCAAACATTTCTAAAGTTAATCTGAATTTAATATTTAAAAAAAGATATTTGTAATAGTTATTTTAAAAAAATTATCAAAGTTAACCTATTCCCATTTATTCCATACAAGAAATCAAATTGTAGTGTATGCTACTTATATCGACAGATATAAGTAGTATGTAACATCAATAGGAAGTGGAAACCCTAACAAAAGGCTAAGAAGATCAAATTGAAAATAAAGAGAAAAAGGAAATAGAAAGGAATTATGCCATGGAAGAAGCAAACAGAATGTGAAGGACAAGTGTTAAAATTTTTCTATGAAGTATTCACTATATGGTTCTCATATTTTACCAAAGAATTCTAGAATTTCGTACTTAAATACATTTGTTTGTCCTCAACTGTGTTCTCGTTCACAACAAAACTTATCCATTTAAAAAAACAATCCAAATCAGTTTTACTACAAATTTAGGTTTATACGAATGATTTGACAGAAATTTGGCACTGAATATAAAGAAGACATAATTTATGAAAATTATATTTGAAATAAACTCAGTGATTCAGATTTAAATAATCCCAACGTTTCGTCCAGTAAACTTGTCTGGACTTCTTCAGGATAATAATTAAAAATCAAAATTTTCAATAAATCTATAATGTTTAACAACCAAGTAAAATTTATACTGTGCTTATTCAATCATATTCATATGTTGATAATTAAGATAACATGAGTCAGTTATATGCACATTATATGAAAAGTTCACAATGTAAAAATAAATGGATGAATGAACAGTATATATATATATATATATATATATATATATATATATATATATATATATATGTTTAAAGTATTGATAGTAGTTAATATTCGGTGTTGATTTGTTTTTACATAAAGTAATAATAAAAGTACAAGTTAAAAGTTGAAATAGTTTTTGAACTGTCGATGTACATGTCAAACGTAAATCATCAAATACATAATTGTAATGCTGAAAATTCAGATTATTTAATAACTACTAACTCAGACATCTAAAGTAAGTACATGTATATCCATATACAGTTCAGTTTAGATTAATCATGATCGGCTATTTTTTAACCAAAGTTTGTTACAAGTGAGTGTTCTGTAGATACGATAATTATTTTTTATATAGTTGAGATCATGAGTCAGTTGAAACTAGACCACTATGGAAAACCTGGAAGCACTGGAAGACCGCTTCGTCCTATTGCGGAACTCTTCAGCAGTGCACATTCACGACCCCGCCTTGCGAGATTTGAACATAGAACCTATCAGTCTCGCGCGCTAACGCTTAACCTTTAGAACCACTGAGCCGGCCGGCATCTAACGGTGTTAATGTCAAACTTCAACCAATCCACGTAGTTGAGCAACCATTCAACAATGTCTTCAGTGAGATGATATCTCCCGATAGACCTGGTTGAACTCCACTGTTTACTGCTTCCCACTAGAACTCCAGGAAATACCTCATGGAAACAGTCACTAGTTCAGTGCTTCCAGGTTTTCCATGGTGGTCTAGCTTCAATTGACTCATGATCTCAACTATATAAAATTACTAAAATCTCCACAAAGACCCCTTCTGATAATTATTTTTTGGTAAATCCTTTATTATCATCATCATTGTTTTAATGTATTAAACTTCTATATTCCGTATGAATACAATAACCGGGAAATTTTATACATGTTAGTATTTATCACAATATTATAAATAGTTTGCCACAAATCTACAGTTTTTATCATTGGAACAAATAGACAAAACTTTTTTTCTTTTCACAGTTACTCTTCACTACAACAAACTATAATGAAATGATGTAAGTTAATAGTTTAGAAACTATTCGTCCTTTTAAAAAAATGACTAGGTATTGATTTCAATGTTTTATTAATGATAGGGCTTTTATTATGCTACTAGTTATGTAAATCTATAGAGTTGTACTTGTATCATCATAATGAAACATACCTTTTAACATCAAGTTGATTACTTTGATATACATCCCATTATTTCTGGTATAGCTGCATGTTTTTGACAAATATTCACTCTAGGAATAATTGATTTCATTATTATTTACTTACTTAATTACTTGCTTACTTACGCCTGTTACTCCCAATGGAGCATAGGCCGCCGACCAACATTCTCCAACCCACTCTGTTCTGGGCCTTCCTTTCTAGTTCTATCCAGTTTTTGATCATTTATTATTATTTACCCAATTAAAACAAGTACAATTTTCATCAACATGAAAATATTAAACTAAATGTCAACTGAATTGTCAATGAAATGTGAACATGGGAACTAGTGATTATTATTTATTTTTCGCATGCTATAGTCATTGAAAATGTATTACTTTGGTTACAATCGATTTCTTCCTTTGCAATAGTTGATAGGACAAGTTTTATTTAATTAGATTAGTGCATAAAAATAAACATGAGGAGTGCAGAATTACTATCTTGTCTATGCTACTGAAGATTATTTGTATTGTACCTATGACCCTACTCTACCCTGTAATGAAAATTAAGATATCGTTGAACATTACGTTAGAGATTTCAACAAACTATCTTAAAATAATCTAACAGTTGTGCAATTTTTTAAACAAGATTTCTGGCTTTAGAGATTTATAGATGTAATTATCATAATCCGCTTTATTCATTGAGGTTCATTCAAACTAATAAATGAGTAACCCAGAGAAATGTGAAATTTCACATAATCGACGGTGAGTGATTGGAAGAAAATCCGACTAACACGTCCTCATCGTGCCTCCTGGATAATTGGACTGTTTCCATGAACTAACCTGAACGTTTAATTGAGGGTGGTCGAGATCGGCCTAATCAACCACTCTACTAATACCCAAGAACGATCAAAAAGTCATTGCATAATTATTGAGGGTTCAAAAGAGTGGTAAAACAATGAGTCTACCCAAACAAAAACAAAAGCAAAAAAGGGTTGTTAGTGTTATGTAATGGTTCTGCGTAATCAGTGCAGAACAGCTAACCCGCCCCGGTACTTGTGCTGTGCTCCAATGTAGCACTCTTCTCCAGAAGGGCCTACTAGGCTTCACCATTCTATATGGCTGGAAGGGGTAACTAAAGGATTATCTTCTTACACCCTCCACACTTTGGAAAATACGAAAAGTGAATAAAGTAAATTTTATTTTATTCAGAAGTAAAATATGTAGATCAGTTATGATTCTTTTATTTATTCGAAGGTCATTGTAATTCTCTAAATATATGATGCACTCGTATGTTTCTTACAATCCAAAACTTGTATATATATACTTGAATATACGTTAGTATTATAAATTCGCTTCCAAGGTTGTTTATGTTTGATAAATATGACTTATCGATTTCCTCCTATCTACAATATAGTTACCGAAAGGGTATTTTGTAAATATTATGTAACAATGAAAATAATGTTTTAATAAACAAACTGAACAGAAACATAATCATTATTGATCTTTATTATCTGACGAAACTGCTTCATTCAGAGTTTTAAACATAGATATCATTCTCTAATAAGCTTTTTCTAACCTAAGAAACGTTTGCATTTCAAGTGAACCATATTGTAAGAAAATAAAGTAACAGGAAATTGATTTAGTTGGCTTAATAATTACAACTAAATGTAATATTCATATAACAATTATTCGCATTAAGATTCTGACATGAATCAATCCAGATATCTGTATTTAAAAGTTCAATGTTGAATAGTATGAGAAGAAACTGTGTTCAAAAGTACTTCTTATGAAATGGTTTAAAGAAGTTTTTTTACCTGGCACTAAATGAGTATCCAACAACTAACTTTTCTAGTTACGTTTAAATTGAGATAATGAAAGATAACCATCCACGACTACTGATGTTAACTGTCATACTATTAAACGATTAAACTTCGACATTCACCTCTTCTAGCTAGGCTTCGTGAACTTTATCGATAATAAATGTTATCTAAATAATGATCGACACAATGTCAACTTCTTTTAAACATTAACTATTACAGATGGACAATTAGTTTTTAGTTTACTGAAGGAGTAGATACAAAACAATTATAATCAAATTAGTATATTCGTAAAAAAGAGCACCTAGTCTACCTTTGCCATAGTAGTTTTAGTGTAGGACATGTTTTTTAATGTTGAATCATTGTATTCTCTATGGCTCTTCCGTTTTTTTGTTATCTTTGCATTCAGTTACAATTACTTTTTAAGGCGATACAAAATAGTTAAAGCAAATATATTTTTGTCAAACATTTGTCTACACTATCCTATATTGTTATAAGCTAGGCTTTTACTGTTAAGAAAACCTAGGTTGGGTCAAAATGGCTATCCAGTACTTTATGGTACCGCATGGTTATTTAATTATGTGTAGTCAGTATAATGAAACCCCTAATTCTAAAAGTTATTATTATTCAAAACTATTTTGTGAAGTTTTAATTTCAAAAACGTACCATTTTATGTAAAGTGTTATCACAAATGTCATGGAAACGAGGAACAATGTATGTTATGATTGTATATTTTACCATATTTGTTAAGTTTTAAAAATTGATAATTTAAATATACATTTATTAGGATGGATTGTAGACTGGTAAAAATGATAGTCATACAGTATTCGTAGACTAACATTACCAAAAAAGATCAGTCTAAAATGACAGTTTTATTGTTTATTCGTTTATAAAAACATAATTCATCCATTAAAAATCATTATTTTTTACAGATTGTTTAAAATGATGTAATAGCTAACACAAAACTATATTTAGATGCTTTTCATTCTGTAAAGTCTTTCAATATTAGATTTATTTTTATTGAATAAATAAGTATTAGACATAGCTGTCTATTAGTTTTAATAGAGTGAATCGTTAATGTTTTGGCAAAACTTAAAATTTTCCAAAAATAGATTTTATTATTGTCATTAAAAAGTAATCTGAGCTGATAAACTGAACTTTTGTTTAGCATTCTGGTTGTTTATATTGTAAAATACTTTAGACTATCATGTCTAAAATCATATATTCTTCTTTGATTGATTTTAGTTGAGATGAATACGTTTAATGCAGTGTTCACTAGATATCACCAGAGAATGAGGAGAGTTAATGGGATGGTTGATTATGAGTTCTATATTTTGTACAATTATCTTTGCATAAGTGTTGAAACATACGGTATTTTAGCCACTTGATATCTAAAGTTGAAAAATCTCAATAAAATTAAAAACATTTGGAACAGAAATGATCATATTAATTGTCTGTTTTTAAATGACAAATATTTAAATCTCGAACAATTCAAAGTAGTACCTACTAGGTAAATCATCATAATTGGATTTCTTATAAATGGAATTCGTTGTAATTCGTATATGCACTGGTACAAATGTCAGTTACATGTCCGAACGATGAGTGTAAATCAAAGTCATAGTTTCCTAAAAGTATTTAGTTTACTTATATCATGATGTGTACTACACTTACTTCCACAAAATACCTATGATAATTTTGTTCGTCTAGTATTCCGGAACCTTCCTTTCGTTTGCCAATTTGCGTGATATTCTTTACGGCTTTTTTACAATGAATAGTCACTTTGACAGATTGGCATTTTTCTTATGCTTCCGTGCATGAAAACAATCTATGCGAATCAGTAGGCTTTGTAGCTTACATAGTTTTTAAACAAATTTCTAGCTATTTATCCTTGAAATACTGTAAATATTGGGTATGAATTAAATATCAGAGTTTTCATTACAACTTTTCTCTTTTGACAATAAAATTCTAAATAAATAATCACTATGTGATTTCTCGATATTGAAATTGACTTAGTTCCAAAACAGATAGACAATAGTAATGAGATTGTATGTGTAATTTGTTTATTATGCTTAATTGATATGAATCATTTACTGTACAAATTATTATTTAAGATTTGATTTGTTACTGTCCATAGATTAACTTAAAAAAGTTATACATTAACATAATTACATCTTAATTTCATCATCTAAAAAGAATAAACATGTACATATATATTAGTCTAACATTATCCAAAAACCTACATCAAAAGAGCCGATGCACATATACTTCTTAGTGTCATAAATACAGAAAACATTAAAGGAAAACAAATTAATTTATTAAATAACTTATTAACTGTTCTAACTATAAAATCTATTAGGAAAAATAATATTAACTGAATACAATCTTATTCATAAAAGTAAATGATTTCAATAATCTAATATATACAAAAATTAGTTGTATACGATATTCTGTATTACCCTTAATGGACTATTTCGTCTACGTTAAACATTATTTTAAAAAATGTTTCTGTAGTGAACGAGAACAGAGGTAGGGACAACGAGATGAACTTCGATAACAAATTACAGAGTCCTTTCGTAATCTGTGAACACCATACATTCAATACTATATTTGCGAATCCTCTATCAACTGTCTTAAACGTCATCATTCCTTCATTGCCATATCAATTAATCTGTCTCCCTGTTCTCTTCGATTCAATCTTCCCAATCTTCTGCTTCCTGGCATTCCATTTCTGATTGATGTTATATACTACTTATGTTGACATAAGTAGCATATACCACAGTTTCTTCAGAATTACAAATAAATCTTATCATGAAAATGGGCACAATACTGGTTGAGAGTCAGTCAGTTACAACGTAGAACTTCGTACGTACGTACATCAGTTCGAGTTGCCATACCACATTAGCACAAAGATGAAGTTGTCGATTCAAATCCCATAATGGTAGAAGTAGTAAGAGTATGAACAGCAATCGGAAAAATTAGGGTTTGAAGATGTTATTGAAGGAGTATAATACAAAGAAATAAATTTGGAAAGAGAAAAATGAAAGGGACATGAAGAATTCAGAAGATTAGAATTTCATAGAACACAAAGAGTGGATGCACCTTCGCCATTGCAGACGATTTTGAGCCATGTCATTCAAGGATGAAAGCGAAATTCTCCTCAGTGAGTGAAATAATCCTGTGGTAATATGTCTCACTAAAATAACATTTTCAACAAGTGTATCCATTATTCTTATGTTTCTGGCACTTATCAATATCTTATTAATATCTCAATTTGTCATTGGAGAAATTTGTAATTATCATTCATCCACACTATTTTTTTGTGAAACATCGATTAGTATTAGATGATTTGAGTAAATAAGACATAATACATCATATGGCAGTAAATTTAGACAGAGTAACAATCAAATTTGTTTTATTTGACCACCACGAACCAAAATTAGAGTATTAATAAAAACGAATGATTAGTTACATTTTTATTACTTACTTCATATTGTATGAGTTTTACAATATAGAATTTTGCTTATAAATATTCATTAAAAAGCATTTTCTACCCCAAACTAATTAAATTGAATAATATTTGTCATTAAAAATTAACAACAATGATAACATTCCATGAAAACAACCTCGATTTATCTGAATAATAAATGGACAAATAATTCCCATATAAACATTCGGAACATGAAGTTCAGCGAAGAAATCTTTCTTCAACGAATTTATTGGCACATTATACAATCATATATATATATGAAAAGTTTTTGTTAACATACTGTGGTGTGTGCTACTGATGCCGACATAAGTAGTATATAACGTCAATCATGAATAGAATGCCTGGCAGCAGAAGGTTGAGAAGATCGAAGAGGAACGAGTGGGGCTAGAAAGTAATTAGTATGGAAATTCAGTAACAATGTAGTCTGAAATAAGTAATGAGCATTTTGCAGATGAAGTATAGAAGTAACTCGGTTTCCCTCACCTGTGTTCTCATTCACTACAGTACTAGTTTTGTGGTGACATATGAACAAGGAACAACCATGATGATGTAACAGAACGATTATAATACTAGAGTACGTTATTTGGATAATATTACGATTGCACAACTTGATAATAAATTCGTTGAAAAGAGTTCCCTTCGCTGAACTTCGTGTTTTTAATGAATAATAAATGTATATTTACAGTCTGCGAAACATACATTGTTCAAATGAAACAAGTAAATAGTCTCGGTATAACAGTACTGACTAAAGAAAATTTATTGTACAGTTATTGTTAGTAGTCATATCAGATAACCAACTTGAAATACAATTTTCAGCATATTTGGAATATGAGTAGTATAATAAACTTATGAAGTCTGATACATGAATAAAGGTAAAATAGTTAAACATAATTTAATAATAAACGCGACCACTAATATGAAGATGGTATAACTAAAAAATCACCTTCTATGATACTTTAGTGAAATAGAGTTATTTCTCTGTCGTCGTATTACTTACATCTAGTTATTAATCATAAGAAACGTAGTAAATAAAGTAAGACTTATTGAGAAACCTTAAGATAAAAGGATGAATAATGTCATTTAAACAGTTGAAACAAGGCAAGTATTATTCTTGTGAATGATCTCGAGTAAGTATTTCTTGGAGACAATAAGTACATAATCTTAGTAGCGTTACCGGTAGAACTGCAGACTTGATTATATTTCTATTAAATTTTCTTTGATTAGTCATTAGTTGATAAATAGCATCTTCTAAGGCGTCAGATTTGAAAGAGGAGGAGAATCAGGAAACGAAATTTCACTGTTGCATAACTTAATTAACAACAACAAAATCTGGAAAATAAAATTAATTAAGAAACGAAATCAAGTATTAAATTGCAACCGGATTGACGTTATATCACACAAGCAGAGTTTAATAAAGAGACTGTTTAGAAGAACTTAAGCGCGCTCACATAATTCTGAAATGTGAAGAAAAACGTCTTACGTCTGTCTTCCATAAAATTAACGACCTTATGTAGCAAATCTACTGCAGAAATGGTCCAACTATACATAAAATAACACACCCACATAATGACATCGTTTTATTCCGTGAAGACTGAAAAACACAGTACAAAAAGTAGACAAATGTAATATTTCCCACGAAATAAAATGCACATTTATCAGAAAGCGCTAATTAGAAAAAGTGGATATCCTCTTCATATACTCTAAAATAGTAAATTAACAGTTAGAGGCTACGAAACTGTATGAACAATATGAATTCATGTAGATAAGTCAAAGTTATATATCGAGGAATTATAAAAATGTTAGACAATTTCCAAAAACATAGGATTTAGATGAATTGAGAACCAGTGAACGATTAATTGATTCATACTGGAGCCGTTAATCAACTATACTGTCAGATATAACTCGAATAAGCACTCAACAGAAATGTAAGGTTAAAAGAAGATATACAATATCACGAAAATAATCAATCATAAATAGCACATACAGAGTGAACAGATAAAACACTCGCAGATTAAGCTCACTCCCACTCGAAACAGATACAGATCATTTTATTCATAACTAGGAAGAAAGCTTTAACTATCTAATTAAAACAACTAATCACAAATAGTATACACGTGAACAAAAATCAAAGAAACAGAAATTATAATGTTGGATAAATATGCAACGATAACGAAATGTTTTATCTTTTATTAAATTTTGGAAATACAATACCAAAACTTCATTGTTAACCAAGTTACTACATTTAACATCATCATTTATATTTCCATAGTTGAGATCATGAGTCAATTGAAGCTAGATCACCATGGAAAACCTGGAAGCACTGGATAGCCGTCTCATCCTATTGTTGGACTCCTCAGCAGTGCTCATCCACGATCCCGCCTCGCGAGATTCAAACCCAGGACCTTTCAGTTCTGGATATTTATGAGTTGAAGTGTTCAGATTATATTCCAATGAGTTTCAGTGATACTTATAACTTAATAAATAATATTTAACTAATTATGGTTGTAAAACACAACATTAAAACAAAATGTAATATATCTCTATACAGTTATCTTTAGAGAAATATTTCCTCAGGAAATACATTAAATATATGAAATTAAAGTCTGTCTCTTAAATGACTAATGAGTATGTTAACTTTTAATGAAAACTAAAGTGTTTGCTACTCAAAGTAACTGATGGAAAACTTTCATAGAAATGATGAAACAATTCTCAATCAATAAATTGTATTGGTTGCTTGAATTTTTTCTCTTAATGCCATGGATTATCATTGATCAATCTCTTTTTAATAATTTAAACATTATATAACTCTTACTTACTTACTTACGCCTGTTACCCCTCGTCGAGGAGCATAGGCCGCTCACCAGCATTCTCCATCCAACTCTGTCCTGAGCCTTCCTTTCCAGTTCTTTCCAGTTGCTATTCATCCTTTTCATATCGGCTTCTATTTCCCGGCGTAGTGTGTTCTTTGGCCTTCCTCTTTTCCGCTTCCCTTCCGGATTCCAAGTTAGGGATTGAGTCGTGATGCACATTGGTGATTTCCTTAATGTATGTCCGATCCACTTCCAACGTCTTTTCCTTATTTCCTCTTCAGCTGGAAATTGGTTTGTCCTCTCCCATAAAACGCTGTTGCTGATAATATCCGGCCAATGGATGTTGAGTATTTTGCGTAGACAACTGTTTATAAATACTTGTACCTTCCTGATGATGGCCGTAGTAGTTCTCCACGTTTCAGCTCCATACAGTAGGACTGTCTTGACGTTCGTATTAAAGATTCTCACCTTGAAATTGGTTGAGAGTTGTTTTGAGTTCCATATGTTCTGCAATTGTAGAAATGCTGCCCTTGCTTTGCCAATCCTTGCCTTTACATCTGCATCCGATCCTCCTTGTTTATCAACGATGCTCCCCAGGTACTTGAATGTTTCCACCTCTTCCAGAGTTTCGCCATCAAGTGTGATTGGGTCGGTGTTCTCCGTGTTGCATTTGAGAATCTTGCTTTTTCCTTTGTGAATGTGGAGGCCTATCGATGCGGAGGCTGCTGTTACATTTGCTGTCTTCATCTGCATTTGGTCGTGTGTATGAGAGAGGAGGGCTATGTCATCTGCGAAGTCCAAATCATCTAATTGATTCTGAGAAGTCCATTGTATTCCGTATTTCCCTTCAGATGTCGAATTCGTCATAATCCAGTCAATAACTAGAACGAAGAGGAATGGGGAGAGTAGACAGCCTTGTCTGACTCCGGTCCTTACTGGAAATGCATCTGTCAGCTGTCCTCCATGCACCACTTTGCACTGTAATCCATCGTATGAGTTTTGGATAATGTTGACGATCTTCTGAGGAACTCCATAGTGTCGAAGAAGTTTCCATAATGTTCTCCTATCCACGCTGTCAAACGCCTTCTCATAGTCGATGAAGTTGACGTATAGTGATGAGTTCCACTCAACTGATTGTTCAACGATGATCCGTAGTGTCGCAATCTGGTCTGTGCACGACCGATCCTTACGGAATCCAGCCTGATGATCCCTAAGTTCGGCGTCTACTGCGTCTTTCATCCGATTCAGCAGCACTCTGTTGAAAACTTTTCCTGGTACTGATAACAAACTGATGCCTCTGTAGTTCTCACATTGGCTCAGATCTCCTTTCTTTGGTATCTTGATGAGATATCCTTCTTTCCAGTCCGTTGGCACTTGTTCCTCTTCCCAAATCTTTTTGAATAGAAGGTGAAGCATGTTTGCAGTTATTTCAATGTCTGACTTCAGTGCTTCTGCTGGTATATTGTCAGGTCCTGCCGCCTTCCCACTTTTGATTTGTCTGATGGCCATCTTGACTTCTTCGATCGTTGGTGGAGTGACATCTATTGGAAGGTCAGTGTGGGCTGCTTCGATGTTCGGTGGATTCGATGGGGCTGGTCTATTCAGCAGTTCCTCAAAGTATTCTGCCCATCTTTTCCTCTGTTCCTGAATCTCAGTGATTGTCTTTCCTTCTTTGTCTTTGACTGGCCTCTCTGGTTTGCTATATCTCCCTGCCAATTTCTTCGTTGTATCATATAGTTGTTTCATATTCCCTTCTCTTGCAGCTTTTTCCGCCGCCGTTGCTAGTTCTCCCATGTATTTCTGCTTGTCGGCTTTAATGCTTTTCTTCACTTCTCTGTTTGCTTCTGCGTAGTCTGCTTGTGCTTTGACTTTCTCTGCTCGTGTTCGGCTGTTGTTAATTGCTAGTTTCTTGTTCTTCCTTTCTTGAAGTTTGTCCAGGGTCCCCATAGAGATCCATTCCTTGTGATGCTTCTTCTTAGGACCAAGAACCTCCTGACACGTTGAAGTTAGTGCTTCTTTTATCCCTTTCCAGTTGTTCTCCAAAGTAGTTTCTTGTTCTTTCAGTAGATCCTGTAGAGCTTGGAACCTGTTGTTGAGAGTTATCTTGAATTCATGGAGTTTGTCAGTATCTCGAAGGAAGGCTGTATTAAACCTTTGTAGTGTTGTTTGTCCAGTTGTCCAGTCTTTCTTTAGCTTCAGTCTCATCTTGGCCACAACCAGGTGGTGATCTGAAGCTATGTCAGCTCCTCTCCGGGTTCTCACATCTTCCATTGATCTTCGGAATTTTTTGTTGATACAGATGTGATCAATCTGGTTCTCTGTGGTGTGGTCCGGTGAGATCCATGTAGCTGTGTGTATGCGTTTGTGTGGGAATATTGTGCCGCCTATAACCAATTTGTTGAAAGCACATAGGTTTGCAAGTCTCTCCCCATTTTCATTTCTCTCTCCTAGTCCATGTCGTCCAATTACATCTTCATATCCTGTGTTGTCCACTCCAACTTTAGCATTTAGATCTCCCATAAGGATGGTGAGGTCCTTTCGTGAGCACTTCTCTATAATTGATTGCAGCCTTTCATAGAACTGATCTTTATCATCGTCGTTGCTATCATTGGAGGGTGCATAACATTGGATAACATTCATTGTGATCCCTTGCTTCTTTGTTCTGAATGATGCTTTGATTATCCTGGGTCCATGAGATTCCCATCCCACAAGTGCATTTCGTGCTTCTCTGGACAGCATTAGAGCAACTCCCTGAGTGTGTGGCGCATTTTCCCCTTCGTGACCGGAGTACAGCAGCATCTCTCCTGTACCTAGCCTTTGTTGTCCAGTTTGTGTCCAATGGGTTTCGCTGATTCCGAGTACTGCCAAGTTGTATCTCCTCATTTCCATTGCTATTTGGCTGGTCTTTCCTGTTTCCCACATTGTCCGGACGTTCCATGTACCTATAAAGAGTGTTGCTCTGGTTGTTAGAAGGTGCATCGGTCTCGTGACTTCCGAAGAATTTCGGCTTTCATCATGAGACGTCATTATTCCTTCAACTCCCAGGGCAGAGTTTAAATGGTTTGGATTATTTTTTCTGGTTAGCGTTTTTTTAGCGAGTTAGCTTTTCTACGGGATGGGGTCGCTAACCCCATGCCCAACCCTCCTCCTTTACCCGGGCTTGGGACCGGCAGTAACTCTAGAAGAGCTACAGGCGGAGTATTATATAACTCAGGAACTAATAAATATGTTATAGATATTTCAAATAATACATTACTAACAATCAGCTCTGTAAAATCTCTTAAAATATGTCTATCTACTAGTATAGTGAATGAGAACACAAGTGGGGACGAAATTACAGAACATCTTGGTAAAATTTCAGAACCATGTAGTAAATAATTCATTTGCAAAATGCCAATCAATTGTTTCAGACTTCATTGATCTTTCGTTTCCACACCAATCATTCTTTATTCTTGTTCTCTTTTGTGCCTCGAGACATCTCACGTTCAACTGATGATACTGATATCTGTCGATATCGGTAGTATACACCACACAAGTAAGTAAATATTATTAAGCGTTCATGATGTTCAGTACATATTAATTAGCATGCGATTAAATTAGAATGTCAGTGGATTGAATTTTTAGTTTCTCTAACGATGTATATATGTGTCTAGAAAAAATCTGAATATATTTTTTATTGATATTTTTACGTTGAAATATATATGTCAGGAGAGTTAAAGAGTTTTTATTGACTTTAATTTTTAAGAATGATTCGAAGTTCTTGAAAAAGATCATTCTATTAGTATATATAAAGTTAGCTACATAGATGGATACAATAAACAAGACACACTGACAGCTCGATCTACTGAAACTAAAGTAGCTGAATTTCAATGACATCCATGATATAATAATCCAGATATTTATGTTTATATAATTCGGCACATATTTGTATGATACTGAACATTCAAGATAATATAGACGATTCCACTTCTATGTGTAATAGCATTTCGAGGTATTTATGTTGTAGTGTCAGAATACATCTCAAACCAGAGGGCAGATTAAATATCAGGTAAAAACTATATTTAACTGGAAAATATTATATATCCTATATCGTTATATCATTTCATTTCATACAATGATCTTGACTTCTACATCGTGAGTGAGATACACGTACCCAGCGAGATGTAAAAGCCGCTTATGTAACATTATTTATTATCGAATGGTATGAGTGAACAAGAATTTAAACATAAAAGTAATCAGAAAAAATCAAACAACTATGGAAGTTTGCTTTCGCAGTTTAGGAAATTATTGTGTATTATAACCCAATTAAAAGTAATGGATTTACTATTATAAAACGTACTAAATGTAACAAAAGACTATAGAGAACGTAATACGGTTACATCTTGTGGACTATACACTTAAATGTGATAACTTGGATCAACCTCTTTAACTGTAAAATGAAGGGATATTAAGTAAATAAACCTGCCGCCATGGTGTATATAAACAATGAAACGATCTACTGTTTAGTTCAGTGCCTAAACATCAAGTGATTTAGGTTGGTTACTTAGGTTTAGTTACCCCTGTTACTCCCAATGGAGCATAGGCCGCCGACCAACATTCTCCAACACACTCTGTCCTGGACCTTCTTTTCTAGTTCTATCCAGTTCTTGTTCATTCTTCTCATGTCTGTCTCTATTTTTTGGCGTAATGTGTTCTTTGGTCTTCCTCTTCTCCTTTGACCTTCAGGATTCCATGCGAGGGCTTGTCTTGTGACACAATTAGATGCTTTCTTCAAAGTGTGCCCAATCCACTTCCAGCGCTTCTTCCTGATTTCTTCCTCCACTGGATGGAATCTGGTTTGTTGTCTCCCACATTAACTTGTTGCTGATAGTGTCTGGCCATCGGATCCGTAGTATTTTGCGTAGACAGTTGTTGATAAACACTTGTATCTTCTGGATAATGGCTTTCGTAGTTCTCCACGTCTCCGCCCCATTCAGTATAACTGTCTTGACATTTGTATTGAAAATTCTAACCTTGGTGTTGGTTGACAATTGTTTTGAGTTCCAGATGTTCTTCAGTTGCAGATATGCTGCTCTTGCTTTGCCGATCCTCGCCCTCACATCTTCATCTGATCCACCGTGTTCATCAATGATGCTGCCCAGATATGTAAAGGTTTCCACATCCTCCAAAGCTTGTCCGTCAAGTGTAATTTGATTGGTACATATTGCATTGTATCGGAGAGTCTTGCTTTTCCCTTTGTTTATATTGAGACCTACTGCTGCTGAGGCTGCTGCTACACTGGTCGTCTTCTCCTGCATTTGTTGTTGCGTTTGTGATAGAAGAGGCAGATCATCCGCGAAGTCTAAATCGTCCAACTGCATCCTGCCTGTCCACTGTATCTCGTGCTTTCCTCCAGATGTTGACGTCTTCATGATCCAGTCGATGACCAGGAGGAAGAGAAAGGGTGAGAGTAAGCAACCTTGCCTAACACCGGTCTTTACTTCGAATCAGTCGGTGAGTTGTCCTCCGTGGACGATTTGGCAGTTTAGTCCATCATAGGAGTTCCATATGACATTGACTATCTTCTCAGGCACGCCGTAGTGTCGAAGAAGCCTCCATAGTGCTGTCTTGTCCACGCTATCAAATGTCTTCTCGTAGTCAATGAAGTTGATGTACAGTGATGAATTCCATTCAATTGATTGCTCCACAATGATACGTACAGTTGAGATTTGATCTGTGCACGATCTATCCTTACTAAATTCAACTTGTTGATCTCGAAGTTGGGCGTCCACGGAATCCTTCATCCTGTTTAACAATACTCTGTTGAAGACTTTTCCTGGTATTGAGAGAACAGTGATGCTACTTGTTCTTCGTCCTAAATCTTACTGAAGAGGATGTGTAGTATCTTGGCAGTTGCTGCTACATTTGCTTTCAGTGCCTCTGCCGGGATGTTGTCTGGTCCCGCTGCTTTGCCACTCTTGATTTGTCTAATGGCCATGCTGATCTCCTCAATTGTTGGTGGGCCAACATCAATTGGGAGGTCTGTGGGTGCTGCTTCGATGTTGGGTGGGTTCAGTGGAGCTGGTCGATTCAAGGGTTCTTTGAAGTGTTCTACCCACCTGTTTCGTTGTTCTTCAATATCGGTGATTACTTTGCCTTGCTTGCTTTTCACTGGTCTTTCTGGCTTACGGTAATTTTCAGCAAGTTTCTTTGTTGTATCATGCAGTTGTCTCATGTTTCCCTCTCTTGCAGCCTTTTCCGCTGTCATCGCTAAATCTTCCACATGTTTACGTTTGTCGGTTCTGATGCTCCTCTTCACTTGCTTGTTTGCCTCTGTGTATTCGGCTTGTGCCTTGGCTTTTTCCGCTCTTGTTCGGCTGATATTGATTGCTACCTTCTTGTTCCTCCTTTCTTCAATTTTATCCAGTGTACCAACAGTGATTCATTCCTTGTGATGGTGCTTCTTTTGGCCCAGAACCTCCTGACATGTTGAAACGATTGCCTCCTTGATACCTTTCCAGTTGCTCTCCATGGTAGTTCCCTCTCCGTTGAGTAGATCATGAAGGGCCTGGAACCTGTTGCTGAGAGCTATGTTGAATTTGTTGAGTTTGTCAGCATCTCGAAGAAAGTCCGTATTAAACTTTTGTGATGTTGTCCGCACCGTTGTCCAGTGCTTCTTGAGTTTTAGTTTCATCTTGGCGACCAACAAATGATGATCGGATGCTATATCAGCTCCTCTTCTGGTTCTCACATCCTCCATCGTCCTCCTGAACTTTTTGTTGATTCAGATATGGTCGATTTGATTCTGTGCAGTGTGTCTGGTGAAATCCAAGTGGCTTTGTGTATGTTTTTGTGTGGGAATATGGTGCCAACTATGACCAGTTTATTGAAGGCACATAAGTTTGCAAATCTCTCGCCATTTTCGTTCCTTTCTCCCAGTCCATGTTGTCCCATGACGTCTTCGTATCCAGTGTTGTCCTTTCGAACCTTGTCATTGAAATATCCCATCAGAATGGTCAGGTCCTTGGTTGGGCACTTCTCGAAGATCGACTGCAGCCTATCGTAGAATTGGTCTTTAGTGCCTTCATCGTAGTCTTTGGTAGGCGCATAGCATTGGATGGCGTTCATTGTAATGCCCTCTCTCTTTGTTTTGAAGGAGGCTTTGATGATCCTTGGTCCATGAGATTCCCATCGAATAAGTGCATTTTGTGCTTTTCTGGACAGCACCAATGCAACTCCTTGTGTATGTGGGGCATTTTCTTCTTGATTGCCGGAGTATAACAGAAGTTTTCTTGAAGATAGTCGTTCTTGTGCAACCTGCGTCCAATGTGTTTCATTGATTCCAAGCACCTCCAAGTCGTATTTTCACATTTCTGCAGCAATCTGGAAGACTCTTCCGGTCTCCCACATTGTTCGGGCATTCCATGTACCTATAAAAATTGCCGCTCTGGTTGTAAGAAGGTGCATCGGCCTCATGACTTCCGAAGGAACTCGGCTTTCATCATGAGACGTCATAATTGTTCCTTCTACTTCCAGGGGAGAGTTTAAATGGTTTGAATTATTTTTTCTGGTTAGCGTATTTTTAGCGAGTTGATTTTTTACGGGATGGGGTCGCTAACCCTATGCCCAACCCTCCTCCTTTACCCGGGCTTGGGACCGGCAGCAACCCCCAGAGGAGCTACAGGCAGAGTTATCAAGTGATTTAATCTCTCTCAAATATGCCACAAATAACTGTAAATTACACGATGTCAAATCTTTCATACAATCATAATGTAGTATGAATAAGTTAATAAAACTGTTGAATTTGTCAACAGCTACCTTAATTCCTGTTTTGAAAAAAATTATATTTAATTCTGTTCATTTCAGTGTACAATCTATACTCAATATTGTAAAAATTACAAGCAAATAAATAATACACGTAATGTGGTGTGTGCTGCTGTTATCGGCGTATATAAGTAGTATGTATCTTCAATCAAAAGTGAAATGTCTGGAGGCACAAAAGAGAAGGAGAACAAGTTATGATTGGTGTGGAAACGAAAGAACAATCAAATCTGAGACAACTGATTGACATTTTTCAAATGAATCATTTACTGTATGCTTCTCAAATTTTACTTAGATGTTCTGTAATTTTGTCCTCACTTGTGTTCATGTTCACTTCAATAACATTGAAATAGTTTTACAACTGAAATGATTGAATTCCATTATTTCTGATACAAAAAAATTTTATAAAGTATAAACGAGAATTTATAATTAATGATTATCACAACAACACCCTCTGATTGTATTGATTTCAACTATACTTTAAAAAGATAACTATGAAATTTTTATAAGCAAAGATGGACAGTGGCTAGCAGTGGAATCCAGGACGCGCGTTTCGTCCTGCTGGGGATTCGTCAGCTGGATGTACCTGCATCTCAGAGTTGATGTTCACTCTGGGACTCGAACCCAGTAACATTTGCTACAAACATCATCGCGTTATCCATTCACCTACCGAGTCCTGATAGCCACTTGCTTGTGCAATGGGGTGAAGTTTAAATTCACTTACTATTGTTTGTTTGAATCTTCCCATTGGTGTCTTAGGACTGCAACTGATCAGTCTCTAATTGGCATATGTGCATACTGTGCGTATTGCCCCGATATAGCCTAAATTCACAAGCATTACATGCAAAGATGGACAGTGGCTAGCAGTGGAATCCAGGAAGCGGGTTTCGTACTATTTGAGACTCGTCAGCTGGATGTACCTGCATCTCATAGACTGATCATTTGCAGTCCTGAAAATCAATGGGAAGATTCAAACAAATATTATTAAGTGAATATGAATTTTCTGCTTTTTTTCTCACAAGTAACATTTTAATTTATTCACATTAATTACATCCTAATAAAATTGTGAATAAATAATTTTATTGATAAATTCAAGTAAAGATGTATGAAAGTTGTTTAGTCGGTGGACATGTGAATAAATCATAATTACTATTTTTTTTTTAGAAAAATCGATTAAATTTTGTTTTATTTGTTTATAAAAATAATTCAACATTCGTACCGAACTGATTGATAAATTTCGGTCACCAATATGGAGAAAGTCAGTATAGCATTGGTGATGTGTGGGACAGGATGATAATGATTTGTTGTTTGTTTAGTCAGACTAGTAGATAGTCTGACAGGCGTCAGATGATTTATATATTCTCCTATCCTTATTATTATTATCATTATTGATTGATGTTGTGTTGTGTCGGATTGTTTTAGGTTTTTAGTGAGGAAATATATTTACGTTCTAGTTAGGCAAATAACGTATTCTTGATCTGCTGTGTGTTTAAGTCCTGTAGAATAGACACTGGGAGGAAATCTAGTGTAGATATTCTTCTAAGGTAAATTAACGTCCCATTCGAGTAGACGAACAAAACCCGACCGTTATAACAATTGGCTAACATTGATTGTTAATATCTCGATCTTATAGGATATTTATAGACTTAGATATAAATACGAAATCTGTTAAGATATATTCCACAGAAAGTATGATTTTTTATCAAAAACGCATTACCTATCTGAATTGCGATCATGATTTGACAGAATAGTTTTATAAATATTAGCTAATGAGCATATTAGAAACGTAAAATATTATTTATATTTAGGAGAATCTCAATGATTATAATAACGGATCTTATCAAAAGTCTTGTCTAAGTTTCTTTCCTGAACTATTCCCCACTATCAATTTCACTCTATAATAACAAAAATAACTTTTCACTATCATTTTAAACGTTCCAAGCATCATACAAAGATTTTTTGCCTATTGTTTTATGTGATATAAAAATCATTCATTGTTTAATTTCAAAAGCCGTTTACTAGGTTCTGCTTGGTTCATCCTTACATTAAACCTTAACCGTAAATTTCTCATTAAAATAGTATAGATTTGGTTTAGCTTACATATATTGAAGTAAAGAATATTATCTTTGTTGAGAAACAACAAATACCTTTTCAGATTCATAACTATTTCATAATTTCTAGTTTTTTTGTCTCTTTCGAAAATAGTTGTCAGTCCACTGCTGGACATAAGTTAACATTAGTTACAAATTACGTCAGTGCTACTTCGAATTACATTAACTACATTTTTTATTCTACATTTAAATATGCTAGCAACAGTAACTGCAGTAAAATAATACAAACACACATTTACTTACACAAAATGTCTAGGAACTTAACCTAAAACTTAAAATAACTATAATATAATTAACACCGTTGGATGCCGGCTCAGTGGTCTATCGGTTAAGGGCTCAGGCTCGAGACTGGTAGGTCCTGGGTTCGAATCTCGCGAGTGTGGATCGTGGATGCGCACTGCTGAGGAGTCCCATAATAGGACGAAACGGCCGTCCAGTGCTTCCAGGTTTTCCATGGTGATCTAGCTTCAATTGACTCATGAATGCGACTGTGAATGTAATATAACTATATATGAAAATATTATGATGATTAAAAGTATTCAAATTATTGTACTAAGGATTTTCGAAATTGTGCAATTTAAGCAGTGTAGAACTACATGAACACAAATGAACATATTATATTTAGAATTCGAAATCAACAGGCAATCAAGTACTAAAGAATCATTAGTCTGTACAAATACAACAATATTATTCGGTAATTTAACTCATTCAATCGTAAAATATTAATTATTTAACAAAACACTAGTGGTAGGAAGCCATTATAGCCAGTAAAGACAAAAAATGCAGCAAGTTTATGTGCTTGTTTTAACATGATCCAATGAATACAGTAGGAACGGAGAAACCAATTGAACAAAGATCAAAATGCCTATGAGATTGAGTCACTTTTCAAAAATAAGCTAACGGTAATATTTCAGAGTATTTGGAAAGTTAGTTAAAAGGTAGATTCAAATGTTTATACTGTGACAAAAACATGATCTTTATAATAAATACCTAGTAAGATTATTAGTGAAACATGAGAAAAACTCCTAGGGAACTCATAAATTACCGAAAGCTATTCATAGAGGTAATGCATTAAAAGGAATTGCTATTAATAAGTGGATCAGGCAATTCAACGAAGGATGTGATTACTCAATGAGTGGTTCTAGGCCATAATGACCATTGACCTACATTTTTGACAAAAACAAAACATGTGAAGTTTATTGTTTTTCTATTACAGATACACGAAGTGAATGACTTTTGAAAGGCTGAATCTAAGGAAATCGTCCAAATACATAGTTCTAGAAAATGAGGCATTTGAGTTGTTTGATAGGAGTACCAGAAATTATTAAAACAGTGGAAATGGGGGTGAGCTTAGAGTGTTGTCACAAATGTCAAAAACTATAAAAGTAAAGAAGATTGACTGCCTTCAATATCCTGAAATAATTCTTTAGTGACCAGTCTGTATTAGACAGAAAGTTATAGCTGTTATACTACGGTGAACATGATAGCTATTTGTGGTGTTTGTATGAACCAATGATTTCTTTGTATTGATGACTGTTTTGACTTTGAATTCCAAATACAGTATATTCGTTTGTGTTCATCTAATACTTTTTGATTAAATTGCGTTATTCCTAGGATTAATTTATACTATGATTCAAATACTTCAAATCATCACATCATCTTTTTCCAAGAATTTGAGAGGCTTCCTGTTCACGTGAAATGCGAAATACAGTTCGTCTGTCTTTAGGTGGTTTAATGAAATATAAATCTTGTGTACATCCAAATACGTGAATAACAAATCTGATGATTGACTTAACCACTTACATCACAGATCTTTCAAAAAATGCCAAAAATACACATGTGGACTACTGTTTGTTTTTCTATTATACGTAGTTTAGTATCAATTAATTAACTATCAGAGACCATAAGAATAACAAGTGTTTCGGACTTTCACTTATTCTAGAAACCCATTTGTTTAAAATAAGCAGATAGGTTTAGTAAACTTTGTTAAAATACAACAGATTCTAAAACATTTTCTGGCGACTTCTTAACTGCATATTTTTCCTCAGTCTTGTTTTGTCTACTCTCACCTTTTAATGGTTATTTAGAAACTTTAAAGATATCATGACAACAAATTAACCTTTAATTTTTGGCAAATTATTACCTCTATTCATTTTCCCATTCTTATTTTTTCTTTGTCAGTTAAATGCGTACAAAAATAAAGGCTCACTGTAGCATCATTTGTCTAGCGATTTTAACAAATTTGTATTACCGTTATCCCTTCATTTTAATTTATTTCTACACTAAATTGTGATTAAATGCAGACAAATAACAAGACATTATAAAATAAAACTGAACTAATATTACTCTTTTTCGGTTGATTCCCTAATTAGTCACTAATAAATTTATTGAAACGTCCGCTTGCATATAAAATAGTAACTCATAAACAAATTAGTCAGTAGTTATGTGTGGGTAGCTGATTGATAACTAGGTATAACCGAAGTCTATTAGACACACAATAACTATATTTACTTAACTGGTAAAAATAACCACTGTACGATGATCTAGAAACCAAAAAACTTGATACGTAATTTCAATTAATAATCTATCACTGAGTAGATAAACGCTCATTGATTTATCACGTACATGTTCACTGATACATAGATGGTTTATTTTAGCAGTTCAGTCGTTATGTGTAATTTTGTTATATCTAGCACCATACATTTTGATACTTCAAATTGTAGTATATAAAATTAGCGGTTTCTAAGTTTATATAAACAATCATTTGTCACAAGGTATGTAATACATGAAACGAACAATCAAATAATTAAACTTGGTTTATCGCAATAAATTTCACAAAACTAAGATTTGCAAGAAAAAATTTCAACACGTTTGATTGACACTATTATCATGCATCATAGATTAGATCGCTTTTAGTTTTAACTCAATCACACTAGTTTATGCAGTTTTTATCCACATTGATGATTAAAACCTATAACGCTGATCACTTTCTGAAGATTAATAATATATACTTCTACAGGGAACCGGTAATCATTTGAATGAAGGCAGCAGAAGTTTTGTACACTATCCAACTAAGTTTCAGAATCATACATTCTCTGTTCCTCAAGGTTTCTCGGTACGTATAAGCATAAAGTGGTGCACTGACTGATGCCTCAATACATGTTAATAAGGCATAGAAAATGATAATCGGTGCATCTTATCATTTCTTTGATGTACTCATTTTAATATAAGTATCTAAACACATATATTAAAGTCCCCGTGTATTGAATAACTACTAATCTGTCATACTCGTAATGCTAATCTACTAAACTGTGAACTTTGTATGAACTAATGATTCTTTTAAACTTGGTTTCGAATTCTAAATACGATATGTTCGTTTGTGCTCATATAATTCTTCTTAGTTAAATTGCGTTATTTCTGGAATTCCTAGTTTCTACTATCATTCAAATACTCCTAATCATCACATTGGCGTCGCGATGGGACGGTTGGACATACATTCAGATTTTAATGCTTTCGAGGATTACATGGAAAGGTTTAAAATCTGGGCTATGACCAAGAAAGATGTTGAGGATTTTAATATTGTAGCTCATTTTCTTAAATTCATCGGAAAAGAAGCCTACAACTTAATAAAGACTTTGGCATTTCCAGACAAGCCGATTTCACGCTTTTATGCAACTCTAAAGCAACTACTACTAGACCATGTGAAGTGTACAAATTTCGAATGCTATAAAGGAGAAAAATTTCATAAAATGATTTGTCAGGATATCAGCAATTTCGCTACTTTACTACGTCGCCTCAGTCCAATACGTAACCAAGGTTACTCAGATAACAATCCATTGAGTTGCGATGGAGGTCACGAAGACGGGCAAAAGTTAAGTCAATGTTTGTCTTGTGACAAGTTTCACTCGTTTTATTTATGCGTATTTCTTAATTCTAAATTCCTTAAATGTAGTGAGATTGAACACATTCAGTCAGTTTGTAATACTGCTGTTCATTTCTCTGCAATACTAAATTTTGTAATTTTGATCCTACTGAGTATTTCTAGTGATAATTTATCTTTACCCACGATTTCGAAAATCAGTTTAGAGTCACATAGCAGTCCAGAATTAAATGACACTCAGAATCATTGTGAGACCAAAATTCCTAGACAACCAACTTCTTATAAGATTCCCCATGTTATTATATCAGATATGGTTTTTCCTAATGATTAGCATATTTCTAAAGGAATTTCTTAAAAACTGAGGAAAATATGTTGAATGAATCAAATCGTGATCGAAAATTCGATTCAGTCATGATAAATGCTGATTTTTCTAATGATCCTTATTCGTTAATGAAATTCTTAATAAATTTGAGGAAAATAATTCGGAATCAAATCCTAATGTCAAATCAAATGTTATTTGTCCTAACAATGAATTTATCTGCAGTGATAATCCCAATGAATGTGAAAAATATGTCACATATCTGATATTATTGTATCAGATGTTGGATATTCTCACAACCAATGTATGTTGAGTATGAATCAGAGGGAATAGCAAGTTTCCCGAAGTAATCAGTTTACACAGGCAAAAAAGTCAAATCGAACGCATGACTAAACAAATGGGTATGAGGCGGATGCATATTTTCCACTTGATTATTTTTCAGTTGACAAAATTCTAGACGAATCGCGTGTTATCAATGCATATTTAACTGTGTATTCCAACATTGAAAGCACAAAGAATATGTATAATATTTTTCATGCATGTCAGTCATGTAGTGATCTGCTTATATGCTGAGAACGCGGTTGGTGTGATGGAAACATTTATTACCATGACAAACTGTACCAGTGATTGTTTTACTGTATCTTTATGTTTAATTGTGCTAAAAACACACCTTTCCCGTTGTTTGTGACCTTAAACTTACGTGCGCACGGTAGTCTCGACTGTAAACTTTAGCACGAGGTCGGTATTATTTCGATACCACGAGATCTCCAACAAATATATCCTAACTACAATATACAACTGTTCTAAGATTTATCCTACTGAGGGATTTAGCCTGGTAATTGGCACGTAATCGATCTTTAGTGGTGATGGTAATCAACTGCGACTCGACATTTCCACACCTGGTGAGCGACAACTTCGAACACGCCTCAACTGCTGGAGGATCTCCCGAAGAAGCCAATCAAGGTAAGTATATTATTCATCTATCCATATTTGTTGCATATTTCATGTCGATACCTTTTAAAACATATTATACTCACAGGTTATTAGTTTTCGAGCTGTTCCTTTTATCCTCCCAGAAGTCTGGTTCGCGGCACTGCAGGTTTAGTTCGAGATCCGCCGCAATACGAACCAGCGGTAAAAGTACGCCCACGCTCTGGGAACCTTACCTGGGGATCATGCAGTCGCTGTTCGTGAGATTATCCTCAATCCTAAGGCACCTGACGTCTACGATCGTCTCAAGGAGGTGATTCTCAGACATTTCCTCCCATCGAGGGAGGAACGATTTAAGACATTATTAGCATTCTACCCCCTGAGTGATGCTAACCGAGCCACAACCCCACGCGCCTGCAATCTTTAGCAGGACTCACGACAGCAGATTCTGAAATAGTTAAGGAATTGTGGCTTGAATATTTACCAGCATATATACAGCCTATGATCGCGGCCCTGCACAGGGACACATCACTTACTCAATTTGCCCTCATAGCAGACAAAATATTAGCGAGGACTAGCACTCGGTGTCCACCGCACCTTTGGGTCCGGTACCCGCCATTGTCGAGCCCCCTGCTCATACACGGTGGAAAACTCCTGTGCGGCGAGTAAATGTTGTCGTACTCACTGGCCCCTCACCCCAGGTTGGCCACTTATCTTACGTGCGCAACTATCGCACTAACGCTAGGTACCTAGTAGATACAGGTGTCCAAGTTTCTGTCATACCGATTGGTAGCAGTAAGTTTCAAGCTACAATGTTTCGACTACGCGCTGCGAATGACTCAGTCATTCCTACCTCTGGTACACGACAACTTACGGTTAATCTGAGTAACCGACGACAGTATCTGTGGACGTTCGTCATTGCCGACGTTCCCACAGCCATATTCGGTATCGATTTCCTACAGCATTACGGATTGCTAGTCGATTCATGTAGGCTGCAGCTAATCGATACTTCATCGAACAGTAAATTCATGGGCTTTACAGCTTAGACAGTATTTTCTAAACTTTATTTTTTTACTACCATTGATACTAATACTGTTTCCATTCTTTCGTTACCCATGCCGTTATTTTCATATCAATGTGTTGATATGGTGTGACAATTTGTGATGACGCTAGGTTATACGTTGACTGTAACTAAATTTTACTACTAACAGTAACAATCCAGAGCAAATTGTTCATCAAGTAAATATTATTGTATTCTGCCTTGAGCCACACCGTGTTGTGTGAAGGTTAGTGAAACTGCCAAGCTTTCAAAATGGAAGTTTGTAGTGTAGTATTCAAACCTACAACTACACTTACTGGCTCAAAACAAATAATCTTAACTTTATAAGAAAAACTATTTAAAATACTAGGCGCTGTTTAGCCATAATTTTATCTTTGAAAAAACAAAACAATGATATGAAGTAAAAACGGAACAAAAGAATATGTATAAAGAAAATAAGTTTGGGCTTCCTGATAACCATCTTTTGATTTTACGTCGGTATTGTAATCCCATGGTCTTCATCTGTTTCTATGCCTATATCAGACTGGAATAAAATGAATGACTGAAGTATATTTCTAATTAGAAACTACAAATGTACTGATCAAGTTCGTAAAGTGATATATTTACATTATCTCAATAGTCAACCTGTAATTCACGGTGTTGTTCATTGAAAGCAAAAAATAAAGCAGATTAAAATTCAGTAAATGTTGATGTATAGTCACACATGAATTTATCCTAATAATTCAATGTGGACAACCATTCATACAGATAAACAGCCATCTCGCAAATTGACCAATTTGATCACAAATAAGCCAAAACAAAATGTCAATAACTCCATTCATTTGTTTATCCTTTTCGTGTTACGTAATCTTATCCTTTATGATTAGTCGAAGTAGCTATTTCCATAGCTCACGAATGTGTAACAGAGATATTTCTTAATCAAAGCGAACCTATCCTGTTACACAATTAATCCAATGTTTTAATTTTTCTCCACTCACAATGGTATTTCTTTCTTCATTCTTCATCTTGAGCTACTAACTCATCTTTAGAACGTACTCCTTAATTACTCTAACGTAATTGTTGAAGTCAATGCTAGATATAGCCAAATGTAACTTGAAGGACAAATTTTCTTTCCGATTGCGCTTTTGATGTTTTGACTGATACCTTAACGCTAAACGAGCAAGGAGTTGTAAATACAGCGTTTATTTTGTTTCCATTGGTCGTACCACTATTTAGTTTTGAGATATCTAGTTCAGCCATTGGGTTAGAATCGTTGTAAGAATTCCACCGGTTTTAGAAAAAAACTATAATAACCTACCGAAAATTTATCTAAACCTTAATACATTTGCAAATACATTTAAAAGAGTAATACCTCTGTTTTTCCAAATTTACTTTGAAACTATTTAAAACAAAAAAATTCAAGTTTAGACAAGAATATAATACAAGTAAAGGGAGACTATTTTAAAAGCTGATGTCAATGTTTTATAACTCGAATTCATAAGTGATCTTATCAGTTTTTATTTAGCTCCTTTGTCTCCTTAAAAGGAGTACTACAACTGAAGATCTAGAAGATAAGAAATAAAAACTGGGAATGTATGGTTTAAATGAGACAGTTCCTTCAAACCTTTAAATACATAACATTCAAACGAACGGATATTTACTGATTTAAATACCAGTGTAAAACAGCAGTGTTTCACAGGGAAGATAAAATTTAACATCCTAGAGTAGAATAATACTAACTGGAGTTAGAATCAATTCCTACGCAGTCATTAACTCTTCAACAGCCTTTTGTATCAACAGTCAAGGGAACAGGAGTGTAACCAAGTTAAAATTTAACAATCAAATATAATAGATAGGAAAGACCTTTCCAAATTTTTATTGAGCGCTAAGAACGAGTAGAAAACTTCCCATAACTTACCATTAACTGTTTCTTGCTGGAAGGATAACTTTCAGCCACGGCATCAACAATATTCATTGCCTGATAATTGAACAAGAATCGGTAACAATGTTTAACAAATTAAATTATGGAAAAATCAAATAGTTCATCCAGAAATTATGATATTAGTGCCCAGTTCACTGTCAAGATGAAATTACAACCTTTAAATAACTGCAGAGGAATAACATTTCAGTATGTACTAAAAGAAAATACATAATCAGCAACTAAAGAAAAAGAATTAGGAGCCATGTTTATAAAGTAGTCAAATTATTTAAGATAAAAAGTTCGAAAACGTAGAGCAACAAGGTAATCAAATTAGAATAGGGGAAAAAATTCCAAATATAAATAGAATACTAGACCAATACAGATATGATAAAGGACTAGTAGAAGTAAGAGGCTGTTACTTATTCATATGTATATAGTATATAAAACAGCTATTACTATTTAAACTAATTACTATGACTACATAGTATGGTGTGAAACAGAAAAAAAGACGTAGCGAAGAAATGAGAATTAAAGCTAAGACAAACTGTACAAATATAATCGTTGTAAGCCCAGTAAATGATATTCAGACAACAGTATTTAAAAAAACAAATGTTAAGATTTTAAAAAACCAATTTGATGTTAAACAAGCAGTGGTTTTTTCATGAAAGCTGTAATTAAGTATGTGTGGAATATGAAGTAATAATATAAACGTTCACTCCAAATGACAAACTATTTTAGGGCAAATATGCACTACTAGCGTATTTCTCGTAGGATAGTTATTTGGTAGATGTATTTTTATCTTTATATATTACATCTGCATAGATGTTTTCGCCACAGAAAGCTTGTCAACTACTCTAAAACAATTAGTTCCCGTGATAAATTTTGATAATGCAATGAGAAGACAAAGGTTGTCAGAAATATATGATATATTTGCGCAATACGCTTCGAACAATCTGACCACATATATACTTGTGAAGACATTTTATATGAAAAGATCAACAACTAGATAAATTAAAATGTAAGCTGAAACCAAGATAATAAAGTACACAAAAACAATGTGGAAACAACGGTGGATAAAAAATCAGCATTACCAGGGTAGGTATACGGCAAGAACGAATTATTTTTGAACATATAAAGCGGGTTTGGGTTTCTGTATAACCAAGGCTTCAATAAACTTAAGCATACGCCCTTGAAAGCTGTTGCACAAAACAACAAAGGTTTCCTCAGTATCAAACTTATGACCGGTCTCAACCGAGTGTTTCGTAATAGATGAAGATATTTGTCTATCCTGTAACCTTATTAGACCATCAGAATTCGCTTGTTTTTGCAGCTTGTTAAATGTGTTTAGTCAAACTTGTAGCTAACGATTGATCTTCTCTATATACATGTTTTCACACATGTAAATTGATAAACGCATGGGGATGTGACGCAATCGCTCACATACTATTTGTGCTTTTGCTGAAACATAGACCTTGACTTTTTAATAACGGAGAGTTGGATTGCATAAAATGTCATATTGATAGCTAATTTGAGTCTTCGTTTCAACCCCGACCGTTGCTGCTACCTTGACGTGGTGGCCGGGCTTGCCTATCGTGATGAAGCAATCGAGCTATGCTGGCTGGAACAATCGTTCCTCGAGGTCCTACCATGCCAGACAGGTCGGTTGAAGAGCGGTAAGACTAAAAGCAACAATCCCAAGGTCCGAAGGCGAAGTCGTACTGCCGACTGTACAGAGGTGTGACGGCAGTAAGGTGTTTCCTTCAGACAACCAGCATGACAGCGATGCTGCCTTCCCGCAAGGAGGGTTGGGGTTAGAAAAGGTCGACCCTAAAAATGCACACCTCGCCTTATCCCACGGATATCCGTCTCCGGCGGTAAGGTTTTTTTTGAAGAACGGAGCTAACACAAAAACTACCCACAAAAAGGTCGTGTGTGACCGACCTCAAGCAGATGTCACTTGGGCACTGCGGTCACGCTCTCAGGTCATTAAGACCACTTCTAACCCAATTTCCTTTTCAGGTACCTCTAGAAGAATCCTTCCACGGTGTGGGCAACCGGGAAGTGATAACTGCCCTCATACCCCTAACAGCACTCAAGACCACCGTATTCATAATCAACCTCCTTTAATTCCTACTATTCCTTCTACCTTGACTTTCAACACAAAACTTCCTCTCTCGGTTTCCTCCTCAAGTGTCACCATGGCCAACGATTCTAGTGCGCGAAACGCTGTCCCAGGTCTACTAAAACCTCGCTCCAAACTACACATTGGAGCCTTCAACGTACGTACTTTAAGTCAAATCGGTCAACAGGCCTCCTTAGCTAAAACCTTAGAGTCGCGTACCATTGATGTATGCTGTGTTTCCGAAACACGCATACAGGATCCTAGTGTGGTCATTCACTTGACCTCACCTCGCCAAAATGGACAGCCAACGAAATACACCCTCCGTGTATCTGGCGACCCGTTGGCTAGTTCTCGTGGACTTGCAGGTGTAGGTATAGCACTAAGTACAAGGGCAGAACAGGCACTATTAGAATGGATCCCCGTTAACAGTCGCCTGTGTGCTGTCCGGCTAAATGGCTCCGTAAGAACTCGGAAGGATAGGGACACACGTCGTTGCCTTTTCGTCGTTTCTGCCTACGCTCCCACCGACTGCAGCCATGATGAAGTGAAAGATGACTTTTACAGAAAGCTCTCTGAGCTTCTTCAGAAAGCTAAGCGCTCAGACATAGTACTCATAGCGGGTGACTTTAATGCCCAGGTAGGCAGCTTGAATCAAACAGAAAGACATCTAGGTGGGTGTTTTAGTATTCCGGCTCAACGAACCGATAATGGTGATCGTCTGTTGCAACTATGCTCAGACAATCGTTTATTTTTGGCAAGCACTAATTTTAAACATAAGGAGAGACATCGTCTAACATGGCGACCACCTGCACCAAACCAACGATGGACTCAAATAGACCATATTGTCATCAGTCATCGTTGGAGAGGCTCAATAGAAGATTGTCGCTCGTATTGGAATACTTGTTTAGACTCTGATTACGCTTTAATACGAGCACGCATTTGTCTGCGCCTCAATGGACGCAGGAAAAGTAAACTAAGAAGACCCGTTAGGATTGAACTGGAGGACGAGAAAGCCAAATGCGAATTCCAGAGACAACTGAGTTCACATCTAAGCAGTTCTGTAAACGAGACTGATCCAGATGCTGCTTGGAAAGGCATACGAACAGCTGTGGAAACAGCAGTAGCATCTATTAGTCATTTAAACCATAGGGCTCCAAAAAACCAGTGGATTTCTTCTAAGTCTATTTCACTGATGGATTCGCGTAAACTCATACCATCAGGCTCTGAACATGACGAAGAGCGTAAAGATATTAGATCTAGGTTAACTAAAAGTCTAAGGAACGATCGTGAGCAGTGGTGGGCAACGAAAGCAAAAGAGATGGAAAAGGCAGCGGCTGTAGGCAACACCAGGCAACTATTCAGACTAATAAAAGAAACTGGAATTAAGAAGTCAAGTGTAAGTGAGACAATCTCGGAAAAAGATGGAACCCTTATCTGCTCTCTACCCAAACGTTTAGAACGATGGGCGGAACACTTTAAGGAGCAGTTTAGCTGGCCTTCAGCTACTGCACAACTACCCACTATTCCTAGAAAACCTGAATGGAACATTGAAGTAGGCCCCCCGACCCTACTTGAAGTTCAAAAGGCTATAGGTAATCTGAAACGAGGAAGAACAGCTGGTCCTGATGGATTGGCTCCAGAGGTCTTTAAATATGGTGGTCCAATTTTAGCGATTAGGTTGACTAATATTCTGGCTAAAATCTGGGAGACGGATGTAATCCCATCCGACTGGTCACAATCACTGATTGTCCCAATATATAAAAAGGGGTCAAAATCATCCTGCGATAACCATAGAGGGATTAGTCTGACTAACATAGTATCTAAAATACTAGCCTCAATAATTATCAGGCGCCTAACTAAAACTCGTGAACTGCAAACACGAGAAAATCAGGCTGGCTTCAGACCTGGTCGTGGCTGTATCGACCACATATTCACCATTCGTCAAGTTTTAGAGCACAGACATGCTTATCGGCGTCCGACAATGATAGTTTTTCTTGACTTGAAAGCAGCATTTGACTCTGTAGACCGAGAGGTTCTGTGGCAGTGTCTGTCATTGAAAGGTGTACCTGAGAAGTACATAAACCTTGTGAAGGCTCTTTACTCGAACACTATCAGTCGAGTGAGAGCTTATGGCGAACTGTCATATGATTTTACAACCTCAAGTGGTGTCCGTCAAGGCTGTCCACTATCCCCCTTTTTGTTTAACTTCATTATAGACCTGTTGCTGCAAATGACACTCTCGTCGACTGAGTTTACAGGAATTGATCTCCTACCAGGGGGACCACTAAGCGACTTAGAATACGCAGATGACATAGTCCTGTTTGGTGAAGACGCTGACAAAATGCAGAGTCTTCTGTTGGAACTGAGTAATAATGCCAGGATGTTTGGGATGCGTTTCTCCCCATCCAAATGTAAATTGTTACTCCAGGACTGGCCTGCGTCAACACCTGAACTAAGGATAGGGAGTGAAGTAGTCGAACACGTCGACAACTTCACTTATCTTGGAAGTCTGATCAGCCCTAATGGGTTGGTGTCAGACGAAATCTCAGCACGGATTCAAAAAGCTCGTTTGGCTTTTGCCAACTTACGTCACCTATGGCGAAGACGAGATATCCGTCTATCAATTAAGGGACGAGTATACTGCGCAGCAGTTCGCTCTGTTCTACTTTACGGCTGCGAAACATGGCCATTAAGAGTAGAAGATACTCGTAGGTTACTAGTATTTGACCACAGATGCCTTAGAAATATTGCTCGCATCTGCTGGGATTACCGAGTAAGTAATAGTGAGGTTAGACGCAGGGTATTAGGTAACGATGGTAAATCAGTTGATGAGGTGATAAATCTTCATCGACTGAGATGGTTGGGCCATGTGTTACGTATGCCTGAACACCGATTACCACGACGCGCTATGATGACTAGTATTGGGGACGGTTGGAAGAGAGTTAGGGGCGGACAAACCAAAACATGGCATCAGTGTTTGAAGTCACTAACTTCTAGCCTGAGCCACGTTGGCAGATGCAGACTACCTGGTTGGGGTCCGCGTGACTATCGTAATAAATGGTTGGAGACTCTAGGTGACATGGCTCAGAATCGATCACAATGGCGTAGGTGTATACACTCTTTATCTTCCCTTAAACCTTGAGATTAAAATTGCTTCATATCTCTCTTCCTTCCTGTACTATATCCTTATATACAACCTTTCCTTATATACTACCACCACTAAATTAATTACTTCTATGAATCCGGTGTTCATCTTGTTGTGCTAAAGAGGTATGGCAACTTGGACCGATGCATATATGTGCCTGGTCCTACGTTGTAGCTGACTGACTTCGTTTCAACATGAGACTATTTGAGTCACCTCTAAATGGTAAAGTAATGAAGACTCGCCTTTTGGGTACCAAAAACACCATAGGTCTCATAGTAATGCAACCTTTGCAGCGGTTTATAAACTTCTACTACTGTAGTGAACGAGAAAACAGGTGGGAACAATCGAATGTATTTGAACACAAAAATTACAGAACATCTTAGTAAAATCTGAGAACCATACAGTAAAAACTTAATTTGTAAAATGTCAGTCAGTTGTCTAAAACTTGACTGTTCCTTTGCAAATGTCAATCAATCGTCTTAGAGATTACTGTTCCTTCATTTCCATACCAATTGCTTTCTGTTCCCGTTCTTTCCTTCTCGACCTTCTGCTGCTGGACATTCTATTCCTGACCAGCGTTATGTACTACTTATGTCGAGATAAGTAGCACACATCGCAATACTACTATAAACAACTAGTCTTTAATCTCAGATACTGGTTTGATTTACCACTTTTACTGATCAGACAGTGAACAAATGGTCATTCTAAAGATCTTATAAGCGACTACATAACTTTTTCATGTAAACCAAAGGTCGTATTTTACACTGATCTTAGCTGTAGGGTAAGGACAAATTTGTAACTGTCTAATACTGCTTTACCCCGATTTTTTTGTTTATTGAAAAACATACGTCATTAAAAACTAGTTTCTTGATTCAGTAATTCACTCTCCAAATAAAAGGAGATGGACAAAAGTTCCATAACTCACGATACGTTTACGCTTCTTCCATTCGTTGATCATTTTCGTATGATTTTCAGAGACCTAGTAAGACGGAAACATACACACGTTCACATGCTTATCAACATTTTTAGCCGAAATAACGCAAGATAACCGAAAAGTTAAAATAGATTTACAATATAAAGGCCTAGCCAACAGAAAGTATTAGGGGACGTATATAATAATTTCTCAAATCTCGACAGGAATCAAAATCTGTATTTTAGAAAATTCTTCAACTGAATGCATTTACGCTCATGCTTGATTTGATTTGCAGACCACGGAAACCATCACTTTATAAGAACCTATTCGGATCTTTCTACAAATAAAATATCATTTATAGCCTTCAACACGACAACAAAAAACAAAAATACAATTTCAGTTCGATAATTGATTTATACTTGTTTAATTTTCCAAGGACTACAATAGTAAAGAGTATGGAGGGCCCTTAAAAAACCAACGATAAGAATTTGGAGCACATTAAGTGGAAAATCAGCAACACATAACATTACGATCAAACTGTCAATAACATTAACTTAGATTGACAGTTGTCACATGAGGACAGTCAAAATACTGATTTCAGATTGAGCGTGAAACGTGTTACAGTGGTAAAGAATAATCCAAAAAAATTATAACTTAACTAGACATGACTAAGCATTGTTAAAACGGTTCAAAAAACAATTCGAAGACTCAATAGAGCAAAAAACATTTTGAAAATCGTTGCATAATCACGCCAACCCCAACCCTATAATATGTACCTATTAACATGTCTCGGTCCGATTGTCAGTGGTTTTATGAACTGATGCCATGTTTTAGTCTCGCCGCCCCTAGCTTTCTTCCAGACAACTCCTGCACCAGAAGATATCGCCCATCGAGGTAGGAGCTGGTTCAACATACGTGACATGTCCCAACAACTCAGTTAATGAAGATTCACTGCCTCATCAATCGATTCGCTATCCTTACTTCCTATCCTATTTCTAACCCAGGCATTGGTAACTATGGTCCAAAAATACAGGAGCAATGCTTCCAAGACACCTATCATCGAGTACTAGTAACCTACGAATATCCTCTGTTCGTAACGGCCATCGTTCACATCCATAAAGTAGAATGGAGCAAACTGATGGGCAGTAAACTCGTTTGTTAATTGGCAGATGGATATCTCTCCTACGCCACAAGTGACCCAAGTCGGCAAAAGTCAATTGTGCCTTCTAAATCCGTGCCAAGACTTCGTCAGACATTAGACTATCAAGACTGATGAAACTTTCATGATACTGAGAAAACCTATTTGGCTGTCTAATTGTGTTTACTTTGACTATCGGTTCGTTTGGTGGGTTGCTTCAATGACTCAGTCTTTTGGTCACTTAACTGCCCGCAACAGAAATGTGTTTATCACAAAGAACTGAAAGACTCCTTAATAGTTTAGTTATTTTGGATGAACTATATCTGGATAATTTAATAGTATCCGATTAATGTTTAAGATCAGGATAAAATTTTTTAAAATACCCTCCTCCAACCTACCTGTCCTTCGGGCTCTTTAACGTGAACTTTGTTTCATTAAGAGAAGATATAAAAATGTGATTTCTCTTAACTCGATACAAATATTGTATCACTTTGATGTAGTGGATTCAGATATCTGTCATAAACCCCGATCGTAGCTGTTCAGTCAGTCAGTCAGTCAGTTACAACGTAGAACTTCGTACGTACGTACATCAGTTCGAGTTGCCATACCACATTAGCACAAAGATGAAGTTGTCGATTCAAATCCCATAATGGTAGAAGTAGTAAGAGTATGAACAGCAATCGGAAAAATTAGGGTTTGAAGATGTTATTGAAGGAGTATAATAAAAAGAAATAAATTTGGAAAGAGAAAAATGAAAGGGACATGAAGAATTCAGATTAGAATTTGGTAGAACACAAAGAGTGGATGCACCTTCGCCATTGCAGACGATTTTGAGCCATGTCATTCAGGGTCTCTAATCATCGGTTGCTATCATCTCGCGAATCCCAACCAGGTAGTCTACACCTACCAACATGGCCCAGTCCACTTGTCAGTGACTTCATGTATTTCTGCCACGTTTTGGTCTGGCCGCCCCTAGCTTTCTTCCAACCTGCTCCTACATCATAAAGCATTGCACGTCGGGGCAGTCGGTGGTTGGGCATACGTAACACATGTCCCAGCCATCTCAACTGGTGAAGTTTCACTACTTCATCAATCCATTTGCCATCCTTACCTAGTACCCGTTTCCTAACATCTGCATTACTTACCCGGTGGTCCCAGGATATACGAGCAATGTTTCGAAGACACCTATGATCGAATACTAGTAGCCTACGAATATCCTCTACTCTTATTGGCCATGTTTCGCTGCCATAAAGTAGGGCGTAACGAACTGCTGCACAGTAAACCCGTCCTTTGGTTGCTAGACGGATATCTCGCCTACGCCATAAATGACGCAAGTTGATGGAAGCTAGTCGAGCCTTCTGTATCCGTGCTGAGATTTTGTCACACACCAGACCACAAGGGCTGATGAGACTCCCAAGATAAGTGAAGCGGTCAACACGCTAAACTACTTCACTCCCCATCATTAGTTCAGGTGTCGATGCAACCCGATCCTGAAGTAACATTTTGCACTTCGAGGGAGAGAATCGCATCCCGAACATGCCTGCATTGTTGCTTATAGTAGTCAGAAGACTCTGCATTTTGTCAGCGTCTTCACCGAATAAAACTATGTCGTCGGCGTATTCTAAGTCAACAAGTGAGCCTCCTGGTAAAAGTTCAACTCTAGGAGATTGAGATGATGAAAGTGGTACCTCTAAAAGCATGTCAACGACAAAGTTAAACAAGAATGGGGAGAGTGGACAGCCCTGACGAACACCACTTGAGGTAACCAATTCTGATGACAGTTCGCCATAGGCTCTAACTCGACCAGTTGTGTTCGAGTAGACAGCCTTTATGAGGTTAATGTACTTCTTTCGTACTCCTTTCACTGACAAACACTTCCATAGAACCTCACGATCAACTGAGTCAAATGCCGCCTTAAGATCAAGAAACACTACTATTTTGGGACGTCTGAATGTATGTCCTGCGGCTCTCCCTCGCTTTAGATTTCCTATAGATTTTTCAACCTCGTGGAGAGTTGGAGGACTTACCTCAATTTGCCATTCAGGACGACTGGGGATCGTGGGTAACTGAAGGCCAGTTGAATTGATCCCTAAAGTGTTCTGCCCATCGATCCAATCTTCTGGATTGAGAATGAATGATATGTCCATCTTCAACTGATATAGTTTTGCTGATATTTGGGTTTATAATACCGATTTCTTTAACAAGTCTGAATAGCTGTCTGCTGTTACCTATTGCCCCTGTCTTTTCCATCTCTCTTGCTTTCGCTACCCACCACTGTTCACCATCATTGCGTAGGCTTCTTATTAGCCTGCGCTTAAGCTATGTTTAGAGCCAGGTGGGATGAGTTTTCGAGCATCTATCAGTGCGGTAGACGCTGCCGAGATCCATTGTTTCTCCCTAACCTTATGGTTTACCTTAATAGCGGATATCACTGCTGTTTTCACAGCTTTTCAGATGTCATTCCACGCCGCCTCGGGGTGGGCACAACTTACATGTCTGTCTAACTGTTTTTCCAGTTGTTCCTGAAATATATTCTTAGCTTGCTTATCATTAAGTAGAACCCTTAGAGGCTTCCCTGCAGTGTCTTTCCTACGTCCAGTAAGTCGCAGACAGATACGTGCTCGCACTAGAGCATGATCTGAATCTAAGCATTTTTTCCAGAATGAGCGAGTCTTCTATCGAGCCCCTCCATCGGTGGCTGATAGCGATGTGATTTAATTGGGTCCAACGTTGGGACGAATTCGGGGGTCGCCATGTCAAAAGATGTTTTTCCTTATGCTTAAAGTTAGTATTTGCAAGAAATAGGCGGTTATCTGAGCACAGCTGCAACAGACGGTCGCCATTATCTGTTCTTTCCGCCATGACACCATAAGATCCTCCCAGGTGTCTTTCCCTTTCACTTAGTTTACCTACTTGAGCATTAAAGTCACCAGCCACTATAAATACATCAAAACGCCTAGCTTTTCGGAGAAGGTCAGAAAGTTTCCTGTAAAACTCATCTTTTATATCGTCTGAGCAACAGTCAGTGGGAGAGTAGGCAGAGATGACGAAGAGACAACGACGAGTTTCCCTATCTTTCCGAGTCCTTACTGACCCGTTTAGTCGGACAGCGCACAAACGACTGTCTACTGGGATCCAGTCTAAAAGAGCTAGTTCTGCCCTACGACTTAATGCTATACCTACTCCAGCGAGGCCACGGGAAGCAGCATCAGGGCTTCCAGATACACGAAGCGTGTATCGAGATGGTTCTTTATTTTGATTAGGTGAGGTCAAATGAATGACGCTACTCGGATCTTGTATGCGCGTTTCGGAGACGCAGCATACATCGATGGAGTAAGATTCTAGAGTCCTAGCTAAGGAAGCCTGTTGTCCTATTTGGCACAATGTTCAGACATTAAAAGTTCCTACATGTAGTTTACAGCGAGGTTTCAGGAGACCAGGAATAACGTTCCGTGTACACGAATCGTTTGCCCTAGCGGTGAGAGGTGATAAAAGGATGTGGGAAGGGTTAGTCGTGGAGATAAGAGAGTTGTTAGGAGGTGTAGGAAGGATTTGAAAGTGACCAACTTGGTCTCGTGTGCTGTTACGGGTATGAAGGCATTTATCACTTCCCAGCTGCCCACACCGTGGAAGGGTATTTCTTGAGGGACCTGAAAAAGAAGTTGGATTAGCGTTGGTCTGAACGACCTAGGAGCGTGACCGCAGTGCCCAAGGGACAACTGCTTGAGACCGGTCACGCACGGCCTTTTTGTGGGGGATTTTTGAAGTGTTAGCTCCGTTCTTCAAAAAAAACCTTACCGCCGGAGACGGATATCCGTGGGATAAGGCGAGGTGTGCATTTTTAGGGTCGACCTTTTCTAACCCCAACCCTCCTTGCGGGAAGGCAGCATCGCTGTCATGCTGGTTGTCTGAAGGAAACACCTTACTGCCGTCACACCTCTGTACAGTCGGCAGTACGACTTCGCCTTCGGACCTTGGGATTGTTGCTTTTAGTCTTACCGCTCTTCAACCGACCTGTCTGGCATGGTAGGACCTCGAGGAACGATTGTTCCAGCCAGCATAACTTGATTGCTTCATCACAATAGGCAAGCCCAACCACCACGTCAAGGTAGCAGCAACGGTCGTAGCTGTTACCTTGATGTGGTGAGTTTATGCTGTTTAACGCATGAACTTTCGGGATGATTCCTGTGGGTTAACAACGTGCTAATGAAGTTAAGGCACAATTACCAAGCCTGATTTTCGATATCGTTGACATGTCGTGATAGCACTACGTAATAAAACTGGTATGGTGCACTCAAATATTGATTAGATGTAGAACCGCGAAATACAACAGTATTTAGTAGATAAGTTTTCAAGCAAAAAGTGTTCTAGTCACAATAGCAACGTTAGTAACATGGGTAATTTATTTCAAAATTCTACGGAAATATAGATAACTTTCAATGGAAAACTAACCGATTTCAAGTCAGCTTCAGTAATCCCTGGTCCTTTAGCTTTGAGTGATTTCACTTCCGTTTCGATTTCCTTTAGCTTTAAACAGACGATAAATAAAATATTAAAGTAGTCAAGAGTAGTATATTAAATTGTATAAAAACGTTTCGTTGTTTACAACAAGATTATTATTACTAGTCATTGAAGACGACTAACATATTTGTGTAAACAGACTGACGACTACAGCTTAAAAACCAATGTGAAATGTAAACAGTGCACCAAAATAATAAAAGACCTATCTCTCAACAAAAATAATTATAATAATCCAACTAAGGAAAGAGACGGACCACAGAACTATAATGTGGTTAGGACATCTCCTACGAGGTTTCAGTTGACTTTAGATGAACTAACGAATATCCCTCAATTAGATATACCCATGACGGCACCCTGATAATTATTCTTCTACCATGACAGCGAAAAGCATGAGAATGCAGAGAGATTTTCAGGTATTTAAGTGAGGCGGTTTAGCAACTGTCATTACGTGGGCTAAATTAATTATCATGGTGTTGGTGAAAAGATATTGATCCTTCTAATTGGGTTGGATTTAAAGTGACGGATGTTTTATGATATTATATGTATCCTGTTCAGAAGTTTCCAAAATTCCGGAATATATATTTTTTTATGTCTGATGGCAAACGCCATGGAGTTGATTAAACAAACAACCATCGTCTGCCTAAGCCTAGGTCCTATAAGCTGTAGTGTGCTGCTAGCTGAAAAAATCTCGGCGCGAATATAAGTAGTTAGTTTGAGCTTACTAACGTCATATAATCGAGCAATATAATCGACCATTATTAAAATGGTGAGTACAGAACAGTTTTTGTATTACCATAAGGGTGTGAAAAATGGCCCTTGAGGGTTTAGAATACGTACAGAATCATTGTATTTGATGGATGCTATCTTTGAAGTACTAAATCCGTGCAACTGTACAACAAAATAAATACAGAGGCCCTGCGTCAATTAGTAAGTAGAGGTGGTAAATCAGCTGATAAGATTGTGAACCTAAGGTGGTTTCAATTTGATATAAATGCTCAAACACTGCCAAACATGTATTATGTTTAAAATAGTAGATTGGTATATCACAAGAGAAAATAAACCACAAGATGATGTTAATCCATGGAATCAGCAGCTAATGCCATGATAGCTTACATTATCTAACAACCGTAGTAAATCTTCGAAGACCTCAAATGATATGCCGTTAAATCAGTAGCCACTTAACACATGAATTCATTCTTTATCTTACAATTTCCAAATACTTTATTTTACTTTTATCTCTCGTTTTTTAATTTTCTACTGCTAGCATTTCCGCTTTGCTTCTCGTCTGGTTGACTGGATCTTTCGACTGACTTCAAACGTGACAACTAGAACCAACTAATACTACGGCCTAGTTTTATGTTGCTTTTATGCCAAATCACACAATCAATGAAATTAAGTGGTTATTTTCAGATGCTTGAAAGACTGACTGTTTAAGGGCACCCAATACTTATCTCAGTATTATGAACTGAGACCATAAAAAACTATGACGGTCAAAGTCTGTCGAAAAATTCGACAGCCGATAGGATTTGCACAAATGCAGTTATTTCAACAGTTTGAGTAATTAACTCACTTTTAAATAATTACAAACAGAACCTCATTGTTATAGCTAGGGTTTACATTTTTAATATCGCTTAGTATACACTTGATTTGTAACTAAATGTCAAAAAACCAACTACTGGCTTTTCGTTCTCCCTGTAAAAATTATTAGCCGTTAATGAACAAACCAACACACTAAATAAATCCTTAAAAATAATTTTTCCACAAAATAAAACTTAGCTAGTTAAGAAAATATTCACCTTTTCCTTTACTTGAGTAAGCTCTTTTTCTGCTTCTTCCTTTGTAAGACTAGAGGTAACCCTTTTAAGTTCTAGACAAAAGTGAAAAATTAGAACTGGTGCACCTTACCCTCACTGACACTTTTCAGTTTTTTTTGTTCTTCTGTTAATTCAACCGATAAATTTGCACTTTGAACCTCCATCTTTTTAATCTCATTTTCATCGAATGAGGGGAGCTTATTCTACAATGAATTAATAAACTTCGGTGCGTTATGTTAACCTGGTCATAAACATAAACCTTTTGCTTTCCATAAGCTTTCTCTTTAATTGAACCTTCTTCAACAAGATCATCCAGAGCTCTAGAAATACCCTACAGAATCGCTAATTTAAGCAGGTATAGTTACCGTTTTTCCATAATTCTTTAAAGCATTACACACATCAATAACGCTAAAAGGTCTATTCTCTTTCTCAAAAAATGTGAGAACATCACCTTCGTAAATATAAGACAGAAATGAATAAAAAATACCTTTGCAAGCAATATTAGACATGATGGTCTAATTTTCCGAATAAATTATCAATTATACAGTATGCAGAAGCCAAGTATGTTTAGTTCAAGACAATTCAACGCTAGGGAAGTGAATATTTGACAATCTCTCAAAATAACGCGTCAATTTTAAAATCAAAGGTAAAACTGGGAAACCAGTTGGCAAACAATTTATTGGATCCACCTAAACAGTGTACAGCGATCAAGGGTCTAAGAAACAACAATAATAACGGTAATGTAACTCAGTAACCTATTACCGATCCGTATACTCGTTAAGGAAATACTTCTCCTGTAAGGAAGAGCGATAGTTTTTGACTGCCCGAACCCAAGTGGCTGGTTAGTATTCAGTCAGCCATTACCAACGCAGAGCTTGGAACGAATGAGCATAAAAAGTGCGAGACAAAATTAAGAGGATGAGCAGCGAAGTTATCAGAAAATTCGTAGCATCAATGATAATAGAATTAAGCTCTAAAGCAAGTGCATGAAGGAATATTGAAAATCTTGATCTAAGAAAGGATGTGAATCAAATGCATCTGGGATATTGTAATAGATTTTGAGCCACATCACCCAACGTCGCCAATCAATCATCGTGGTTGTCACACAAAACCTGGGATCCAGCTGGGTTAAATTATTTTATTAGTTAAGGGAAAGACTTTATTGATTTGAACGAATTGTCGATAGTAAAAATAAAAGAATGTTCATCGATAGATGAACAGTGGCACACGATGGCTGAGTGATCGCTGACCACGAGAACGAGAAAACAGCTCTGTAGGTTGTTTACTCTAATGAGTGAAGACATGACTATTAGATCTAGTTTCTGTTTATCATCTAAATTCTGTTCCCAAGCCAGTCAGGTCATTTCATCCACAAATACTGTGGAAAACTTTTACAAGCATCCATAGGTCCCTAAACAAAATAGTCGTAAACAAATACTTCCTCAGATGATAGTATCATAAATGTTCCGCTTCAGGATTATAAAAAGCCATAACACCATAAAACTCAAAGGTTACGTGAAATAAACATATGTATTTGATCCTTATTACGGTTTTAGTGATAAGCTTTTGATTTCGAAAGTTCCTATTAGCTAGAGGTCGGTGTTAAAATTTAACGACTATTTACAGAACCGTTCAACATCGCAATTCTGATGAAACCACCATATTTCTATGGAAAATTTAGCACCAGATATAACTGTTACTCGGTTTAGTCATTTAAATGGGTTAAAGTAAGCCCCTTTACGCCCAGATTACTTGACATGAGTTATGATATGGATAATTTTTGATAAAATGAAATCTGACGGACTTCGACGAAATACAAATGATTTGACATACTTCTTTTACTCATAATTTCGCAATCCATGGGCTTTAGGACTTTCGAATTTCCCAACACTGTGAAAATACCATGTAAATCTTGGGAAGAATACCCTAACAATTGTAGATTTTGAGTAAAATTCCTAGACCGGATAAATTCTTCCCACTTGGGAGTTCGAGTTATGATAGTTGCTAATAGGGATCACAGCTCTTATGTGAGATATTACTATTCACTCCAACTACAGTAACAAATCTTTAAACACATGAATACATGCTGATGGGGTATAGTACGTTGAACCGATGCACATATGTGCCAGGCCTTGCAGAAAACTTACACTGCGCTTGACTGCTGAAAAATGCAGATATACGGTTAAAATGGCTGTGGATGGAGTAAAGGCCCTCCCTTAATGAGTTTACGTATCCAGTAGCAATAGACCACTATTCCCAGGACAAAAGAATCAAGAGTATTAGCAAATTAATATGGAATAGTGTTTGAAGTTCATGAAGGGCTACAGAATTGACTGAACCATAGCCGGTAACGAAATCTAAGGCCTGAATAGTTGTAACACGGTGTGCATACAGTTTAGTTTACTGCCGGACCCTTAATATTCGGGTAGTTGCCCTAAGGTTCATAAAGGAAATGAACTTAATTGGATCTTCCACAGGATGTTTGGAATGTTAAATCACTAGACCACATATTCTGAAGTATAAAGATCCATACTGAGGGTTTTCGGCGTAAGGTGAGTTGGAGTCGCTAAATGACTTCGCAGCTTGTCTTTTAAATATGCTATAGAGTATTCTTGTTATTTCGAAGCGAAGGATTAACCAACACATGACCGTACTTTAAGTATGACCTAACGAAATTGTTGAAGATTAGATTGGATGTTTTTTTAACAAACTGGCCAAGAATGGCCTTCAAAGTTACCAGTACAATGCTTTTCCTGAAGGCATTTCTGTCGTAGCGCAAGATTTTAGATGATATCAGGATACAGTTCTTTCAGAAATGACAGTTCTGGATGGGGATTTTCTAAGTTGCATGTGCAGTTTTTAACACGTTGCAAATGTCTGCGACACCCATATAGACACACATCGAAGTGTTGAATATATTTTTGTCTATCTAAATCTGAAGTCAAGTCATATTCTCATAGGTCAGATTATCATTCTGGTTTTAAGCTTCACCTCAAGGCTCAGTCCAGCCGGCGTCCTAGCACTGAACCCCTCACGTTGGACCACACTAAGATACTGAGAAAGATTATTTTACTCTGGCCTTAATAATACATAAGTATTCGCAGCAAGCCAATGCAAGCAAGTTGTTTAGCAATGTAATGAACGACTAGTTAAGCTAGCTGGATTTACTGTCAGAGTGAAGATGAGATGCATATAAATTCTCAGATCATCTAGCTTTCAATTAAGTACAAATTCTCAACTGACGATACAGATCCAACCAATCTACCAATAACTTTAAACCAAGGTCGTTTGTAATCACATGAAGAAGGCGCCAGGATTACTAGAGATATATTGTTGGTATTAACAAACAACCACCACAAAACTCAATAATTAACCTTCTTAAAACGAAAACTTGCAAGCTGTTTATACCTGCTTCCTTCATAACGCTTCATTCTTCACTATTCAAACGTAAGAATAGGAGGTCAATCAAACTATGTCCTCTTAGACGGTCAATCTTAGACAGAAGGAAAAGATAAGACACATTAATACCAAGATCTTGATTTATTATAAGGCAAGCCAGTATTAAGACGCCTCGTAACCTGTGTTAAAATGATGGAAATATGTCGTAGAGTTTCAAAGAGACTTTTCCCTATTTTTGTCCCTTGTCGTTGAACTTGATCAGACATATCCGCTTCTTACGTAAAGCAAAGACTCGTTGCTTGAATTCCACATTTCGAACACAGTAGAGCAAACATTTCTGAAGATTGATCTTGGTGAAGCATATAACCAAATTCCTATGACTGCAGATGACATTCCTAAAACCTCTGTTATCACTCATTTCAGACCCTACGAATTTTCGGGCATACCTTTCAGTTTGAGATATGTTGCACGAATCCCTCAGAGATTCATTGATGACGTCTCTAAAAGTTGAAACTTCGTGCACGTATGTGTAATCCGTACACAGGATCTCATATTGAGCATATGGGCTTTGTTTTCGAACGATTGCAAAAACACAGTATTACTGTAAACATTCAGACATGTCGGATCGAAACCGACTTCACAGATTTTCTCGGACAGACTATTGATACTCAAGATATTCATCCTCTGTAGAGCAAAGTGGAGACCATTCTAGATTACCCAGAATCAACCACAGTCAAGCAACTACGTACATTCAACGTCCTGGTAATTTTTTCTGCGGCTGATCTGTACCTGTTTTAACCCACAGCCCTGTAGCTATAACTCAAGCAAATAGGGACAAATAAGAGAAGTTTACTGTATGACACACCTGTAGGTAGGAATCGCCCAATCTTGCCGAAACATTATCGACGCAATGCCTTCAATACGTCGCACAAGCTTACTTATCCAGCAAATGTCCTATAGGCACTTCTGAAACTCTCAATGCTCGTTTCGACCATGTTCAACTCGATGTGGTATGACCCTTAGCAGATTTGAATAGACCCCATAAACTCCTACATTGTGTAGATTGTTCCACATGATAGTCAGAACCAGTATCTCTGAAGGACAATAATGCTGAAACAGTGGCCTGCTTAACATATCAAGGTCAAGGGTAGGCTCTTTGGTCCTAAACTTCTATCTGGTCACGTCTTAGGATCACCATTACCCCAGTGGTAAAGAGTGAGCTGTAGCGATAAATAAAGCATGGAAGGCTTTTCCTAGAATTATTCAGTTACTCAGCAAGAAGACTATCCCCCCATATAGTTTAGAATGATAATCTAAATAATCTTTTCCACTAGTTTGGGGATTACACTGGTTAAACTAACAGATCAATAGTTACCAATGTAGTCTGCACTCCATCCTACTTCATAAATCGGGCTGATGCTTGCGTCTTTCTAATCTCTTGGTAGTTTGGAGACCTCAAAGACATCACAGGTATTGATAGGGGTAGCTAATGACATGGCATATTGGCCAGAGTTATGCACAACTTCGAACGGGAAGTTTAGTCCTAACGTGATTTACATTTCTCAAACTTTTGCTGTGTTCTTACGCAACAAAAGTATCATTTCCAATCCAAAGAATCTATTCTGAGCTATACGTTCGGTAGATTACTTCTTTTTTGTGTTTCACTCAAATTAATAGTTAACTGTGGTTTTGCCTCGGCTAACTATCGGTTTTTTTTTATAGTTTTCACGTAAAGGCTAGCTTTAGCTTATCGTTAACTGTTTTTATACATTTTTAATAGTTTTTGTTTACTGTGTGTTTTTTTTATCGGTCCTAAATTTACTGCTTATATTTTTAAGACAGTCTAAATCACTAGCCATGAAAAATTCATGCAAGAGACCTGGTTGCCGTTTTGCCGTTACATCTGGCATGCAATGTGACAACTGTAAAGGTTGGTTCCATGATGCATGTACAGACCTAACAGCAGCAGCCTATAGCAGACTCAGCAAGTCTGATCGTAGGTGGGTATGTGTTACCTGCAACACCGATACGGTAGTTATGTTGGGTACTATCATTACTTTACTGACAGGTCTGAGAGATAAGTTGTCTAAGAATTCAGTAAATGACATCATCATGACGGGTAACAAAGCTGGAACGCATAGGGCAAATAAGAAAAAGGATACTGACAGGTCGGTTATCGACGGTGCTGTTAACAGCACGAGTGATGATGTGTTGAAACTCAGCACCATCCTAACATCGACTGTCATCGACTCCCTCAGTAAACTTGGGTCCACCGGGGAACGGTCCTTGAATGAGACAGTGGTTCCTAAAAATCCTGTGGGTGGATGGACTCACGTTAACAGGAGTAATAAAGCCCAAGCGTCCCCTCTGAAACTGAACGTCCCAAGTATCGTGCGTAAATCAATTGATGCTTTGGCCGCACAGTCTACACCCAAGACTGTCCGCCCGGTCATCACTGAGCCCAGGAATCGAAAACGCGCCTCGACATCCAAACAACAAGATACCAAACCTAGACGCCCTGGAAAACCTGGGAAATCAATTGCGGTTCGTGACGACTCTGTCATAATCATGAACCTTATTGACAACCCCGATCTTCCTCTGAGTTTGCAGGACAAAAACGATAGGATGCTCTGGGGAGAACTAATCAAGAGGCTTGAACTCCCTAAAATAGAGCCTCTGACCGTCACACGGCTCACTCGGGGGAAGGACTCTAACCACCTAAACCACCCGAGGCTGCTTCGTGTTACACTTAAGAATGCCTCCGACGTAGAAGACGTCTTGCTAGCCAGTCACTTACTGAGGTCCGATGGGAACGTAAGAATACTGCCCGACATACCGTATTCTGAACGAAATCTCATCCGGAACATCCCTAAGGAATCTCGCGAGGCGTTCTTCCGTGGACGAAATATCATTGTGCAAGGTGTGCCGGAAAACACGGACCCAACTCAAGCAAACTCTGATATTCGGGAATGGAAATTCATCAAGCATTCCTTAAAACTCAAGAACATATTGACCCAACAGGTAATGAGACTGGCCAAGAGAGACGGAGACTCTAGGCCCCGGCTGCTGAAGATAACCTTCCCCTCCTCCCACATGGCGGCTGCAACTCTGGAAGCATTTCGTGCCAATAGACGTCGGTTGCCAACTGGCATCCATATGCATCCGGATAGGCCCCACGACAGCAGGATTAAGCACAAACGAAAGCTGGAGCTGACAATTCCACTCGTGGACTGTCTTGATCATAAAAAAACGTGTAAAGGACAGGGACTACCAACTCGGTAAACATAGTATAGGTAGGCTACCTGTCCACTCACACACGGCTCATATAGACAAACAAGAAGAGGCTCACGCGTTCCAAATTGAAAGCATAAACTGCCTATACACGAACGCCGCGAGCTTGCCAAACAAAATGGACGAGCTACGTGAACTTAGCAACGCTAATGATGCCCATCTGATAGGAATATCCGAAACTTGGATAACGTCTCAGTTTACGGACCAAGAGTTAGCAATAACTGGGATGTCTTTATTTCGCAACGACAGAAAAACAGGAATGGGGGGTGGGGTAGCACTATACGTACGGTCATGCCTGGATGCGCACCAACTTCACAACCAAGAGTTTCACAATCTTGACGAGTCAGTATGGTGCTCAGTAAGATTATCTACCACCTCGAGGTGCCTAGTTGGGGTCGTTTACAGGAGGCCCACTGCCGACATCGAATATGACAAACGTCTGCTGGAAGGATTAACTCGCTCTACGCGTCTTGGATTCTCTCATATCCTGATTCTAGGGGATTTCAATCTCCCTAGAATCAACTTCGTGGAACATACATACATTGGTGGTGCCAACTCTACTGAAGCTCTGTTCTTCAACCTTATCGGCGACCTGGGATTATTTGAAAATGTGAAGTCGGCAACCCGTTGGAGAAACAGTCAGACGCCGTCACGCTTAGACTGGGTATTCACAAACGAAGAATTCCTAGTTGACGACCTCTCAATCCTGGCTCCCCTGGGCAAAAGTGATCACGCCGTTTTATCATTTAGCTTTGTCAGCAAGACGGAGCTACGATATCCTACTAGCAACAAGCGCTGGAACTTCAAACGGTTGAATGTGTTAGCTTTACAGGACTATCTTCAACAGGTGGATTGGGATGTTCGCCCTGAAATTGAAGTGGATGCTCATTGGGATTTTTTACTGCACACGATCTTATGTGCTACTGAGCATTCAGTTCCCAAAATGGTCCCAAAAAGCTACAAGCAACCTGCAATCATCAAGAACCGCACTCGTCGTTTGCTAAGCCGCAAAAGGCACTGTTGGGCTGAATATAAACGAACGGATAACAACGGCGCGTACAGGCAATACAAACATATAAGGAACACATGCACAAAGGCAATAAGAGAAGACAGGCTTCAGTTCCAGACCAAGCTTATCGATAGATTCGTCTCCAATCCGAAAAGCTTGTTCAGTTATGCAGCTTCTCTTCGACAAGGCAAAACTGGAGTTTCCCAACTGCTTGGTCCTAATGGCCCGACCAACAACGACAGTGATGCCGCTAACCTTTTGGCTGAACATTACTCCCGGACACTCCAACTGACCCACATTAACCATACTGACGAAAGCTTCACCTGCACCTCTACAGGACTTTCCGAAGTGAACCTGAGTGCTGACTTGGTGCTCCGTAAATTGCAGAACCTAAAAAAAGACACTTCTCCTGGTCCGGACATGGTTCATTCCGCCGTACTGAGGGAAGCAGCTTCAATCCTGGCGACACCACTTAGCGTGATGTTTGCACACTCGCTAAGCAGAGGAAAACTACCGGAAATATGGAAGCTGGCCCACATCACACCAATTTTCAAAGGAGGTCGACGCAGTGAACCCTCAAGCTACCGACCAGTGGCCCTTCTCTCCATACCTTCAAAAATTATGGAATCCCTAGTATTCGACGGCATACTTGATCACTTATCATCCTTAAAGTTCTTCTCGCCTCAACAGCATGGTTTCAGAAAAGGTCATTCTTGTACGACCAACCTGCTGACTGCGGTGGATAAATGGACAAACATCCTTGATCGCAAGGGGAAGGTTGACGTCATTTACCTGGACTTCTCAAAAGCTTTTGATAGGGTCAACCATGCATGTCTTATCAAGAAGCTTGGACGATTGGGTATAAAACCCCCTTTAATTGACTGGATCACTTCATACCTAGAAAACCGACATTTTAAGGTCAGGGTTAACTTCACTCTCTCTCAGGCTATGGAATGTCCTAGTGGGGTCCCCCAGGGTTCAATACTAGGACCTTTTCTCTTCTTGATTTATATTAACGATCTTCCTCAACAAGTTTCATCTGCTTTATTGCTTTTTGCTGATGATGTGAAACTTTGGAGGGAGATACGTACGCACAATGATATACTAGTTCTGCAGGAGGATCTGACTCGACTTCAAAGTTGGGCAGACGACAACGGACTTACCTTCAACACTTCAAAGTGCAAGGTAGTCCATCTGCGACATGTTGCAGACTATAGTTATAACTTAGGTAACTCCCCTCTAGAAGTTTCAAAAGTTGAAAAAGATTTAGGAGTGTTGGTACCCTACGACCTGAAATCGTATGCGAACTGTGACAAAAACGCCTCTCAAGCAAACCTTGCACTGGTAACATTGAAGCGCATTTTTGGCCAGTTTGACGGTAGAACCTTCCATATAATCTTCAACAGTTTTATTCGTCCCCACTTAGAGTACGGAAACATAGTATTTCCTCCCTCCCTCCAAAAGGATAAGGTCACTCTGGAGCGTATACAACGTCGAGCCACGAAATCAGTTCGGGGTCTCAAATTCAAACCTTATGAAGAGCGCCTCAAATCACTTAACCTTTACCCGTTAGAGTATAGGCGTCTTAGAGGTGATCTTCTTATGACTTATAGTATCCTTAATACTTCTGGTCATCCCCTTAAACAACTTCTTAAGCTTAGTCATAACACTAATCTCAGAGGTAACACCCAGAAATTGGAGACCCTACATAGCAGAACAGACTGCAGACACAACTTCTACTCCGTTAGAGTTGTCAAGTGCTGGAATTCGCTGCCGACTGAGCTAGTCCAAGCGACCTCCCAGGAGTCCTTTAAGAGAAAACTTGACTTATTCTTAAGGACTAAGGATAACATATTATTATGATTTACCAAATTCTTTTTTTCCCTCTATTATCGTTCATATACCTAGGTTTTTGCCTGGAGGTATTGGTGATCCACTGCTACCAGACACGGAAGCCCGTTAAGCGAAAGCTTCTTCTATTCCGTCCTCAACCATTTGAACCATTTGAACTTCTTTCGGTTATTACAAGGCAGTGTGTGCTAGTTTTCAAGTCCAGACTGACAATCTTTCCAAGATCAGTGTGTCAGACCAACCGATGCCTGAAAACTATTCAACATAAATGGATCAGTTTCATCTACCCATAGCATTCTCGGGATCTCCAGGACTCCAACGATCGAGCTTATTTCTGTCACGTGTAGGCTTATAGATATCATGACAACTTAATGCTTCAGAAAACTGTTGTCAGAAATACACATACAGTTGCAGAGGAAATCATTGATAAAATAATGCGAAGCTACTTCTGAGCAATAGTTGATGTGTCGAGTCATATGCGATCTGATCTGGCTAGTTGTTGTGAGATATATTCAACTTGGCGTATTTAAATTTGATCTGTTGAGGATGGCTGTCTGAGTGTACTGAGTTACGAATGTATCCAGTGAAACTGATCAGCTCAGCGTCAATGTCAAAGACTGACAAAAGTAGTTTATTTCCATGGTTTATCTACTGTTCAGGCTTTAGTCAACCCAGGACAAGGTTGCAGATGTCTGCATCGCCACCAACCGTCTTCTCAATTAATACGGCAACACTTAAGTTTAGTCGTTCAAAAATTGAGGAAAACCCTTCAGTTGCAGTCACAGAGTGACCCGACCTCTTGTACATGTTAACGTCTACTGTAGCCGGTGGATATACCCTTCCGTTATATATGGCTAGTACGAAAACAAAGATTTGGTGTCTCATGGACACTGGGCCAGAAGTCAGCGTCTACACGACTTTGTCGTCACCTGTGGATGTCAAGCGGTAAACTGATAGTTATTTGCCATAACAGGTATCTTTACCCAATGCAGTTTTATTCAAACCCATAAACGAGGTTTTAGTCATTGCAGACGTGTCAATGTGAACCATCAGAACAGACCTGTTACCATATCTTAACCGAAACAACGACCGAAGCAGATGGATACCGGTGGATAAAGGTATCAAATTATCTGTCTGGAGAAATTCCTTTTCTGATTGTAGGCTAAGGCCCATCAGAAAGTAAGAGTTAATCGACCTATATTTCGGACTGATGATCGGTAAACATATCGAATTGTGGTAGCCATTATTAGAATCATAACACATAAGCATCAATTTTTCACATCAAATTCCTACAGGACCGCATGATTAGTTTCCAACTGGTGATCGCTGATGACTTAATTTAAATACTACCCTTTATCGTCACGAGTTACTGTGTATCCAAAAACCGACATATCTCAGAAGCTGAGTGTTTTTTTCAAAATCTGAACTGGTCAAAGCACATAAATAAATCCCTAAAGTGATTGTTAGGTGTTGGAACCACGTGCCATAAATATAAGTGACGTGATGTTGTACTGCTTAAGCTCAATTATTCTTTTCAAGATGATAAACAGTGACCTTTGCTTATGTGATTTTCGGGGGGATGATGAGTTGTAAACAAGTGGAGTACAATTCCCGACTCATGCCTATGATAACGGCATTGACCCTTATCAGTGTTGTGGTAAAATTGATCGTGATGTTTTCGGTTTGCAGGAGATTTTCTTGACAGCTGATTTGAGTGAACGATTGTGTCGCTAAATTTCCAGTCAAACTGAAAAAGTTATTAGATAGTTATTGAATGAGCAACTGACAGAGAAAAACATAGAAAACATCTTTAATAGACTATGATAACCACGAGGAAACAGCAATATAGAATTATAGTTATAAGTCGAATTATCGACAGAGTTTGTGTTAATAGTTTCATCAATTTTACCAGTCATGAAAATGCTTTATGACGACATGCAGAAACTATTATAAATAACTAGATATAGTGTTGATTGTTAACCAACAAGTGGGAAATAGGCATTATTGTTTTACTTGTTTGGGAAATATCAGAAGATTGTGGCGTTAAACGAATCCGAGGTGTGTCAATAAATTCCAAACTGTGGTCCGAAAATATTTGTACACTTGGTGTTATTTTCGTATAAGTCGCTGGAATTTTGATTTCGAACGCTTGTTTGAGTAACAACTACGTAATCGTTTAGTTATTATACCAGTGCGGTATGATAATACTTCGATGCGGTGACTTTATTGTCTTAACTATGTTAGACGTCTTTTCAGGTAATTAATATGATAGTCCATTCAATAAATAAACTCAAATACTCAAAACAATAACGACCATAGTAGGTTCAATGAAAATTGTTAAAGGGGGTTCAAATACTTTCTAAATCCAAATGGTATAGTGGTGATATAATGCAACACATGTACAAGCCAGGTTAACATATACGTTGACAAGGAATACAACAATTAAGAAGAAATTTGGCAAAGAAAATTAAAGGTTGGTACATGACTCATGGAACTGCAGTTAGGAACATGAAGGATATAATATATAACCTCCACAATTGGTTGTTTTAGTTAGCCTAGTGACACTGAATAATGTATAATAAAGAAATTAAGAGCCAAAGAGTGTCCAATTAATTTTGAATCTAATATGGTTCTCCTGAGCTAGCGAATATGTAAATCGAATAGATCCAGATAGGAATTAATGCAACGACCAAACTTTAAATATTTGATCTGAATGCAAAAACGACCTAACAAAGTAAGGTCTATTTAATTATGACATACCAGGTTCTCCTAAATGGTGTACGTAGCTTTTTTGAGATGGAACTCTATCAGCATAATTAAAAGTAACGTATTTGACGGTCAAATCAGCCGCAGAATAATATACAAAAAAATCACTGTTGTGTGCAAAAATCCCATCACGCTTCTGATTTTACGCACCGTTAAGATTAGCATTATACGGTTATCGAAGTAAACAATTAACGAATCGCGGCACTACAATTTTAATGAAATTTAAATGCATAGATAGAAACATAGTTGATAAAAGTGTATTCCCACTCAGGGCTACGTCACATATCGATACTAGGCAGAAGGGGATAACTAATTGTATACTTCTGCATTTATATTACTGCCCGAATATTCATGGCTTTTTATTTCAACAGAATATATATCTGTTGGTATGGAATTTCAGGATATCATTACCATTCTTGTAAACAAATTGGCTATCTTATGTATCTTAAGATTGTAAAGTTCTGAAGTAATTAAGGTATTAATGACATTGTGTGAGCAAGTAACACTTAACTTTTCTGTTTCTTTCTTTGGCTTCAGAAAAACGTTACTAGCTATAAAAATTTATTAACAAGAGTGGGATATCTGTACATTTTTAACAGTTTAACATCATTAAATTATTCCGTCGATGGCTCACTGATTGGCATTTTCACTGAAGAAGAAATTATTGGTCTAGAACTTTGCTTATTGATAACAAGAACCTGTAGTATAAAACAAGAAGCATCAGAGATACTAAAGACTCAAAAATTGTCATAAAGGACGGCAATAAAAAGCCTTTTGCACGTGACCTATATCGACAATTCAAGACTGAAGTTATATCATAAATAGACTTGAACTAAAAACTGCTAGATATTTGACTATAATAGTGGTTACGAATATCAAATATAAAAAGATTTTGCATTGAAATTTTGTAAAAGTGAACTATGAACGCTGAATACCTTTGCGAATATATTTCTAGATATACTGATGCAAGGGGATTAAAAGATGCCTACATTTTATATAAAATACCAGTTCACACAGCTTACAGTGATGCAACAAGTATGAAAGTTATTTTAGCTACTGATCTTAATACTCCCCATTGATCATAAGAACTTGAAGCTGTAGATATGCAGTGTTTCAAAGTAACGATGAAATGTTATTATCTTTCTAAATTTTATTGATAAAAGGTCTACTATCTCACCGAAAAATATAAATCAAGCGGCTAACATACATAATTGAAGGTTATGTGATGTATCTGAATAAGTTTCTCAAGTTTTAAACTTCGTGTCATGCTTAAGATTATAGTTGCTATCTTTAAAACTCCTAATAGGAACATTAATATAATGGACTGTGATAGTGAGCTGCACTGAAACTAGACAATCAAAGCGTTACATTCTGTTGTTTACCGTTAAATAAAGGGTTGTACTTCTGAATTTAAAAGATATCTTCTAAAATAAAAAAAATACTTAAGAGTACTAAGCTGGGTTTGCAGGTAAGTGCAAATAAAATGGTCAAATTTAGCTTGTGATCATATTACTTAAATGTTGATAGAATATGACAATGATATATAGTCGGATAACAGCTAATATCATGTCAGTTAAAGTCTCCAGATGGAAAAAAATTAATTTCCCTTAGAAAAAGTTTCAAGCTAAAAAAGTTTCTATCTGAACACTTAATAGTTAAATCGTCTATTTTGAAATTAATACTTTGAAGACTTCTTTTAATAGTCCAGGGTATTAGTAATAATAACCAACCTATAACCGAAATCTGATATAACAAAGTACACTATTCCATGTTAATTTTATTTCATAAATAATTTTACGCAAAACCCTAAATAGAATCGGATTTGGGCCATATTATTATTGAGATTATAATGATGTATTCCTCTTGTAAAATTAAAAGTAAACATGATAACCTATCAAATATGGAGATTATGTTTGAAGTATAGTTAATAGCATATCATCACATCATATACACCTAACCCATCATATACAGTCAGTCAGTCAGTTACAACGTAGAACTTCGTACGTACGTACATCAGTTCGAGTTGCCATACCAAATTAGCACAGAGATGAAGTTGTCGATTCAAATCCTATAGTGGTAGAAGTAGTAAGAGTATAAGCATTATGTGAAAGATTAGGGTTTGAAGATGTTATTCAAAGAGTATAATCCAGTGAAATAGATTTGGAAAGAGAGAAAGAATAGGGGCATGAAGAATTCAAAAGGTTAGAATTTAGTAGAACACAAAGAGTGTATGCACCTTCGCCATTGCAAACGATTTTGAGTCATGTCATTCAAGGTCTCTAACCATCGGTTGCTATCATCTTGCAGGTCCCAACCAGGTAGTCCACACTTATCAACATGGCCCAGTCCACTTGTCAGTGACTTCATGTATTTCTGCCACATTTTGGTCTGGCCGCCCCTAGCTATCTTCCAACCTGCTCTTACATCATAAAGCATTGCACGTCGGGGCAGTCGGTGGTTGGGCATACGTAACACATGTCCCAGCCATCTCAACTGATGAAGTTTCACTACTTCATCAATCCATTTGCCATCCTTACCTAGTACCCGTTTCCTAACAACTGCATTACTTACCCGGTGGTCCCAGGATATACGAGCAATGCTTTGAAGACACCTATAATCGAATACTAGTAGCCTACGAATATCCTCTACTCTTATCGGCCATGTTTCACTGCCATAAAGTAGGACGGAACGAACTGCTGCACAGTAAACCCGTCCTTTGGTTGCTAGACGGATATCTCGCCTGAGCCATAAATGACGAAAGTTGGTGAAAGCTAGACGAGCCTTCTGTATCCGTGCTGAGATTTTGTCATACACCAGACCACAAGGGCTGATGAAACTCCCAAGATAAGTGAAGACTCATCATATACACTACCACTAAATTTATTTCCCAGCAATAAATGCTTAACTTACAATAAAATTGTATTAAAAAACTAATTTTAAGGCTGTACACTGAAACACTTATGCGAACAGATAGAAATGTATTAGGATTAATGTCATTCTAACGTATCTAGTTAATTTTAGATTAGAAATAATGGTAATGTATGAAAGTATATTTACAATCCTGAATCAAAGTTGTGCCTTTCACAAATTATTTATTATTCAATAGTTATCAAAATATATATTACCAACAAGGAAAGGATAAAAAAAATATAGACCAAATACAATTTTGATTACAAACCTTTATTTCTTCTTCATTTATTGTTTCATGAATCAAAGTGATGGAAGAAGTGTAACGGTATTTGAAACAAGGATAAATTGTAGCCACCTAGGATGATTAAAAAAAACACTAGAATAAGTAGTTATTAATGAAGATCACAAACAATGGAGATTTAAATGCGTTTTAAAGAGCTTAGGCTGCATCATCTGACTCACTATCATATCTCGGTTTTGATAAATAGATCGCACATCGTGTGTATAATAGACTTGTGATTATTTCCATTCTGTTATGAAATTATTTAGTCAAACCGTGCAACTCTGATCAAAATGAGATAAATATAGATACATAGATCAATAATTGGTGATAAAGTGAACTACAGAGGGTAAATTAATTAGTAAAAATTCTATTTTTCCAAAATAAAAAGGTGGTTGGTTCTAACGGAAAATTCATAAGTAAACAACTTTTCAGCAGTAACGTTTCATCACCCTTCCTGTACAGCTTTAGTTCACCATGCATTACAAATAATGTAAAGTTAAGTCAAAGGTCTATCAAAGTTTTGGTCCAAAAATGTTGAATACAATATAATGGTAATTCAAAGCATAATCGTTTTGTCCAATTTCTTGACCTTTTTTAAAACCTGAGTGGCATACATTTTAGACAGAATAATTCAGTCGATTAATCAATACAGAAAAAGAACACTTCTTGCCATCATAGCTTCAAACTATTAGACTTTAAGTATTCTATATTCATTCTAGAGTCAACCGAAGCTTCTCAAACTGGATACAAGTAAAAGTCAAAGTTTGGTAAGCAAAGATGGATAGTGGCTAGAAGTGGAATCCAGGACGCGCGTTTCGTCCTATTCGGGATTCATCAGCTGGGTGCACCTGCATCTCAGAGTCGATGTTCACTCTGGGACTCGAACCCATTACCTTTCGCTTCAAACGCCATCGCGTTATCCACTCGGCCACTGTATGCACATATACCAATTAGAGACTGACCAGTTGCAGTCCTAACACATCGATGGGAAGATTCAAACAAACAATACTAAGTGAATTTTATCAAAGTTTGTTTAATATTCTCTAAATTTTTGAAATATCTAAAAATCTCAACATTTAATCCACAAGGTGTTAAAAGATATTTAAAACTGATCATATACGTTATGTGAAAACCGAAAAATGCCTGAAATTACATATATCCTATCAGTTTTATTGCAAAATTCTTAAGAACGTATAAAAGTCAAGTCATTTAAGTTTTTTCCTACTGTGATTAGTCAATAATCTAGACGATTACTAGCATGATTATTTTTTTCTTAACGTTTCTAGGAAAGGATAATTACCGGTAAACGCATAAATATTACCTGATTTTCATAACTAAATCTGACTCAGTAACAAAGCTTCCAAAATGTTTCTTCTTTTGGTCTCGCGTAGGGTTTAAGCGATGAATATTACAGAAGCCTAGGTGTCACTTAATATATTAGTGTCTCAAACTTTCGATGTACCAGAATTATCAAAATGTAATATTATTAAAAATCTATTTGAAATCCAGCTGTAACCAAATGAATAAAAGTCTAACTTACTGGAATCAAAACCGGATTCACATGATAAACTGAAGCATTGAATAATATTAAAATATACAAACCATTCAAAGTTGACATTGTATTGCTTTTTATTTGAACTATCTCGCAAATCAAAGTAAATTCAGGTCCAAGACCTTGAACCTAAAAATTGTCAATTATGCGTTAAAACAACGGAGATGAAAATAATAATAAGCAGTGAAATGTTTCTCGGATTTCCTTATGTCCAAAATATCCAGGTATAAACGTCTAGAAGAGTAGGAAGCAAACACTGATAGCTGATTCTGTGTATTGTTACGCAGTAAATGAATTGCCTGAATCGATTGTTTTAAAAGATATGTTATTCCAAATATCACCAAACGTATTTATAATAGGTGCTTATTTGACAACATAATGTACCATAGCAGTCTATAAAATATTGAATATAAATTTATATAACAAACTGCACGTCTAGTTAACCACTAGATAGTAAACAAAGAATATTCAGGTGAACACCGTAATTTCATTGTGATTGTGTTCTTTTATCACCATCTGATTAAAAACAGGACTACCCTAATATATTAAATAACTTCACCCACAAAAAGCGCCTTTTGAGGTGTACGTGTAATATGCTCCTATTTTCTCAAAAAGTCTACATAATACCGCTTAAGGCCCACCAACTCACATCAACGCTATATCTTGTAACCCGTAAGGTGAAACAGACACTTTGATAATAGCTGAAGAGTTCAATCATTAGTATTTTCACGCTTATTATTGACTGCATAACGATTGAATGGTATTAATGTTATTGAAATTAATACCATATTTGATTTCATATATATGCTATCATTAAATCCTGTTAGTGACAACGTAGATGTAAAAAGTCGAGTACGAAAGTATTTGATGGACGTATATACCAGATTTCAGTAATCCAGACAAACGATACGTGATGAAGGAAAATGCATGTAAAATGGATTGGCTGAAATAACCGAACGTAACCTAACGTTTATAGTTAAACAGAAAAAGCAAGCTAAAGAATTATGAAGGATAGGGAAGGATACTATTAGATATACTCACATATACGCTCACATAAAATCAATCACGGTTATAATGGAATAATTGGCAAGGACGAATATATATCTAGAAAATGATTCAACGATATAAAATTCATTTGTCTGTCCAGAAGTTTGGACAAATAACGTAGGTGTGTACTAACAGAGTATCACAATTTGTTATCCATAATAGCCTCATTAACCCAACTACAACACTATATGTCTTACAGCGTGATTCGAAGTAACAATAACAATATAAAGGTATGTATACTTGAGGAATATTTTCGATGTATTAAGCGATAACCAAAGTACAATTTTTTTTTAAGAATCCATTAGAAGACGAAATTCAATAGTGAAAAACTTACTTGAACATTTAGTTTAATTTGATCACCGTAACCAGATACTGGGATAGGATTAGAATAATTTTCTAACATATTGAGAAAGGTGGATGAAATCGATCGCTTAAGAAAGCGTAAATCATTCACAAATTGACGATACATTTCTGGAAAAAAAGTTAACATAAAAACTCAATATGAAACATATTGTATTGTACACAACTCTGTTATATGATGAGCAAACATTATCAGTCACCTAATCTGAAGGTGTGTAGGCCAACCATCTAACTAATCAGTCTATAATAACTTATCCTTAGAAAATTATATCAGCAAACAGAAGTATGGTAAGCAGAGATGGATAGTGGCTAGCAGTGGAATCCAGGACGCGCGTTTCGTCCTATTTGGGACTCGTCAGCTGGATGTGGGAAGATTCAAACAAACAATACTAAGTGAATTTAAACAGAATTATATTTGTGTAATGTTACAAATTATTATATTTAGCCCCTAAAATGTGAAAAAAGTCGAAAAAGAAAACAAAATACATGAAAGATACTGTAACAAATACGACACCATCGTTGATTGTATATATTTATCAGTAGTTTAATTTTTCAATGCATTTACAGAACATTTAACTCCTATTTAAAACCCATGTTTAACAGAAGTTGATAGGCTGAAGGAATCTATAATGATTGTGAGAAGTTACAAAGAATCTACATTATACATATACATAGACTTCAAACATCCATTTGCATCTTTTGGTGCGTTTTGCAATATAAACCGTCTTCTCATTTGATCTTCAAATGTTCTATTTACGTCAAGCTTTCGCTAAACTAACTTTTTCCCCTACGTCTGGAGAGTGTTGCGAATTCCGCTGCATACTACTCACAATCAATCATGTGACTAGCCTCCATTACTCCTGTAATATATATCCACATAACATGTTTTTTTCTACAATAAACTAATGTTTAGAAGTCAAAAAGAGAAACTCGAACAAAACACAACAGAACTTAAGCAAAAATATCTATGTGTTTTAATAAATTATCTTGAATACAAAAAAGAATAGAATCTGAAATACCGTGATAAAAAATAATTGGATAGACACTGGAGACTTTGATGGGAAACAATAATGATCAGTATGATAAACAATTAAAAGAAGAATACTAACGTGCCTCACTACACCGGGCCAAGTTTGATGAACAATCAAGTTCCATTTTTCTTTAAAAAAACTCATTTAATTATCGTATTAGTAAAAGGTTTTTTTGGGAAGTATTTTTTTCTTTTAAGTGTTGTAATTAACTCACATACATAATTCACTTGGCTGTCAAAAGGGTAAATGTTTTCTCCAAAATTTAAAGATTACTATAACTGATATTAACATAGTTCTTCTTAATATTCACAAACCGTACATGTTTATTTAAACACAGCAAATAATCTTGAGTTTTAGATAGTACATATACAAAGAAGTTCAGTTCGTTTATATCTTTCTCAGAAATAAGAAATTTCGTTATTTCATATCAGTACCACAGCAATACTCCACAAATAGTTAAGCTAATCGAGTCATTTATTATAGACATACACAGAAGAAATATTAGGTAACGATTTCATTCCTAACATCCTGATCCCTTGATAAACTAAAATAAAGCGAGAAGAAAAAGATTTGCAGAATCACATGAATTCATTATATGTCAAGGCTTCTCATTGGCTACAAACAGCTCAAATATACATAAGTAATATTATAAGTAATACCACAAAAAAGGACGTCTACAAGGTTTTTAGAACATATTCCCCGTGAGTTGTATTTAAAAGGAAGTTAAGTTTTCACAAACGCAATCACTAAACATTTAATGGGCACAGAAAACACAAGGTGGATGTCTCTAGAAGCATTCAAAATAATCCATAGACATTGTATGTCACTTTTACTCCATTTTGCAGAAGTTGTAGCCATCAAGAGCTTTCAACCTGATGTTTGCATAAAGAAAGTGTTGTAAACCTATCACTGCCATGGTAAAATAGCTATATTATTTTAAGCCTTGTCAGTTACATATATAAGAACTCTCGTCTAAATTAGAGCGAATAGTTTCACAGTATTTGAGCGCTGAGATTTTACAAATATATTATTCCTATTTAATGTCTTGTCAGTTACATTATCGCTTCAATATGGTTTCTAAATATACATCAAAAATTCCATGGCAATCACTAAAGATGTTAAATTTCACGTTATGTTAAATAGGAATCTTGGTTACTACTCATTTGGAAACAATTTATTTTTATTTATTGTCCCTTTATTATCACTTATAACTTCACCTCCTCTTTTTTGATGATTTCATTCTCAGCATATAAATACTGATTAATCAATCTTAACTACTATTTTAAATATGTTGTCTCTGTAGTGAACGAGAACACAAGTGGGGACAATCGAATGTATTTCAACACGAAATTACAGAACATCTTGGTAAAATTTGATAACCATACAGTAAATAATTCATTTGCAAAGTATCAATCAATTGTCTCTAAATTGACTGTTCTTTAGTTTCTACACCAATAATTCTCTGTTCTCGTTCTCTTCACTTCGATCTTAACCTCCTGTTGCCAGGTATTTCACTTTTGATTGATGATATGTACTACGTATATCTGTCGACATCACTATCACATACCACAGTCTCCTCTCGTTTTTTAAGTCGTTCCAAACTAAACTTCATTGAATAAATTATATAATACATGATTTTGTAATAATATTAGTGATTTAAATCTAGGTGGCTTCCAGATGATTAGAAGCTCTGAAATTTGATGAATTCATTTTATTCTGTGAATCTCGTTCTTTTTGTTTTAATGAAGATTATTTTATTACAAGTGATTACCACTAAAAAAGAGAACACTCACGTGGTGCATTCAACTGTTCACGAGTAGTTAAATCCATAAATAAATTCGATTTTTTGGGGATATTCAAATTATCAAGTTTACCAATTGTACGAGAAGAAATCACATCCATTGGAATAAAATTAGCTGTACGTTTAACAATTAAGATTAACATGTGTCCAGCTGAACAAAAAATAATTAAATAAATAACTTCATCTTTACGTCGTAATTAAAACATTTATTCATGTTACAGGTATGATAAGCAGAGATGGATAGTGACTAGTAATAGAATCCAGGACGCGCGTTTCGTCCAATTTGGGATACATCAGTTGTACCTCCATCTCAGAGTTGATGTTCATTCCGAGACTCGAAATCAATACCATTCACTTCGAAACGCGCTTCCTGGATTCTTCTGCTAGCCACCATCATCTCAGCTTATAATGCTTGAGATTTAAGGCAATATAGAGGCAATCTGTACAAGATTCACATATACCAATAAGAGATCGATCAATTGCAGTTCTAAACACCAACGGTAAGATTCGAACAAACAATACAAAATGAATTAGCAACAGGTAGGTAGAACCTGTAGTATAAATAAGACGTTCTGATAAATGTCAGTAAGGTGATTGTGGAGATTCTTTTCAAAAGTGGTCTAACTTAGATCGGTTCATGATTTCAATGAAGCTCTGATAAATGATGAACTTTTATATCGATAAAAAAAATTAATCTTGCAATTTTCAGCTAATTAATTGAATAGTGAAATGTACAAAAAGTGAAGTTTATATTTGAAAATGATTGACAAACCTTGAGATACAAGTATTAGTGTATTAATTTCTCTGTCATACTTCCCGAAACAGCAGGCGACAATTGGATCAGGTTTCGCTAAGTGATAATCAATTAGTTTACGTGATTGGTTGTTGTTCTGTCCAGTTTCTGTTACCTTTATGGTACCTGAATTACCAGATGTAATGTTATTTGAAGGATTACTGTTATTATCCTCACTAGTAGTGTTCTGAGTAGAAGGAATCCATGTGATGCATTTATCGCATAAATGTTGATCACAGTAGATCTCGACTGAACCATCTGATAAACAAATGATATAATAAATTTCATGATTTCTATTGTTTGAACTATTAAAATTCATTGGAGCTATTGTTAAAATTTCACACGAATGTCTTACTCTCCAAATTGGTCGACCCTAGAAGGTTGTGTAAAAATGGATTGAATATTAAAAAATTAGAAAGAGCGGTTAATTTATAATGAACATTTTCTAGATTCAACAAATGAAAACATATAACTTATTGAATAAACTTAAAATAAGATTTGATACTGAATTATTTCAAATAGGAATAATCACGGTGGTAGCCCATGACTTGTAGTTACTTTATTTCACTTGAATCACCAAGTCAGATAGCCAATTGTTGTATCATATACACATTTTCTTAGGGGAAGAGGAAGTGAATGAAAAATTTCGTAAATAAAAATATGTAGCAAAGATTTTATCAGTGAGTAGCCAAAACATGACTGATACGTGTGTGTAGAAGAAATATTCGAATATATACTATTATTTAATATAGCCAAATTATTTGTTACTCCAAAGTTATCAAGGTTATTTAGTGTGGTAAATAAAATAATTGGTCAGTTCAGAAAAGATTATGTGGAAGTGGTCATCTACGGTTCTCTGATTAGATTAGGAAGATTATATCGATTTGCACCAATTTTTAAAATGATACAACACCCCTCTTTCTTTTACCATAGATCATTATTTAAAGTAATGAAATTAACTATAAATATGATTGTACAGTTGAAGTGAATGAAATTGTCGAAATGAAATTTTATTCACTAAGTTGTCTTTATTTCTTCCTCAAACTGATTGACAAATTTGTGCAAAACTCTAGACTAGAGCTTAATTTATACTTGGAAATCCTGAAAATGAATGATACAGTTTGCCTAAATTAAAGCAATATTACAGGAAGTACTAGAAATTTGCAAACTTCAATCTATGAGATAACTGAATATCCATTGATCTATTAAAAAATGTTATACAAATATACAGTTGACTCGATATAGTATTACTAGTGGCTCATTCAATGATAAATAATACTTGTGATATCATGAAACTCAGTTTTTTCTAAAATCCACTCATATGAATACCTGTGATGATCCTGTGACTACAGTAATTGTGATGATGAATGTCAGATATTAACATTTTAATTTTTTTGAGGATCCTGATGTGTTTTTTTAAGTCAATTACAGTTGTATGAAGTTAAACCACTCAATTTGTTAAAATACTGACATTTAACGCTTGAGAAAATGAAAAAAGCTATTTTCCTCGATTCAAGTTCATTTGGCTCGATAACAGTCAGCTTGAAATTATAAGGCACAGTAACATTAAACGTTAAAACTTTAAATGACAATATAATATTATTATATTTACACAGATATTTTGTAAATATTTATTAAACAATATGAGGCATTACTAATTCATTCTAGTTATTTACCTCCAGTGAAAATCCTTTAACAGTTTGATCCATACAAGCAAGTATAACAGCTTTCTCTGTACGAAGTAAACCGATAATCTGTGACCCAGTTTCAACATAAACCTTAGCATTGGCTTCCCCACTTGAAGAATAAAAACAGAAATAAAATACTAGTAGCTGTGTCAGCAATGAAAAATATGAAGGTATAAACTATTTTATGTAGACCCACCGGAGAAATACCCAGACAAAAGGAACAATATATTCAGATAAAAACCCGATTACTAGTAAAGAAAGTAATTTTGACATCCAAGTGATACCACCAGTAGACGAGATGTTGTGGCAAAGCTTAGTTACAAAATGAGCAATACTAATTACGGTTAATTTATGTAACAGGATAATTCAAGTTTCCACTGGATTCCATGAGTTCAGAATACGTTTTGTTGAACTTGATATATGTGCTTGGTATTATCGACAACCCTTAGAGGTTAGGGTTAGATGTTGTTTAAAAATCCAGGAATAAGTCTAGTGAAAAGTTTTGAGAGATTCGTTTTCAAATTTATGCAAGGCAATGATATGATGAGCATGCTTTCGTTTGAGATCCAAGCCCCAGTGAAGTGAACCAAGAGTTTCTAATATATTCTGTGTGTGGCTAACAATGTAATTTAGGATGCGGGTCCTGCCATATGCGGGACATGTTAGTTGAATGTACCTAAATCTCAGTATTGTTAACACTGAGATTTAATTGCAACGTTTTTCACCTGAAATACCAATCAGTTATTCACTACTCTGACGAAGTCATAAAATTTTAAATATACCTTCATAAAAATTATAAGCTATCTGGACTTAGTAGCTTAGTGAATGAATGGAATAATCAGTGAGTGAGACTGGTTCGAATGACTACACTTGACTCTAATCTGTTTATGCGTAACGCAGATGCAATGAATGGATTTAAAATCAAATACTCGGGAAGGGCAGATGGCGATATATTGGAAATCGTTCTTGAATCACACTTATTATTTGTTACAGCTCACCTCCCTGAATTCTGCTGACAATTCGGTGCTAGTTGAACCGAGAATAAAATGTACGTTCATAACCACCCACTAAGTCTTCTACATATTTGCTTATAAAAAAGGATAATACCTTAACTTGATCGATTAATATTTCGTATATTATTGGCTTATCTAAATCGAATTTAAACAATAAAAGTGATGAACTTATCACAGTTCTTGATTATGACCGATACACTCTTCGAACACATATCTCAGATTGATCATCACTGGTTGTGATAAATAAGCAACAACTTGATTAATTAGAATTTTGAGTTCCAACATTTTATTAAATTTGAAGTCCTTTTTGCTGGACGATCTAATATTACTTTAACTTGTATCTTTAAAAAAATAAGCCTATTTTGGTAGATAAATTTTGTAACGAGAGATTTAACAACAATAAGTGACGATTTCACGGTTCTCATAGCTTTGGGTTCCATTTACACTTGCAATAAACCAAAATGTTTGCAACAACAGAAACACAAATATTATAAAAATTATTTACCGTTTTATGGAATAAATTATTCCATTACGACATGTCACTAAAATATGATATTCAATATCGAAAGATCCTATTGCGTTTAAATGAACTGGAACAGATGGTAACGCAACCTAAGATACATAAAATAAAGACGATATATATATATATATATATATATATATATATATTTGGTAAATATATGTTTCAACTAAGGAATAAATAACTAAAGACTTCCGAGATTATTTCGTTGATGTTCATAATAATACCTCTGTAATCAACAGTCTTCGGATAAGAAACTTTTCTTTTTTTATGGTGACAATGCATAGAATCGTTTGATATAGATGTGTTTGGTTACATGTTACTTTAGCCAAGAATATTGATAAGAGAAGTTATAAAACTAAACCATTTTAAGATAAGATTTGAATGAAGTAGTATGGTTACATATGTATATTTATGTAGAACATACAATCGCCATTTTCAATGTTGCTACGCAGGAGATAACTATAATATCATTGAAGCACTTAATAATTAATAAGAAAACCCATAGAAAAATTTATATAAATTGTAATGTATTCATCGGTTTCATTAAATTAAGGAGAATGTGATGTACAGATAGCGAAAACATCTGAGAAGATTGATTTTAGACTAATGGCTGCAGTGAAAAACTCGTTTCAACATATTAGACAAATTGCTTGTTGAGACATTTGGTAGTAAATAAATTATCGCCTCAGATTGCTGCTGATCGTTCATTTCATTTTCCATGTATGTGCCAGAGAATTCTTACTTACACCTATTACCTCTCATGGCGAAGCTTAGGTCGTTCACCAGCATTTTCCATCCAACTCTGTCCTGGGTAACCCTTTCCAGTTCTTTCCAGTTGCTATTGATCCTCTTCATGTCTGCTGCCAATTCTCAGTTCAGTGTGTTCTTTGGCTTCCTCGTTTCCGTTTCCTTTCGGGATTCTAAGTTAGCGCTTGTTTCATGATGCATTTTATTGGTTTCCTTAATGTGTGTCCTATCCACTTCTAGGCTCTAAATGATAACCAGACATGCCAGAGCACATGTATTTAAAAAACAGAAAGTATAATTGATTTTTCTATTTCTGAGAACATTCTTTAAAAATTGAGACTAAGAGATCAAAATGTCATCAGTAGAGTGATCCTTCGTTATCTACTTGATTGTGGACATGATTTTTATATTTAATACCATCCAAAATTATCAAGAAACAAACCATTTGGGACTAATAAGGTTCTGTAGATGTCATTACTATCAAAACCGCAAACTTAATCAATATATTTTAAAGGAATATTGTTGTCACTCTTGCATCGCTTTAGTAATTCCAGTTTCCATACTGCACTTCCATAACATTTCGTGTTTATGATTACATATTCTAATTGCTTAAAAATTCTCCATTATATCAAAACACTAATTTTATTAAATATTTTGCTAATGTCACATAATTCAGAGCCAAATCATGATACTTCTAGCTCAGTCACATCAAAATAAACAATCCATTCAAAGCTCAATTTATTTGAAATTATCAAGTCAACACTTAGTTAACGCTATTAATTTTAGATTGTAAACAGATAAAGAAAGTCATAAAATAAGTGAATCGATGTTTTTCTGCAACGTTCGTTTTTTTTAAATATTTATCAATAGGAAAAACGGTATGAAACTTATTTTGCTTTTTGACACAACTTTTTAGTCACATACAATCTAAATATGCATATTTATATTATGATCAAAATATAGGTTTATTGTTGAATAGGGATGATATAAAACCCGATGAACTTTTATAATTAAGTAAAACGAACAAATGAAGACATAAATTTCAATAGTTGAGATCATGAGTTAATTGAAGCTAAACCATAATGAAAAACCCGGAAGCACTTGACGAATCTCGAGAGGCGGGATTGTGGATGCGTACTGCCATTGAGGAGTCTCATAATAGGACGAAACAGCCGTCCAGTGCTTCCAGGTTTTTTATGCTGGTGTTGAGGCGAACCTGAAAATTTCTCGCGATAGACGTGACAAGCTCAGGAAACATTAAGAAGCATTTTATCCAAACAGCGTTTGACTAAAAGTTGTGCTAGAAACACGAAAATGAAAAGTCACATGTTGAGTTTCTAATTGGCTGATTACTATACTGCTACTATGTTTAGTAGCATTCCAGAATTTTCAGGAAAACTCAAGGACTTCTAAAATACTATAAAAACCCTATATTTTCTGTATATAAATAAACCTTTGGAGTAAAGTGCTTCTCGTATATTTTGCGCCTTTTCTCTCGTGTTCAAGTCGCTATGTAGTTCTAGCTTGGGGGTTCTGAGACTAGCTTAGGATCTGAATATAGCATTCAATCAGCAAGACTTATCAGGTGGTCTAGCTTCAATTGACACATGATCTCAACAATTGAAATTACCATAATATCCACAAAACCCCTTCTGATATGAAGACATAAATATTCGAATAAATAGTTTTAAACAACAGTTTGTTTATAACATGTAATGTTCAAATTTTCATTCACTAAGTTTAACTATTATATAATTTTTCTTCAGCATTATATGTATAACACTAAACTACGATATAAACTAAGATCACAACTTTATTAAAATTGGAAATGTTCATTTAAAGTTATTGGTTATCAAAGAAGATAGGAAACTGGATACCTAATCTTCATTGATTTTCAGTAGTTTTGTAGTAGTTTAAAAGTCATAGTGAAAGTTATATTGGAAATCCATTTTAAATTTTAGGTAGTTTCTAGGTAATAGTAAATTATGTGACAAAATAAACTTTTTATAATCTCCATATTATATCTCTACATTACAATGACAAAAAGGAGGTTTATAATACAAATCCGAAAACATCTTTTAAGATCAACATTGTCACATAAATTTTACTTAACAAGTTATTGATTAACAAGGGTATTCATACTGAACCAGTCAACTAAAGAATATGAATTTCAGGCAACAAGATTTCATAATGTTATGCTTTATCAGATTCATTCAACAAAGTAAACCAGAGAACATGAGTAAAAGTTTCTAAGGACAAACCGTCTATTGAAACATGCTTAACTTCAAAACATCCAATGTTGTTTCATTCGTAGGGCTTCTTTAACTGCTTTTAACCCATAAAATGGATTATTAAAACACCAAATAAATTCTTAAAATCAAAATGTCGAAAAATTATATGAAAATTTACTTACCTCACATAAATTATTGTGTGTTACACAATCGTAAATATAAACAAAACAAGATTCTGTGCCAACAATTAAACAGTCCCAAGAATTAGGTCCATTGTGCTGTTTACTCATTTTAGTTAAACATGTTACTACAGTCTGCAAAAATAATTTTAGAGATGGTAAATTAGTAAGTAATAAAATACGGAAACATCTCTATCAGAAATAATGAATATAACAATACGAAACATAAGAATTAAATGCATAAAATATAGTTTCGCCTACTTGCTTCTCAAGTGGAATAACTCGATAGGTGTTAAAAAATTCGTGTAAAAGGTTGACGGGTAACTGTAGATATCGTATAGATCTTGAAGTAAGCTTATGCACATCGGATCTAAAGTTGAAAAGAAAAAAAGAAAAACGCAAAAGGTTACTTCTTTAAACAAATTCAATCACAATATATTTTTTAAAAATCTGGATTAATAAAACATTAATGTTGATTGAATATTACATTCATGAGATTCCAAGCCTATCGAGTAACTTTTCTAAATGGTTTATTAAACGAGGGTTAAGTTTTTTCTGCCTTAGTAAGGATATAACATACGTTGCTAAATTTAAAAATGAGTATGTAAATCAGCTGCTTAAGGTATTATCTTTAGTGTAAATCAAGTCCATTTTTATCTCTGTTTTTCATTACTACAAATCTTATACATCTGCATTTTTAAATGAGTACAAGGTTAAATAAGACTATTTTACTATATCAAGATGTGACACAATCACCTTTAAGTTCTGAAAACTAATTTCTACAAAATAGCATCAATCGAAACTTTTTAAATTGCTCAAAAGAAAATCTCAAGAAGTATAGTTTAAATACTCACACTATCTTCAACTTCACGTACAAATTAGACCCCTGAAATTAGTTTAGCGTGATAAACTGGAAGCAGGATCATATAATTTTGAGATACTTTGAAGACGCTATAAATCCGGAAATTTGTAAAACACCAATATTATTCACTTTGAAATAAAAGGATTTCTAAAGTCTGTCAAACTATGAGTAGTCATTTTTATTAAGTCACGTTAACAAATGATTAATGTTTGAAAGTGATGCCACAAATAGTTGTGAAGTGATGACTTAACGGTAACATCGTTCAACTTTCACACATTACACAGTAAGTTCGAATCCTGACTCCTCTATTTTGGTTTGGGCAACTTGGTAGTATCAAAAAATCTCGGACAAACAATATAAATCAAAACTGATTACATTCACATGTACCTGTGAATGAATTACATTAAACATGTTACCACAAATAGTTACTTAAGTTCATTCAATTATCAAACATCAAATATAAGAAAGAGTTATAGCAACATACCCAATTTGCTTAAGTTTTTCACGTAATTCCTCTGGTGTCAAATTACCCTGTAAACAATAGGAAATTGATTGTTAAGAAATAAATGATTTCACAAAGTAACTATATGAAAAATGAAGTGGACAATTTGTATGTTACTCAGACAAGATTTATTTCAACTAACTAGTTTGCCGGTTGTGTAAAGTCTCAGCTAGAAAGTAGTAAGCCAATAAGAGCAAAAAAATAACTATTTAAGACAAAAGTTAATAATATCCATCTGACATCAAATGTTTCGACTAAATTTCACTGTTTCGGGATCTCAATGACCGATATTATAGTTTGTTATTTAAAATATAATCAACTACAGTAGGTAACTCTGTTACCTATAATCCTCAGAAAAATTTCCATCTATAAGCTTTGAAAATTGAAATAGAACAACCGGCATCAAATAAAGGTAGTTTTTTATATTACAGAAATTTGAAATGGTGGGGAAGCTTTGTAGCTCAGGTGGAAAACTTCAGTTCTACCTGAAGTTTGTGTTGATGATGTCCTTCAGAATAACAATGGAAGCTCCACGACAAAACCATCCAACTTAGAGAACAAATCTCCATCAAAATTACATAAATTTCCCCAGCATTCAATAACAATATGATTAATGCACTGATTACTGTTAAACTTCAATCTGAATAACTGAAAAATTCAAAATTATGAATGGTATAGTGACTTCTAAAACATGGCAAAAAAAGATAGTGCAAACCGTGTGGAGATTCAATAAATATTAATGAAGAAGATAATTCTGCGATACTTACTGAATAACGATAGTTTATTAAGAATAATTGAGTGTTCATGTCATCACTAGAAAACTCCACCTTTATTGTTTAACAATTAGTTACAAAATACAAACAAAACATTTTGGCCATATTGTACAAACACTTAGACCAGAATTATAGAATATATTCTATATTTTTCATTTTGAACAGTCAAGTTCAATTCTATGCAAAAGACGAACTACATATTGTTCCATTAATTGTTTAGTATCCACACTAGTAGTAGATACTATCACAAATAGACAGTTTATCCTTTGAATGTATACTTGAACTGTTTAAAGTATTTCGAAGGTTTAGAAATAGAATAAGATATCCCAATGTTTTGTAAGTCTATGAACTTATATAGTTATTTAATTGAAAAAGATTATTAACTTGGAAAAACTAACGATAAAACTTTATTAAGCCAAATACTCTATAGAGAATAACACTAAGATGATGAAGATTTGTAGCTCAGGTGGGTGATTTTGATAGAGTTTTGTTCTCTGAACTGGATGGTTTGGTCGTGGAGCTTTCATCGTCCTTCTGAACGACATCATCAGCACAAACTTCGGGTAGAAGTGAAGTGTTTGAATTTCTCCACATGTGATCCAATTCATTAACCAATCAGGAAAATTATGCAGAAACATAGGAACAAAAATTAAACCATTGGGAGATACAACCAAAACAAAGAAATAAACAATGACAGATTTAAGGTCAATAAGAACTAATCAACATCGAGGTGCACAGAACAAGCTGTGAATCACATGTGGAGAAATTCAAACACTTCACTTCAACCCGAAATTTACGCTGATGATCTCGTTCAGAAGGACGATGAAAGCTCCACGACCAAACCATCCAGCTCAGAGAACAAAACTCCATCAGAATAACGCTGAACATATTTTAGTGTATAAAATATAACAATTATGTGAATAAATGTGAAAAACAGTGAAAAATCATTTAATTTTTTTTAAATTTACCTCTTTGGCTTGTTCCCATAGTTTGAATTCATCCAAATTAGGTTCCAATGATGGTAAAGTAAATTTATAATATGATGATAATTTACGACAGGCATAAATAAATGATCCAGCAGCAATAGCTAAGTCTTATAAAGTTCAATATAAAAATATATATGAGTTTAATAATCATAATGAAAAACTACCAATAATTAATAAGACAGACATAATTTTTAAAAAATAGTAATGAAACGTGATGTGTAGCAATTAGTTACATGATACAATGTCAAACGAACTAAATATCAAATTCAAAGTTGAAATGTCTTAGGGAATTCGAAATTACCAGAAGGGGTTTTGTGAAGATTTTAGTAATTTTATATAGTGGAAATCATGAGTCAATTGAAGCTAGACCATCATGGAAAACCTGGAAGCACTGGACGGCCCGCTCGTCCTATTGTGGGACTCCTCAGCAGTGCACATCCACGATCCCGCCTCTCGACTGGCTCCACGAGGTATTTCCTGGAGTTCTAGTGAAAAGCAGTAACTAGTGGACTTCAACCAGTTCTGTTGGGAGATATCAACTCACTGAAGGCAATTGGTGAATGGTTGCTCAACTTCGTGGATTAGTTGAAGTTAGACATTAACACCATTGGATACCGGCCGACATCGTGGACGCGCACACGTGAGGAGTCTTCCAATAGGACGAAACGGCCGTCCAGTGCTTCCAGGTTTTTCATGATGGTCTAGCTTTAATCGACTCATGATATCAACTATATAAAATTCGGAATTAATAAATTTTTGATGTAGGAAACAAAAATGCGATCAACTGATCTAAAAGGAATATTGAAAAAAAAGATGATATACCATTTTTGATTAATTAGACATTCATGAAAGCTGGGTTATTTCACGTAGTACCATGGAAACAAAAAAGAATTACCTAAAAGTCTTACTGAAGATTAATTTTGTAAGGAATTAGTGTATTCTGAGAAGAAGCCAATCCCTACAGTTGACAATGAACTATTGATTTATTGCTAAATACCTTAGTAGTAGTTTGACCAGAGTGAAATTTATGATTAGCATGATTTGTAGTCAATGTAGGTTAAGAGAAGTAACAACATAATCTAATCCGATATTATGTGATCTATGAAGTGTTATAAATTAAGATATAGTCGAGTTTTAAGTAGATTGTTTTAGAATAGAAGAATAAAAACAATTAAGTAACAAATTTATTTTGAAAAAAAGAATAATTCTCAAATTGATAGAAATTTAGACCGTTGGATGCAAATTCGGTGATATGATGGTTAATCGCTCACAACAGCATCTGAACGTCCTGAATTCTCGAGAGGTCGTGGATGTACACCTCTGCAGAGTCCTAAAACAGGATAAAATAGCTGCCCGACACTTCCTGTTTTACAATGGTTGTCTAACGTTAGTCAGCACGTAATGCGAAACTTCTGATAACAATTCATTTCTCACTCACTCTTAATTCATATATTTTCGAGGATTACTTAATCTCGGGGCAAGCTTCATTATAGTTGCCAATTTTATTTCAATACTTCTGTGATGATTTCTTTTATTAAGACCCAGCTACACTTATTGCTGAGTATTATTAGACACTAATTTGCTCGACAAGTCCCCAAATCAGAACACGGTTGAACATGAACGTAATTATATCCCAAACAACAAGGTTGGATGGAAGTAGGAATCACAATAAGAGAAATTTTAGTATATTTATAATTTTCACATAGGAAGATTTTAGAGTCTTCTCCAAGTATCCGCTAGCGCTGGTAGGTTAAAAAACAACCAATCAACGTGCCCAAACACAATCCTCCACGGAACATGCTTCAATCCAGTCTATATCCCGCTAACAACTTGCCTCACATTACGTTGTCGTCATTGTTATCTCCTCTCAAATTTATCGCGTTAACTCTACCAAAAAAGATAGGACTAAATTGTGCTACACTGAAAAATACTGTATTAGTATTTTAACTATAAGCAGAATATCATAATCACAGGGAAACTTACGGGATATTCATCTTTACTCCAGAAAGAAAATTCAGCTAAGCTTATTTCTCTATATTAATAGTTCGGGACTTAACTATTCTAGATATAAAAACAGTCTTAAACATGTATTCAGAACTCAAAACGTAGCTCAGTGTTACCGACCTAGACAATTTTTATCGTTCCCTTTACATTTAAATGGAATAATTCCAGAAGGAGCTTCAAAGTATGGTACTTCCTTTATGAGTTTAGTCCCTTTGAATATCTTAATTTTGAATTCAAAACCTCCTATGTTAGAATGGATATTTTTAAAATATTGACTAAAATCAGCAACAATAAGTTCATTGGTGGACGAATCAAAAATATCTCCAAGGCACATGCATTGCGAAAAGGTTGATAAATTTACGGTTAAATCATGTTTCGCAAGTAACCAAGAATCACTGATTGTCATTTGATACATAGTAGAAAGTTGCTCCTTCGTATGATCTGTTACCATCATTTTTACGTTTGTGCAATGAAAAGCCCAATCTATAACAAGAAAGAAGTAACTAGTTAGGCAAATAACAAAAGTTATTAGGAAGGACAAAGTGAATTAATAAACATATAAAACTAAGATTTTTGTTCCGTTGAACTTTCCTCATATTGTTAAAATTTCATTAAAACCTAAAGAAAAACTTACACAATGTTGCTATTTAGCGCTTGACAATCTTCTAAAATCGAAATCACCTTATATTCTAGTAATTCTAAACATATTACGGCGATAACTTATTAATTTTTATTTTTCAGCACGCTGACGTTTTCCATGCAAAACTTACGAATTAGGTGTGTAAAATTTGTATGAAATTTAGACCTTAAAATGGTCTTGTACGTATATCTTATTGTTAAAAAGAGGAAATTGGATCTTAAAAGGGCACATCGGTTAAGTTCAGATATGTTCGGTTAAAAGGTCAATGTGAAAGATTTGGATATTCAATTTGTAACAGGCTGCCAGATATGAAGTGAATTAATCTATCAGACAGACAGTAAATTACTGTCTGTAAAACCGAAAGGTGCACTGATTTTAATGACCAAGTCTTCAAAATTTTCATTTGAACTTGATGAAACTAATGTATATATATATATATATATATTATATTTCACGAACACGTCATTATTTATCAATTAAGTCGACAAAGGAACATATAGGTTCGCTATGGACAACACTGGGTCTACCTTAGTGAAAAAATCTCTTTTTTCCTCATTGTAATGACATAGAAATGAGAGGACAATCACTACTTCAAGATGATGGAAAAATGGAAAAGTAATTTAGCATCATGATTCACTGTAGTCAGCTAATTAATAGAAGCTAGAATGATAGAAGAATCGTGTTACAGAAACCTACACAGACTAAATTTTATGATAAGTCAATTCTGATAAGATTTATCATTTCAATTCGCCCAAGCAGTTTTTGATATCCTACTAAGAATTTAAAAATTAAACTTCAACAAAATTCTGACCAAAATTAGATTTTCTATGGATAAGCAGATCAATAAACAAGTAGGTTTGATCATCTATGCTTTATTTTAAGTTTAGGTGAATCTTCTATCAAGAGTTTGAATGTCAAAATGTGGTAAATCTGTCGGTAATTTGAGAAGAGATGGTGCTTTTAAAATACGTAATGATAGAATATTTTACACAATATAGCTGTTTAATGATAAAAAATCATCGGTAGGCTAAGTAAACAACTTTGACACAGGTTTTTAATTGTTTTGGAAATTGACACCTAATTCTTCATAAAACGTTGCGAAACTGAGAAAACATCTATATGAAAATCAAGTAGATGAAAGATTCACACTGAAATGCAGCAGAGTAATTGCTACTATTGTTGCTGTTTTTAAAAAATGTTAGACACACCTCTTGGAAACTATTAGACGAAAGTGATATTGGCATTTTATAATGTCACAATTCAGTATGCTGCAATAATCCATAAATTATACAATCTCAAGGTTCACCCCAACCCTACCAAGTATAAAACTCTGGAATAGTTGTTTAGTCAAACCATTAAAATTTTAGGAAGCGAAGAGAGGACTAAAAACACTTCTAACGACTTTATTATAGGAAAAACGAGGTTTAACCAGGTGGCATTGATCAGGAGATTCTGTTATTAAATACATGATGTTTTAAGAAAGTAACAAAAGTAACAGTAAAACCCAATTTTATAAATTTCTGCTTAGCATAGAATAGGCTGGCGAAATATGTTCGTGGATTCAGAAGGCTCGACTGGCTTTCGCCAACTTGAGTCACTTGTGGCATAGGAGAGATATCCATCTGCCAACCAATAAACGAGTTTAACTCCCATCAGTTCGCTCCATTCTACTTTATGGATGTGAACGATGGCCGTTACGAACAGAGGATATTCGTAGGTTACTAGTACTCGATGATAGGTGTCTTGAAATCGTTGCTCCTGTATTTTGGGACCTCTGAGTTACCAATGCCTGGGTTGAAAATAGGATAGGAAGTAAGGATAGCGAATCGATTGATGAGGAAGTGAATCTCCAACAACTGAGGTGGTTGGGATATGTGTTACGTACGTCAGTGAATATGATCATGGACTAGCAGATGAGCCGATCAATCTTCGAGATTATACTTCAATAAACCCATAATAATCGTTGCATTTCTGCCCGACATGAACACTTGAACTCTTCCACAAAGCATAGTGGTTTGGGGATGGTGTTGTTTTAAGCACTATAGGTTTATATTCAATATCGAAACAGACATAATAAATACCCACTCAGTCAGCTTTTGTCCCTTTTATTGCCATCATTATGAAAATTGGACAGTGTGAATATTTTGCCACGAGTTTGGAAAATCTGGATTTCGATGTACGGCGTAAGTTATAAAAATTGAGTTGTTGTTTATACATAGAGTTATTGGCTGTTTATGAAATTAACTACCATCTAGTATAAGTTACGTTTTATTAGCATTTCTTGAATCATCGAGACTATCTGGATTAGTTACTGGTCAAAGGCCATAAGAAGCGCTAGTAACTATCTGTAGCACTTTTAAACAAACAATAGAATATGGGTTCCATTGAACAGGGTCTATCTCCTTTGTGTTCTTAATAAAGTAGACTTTGTTATGAACTTTATACACAAAAAATCTCAAACGTTATCCAAAATTTGGATATAAGCAACAATTGCATTTTTTAAACATTAACAAATAGGTTAGAATGAATCAGATAAATACTAAATTAATTAATAAGACAGTTTTATAACCTTTTCATATGCTAAACAAGTGCATACATTGTCCTGAGTAATGTTCTTTAGGCTGTAGTCGAGTTGCATATATCTAGCCACCTATCCGTCATAAATATATGGATTGACATATTCCATTACTCTGATAGAAACTATTAGAACCTAATGATATTTCTAAAGCAAGTAAGAATCTTTACTGCACTGTAGCCTAGACTTTTATTAAAACTACAAAAAAAATGAAATCGCATAGGTTCAGTAATAACTATGACTATATAACTGATTTTACCGCTGAAACATATCGGTGAAAAATGTTTCGGAGTGGGTCAACATATGCATCCAAATATTTTTCATACCTTTGACTTCAATAAAGACTAGTGTCTTCGAAAAAATTTAGGAACTATCTGTGCAGAGTAATTAAACAAGTTTCAAATTAGACCTATTTGTTGAATGAAGCTAAGCATAAGCCACTTGGCGAGGTGTCGGTTTGCTGGTGCATTTCGCGGAACACTTTCCTGATCAATGACCTCAGCTTACTAACGACATTGCAACTAAGTGACTTTGAGGTCTGAATCATGGTCAAAACAGAATAGGATTACTCATGAAGTTGATTTCATCAAATGCTAGCATCTTGAACCACGCTCCTGCTTTATTCATGTGATGTTATTATCCAAATAACTGACCGATCATCTATGGAAAAGGACAAGATAGAAACCTGTGCAGAATAGTACGCTTGCCTGGAGACAGAATTTAAGAGTGGGGTACAAGATGACTTGTATCCAAAAATTGGGAGCGGTTTGAATAAATAAAAGATAGACCGTGAGACGCTGGTGAATGAATACGTATGGAGGTTCATACAGGATTATAAACATTTATCGGGCAACTATTAATGGAAAATTAGTCACTATTGTAACGATATAGCAAGACTAGATAACATGCAAACTATTCAAAGTCTCATAAAAAACGTGTTAAGGAATGCCGTTGGGTGAATGTGTAAAATATGACAGTTTATTAGAAGATAATAGCCAATTCGGTTTTCCCGTCTGAAGTAGTAAGTATAAAAGGATGGATTGTTTGTAATAATACGGGTAGCACGTAATACCAGTGATAAAAGACCATCAAAAAAAAGATTAGTGTTTGAGGTTCATATATTAAGTGTGGCATAATCCTATAACCGTCATTGTATGTGGTCTTTCATAGTGTCAGCAAAACAACAAGAAAGGTGATCTGCGATCCCGGTTAGATCATTCGTATAAAATATAAGTAGCAAAGTTTAAAAAGCTGTACGTTCAAGAATTCGACTTTTCACCGATTATTTTTGAAGTAATGTGTGACTTGCTTTTTTTCCGTTTTTTTCTCTATAACTTTGATACTTTGTATTTAGCTCTCAAACTTACCGTGTTCCTCCAACGACAAATTTTCAGATTATATCTTAGATTCTAAGAAAATATAAAGATAAAACACCTATATGCATACCTATATTTGTAGACGAAGGTCAGGCGGCTTCAAAAGAAAACATTAACCAGAAATTAATGAATCACTTCAAAGTTGTGTTGTTCAATTTTAACAATTGTTAGTTCTTAGGAACTAGTACTGAGAGTTAACAAGTACTTAGGCGTTATAATAGGATCTCATCCAGCAAATTCAAAAGGTAGAAAGTTCTAAAAAAACCGACTGTCGTAAATGATTCTTCAAATAGAAGCTAATACAGTCACATTCATATGCCTTTTAGAAAGTATGACATTCCTTTCCCTTTTAGTAAACACCAGATCATGAATGAAAGTTTGATTTCGGATCACTTAATTACCAGAATCAGTACTTGCAATGATATATACTTTCCAAACTAATGTCCTTCATAGTAATAACCAATGAAATGCTAATACTTATTTTACTAAAAGCCAATAGATTTAAATAGCCACGCATTTTGTTGTTTATTGTTTGATAAGTTTAAACAAAAGCGTGACATTGCATTTATTGCCGAAAATATTCGTTTAAATATAAAAATAAAGATCTGATTACTTGATACATTCTTGATTCAAAATAAAATCTGAAACGCAATATTATATTACGCTGACACTGTTTTGGTATTCAATAAATCACACACTTGGCTGTTTGACGAATGTTCGGTCTCTACGGCGCAACAAACTTTCTTTGCATTTTATTTTTGCTCCAAACTTACTCACAACGTATTCAGGTAATTTATGAAGGGCAGAATGTTGCATTCTATTGTAATGCTACCGGTGGCTCCAAAAACGATTACATACACTACCAATGGGAGGTAAATAATCGTGATCTAATAGCCACTGATGCCTACTTTCATATAAGAGGCATCCAAAAAAGTGATGAAGGTGAGTATAAATGCATCGCCACGCAATATGTAAATGGGACTCCCATCGTTGCAACTGAATCCACATTTATCAGTGTACGCAAAGGTGAGTAAATTGACTTTTAATTCTCCTCTAAATACGTTTCTTTATCTTCAATACTATTTAATTGTTCATAAACGTCGTAGTGTATTTTATCCAGACTATTTTTTCTACAAGTGATATTGTTAATTGGCAGTGTAGAAATCCTCGAAATCATTATGAAGTCCTGGACAGTCTTTTTATCTATTTGCAGAATGTTACACAATATTCTCAGCAATTAGAAAGCAGTATTCTTATGCGTGTTTTAGCTTTAGTTTCTCATTAAACCCTCCTATATTCCGAGAAACTAACGTTCGAATTTGGAATTTTCGAGAGAAATTCTTTTTCTTCAAAAATTCTATTTGAAGATCATGTTACTTTGTTGAAAATGCTCCATACATCACAATTTTTTATATACAGCAAAACTAAGGACTCTAGAGTTTATTGTTAATATTATTCTATATGGTTTAAACTCACCCAGGTTTCACTCATTCAAACTAACTATGCTTTTTATTCAGGAATATTTTGAAAATCTATTTTTTCTGTACATTATTTGTTTGAGAAGAAGACAATTCTTATGTCAAAGCGACTTCCTAATAGCCACGAATTTAAAATGATGAAATGGTATATGTAGTTGTTCCCGAATTTGTTAATTCACTTATTGTCTTTTTATAAAGACATTACTTAAATCTTAATATTTAAAAGAATCTAGAGTTTAACTTTTTCGACATTATAATGTTTATAATAAGATTAAGCATAATTTTTTCGATTTTTAAACCAATGAAGCATTATATTTTGTGTTGTGAACTCATTGGTTGCATTGAACATTACTCAAATGTAATTGGCAACCACCATAATCAAAATATTGCAGGTTTATTGCTGTCCATTTTCTTGAGTGACTGAAGAGCAATACGGGATAAATTAATTTAAGACAATATAGAATGGCAGTTTAAAGCCTAAGGTTGATTTTGTTGTAAACGTATTTAAGGATTTAATTTCATTTTACTCTGACATTTTATTAACCGACGTTCTAACGATCTATAATTAGAGAACGTAGAATATCTGTCTATGGGGAAAAATGAATTTTAGTAGTCTTAAGATAAGTGAAATGAGTTGTACTAATAACTAATCAGCAATGGTTAAACGAGGTACATTAAGGATTTTTATGAAGTTTATATATCACAATTTCAAGTAATCATTATTTATAAGAATCATTTGGATTTAATTATGTTGACTGAGGTTGATAATTTACCTCCGCAGAACAGAAACGTTCATGAAGGGAAGCAAACAATTGTGTTCTATTTTACTTTGAACTATTTTTGCCATTTAAACAAGACTTAAAAACAGATTAAAAATATATATTTTGTAATGATTTTCATCATTCCGTGGTCGATATTTTCCACTGAATTTTGATTAATATTGACTTTTCACAGTTGAAATCATGAGTCAATTGAAGCTAGACCACCATCGAAAACCTGGAAGCACTGGACGGCCGTTTCGTCCTATTATGGGACTCCTCAGCAGTGCGCATCCACGATCCCGCACCCGCGCGATTCGAACCCAGGACCCACCAGTCTCGAGCCGAAGCCCTTAACCGACAGACCACTGAGCCGGCATCCAATAGTGCGGGATCGTGGATGCGCACTGCTGAGGAGTCCCATGATAGTACGAAACGGCCGTCCAGTGCTTCCAGGTTTTCGATGGTGGTCTAGCTTCAATTGATTCATGATTTCAACTGTGAAAATACTAAATTCTCCACAAAACCCCCTCTGATCTATAATCTTGATTGTCATGTATGCATCATGTGTGGATTGCCTATTATGTCAGAAATTATGAGAACATGACGGATATGTTTTTTTTACAACTACATTGTCTTCATTGGAAACTTTTAAATATTTTCAGCGATTGCAATTTTGTGCATTCCAAGAATAATACAGTTTAGTAGACTTAATAAATAAACGGTAACTACTGATTGTTTCAAAGAAAATGAGTATGTTAATATATGTTAATGCTAATACAATGAACAATTGTCGGCTTTCAAATAATAATGTGCACCAATACAGTTACTTGAAGGTTCTACGAATCATTTTAATTAACCAGCAAAATATTTCACTATTTTTTATGTATTAATCAATATAATGATAAATTGTCTACATTGTTAGGGAAAATATCATAAGCATAATTCATTCTCTTGTTGTTTGGTATTAACAAGATGTAATCGGTTCTGATGTACAATGCATTATGATTAAGTATTGTAAACTAGAACAGATGAATTTACACTAAATAGAATTCTAATGTATTTGGTGATTTCTATGTAATGTAAAAACTCTACCATAAATTATTCTAACATGAATCTATAGAATATTGATCATATCTGTAAGTTTAATTCATTTCTATGATCAAATTTTGTGGTTAAACAAATCTATATCTATGGAAAACCTGGAAGCACTGAATGGCCATTCCATCCTATTTTGGGACTCCTCAGCAGTGCGCATCCACGAGCCCGCTTCGCGAGATTCGAACTGAGGAGTCCCGCAATGGGAAGAAACGGCCGTCCAATGCCTCCAGAATTTCCATGGTGGTTTAGCTTCAACTGAATCATGATTTAACTTCTTAAAGTGACACACATCTTTACCTGAATGTGCATTATTCCAATGATAACTAAAAACATTTCAAGAAGAACCTGTGAATGTTATTCCTAATTTTTTATTATCATTCTTTATTATTATCAGTAAGATCAGAGCCACGATTTACTTATTCGTTAATAAACTTTGTAACTAAGTACTGACGTAGTTTTTAATTAAAATATTCAACTATCTTAACCTATTGAACACAAATTAGTTTAAACTTATTTTTCGATAGTGTAATAAGAAGACGAAGGTCATCAGAACTATTAGCGCAACACATTTCGAACAATATGATCACACATATACTTGTTAAGAACACTTATATATAGAAATAAAAGGTCAACTAGACTAGAAATGGAGGGTGAGAGAAGACAACGATAATCAAGAAAATAATGCGAAAACAACTTGAAACGTCATCACTCTGGATAATAAGCTAATATTACCAGGGTAGGTTTAAGGTGAGAATAAACTGTTTTTGAATACACAAAGGGGTTGAATTTTCGTATGACTAAGGCTACAATAAACCTCAGTATACAGCCTTTTACACATTTAAACAACACCACAAAAGCCGAGTTAAGATCAACCTTATGGCCTGTTTCGATTATATGTTCGGAAATAGAGGGTGATGGATATAAGATGGTGGTTGGAGGTGGTCAACAGGAAACCCTGGACTCGGGTTTCGTGCTACTTGGCATTCGTCAGCAAGGTGCACCTGTAATCTTGAAGGAACTGATGCTCCCTGACTGATTCGATCGCGTGTCACTCAACTTCACAGTCAGAGACGTTACCACTGAGCTATTCGGGCCGCGACCGACCTCCTGTAGGACTGAGATCTAATCACAATTGATTGATCACTGGGTGGTGATCAATGTCATGTGTGTCAAGTCCTTCTTAGTGCTGATCGAATGCTATCGATCAAGTTGCAATGTGGCTTTATCACTACCCAGTGATCAATCAATTGTGATGATGGATGTTTATCCTCTACTCTTATTGGTTATATGGGCAGATGTTCTAGGGATTTTTATATTCGGGCTCGTGAGCACCTCCCAGCGTGGTTAAGCAAAGGTATAGTCAAAACGGTTTACAGCTCCATTTTTGCCCATTTAGTTCAGACCGGATACGACCAACATGGAGCAATCTTTCCCAATAATATATCATGTTAATAACAGTCTACCTAATTCCGTCAGATTAAGGATTCTGCAGACGACTGAGGCAATTGCTATCCGGATCAAAAAGCCAGAGCTGTGCATCCAAAATAAATATGTCCAGCCGCTTCTTTTACCCTGACCAACTTCAGGGTCAACTTGTTAATAATCAATGGTGACATTAATTTGATTATGTTCATTTTTATATCCTAAACTTATTTTATCTACACATCTTACCGTTGTCATTATTATTACACTTGTTAACCTTTTAGAGAAATTTATTCAGCATCCACCCCCATCTACTATATCTGACCTAATTCATATTATTCTACATAATTTCTGATTTGTAATCCCATTATTCTCTCTCACCCTATGTCAACTATATTTATTCTGACCATTTATCTTACGATTTTATTTCACGTATAAACTGATTCAAGTTAACACTATATATTAGTCATCCCAACATTAACGATTTGATTTGATACTATATGACAAATATTCCTTGATTCACATGTTACGGTTTTAAATGATGTACTCCGCCTTAAACTTGACCAATTTTTTGTGGATTATTAATTTGGATTTATAATTGTAGAACCTGATGAGAAATTATTGAAAAGAATATCCTTCCTTCATATAATTGTGTCTTATTGGGTCCTTTGATTTTATTTGTTTCTGTAACCATTTAGGAAAATGTTCACGCACCCTATTTTTGAGATCACGTTTACCATCCTTGTGTACATGTGGCCACACACATTTGAATTAGTAAACACAGTGAGATGTGACGTAATCGTTTTTATGTCTTTTGGGTTTTCGATGAAGTATGGACCTTGTCCTTTCCTTGATAATGACCTTCGGTGCATAATATGTCTTGTTAATAACTGATTCAACTTCTTATTTCAATAAAAGGCTAGTCGAATCACCTCTAAATGGTAATGTGATGTAGACAGCCTTTTTTTCCTGCCAATACCATAGTAGGTCTCATTTTACTATGGAAAGTTCATTGTTAAGTAACATTGTAGTGTATGCTACTTATGTCTGTCGACATAAGTAGTATATAACATCAATCAAAAGTAGACTGCCTGACAGCAGAAGATGGGAAGATCTAATTGAAGAGGACGAGAACGGAAAGTAATTGTAATAACAATGAAGAAACGACGAAGTTTGAGTCAGTTGACAGAGGATTTGCAAATGAAGTATTTCATGTTTGGTTCTCATACTTTACAAATATATTCTGTAGCTATGCATCGGACTATAAGTTGGTTGTTCCCACTTGAGTTGTTGTCCACTACAGTATCACGAAATATTCTGGATCATTTCATGTGCATTTAAACACTTATAGTGGGAATGGATTTGATCACTGTAAATAAGTTACCGGCAAAAATTTTATATTCTATTAACTGTTGCAACTTTTTTCACAAAGCATCAGTTAAACGTAGAATGTGACATCCAGATATATAAAGACATGTATGAGAAATTGACTAGGTATTAAATAAAAATGATGATAATATGAGTTAGAAATATCACCCATTAGTAAGAAAAATATTAAATGATTTTCAGTAGTCCAATAACTCAATTGTTTTGTTCAACATCGACTGAATATGTATTTACCCAAAGCCTACATTCTAACAGAATAACTACCGAATGCTCTCAAGCTAACAACTGTATGATTCGAATGCATGTAATATATAACACATAAATAAACTTATGTAATGTTTACCACTGCTCGTTGCGATAAGCTGGAGTCCAAAAATCATCTAATTTTAATCGCTAAACCACATATTTCTAGGCTATTTAAAAAAAAGCATAAATTCAGGTTCTGGTGAATTATGATTGTATTTTAAGGGCTTGACAGAATGTGGTATATTCGAAACCGATACCTTACATGTTTGTGAGTCAATAGAATGGAATAAAAGTTTAATCAATATAGAATTCAGACACTTTTTGAACATATAGGCAACATGTCATTTCAAATGACACAATCATTGAATTTTTTGAAAATTATGAACTGACATAATTTAGACCACCATTGATAACTTGTAAGCACTGGATGATCATTTTGTTGACTACCATCAATGTTAAGCATCCTCGACAGAAAACTGAGTTTCCTAGGTCACATTCTCACTGATGGGATCATGGTTGAGCACTGATCAGGAGTCACACACTAGGATGAAACGGCTACTCAATGCTCCCTGGTTTTACTGATGGTTTAACTTATATTGGTTCATGATTTCAATGAAATCCAACAATTTCTATAGTTCCATACTGAATATTGCATTACTAATAAACTATTTAGACAATTTACCGGTAAGTAGATGGTTCATATTTATTTTCATTTATTCACATAAATAAATTTACATGTTTATAATGTTTATCATAGTTCATTTATTCTATTGTATTAAGAAAAGTCATATTATTTATCATTTTATAACTGTCAATAAATAAATCTGTAATAAGTTAGACAATAATTGAAAGTTTACATTTACAGTAAAATACATTTTAAGAAAAATCAATGTAGTCTGAAGAAGCGTACCTGTAAATTAATTTATATACATCAGATATTGTAAAATAAGGGTCTATGTTAATTCTGATAATTAATTTTACTTAGTTGATTCAACCTATTTTAGAATATGCCTCTTAGAGAAGCTGTAGTCGTCTATTGAGGGAAAGCTTTAGTAGACAAAATGTTGGTAGTTGGATGATAAATGGTTGGTTTTGACTTTGTGAACCTTTTTAAGTAACTGATTAAGTATGATACTCTAAAACATTAGATATAAGTGACGATGACAGTTGGGAAGTTACTGTTAGGTTATTTAAAGTCTGTGAGTAGGTTACCTCTAGTTCTTCCATATGTTATGAACAAGAGATTTAGTTTATGTAATCTTACGTCATATGGAAGCTTTGAGAATTGAGAGATTGACACAGTTATGATTTTTCAGGCTCTCTTCAACGGTATAGTTTAAACTGAAACTATTTTTATGTATTAATAAAATTATATGTAACTTAGTTTTTAAGTGACTGGAAGCTGTTAGTATTAACAATAAGCTTCTACTAATAATTTCACGTATAGCTCTGACAATTAGCATTATGTTTCATAATGAACTTAAAGGTATCAACTGGAATTTTCTAATTTACTAGACCATTCTGCTGAGTAATTAAGAACATTTTAAATTTTTGCACAGTCCCTTTCGCTTTTTGTTACATTTTACTTTGATATGGTTGGACAGATTACTGCACAATGTATAACATTAATAGAAATGACAATTCAACAGAGGTTAACAAGTGAAACTGATTTGAGCTAACTATAAGAAGATATTGTAAGGTACAATATAGGTATGGTGAACGAAAGCCGGTAACCTCACTTTTTAGCTGTTAAAGATACAATTCAGAATATCTAGTTGCAATACCCCATACCTTTCAAAATATGTATACAAAAACTTGATTTTGTCACAAATTTTCTATAAATTGTAAACTTTCTTGATGGAGTTTTGTACTCTGAACTGAATGGTTTGGTCGTGGGAATTTCATAGCTCTTCTGAACGACATCATCAGCACGAACTTCAAGTAGAAGTCTCCTTGAAGTCTATTTGAAACTTGAGCGATGAAAGCCTCACGACCGAACCATTCAGCTCAGACAACAAAATTATCAACCTGGGCTAAAAATCTTCAAACCACGTCTGTTGTGAGATAGGAACTCACAGAAGACAATTGGTGAACGGTTGCTCAACTTCGTCGATTGGTTGAAGTTAGACATTAACACCACCGGATGCCGGCTCAGTGGTCTGTCGGTTAAGTGCTCTGGCGCAAGACTGGTAGGTCCTGAATTGGAATCGCGCGAGGCCAAGTCGTGGATATGCACTGCGAAGGACTCCCACAATATGACGAAACGCCCGTCAAGTGCTTTCAGGTTTTCCTTAGTGGTCTAGCTTCAATTGACTCATACTTTCAATTATTCAAATACTAAATCTCCACAAAAACCCCTTCGGATTAGCGAAATGCCTAAAGGTAGAAGGTCATAAAGATGAAAGAAAAGAGACTGAAAACAGTGAATAATTGCTATGAAAATGAATGGACAACGATGTCTGAGACAACTAATTCACATTTTACAAATGAAGTATTTACTGTATGATTCTCAGATTCTACTAAGATATTCTATAATTTTGTATTCACTTACATTCGATTATTCCCATTTATTTACACTATAATTATCTAATTATGTTTTGATTAAAATGTACTTTTAAAAATAATGTCATTCAATAATCAAAAATATTATTATGATCGTAAATTGTACAGTGAATCAATTCAAATTCAATAATAAAATGTTACTTAATATAAACAAAAACCAAAGAAAACTATTCATGATTATTTTAATTTAATTTAATTTTAATATTGTTTGTTTGAATAGGACGAAACATGCATCATGGATTCCACTGTTAGCTACTATCCATCTTCGCTTAATTTTGTTTTGTTCATTCATTAAATAATAAATTTTTTAAAATATTTTTAATACCATTTAAATTAGATTTTTCGAAAATTATTTTTATTCATTTAAACAATACGTTTAATTATAAAATCTTAATTGACCTTATATACATTACATCTATTACATAAATACTGTATATATATTTAAGGTAAAACCACAAAAAAAATATAAGACTGAATGTTTTTAACGGATCTGTAATATTTAATTAGAGATAAGGTTTAATTCATGTTATATTTTTAAAAATTATAATTGCAGTGAACGACAACACAAGTGGATACAATCAAATGCATTCGAACACAACATCACAAAATATCTTAGTAAAATCTGTGAATTATACAGTAAATACTTCATTTGTAAAATGTCAATCAATTGTCTCAGACTTTATTGTTCTTTCGATTCCACAGCAAACATTCTCTGTTTTCGTTCTCTTTGATCTTTATAACCTCCTGCCACCAAATATTTCAGTTTCCATCGATGATGCATACTATTTATATCTGTCGATATCAATAGCAAATATCACATAATCGTTAATAATAAATATATTATTGATAAATCAATGAATAGAAAACTTGTATTTCTGGTGTTTCGTGACTTGATCTAGGTCACTTCTTCAGAGTAGAGGAGTGGCTTACATTATGTCATGAAACGTCAGAAATATAGTTTTTCTACTCATTGGGATATAACAAAAAGTAGTGTATTTATTATTAACCCTCTACCCAATACTCAATTTATTTGGAACTATCAAGTTCAACCTTGGTATAGATACCTACATAATTTTTAAGTATAACAAACTTAAATGAAGAGTTCCCTTTTTCTTATGTTGAAATATGATGTATTATTATGTATTAAGTTGCAACGAGTTATTCATTATATGAAATACCAAATAACTTTAAAAGGAATTTAAGTGGAACAATTCGAAAATCTGATAATCCAGCTTTTTGATTTATGAATGTTTCTCAGTAAGAGAATAGTTTTTACGATGGACCATTGATTAGTTTGGTAACACTAGACATTTGTTTACTTTCAGTTTTAAGCTCTGAGATAGAGTTGAAATATAAACACAAGATATTTATATTTATCAGTGAGAATAGACTCCTTAGATGAGTGAGTTTGATTGGTTATATAAAGTGGTTTTTGGTTGATGGTATTACTCAATACTTATTTGTATGATTTTTGTTATTTTTACCTGTTATACTTTACTAATCCTCAGTACCCTTTTCTTGGCTTTTGAGAAAAGATTTTTTGTGTGATGAATAGTGCTGAAGGGAATTACTAAGGTATGTGGCGAATAACTAATGAACGTTGGTGGGTAACCATTCACTAATTTATACTTTAGTACCAGATAATACGGAGTGGAAGAGTAGAAAGAAGCGCTCTTGTTTACCTCTCAGAGCACATTTCATACCCTTTGGAATTAAAATGGTTATGTGTTCTTGACAGAATAATTATTTGTCATCCAGTTGATGGTAAACACAGTATTGATATTCCAAAACTCATCAAAATAATTAGTCTTCAAGCAACTTCGCATGTAATACATTTCACTGAGACTATCGTTGTTAAATGATCCGAATTGAACCTGTTTATTCAAAAGGATTAAACTGTAAATCTGTCACCACCCTCGTGGCTTCTAATTTTCATAATTCAGTAAAGGTCACATTTTTGAGTATCTTTAAGTATAGTTTATTTTTTTTCTTTTTCTTGAGTCACTCATTTTACACGGTTACTCTACTCAGTTTTAAGCTTGTTATTATGTAAATTTTGATATAAATTTCATTCTCCTTTCCTATAAACATAACTCTATATGAAAAGGGGGGTTTTATGGAGACTTCAGTGATTTTATAGTTGAAATCATGAGTCAATTGAAGCTAAACCACCATGGAAAATCTAGAAATACTTGACGACCATTTCGTCCTACTGTGCGCACTGCTGAGGAGTCCCACAATAGGACGAAACGGCCGTCCAGTGCTTCCAGGTTTTCCATGGTGATCTAGCTTCAATTGACTAATGATTTCAACTGTTAAATAACTCTATATGTTTTAAAACTTTTAATTTCAGAATTCACACATTTCTTAACACATAAATATTCAAGGACTTTCACTGTTTAAAATCCTATACTGGATGTTGTTATTTTCTTACTTTTAATTAATACTATATAAAGCATATATATACATTGATCGTTAATAATCACAACCATTATTTCTAGATTGTAACCAGCTGAAAAGAAATCATCAACCAATTAAATTGAACCTATTCTGCTACGTTTTTTCATGATTTAGCTAAAAGTATAGGAATATCTACAATGCTATATCTAGCACACATGCTATTTGACGAACAGATTATAACTCCTGACATTAACCAAAAAATGTATACTCTTCAGTCGGTTGTTAATTCACTGTTGCATACATTTTCATTTTCTGATAGAACTTTCATTGAATTTCACACCAGTTTATTTACCTACTTTATATGTGTATGTAATTAACTTTTTTGTGGAATATAAGCGGAGTAAAAGGGACTTGATAAAATATTATATGCTGATAATTCTGTATCGTGCTATACATATGATACTGCATAAAATCATTATTATTATTATCACTGTCATTCAGTCATATCGTTAATAAGCTGAATTTGTATGTATGAATCATTAGTTGCTAACTCTGTGGTCCAATGATATTGTGATCACTTTGAGGTATGATGGTCTTCAATCTGATTCATAATGAAATAATTATTAAATAATGTTAAAATGTCACAGAATGGGACAATAAAAGCTGTTCACTACTTCGAAATTTTAAATAGACTTGCAATGGATAACAGTCAGTGATGAAAACTGTTTACAGACTTCAATTATTAATAGGGAGGTTTCACTTAACAGTAGTGGTACAGTTTAGTATGATTTTTGTAATTTAATGCTGAAAGCTTCATTTATGATGCTGGTGAAAATTGTATGACAATAACATTCTATGAGAAGATATTATTATGCTTTAGTTATGGACAGTTGTAGTAAACATATTCATAAGCTTTATTAATCTTGATATACTAAATGTTAGGGATGAAGTGCACAGATGAATATTGAATGATATTTTGATTACAGTGATAATAAATCGATCCTGCATGAACAGATGAGTTTGTTAACGAATAAATTTATATGAAATTGAGCCAGATGGAGTCAATCTACACTTCTTACATATAAAACTATGCGGTCACCTTTTCATATAACACGAAGTATAGTAAACGACTGGTGGAGTCAATTTCCATATTTGCTGGTGCATTTGTAACAAAAAAATTAATACGATTTTACAGTATTTCAAGAATGTAAACAACAAACTAAGGCAACCTGAGTAATATTATATTGAACGAGAACACAAGTGGGTACAATCGAATGTATTTCAACACAAAATTATGGAATATCTTAGTAAAATTTGAGAACCATAAAGTAAATACTTCATTTGCAAAATATCAGTCGATCGTCTTGCACTTCATTGTCCTTTTGTTTCCACAAAAATCACTCACTGTTCTCATTCTCTTGTTTTCGATTTTTTTAACCTTCCGTCACGAGGTATTTCACTTTCGGTCGATGATACACACTACTTATATCTGTCGATAACAGTGGCACACAACACAGTATGATCATCAATAAACAATAGATAATGTAACAGTGGTTATGGACCATAGTTTTTAGTCATAAACGACTGAATTTTAAACCCTCGTATAAGCTTGAAGAAACTCGCTTAAAAATATTTTCTTCTATTTACTTTCAAAAAGTACAAATTTCCTTACGGCTATTATTCTTATAATTATTTTTAAGTCGATGCCACACACCATCTGTACAAAAATCTTTTAAAATATGCACATAATACATTCTGTGAACATGTTCCTCATTTCATTTATATAATTGTGTGTATGTGTATCTGTAGTCATGGCAATATATATCATTTTTTTACATTCAGACATAATGTTGGTAAAAATTTGTAATCATTTTGTCTGCAAAAAAAAATTTGTTACCATGTAATTTGTAGAATATTATGAATATGATTTAGTTGTAGATTATTTTGTCCAATAATTAGCACTGTTGGTTATTATATCAATAATAATATCATCATTTCAGACTAGTACATTGGATTTTGAATGAATGCTTTTTTTATTTGTTAAAATAGACAAAATTAATAACTAGATTGAATGTTAAATGTTACATAACCTCTTGACAGTCAATTCTCTTTGTAAATTATTCAAGTCTTTGATTATCTTGATAATTTTGATAGCTAAGTTCTATGACCAATGAATAGTATGGAAAAAAAGTAGAAATGAAGATATATTTTCTTGTTTGTAGTAGTGTAGTGAACAATAACACAAGTGGGAACAATCGAATGTATTTAAGCACAAATTACAGACTATCTCACTAAATTCTGATAATTATATAGTGAACAGTTAATTTGCAAAATAACAATCCACTGCCTCAATCTTGACTGTTGCTTCTGCAAATATCAGTCCATCTTCTCTGGTTTTATTGTTCATGCATTTTCGTACCGATCGCGCTTCATTTCAGTTCTTTCTTTCTCGATCTTCTGCTAAAATACATTCTATGTCTGACAATCACCATATACTACTTTTATGGATATAAGTAACTGACACCACAGCAGTTCACGTTTGTCTATTGCAAATTTTGAAGAAAATATACATCATTTTGATGAATGAAATGTTGTTCTATACAGTTACAAGCTGTTATTAAACACTTATTACTCCTTCTCATTCAAAAATGATTATTTCTAATAATACTTGATACAAAAGTGTACAACATACTATGAAAGTGGAATACATATTGTATTGAGTTAAAATTTCAACTGCTTGGTTAACTTTGAAGTAACCAGACTAAAATATTTATATATTTACTCCTCAGAAGAAACAAACCGTACAATATGCAGGTTCTTGAAACTTTTATAATTTATTAATTAAAGGAACATTTAGTAAGTCTTACTAATTGAACGCTATACTCAGTTCCTAAGCCATTCTCGTAACCCTCAAGATAAAACTATATAGCAACGTGAACACGAGAGAAAAGGCGCAAAATATACGAGAAGCATTTTACTCAAAAGGTTCATTAATGTACGAAAAATTTAGGGATTTTATAGTATTTCAGAAGTCCTTAGGTTTTCCCGAAAATTCTGGGATTCTACGAAACATCCTAGCAGTGTGGTAATCAACCAATCAGAAACTCTACATGTGACTTTTCATTTTTGTGTTGTTTCTAGCAAAACTTCTAGTTGAACGCTGATTAGATAAAATGTTTCTTAGTGTTTCGTGATCCTTTCTTGTCTTTTGCGAGAACTTTTCTGGATCAACCCAATGACTCTCTACAGTAGAGTTTTCTCAAACAGTTCTTTTCTCATAACTCTCTATAACAAACATTGATTTAAAAGAGGATTATATAAATAACCGTAAAGTTAAACAAAGTGAAAAGCTTTTGAAAATTTTAGACAGAAACTACTTCTTAGAAGTTGAATTCATGCATTATAATAGTGAGTGCCATTAATTGATTCCCGATTGCGAAAATTAAGTTGAACGGACGGATTTGTTTAACTAAAGTTTTATGAACGAGTTTGAAATGCGATATCTGGAAATCTTGACAAAAGAAATAAAGTGATAAGTTTATGAATAGTTTAGTTTCATTTACCACATTCGTATTCTGTAAATAAACTGTTGATACTCATATTAACCATCATTAAAGTGACTTAAACGGATTATTAAGAGAAATTTACCTATTATGCTATCTTCGTGGAACAATAATGCCATTAATGCAAATAAAGTAAGTGTCAATAAATAATGTTATTGACAGAACTGATTGTCGAACGCTAATTGAGTAGACTTCAGAAGATAAAACAGTTAGTCATCTGAATGGAGATATACAAAAAATACTAACCACTTTGTTAACTATCAATGTACAGAATGACCATCTAAAAATATTCTTCCTAACCTATCAAATAGAAAAGATTTTCAAACAGGAACAAAAATGAAAGACTATTAAATGATCCACAATATTATACTAGAACTTTTCATAAATATTACCCAATTATAATTTGTTTGAATGGATAATGGTTCCTTTTGACGGACATTATAGATTATTTATGTATTACCCCACAACATAATTTGAATACCCGAAGTCATGTTTGTTCATGTTAAAAGTAAAGGATTCAACTAAGAGAATTAATAAGCTTCTATAACCTTATTCCACGGTTGTGTACCCTTTTGTATATATCAGTAGTCAGAACAACAAAACAAAGACGATTGTAATTGAATGCGGTACTTGGATGCACAAATTAATTGAGTGTTTAAATAAAGAATGTGACAAACTATGCTTTTAATAGTTTTTAATGAATAAATTATTGTATTTACCCCGGAAAACGGGCCTTGATATATCATCAAACAAACTCTAAGTCAGTTACAAATGAATATGATTGTACCATCGATGTAGTGAAAATGGTTTTTGAGTGATTATAACTCTACCATTTCATCATAAATGCTTAATACTTAAACCGTAAAAACTTATAACCTGGTGATAATATCATTTACATCAAGTCTAAAATACAATCTAACAGATGTGAATCAGATGTGGTTTTGTGGAGATTTAGTATTTTCATAGTGCTTCCAGGTTTTCCTTGGTGGTCTAGCTTCAATTGACTCACGCTTTCAACTTTCAAAGATGTGAATCAAGCTAATATTTCCATTTATGCATTACGAATTCATTTCACAACAAGAATGTTTAAAATAAATGTCGCGAAGATTCAACTTCTTGTCAAAGCAAAGTTTTTTAGTCCAGTAGTTTTCATTTGGTTTACCTACCCTTGTTATATTTCCTCAATGTTTCCCATTTTTTTCATCATTATTGCTACAAGAAAAACCAGGATGTCTGCAAATTTTGCTATTCTGATTAATTTATTTTAATGAATATAAATCGGTGAAAAGATGTAGTAGGTTATGTAATAGTATTACAGTTGTGTATCGTTGTATTACGGTCAGTAACAATAATTAGGATACTAGGCCATATGTAAAATTACTTGTCAAAAATGTTTCTAACAGGTGATTTATATTCATAACCTTTCTATATTTTATATTTTTCTTTCCCATTCATGCTTAACTTTACTATTTTTCCAAGGTACATATAATTTACCATTATAATTATCGTGCCATTTTCACTTGATGTTGTTTACTTGTATCGTGCCATTGTTTTTCTTATATTTAAGAGCTTCCTGAATCTAATTTCCTTTAAAATTAGTATTCTGTCTTAATTTCTTATGCATTATATTAAAGTGTATTCTGATTAAAACTGCTATTACTACAACAGTTTGATGAACTATTTATATGAAATCTTTAATGAAAATTGGATCCAATGGTTACATTCTTTAATCAAAAGTCTTGGTATTGAAGTTGTAATTACTGAAGCTTGGATGATGTGATTCCAGTTAAATTGAGTAGTGGTATCTGAAATCAATCAATAGTTTTGACACTCAAGTCTTTTCAAGGGAATATATTTCTATAATATGGTAGTGAACGAACACCTAGGTGGGCACAACCAATTTATCGTTTATCATAAAATTACAGAATATATTGACAAAATATGAGAACCAGACATTGAATGCTTCATTTGTTAATCTTTTATCAATTGTCCTTTACATTCTGTCTGATTCTTTCAATTCACAATTCTTTCCTATTTTCCTGTCTGTTTCCTTCAATCCTATCGTCTTCGCCTTCTATTGTCAGCCATTCAACATTCGATTGGTTACATAATATTTATATCTGTCAACATAAATATCATATACCATAATATCACCGCAACTATTTGATACAGTTTATCCAAACATTTATCCACATTTCACAGAGCTAATCAGTTTAATTTTATGAATTAACTAAATGATGGGAAATAACTTGTGAAAATAAAGATAAAGAAACATCTCCATCTACTGATTGCCCTACCTATGAAATGATATTTTGAATTGATGCGAAACTGTTTCTGAAGTCGTGATGTACGAAACGTCGCAGACTATTCCGAAGGTTTTAAAGCTAATACCTTGACATATATTTAATTTAAAATAGTATTTCATTTAAGGAGTAGTCTTTCCTCTCATCTTCGAATAATATAAGTAAGGATAGTGTTATATACTGAAGCTTCTATCTATTGTTACTTATTATCAATAAAGTTAACAAAACGGCAAAAGAATAAATAACTAACACCCATTATTTAGGATAAAGTAAGAACCGATATGGCTTTAAATTAAGATAAATTTATAACAACATATTACATTTTTTTATTTGTTTCACTTTATTATTTAGCTGATTCCATCATAACTCAAGATGTCGAAGAAGGAATTTTGGTTCGAATTTTATGCAATGTAAGTAGTGATGAGAAACCCGATGGTGCTGGTCCATTTCGATATGAATGGCGTAATCCAAATGGTACATTAGTTGGAACTCAATGGAAATTAGAATTGGGTCACATCAAAGTACATGAATCAGGGATATATGTCTGCCGTGTATCATATGAATTTGATAAGAGACAAATGTCTACCAGCTCTGCGACAAAAATAAATGTTATTCCACGTAAGTTTTTTCACATCGTATTCTCCATAGATCCAATGTAGTAACATTGATTTTACATTTAGGTTTCGCCTATTTATATGTTGCTATTAAAAAAGTATAATTATTATTGTTCGAATTTGGTTCATTGACTCAGAATCTCGACCCAACTATAGCATCTGAGCTGATTATGTATCTCATGATCCTAACAATAAAATAATATCACCATATCTCACACACATCTGGTTCATAGCACGGATAAATTACGTGTAACCCAAAAAACTAAGAAAGATGAGGTTTACCTTCCGAATTCTACAAGTTTATCAACATTTTTAGCCATACGAAAACCTACGTATGTTCTTTATGAAAAAACTAGTTTTAAACATTATTCCAATGAATATTTAGGTAATACACATTCTCTACAATGTCATATTTCTGTTATTATCAAAATGAACTTTAGTATTATGAAAAACTATAAGAACTACATAGAATTAATTATGTATTGTATTGTTAAATGTATTACGTGACGACGAATATAATAGTACTTAGCAATTTTCTGGTCGAAATCATGAGTCAGTTTAAGCTAGACCACCATGGAAAACCTAGAAGCACTGGACGGCCGTTTCGTCTTAGTATGGGACTCCTCAGTACTGCGCATACACCATCCCACTCACGGGATTCAAACTCAGGATCTCTCGCCCCCGCGCACAATCACTTAACCTGTAGACCACTGAGTCGGTGTTCAACGGTGTTAATGACTAACTTTAACCAATTCACTAAATAAAACAAACGTCCACCATTGTTTACTATCTTACAACAGACCTGGTTGAATTTCATTGGTCACGGCTTTTCACTATAACTCTAGGAAATATCAACTGATCGAAGTTAAAATATTACTTAGTTCAAATATTTTCGATATCCCAGAGTCACCATCTTCAATTTTGAATTGGAAGTATTTAGATGTAACAGCGGTAACTGTTTTTTTTTGATAAGTGCTAATGAAAATAATAAGACGAACTTAAAAATTATTATTCTTTACGACTTCAAAGTAATCCAAACAACAACAGACCCCTTTTGGGTGCTATGTACTACTTGGATTCAAATAATAGATTGTTGTTCACCTGGTTTCTTTGCTCAAGTGGACACTTGTGGGTATTGATCTACTCGTATATTTATGGGAATTATATGTCAGCTGAACTCTAGTGGATATTTTTTACAGTATGTGGATTGAGATGAATGTTAGATGTTATTGAGATCATTGGCCAACCTAAGTGAAACAGTCAATGTAGTTTTCAGTAGTCTACAAACTTAGAGGTATTAATTAAGTATTTATGTAAATTCAGGATCGAATTATTTAGTAGACGCTTCGAACAAAACGTTCAAACTACCATAGGGAGCCAGGTGATAAAAATCCGTTTTAATAAAGTCAGTGACGAAAGATAGTTTTAATACTTCTTATGATATTCCTTAGAATTATTTTTCTTAAGTATTTAAATTGTCTATGACATATATTATGTATCAAACTTCCCCCTTCCTTAAGGCTTATTACTCTTCCACTGACCAATTATGTTCTAACCATAGTATATTTATGTATACATATTAATCATTAAACATAATCTTTTTGTATAAAACGTTAACCAACTATGAGGTTTAGTTTGCTACATAGATAAGAGGCATAAGAACGTAAAATTCTAATATATAATAAATTGTATTTTAATAAACGAAAACACAGTTGGGGACAACCAAGTGTTTACTAGCACAGAATTACAGAATCTCTTAGTAAAATGTGAGATCCATGCATTAAATGCTTCATTTGCAAAATTTCATCATTTGTCCTTTCCATTCTATATGATTCCTCCAAGTCACAATCCCTTTCTATTTCTGTTTCTGTTTTCACTTCAACTTGATGATCTTAGCCTTCTTCTGTCGGGGTTCCCACTTCCGATTGATATTATGTGCTACTTATATCTGTCGACATAAGTAGCATACACACAGTATCAGCAGAAATCTTAAAACTAATCATAAAATAAAAATAGCTAAAAAAATGAGATTGGCAGTATAAATTTGTGAAGAACGTTTAAGCTACAAACAGGTTTAAGTAAGAAACTGTAATCGGCAGATTTCAACCTTGTCCCAGCGGAGACAATGGAAGAAAATCACGCGATATCATGGATTGATTTAAGTTAAACATTTATAACATTGATTACTAACACAGCGGACTGCATATTGAGCGTTTTCTCGTCAGACTGGAGGTCTTTCTTTCGATTCCCGAGTGCGGGGTCGTACACGCTCACTGCTGACGAACTATATACTAAGAAGAAACAATTTTTCACCACCTCCAAGTTTCAGTGGTCGGGTCATGATATTAACAAATGAGATTAGTCATTGATTTTACATAAACATATCACTAACTTTGTAAGCAAAGATGGATAGTGGCTAGCAGCAGAATCGAGGACGCGCGTCTCGTCCTATTTGTGACTTGTCAGTTGGATGTACCTGCATCTCAGAGTTGATGTTCACTCTGAGACTCGAACTCAGTACCTTTCGCTTCGAACGCCATCGTTTTATCCACTCAGCTACTGATTCCGGATAGCCACTTGCTCGTGCAATGGGATGAAGTTTAAGTTCACTTAGTATTGTTTGTGAATTAAGGCTATATCGAGGCAATACGCACAGTATACACATATGACTGACCAGTTGCAGTCGTAAACATCAATGGGAAGATCCAAACAAACAATACTAAAAGAATTTTTATCACTAACTGTTTTGAAATGGAATCAGATACTTGTTGAAGGAATTGGATGATCAGTTCGAACAAGAACCTATACCATTATTATTATTATTATTACTAGTATGATTAAACTTTAAATAGTGAACTAGTGAAATAATATTAAAACCAGTTAAACAAAATAAAGATGGACAAACAACTAAGTCATCTTCATGTCGGTGAATTGATTAGTGATACTGGTAGTTAAATAACCATATTAATCAATCTATATACTATAACAAGTTGTATTAGTAGACTAATTTTATTTCTTAAAATACAACTTTACTATGCATAAATGTTTAGTGAAAAAAAGGTCAAACATTTTATGAGAGAATTAATTATAATGAATGTTCACGAAATAACCCAATCAATATTATAATGTGAGGTATCACTAAGTGTTAAACTGAAATGTACATTAGATTTTAAACAGTTTCTAAGGTGAAATTATCCGATAAGTGGCCCTATCTTTTGATTAAGATGAAAATGAATTATGGTAAAAAGTATTGATTCGAGCTTTTATTTAATCAAAATTCATTTGATTTCAATATCTAAGTTTAATTAGTTAACATAATGACTTATGAATAATGAAAAATAAGTTTGGTATAAATCAATGATTTACACTAATCAAAAACAAATAGACTGAATGTATATGGTATTCTTAAAGTGTATTCAAGTTTATTTTTTTGTAACCGACATTTTATACTGAATAACTAAACATTTGGATATGTGATGACATATTGGATTATGTATTGCAATTAGTACAGTATTTTAGTGTTAAAACTGCTGAAGTTATTGGGGTTGATATTAGGACAATTGGTTATTTTTTCTATTTTCATAGTCCTTAGTTATTTCGAAAGCTAAAACTTACAGTGCAGACTATTGGCAATCTGTTATGTCCTTAGCTATACGATTATTGCGAAATACGATTGCTAATTTAGACACATTGAATTAAGCGACCAGACTAATAGCACATAAACCTGTACGAGCAGCCTAGAGTTCCTATGGTCCACCGAGAATAATAGTCATTCTCCTAACCCAGCCAGTTTAGTCCAGAACGTCGATATCAGCCTTCGCGATACTAGTCATATACTTCAAACATACTTAGTTTATATACAAGTAAAATCAGACCACATCACATCATAAAATAGAAACATTTGTACAAGATGAAGCTAAAGGTAGCTGTGATTCTAAGAAACTGTTACTAATAAATTGAGAATATATCTGAGGAATAGTAAATCGCATGATAATAGTCAATAAGTCAAATAAAAGCTTATAATAAAAGCAATATGAGTATACATATAATATAGTTACTTATAGTAATACAATAAGAATATTCGTATAATATTAGTTCATAAGTAATAACTAGCGGTTATCATCCATTTATACCCGTCCAGATATAACAAAATCGTTAATCTGTCGTTCAATATTTATTTATTAAAATTTTTTTGATAGATTGATTACACAATTAAAAAAATTTATCTAATGAGGTAACTGTGGACATAATTAACGTTTTCATATTTTTGAAACTAGACCTTTTCTCAGTATTTTCCGTCGTGAAATAGTCTGATAGAACTAGTTAAAAGGATTCACTCAATTTAAAATTGGAAAATCCTTTTCGTTAAACGGATATACTAGCGCAAATACTACTCTAAGAGTACCACATACACAAGGTCAATATGTTTTTGGCTAAGAAGCTGACATACATGTAATAAGAATGGTTATGTTAAATTTGAATTCACCACGCAGCCTATCGTTGCATTAGATACATTAGTCCCAGCGTTCTGTTGTGGTATTTCCAATTTCAGTAATTCTAAGATTTAGAAAGTTGAAGAATATATCTTTTAAACAATACTACTCTCTCTCTCTGTAAATATATATATATATATATATATATATATATCTGAGCGTCCATCTTGGTTAGATGTTATATGGAAATAATAAACTCATATGATTTTCATAGTTTAAGTGGAAAGTATAGTCATGAAATAAAAGTAGATTTCGAAACATAATATTTGTCACTAATTTTGTCTGCTTTTATAATCATATATGCTTCCAAGAAGCTACTTGATTACGGTAGTATTGTATAGTCTGTCTAAATTATGTAGTTTAGTTTATCCTGTCAAAGGATTGCTGAAATTGTACGACTTGTTGAGTTCTTAAATTGTTCACGTTAATCTCATGGTCATGACAACTGTAGTTATTCGGTAATATTCAATTGCTTCTATGATTTTCTGACATGGTATTTATATTAACAAGTTTTCAATTTCTTCCTAATAGTCCAGATTTCGGTTATATAATATCTTGTAGATTGGAGAAGTTACTTACTAAAGATAACCTTATTAATTTCCTTAAACTACTATAAAAATGGAAACGCCAAATGCAAAACTGTTAATCTTAAGTTAATAACAGGAATTTTGATTTAATCACTCTTATCTCCTCACTTAATTTCTAAGTTGAAAACTACAATTCAGCTTACTTACTTTTCCTCTAGGTTAAGTCTGCGGTTATTGAAATATACATCGAGTTTAATTTTCATTGGTGCTTTAGGTAGTTTTCCTCATTCACTTAAAGTTGTTTAAATAATTTTGTGAATGCTATTCATCAGTATTATTTAATAATCGGATGAAACTTTCTAAAATACAGAGATACCTTAGAAGTTGAGTTATTTTCTAATTAACATTGCTTTGGTCGGACTTTATCAAGCGATCGTTAAAAACTTTTCGTAAACTAACAATTATTGGTATTCACAGTGCTTATTTGTTTAGTACAGTATCAGTAATATTTTGAAATAAATAACTACTTTATAAATATTTCAAGTTAACCTGTTTATAAACAAATCGAAATATTAGCCTCTAATAATGTCAAATCTTTGGTATTAATTTTATTGAATAGGTGCCGGTGTAATATTTCCAGGGATTCGTGGAAACGTATTAGAAGTTTTAGAAACTGGTGATATTTTGCAAGAATGTCAAGTAGTCAGTGCAAAACCATCTCAGTATAACTTTCAATGGTTTGGTCCAGATGGTCGTTTAATATCTAATTCCGCATTTCTTCAAAGAGATTATATAACAAGACAACGAGATGAAGGTATTTACCGATGTGTGGGTAGTCCAATTGAAGAAGGAAGATTACAAGTCGAGAATAGCCTAATTGTAACAACAGCACGTAAGATTAATGATACTGTTTAAGTTATCTACGCATAGTTTGTTTAAATAGGTAAATTAGTATTTTTTGGGGGCACGAGAGAAGCGTTTTACTTTTAAAGTAAAAAAGCAAGTTTAGTAGATTGTAAGCAAATTGTATTCGACATTAAAAATTTATTCAGTGCTAAATTTGTTGAATAATTTACCGTGAAAAAAGAAGATAAGCGAAACCCAGAAAAAAATGTAGCGAGAGTCCCTTGGTTCAATAAATTCTACTGGATGACATTTACAAAAGTCTTCAATAATAAAAGTTTACATTCGTAAATGAAAATGGGTATCGGAGCAGTGGGAAACTACACTAAATTGCAAGATGTTTTTAAACTAAAGCTTTCAGTATTCAACTTAATATTTACTATTGCTATTACAATATCATTATGGAACTAAAGAAAGGTATATTGTAGCTGAGCCTCTTCACTTCATTATTTATTTGGTCTAGACTTTTGTTTATTATGGTTATTCGTAGTTCATCACAACTGTTAATCAGTGTACTTTAGGTGTATAGTTCAAGATCACTATTGGATTTTACTGAACATAGAGATGAATTTTCAATAATGTATGGAAAGAATTTATTTGATATAGACTGATTTTTAACGGTAAATTTCTACAGTTCATGATTCTCAACTTCGTTTTCTTCTTCAGCACTACGTTTCCAGATTACAACATTAGAGGAGGACTTAAATATTGGAGGTTTTACACATCGCCGCATAATACTAGTTGATTCATCTAAACCAAATCTTACTACTCGTGAAACTTTTATATACCAGTGGCTAGACACAGAGATGAATCCAATTCTTGATTCAATGGGGCCGGATTTACGTATCAACTTTCATAGTCCTTCAGATTTCGGACGGTATTCAGTTCGTATCACTGGCTTGAATTCTGGTTATCAGAGAGATCTGAGTACTTATATTACTTTGGATGGTAAGAATTTAAAAAAATTACAAAAAGTTGTTTAACCAGTTTTTATGCACCTAACAGTCACTAATTATAATTCAAGTTGATTTAACAGGAATAATTAAATGAAACACATAATTCACAATAAAAAATCTGTTTCCTACAATTTAGAAAGGTACATTTTACATCAACTGTTTAATAACACGAGGATTTACACATATGTCTACTTATTATTTTTTTCATTTCATCCGGGTTCACCGTCATGTTCTTTGAAAATACAACAGACTGTGGTCAAATTTCTAGTACAATTAACACCTTCTTGATGAACTCAATATCATATATTACGGTTTAATAAAGATGTAACAATTAATTAAAAATTAAAAAGCTTAATTAAGCAAATAAATTAACATCAGATGGGGATTTGTGGAGATTTTAGTAATTTAATAGTTGAATTAATGAATCAATTAAAGCTAGACCACGATGGAAAACCTGGAAGCACTGGACGGCCGTTTCGTCCTATTGTGGGACTCCTTAGAACTACGCATTCACGATCCCACCCGCGGGATTAGCACACAAGAACTATCGGCCACGAGCACGAACGCTTAGCCTGTAGACCACTGAGTTGATATCCAATTTTGTTAACGAATAGCTTCAACCGATCCATTAAATACAGTAAACGTTCACGATTGTCTTCAGTGAGTTGCTATCTCATAAGGGAATTGGTTGAACTCCAATGGTCACTACTTCTCACTATAACTCTAAGGAATACCTTTTGAAGCCAGTCACTGATGAGTACATGATGATTATTATCAGAAGGGAGTTTTGTGGATGAGCACCGCTCAGGAATCCCATACTAGAACAAAACGGCTTTCCAGTGCTTTCAGGGTTCTCATGATGGTCTAGCTTCAATTGACTAATGATTACAACTATTGAATAAATTACCAACAATAAATGCTATTCAACCAATTTATTCAACCTAGTTTGAAGGTATTTAAATAATTATTTATGATATTAAGCATACAATCAAACTAAATCCTATAAATTACCTAATAAAAATAATGCTCAAATTGTGTCTGATCAAATAATAAACTTACAATCCTTTAGTAATTAGTTTGTAAATTATTTGTAAATATATATAGGTTAACCTCTAGTTACCAATTCTGTACCTACTAATAATAAAAAGAGTATTTTTGATTTTATTATGGAGAATATCATATTTCAGAGGGGGTTTTGTGGAGAATTTAGTATTTTCATAGTTGAAATCATGAGTCAATTGAAGCTAGACCACCATCGAAAACATGGATGCACTGGACGGCTGTTTCATCCTATTATGGGACTCCTCAGCAGTGCGCATCCACGATCCCGCCTCTCGATTGGATCCATGAGGTATTTCCTGGAGTTCTAATGAGAAGCAATAACCAGTGGACTTCAACCAGGTCTGTTGGGAGACATCAACTCACTGAAGGCAATTGATGAATGGTTGCTCAACTTCGTGGATCGGTTGAAGTTAGACATTAACACCGTTGGATGCCGTCTCAGTGGTCTGTCGGTTAAGGGATCTGGCTCGAGACTGATAGGTTCTGGATTCGAATCTCGCGAGTGTGGGATCGTGGATGAGCACTACTGAGGAGTACCATAATGGGACGAAACGGCCATCCAGTGCTTCCAGGTTTTTGATGGTGGTCTAGCTTCAATTGACTCATGATTTCAACTATGAAAATATCATATTTTATTATTTAAGAGGCATTGTCATGATGCTACTCGTAGATATAAGTTTTAAGTATATCGTGTGTATTCATAATTCAACTATGTCGGTACAAACTGAATAGAATGTAGTTCTAAGTATCAAAAATGTAAAAACGAGCTGAAAAATTTTTAATGCAATTATTAAAGTTATTAAACTTTGTTACAGGCCGAAATGGTGAAGTGGAACCAACTTATTCTGTTGTAATTCGAGAAATTTCTGGTCCCCTTTATTTAAATGCACGATTAGAATTGGAATGTTCTCCAAGACCACCAAATTCAGCTGCTAGAATTAATTGGCTTGGCCCAGATGGAATGGTAGTTTCCGATTCTAGTAACATAGTATTTGAACGTTTCCAACCTCATCATCAAGGTAGATACACATGCCAAATTTTATTACCGAATCAGATTATTTTACGTCAAGTAAGTTCACTAAAATTCAGTTTCCTAAATAATATTTTAAAAAAATGTTATGGCAATTTTAAATAACCAAGTGTCAGAAATTCAATTTTATACTTAAAACAGTACTGAATTCTTTTCCAGTAATCAAATTCTGTACATGCCATTACCATCTACCTAATAGCTTAACTGATAACAAATTAAGAAAAATTCAAAACTAGTTACGCAGAAACTAATTTTCTGATTATGGAATTCAAACAATAGTCTCAATGACAAAGTAGCAATATTTGCAACCGTTTAACTACTCTGTTGTGGAGAACAGAGTTGCAAGTTATCATGAGTTAAATAAAGTTTGAAAGAATAACGTTATCGTAATAAGTATAAATCTATTATATGAATTTAGTCTGAACATTTTAGAAGGTTCGTTTAGTTTTTTATCTGAAAACCTGTCGAAAGTCAAAAAGACGGTGGCTTATTACTTGTTACACTACTTTGATTGACTACTAGTTTAATAAAGGTTATTAAATGTTAGCATTATGAAAGGTTTAAATTAATAATGCTTTAGTTGACATTTGTGATTGATTTTCTCTCTCCAATCTATTAGAGTGTAGAGTTGGTTGTTTCCGGGACATCAACAGAAATTCCAGAACCTGACAGACTCTATACAATTCGAATTATTCAATCACCTACATATTTCAGATATAATGATGCTGTACACCTGCAATGCATTGTTTCTCCTACACCTCCATTGGTATCTTATGAGTGGTTTAAAGATGGAGTGCTTATTGGACGACAAGCAGATATCCATATAGAGAGATTTTCCCCAGATGATGTTGGTCGGTATCAATGTGTTGCCCGACTTGACAGTATGGTACTTACCTTTAACAGTACAATATCTATTGACGATGGCACAGGTATGCTGTAATAAAATCCTTAATTTATTTTACCAGGAATTAAATGTTTTGGCATAGCTACTTGAAAAAATTCTTAAACCCTTCAAAACTCAGCAATTACTATTGTCTAAAGTTCACATTTTCAAGGGTTCACGTTAAAAAAGGAAAATAGTTGTCTTTTAATACACTAATTATTTAGTTCATTGTTTTATTCACATTAAGCCATCTCCAAACTCATGTCCTAATCTAATTAATTATATTAATAAGATATATATTTACGTAAAACAATTTATCCCTAGATTGTAACATACTGTAGTGAACAGAACACGAGTGGGGACAATCGAATGTATTTGTCATGTAAATTACAGACTATCTCATTAAAATCTGACAACCATACAGTAAATGGTTCATTTGCAAAATAACAATCAACTGTCTCAATCTTGACCGTTTCTTCTGCAAATATCAATCCACAGTCTTCGATTGTTATTGTACTTGCATTTTCATACCAATTGCGTTTGATTTCCGTTCTTTTCTTATGGATCTTCTACTGAAATACATGTAATGCCCGACCATCATTATATGCTACTTATGTGAATATAAGTAACCCACACCACAATACTACTCGAAAAGTTGAAAATGCTATTGAACTCATTATAACAATAAATGATGATTATAATTAGTATTTAGAACTATAAGGTTTCAATGAATTTAACAAACAACATCAAAGAAATGGTACAAGTGATTTCTCATTTCATTCTTTTCAAAAAACACATTTCTAACTTGGTGTATGAAGATGAATTCTCGAAAATGTCTATTATTATTATTAGATAATTGTCTGATAGCGTTGGAAGTTAATTTTTTTCCCATAATAATTTCTTCAAGATATTCAGGTCGTATACATAACATTAAAGATTAATAACTTGTAGTCCATTGACATCAATAACAGGAAAACTAAAACCGTTAGTTAAAGCTTCATATCAGAATAACAAGTTAATAACTGTCTGAACTGAGTCCCTCTGCTGATAGTGAGTTAGGATTTGAAGTGAAAATCAATGGTTTCAAGTTTTTTTTCTAAACAATAATGCTAGCATTCCATTCAGTTAAATAAGCTAAAATAAAATGTAACATACAACTTAAAATCCATTTTTAGACATGATCAGACAAACTGGGTGTTAAATATTTCCTAAAATATCACAAAATGTGAAAGGAATATATAAGATCAAGTGAAATATAGACTAATTAACTTCGTAGATACAAATTGAACTACAGTATTTTGTCAGTTGCAATTATGAATTAATATCCACTCGACAGCTTCTAATATGTGTGTAGCTGATATATTCAGTCAATTATATAAAAAAATCGATGCCACTTTCGCGATGACGATAACACTGAAATTTCATGAAACGTAGGCTGTGATCACCAGTTGTCACTTTTAATAGTTTACTGTATCTTTTGTATTTAAAATGGTGAGTTAACTCTGATGAAAATTTATTATATGCCATCATTAACTGCGAATATAAAATTTATAAAAAAAAACACAGTTAAACAGAAGTGATATTGACGATGAGAGAGAACATAAAATTAGGTTATTTTCTAATGGAAATAATAAAATAGTAATATAATAGCTTGTTTCGCTGCAAAACTCATTAAAAGAATCAGTAATTAAACATCAGTGAAACACAATTTATTCGAAAATAGAAAAAATGAAGGTATGCTGCGACTATGATTAGGCTACATGAGAAGGGACTAGGAACGTATCACATGGAAAGAAAAACAGATCTATAGATGCACTGGGTCAGGAAGTTTAATAAATAAGTTCATCATTGTATTTACTGTTTGAATCTTCCAATTGATATTTAGGGCTGCAACTGGTGAGTCACTCATTGACATATGTGCATCCTTCGCGGATTTTCTCGATATTACCTAAAGTTACAAGCATTATAAGTAGAGATCGATGGAGGCTACCAGTGGAATCCAGGACGCGCGTTTCGTCCCATTTGGGACTCTACAGCTGGATGGGAAGATTCAAACAACCAAAACAGAAATGAATTGAAACTTCACCACATTGCATAAGCTAGTGACTATACTGACGCAGTAGCTAAAAGGATAATGTGATGACGTTTGAAGCTAAACGGTACTAAGTTCGACTCCAGGAGTGAACATTGACTCCGGGGTTCAGGCACATCCGGCTGACGAAAAGTGCATCCTGGGTTCCATTGATAGCCACGATCCATCTGCGTTTATAATATTTGATACATAAATCCTTAAAAAAGTGAATTGCTTTTTGTTTTGCACGCTGTTTCTCTTAAAGAGGTAGTAACAATAGCCTCTTGTGTATAACATTTGATAAGTTTAGCAGTCTTCTCAAAACCTAAATACAATCGACCGATTTGCATACGTTATGTGATGGCTAGGAAACCATGTGACAATTCTTTTTTTAATAACCTTCTCAGACCATCATCAAAATACGTTCCGTTTTGATATTTAATGTTGATAGAGACCCAATTTATGGTTGTTGAATAATTTAACTTCTAGGCAAATGCTCTTGCTGGAGTAGATAACGTATAACTTAGCTATTCGAAAAGAAAGAATCAATGTCTCTTGACCCCTAGTACAAGTGATAACATCTGAATTTATTCCATGCTTTTTCTGTTACCTTTATTTTACGATATTCTTAAGACGATAAAGATAAATTTTATTCTGTCACATCTAATTGAGCAATCATAGTTGGTCTAAGATTAGAGTTTTTACGACTTCGGAAGTCATTATTAATGAATATTAATGTATATTTGAAATAATCAGGATTTCAGCAACAAAATATTTGCAATTAGCCAATTGTTTTTTAAGGAAACCCATATTCATCTCACATTTATTGCTGTAATAAGCCACTTCAACCAGCAGCTCACAACTTACACATCTTCAGTGACAACTAGATATTTCATGTTGGTAACTTGTTGGAATAAATTTTGAATTAATTCAAATGACACATTAAGTTCCAAATGAATTTATTTAACTAAGAAATTCTTTTCGATGATTTTATATCCGGAATCATGTGATTATATATATGTGATAAATTATAGGTCAATGAATAAGTGTATAAAATTTAGGATTTTGTTAGCATCTATGTGCATTATGACTACATAATTTTAAATAAAGAAATGACCATTAAATGATATGATTTATCGAACCTGAAAATTGTTTAATCAATAAGTTGAACTCATTAATTATGAATTTTGTCAAGCTGAAAATGATAGAGGTTCATGAATGACAATCAAGAATTGTGATTTGAATCAACGTTTTTAGTAACAATAATAAAATTATGCAACATAAGACCATTCTTACAAATGTAGAACTGAAAAGGTGATATATATAACCAGCGTAGAAATCATATAAGGTAAAAGTCTGTTTTCGCTCACGTTTATAGTCATTTCATTCATTTACTTTGATTATAACTACGTTTCAAGACCGAGTACTTTATAACATTTAATGATATCATATGGGGTTTTGTGAAGATTTTAGTAATTCTACAGTTGAGATCAATTCAAACTAGACCATAATGGAAAATCTGGAAGCATTTAACGGCTGTTTCGTCCTATTTTGGAACTCCTCATCAGTGCGCATCCACGATCCTACCTCGCGAGATTCGAACCCAGGACCTATCAGTCTCGCGCGCGAGCGCTTAACCACAAGACCACTGAGCCGGCATTTAATGAAATCACCTAAGGTTATAAGGAATAAAGGTGCTGTAAGAGCTATGTTATCTGTAACAAATAGTATTAACAAACTGTTTAGACTTCAATGAAGTCACCTAAATTTCCGTCAGCACATATTTATGTGTTGTTTAGAAGCAAATCATAACAACGCTTTATATCTTTAATTAGGCAAGCAACGAGCGGTAGTGTGTAGTAGATTAAAATACTAATTTCTATCATCGTTAGTAATATATCACTCTCTTTCAAATCCAGATATAAGTATAAGTTCACTTGTTTCGTTAATCATATTAGTATATTCGCTTAGTATTAGTTATTTAGTTTTTCGATCAATGTATCATCGTTGATTTAAATATGGGAGTCAGAAGATATCTTTTCAGGAGATTATCACTTTGATTTTATACTTTTAATCAATTGTGATATATATTTCAAGTTTCCTTACCATTTTTATAGAAGTATTTATTGTATTTCACAGGAGCGATGTTGACAACAAGAAGTATATAACATTTTACTGAAATTATTAGTCGTCTTAGGTGTAAAATATGTGCATACCCCGTGGTATCGACAGTCACATTTATTATAATCTTGATTTGAAGCTCATTAAGAAGTGGTCACCTAACATTTAACAATTATGTTTAAAATTTCAAGCAATATTTTTCTTTACATCAGTTTGTGTTGCTGTCCAATAATAAGGTCAGTTATAAACGAATTTATGAAATACAGACGACTAAGTTAATGTTAAATCAACATATAAGACTATCATTCTAAAGGGTAGCTTATAAAAACAACCTAACTTAAAAAGCGAAACCATTATTTATATACTCTACAAAGAAGATAAATAAAAATTAGCAAACGTACACTTACGTATATAAACACTAAAGTGTCGAAACATGTCACTCTTTTTTTCAATTATAAACAAATCATTTGGTCATCAGAAACACTGACGTTATTGCTGTAATATAATATATGGTATGTACCATTAAAATACCCATACAACTTAACAGTCATATGTTTATTAATTTCATATTACTTACAAAAGTTATTCAGTAGCAACTATGCCCCTTCTGAAAATAATTTATCATTATCCTATGATGAAATTTAAAAGAAATATAGTTTATATATTTATTAGTAATAATGAAAGATTACAAAGTAATAATGTAAAAAAAAGTGTCATTTTAAAATTTAAATGTGAAGCCGCGATTGACGAAAGTAGTCGGAATGATTTAGTTTACATTATAAAAATAGTTATTCTTTTTAAATTTACTTAGTATTGTTTGTTTGAATCTTCCCATTGATGTTTAGGACTGCAATTGGTCAGTCTCTTGTTAGCATATGTGCATACTGTGCTTATTGCCTCGATATAGCCTTAATTCACAAGCATTATAAGCATAGATGGATAATGGCTAGTAGTGGAGTCTCAGAGTGAACATCAACTCTGAGATTCAGGTACATCCAGCTGATGAGTTTCAAATAGGACGAAACGCGCATCCTGGATATCATTACTAGCCACTATCCATCTTTGCTTATAGTTATTCTTCTAAATATAAAAAATTTTTAAAAAATCTATATAAAACGGTAACACCTATTTTCAGTCAGTTCCTAGTTCTACTTACTTCACTCAGTGTTTGATGTACTTCAAAATATCATAACCTACATTTTATAAGACTTTCGTTTATAATTTCGAACAGAACTGACGAAGAATTTTTGACACGTATTCCCATCATTTTGAATTAAAAATGAAAAAAAAACCCTTGACTTTCAAGGGATTCTTTTTTTTCTGGCAATGAAACAGTTAATAGCAGTGTCTTATACTTCAACCAATAACTAATGAAGGGACCAGTTGATCTATTTTTCATTACAATGAATAATACAGTCAGAAAGAAATCAACAATATAAAATAGAAACAAAGTATGTAACACAGACTTTGATTATTTTCACTCTACATGTCTCAACTGTGTGTTCACTCAAAAACTCCTATCTTGAAGAAGCTCTCCAAGTATGTGGAAACTCTTTAAAGAAATTACAGGGGACAGGCAGACTAGAAGCGATAACCAGCTAAATGTTTGTGACTTAAATAAGTCCTTTATTCATCAGTCATCTGACATCATGCTCCCTATATCCAAGGGTTTGAAGAATAATTGTGTCAATGTCGATATCGTTCACGGCGGCCTGCTTGAATACCTGGGCTACCTGTTTCTGCCATCTAAATATTTCAACAAGTTATCTGGGTGTTTTTTTTAATTTGTTTTAACCTATCATTATGTCTATTAATCGCATAACCTACACAGGCGCGTTTATAAAATGCTTACGTCCTTTCGCTGCAAAAATCACAAACAAGCACAATAAGAGACATCGTGGTGGTTGGCAATATGCTTTAAAGAGAATAAACATCAATCAAATGTCGATTCCCGAGCTACTTAACTCTAACTGTCGATCACTAATTAACAAGGTGGACTATCTCCAATTTCTGCTAAGTCAAAACATGTATCGTAATTGTGGTGTCATCACAATACAAGAATCTTGGTTAACTGACTTACAGGATGATTGCTTAGTGTCATTACGTGATTTTAATATCTATCGTCAGGATCGATCAAACAATAAAAAGACTTGTGGTGGCGGAGTAGCTACTTTTGTAAACGTTAACTGGTGTAGATCTACTTTTGCCTGTTTCAAGTTTTCAAACGACTTTATTGACTGTCTAACTTTAAGGTGCCGTCCAAAACACCTGAATAAATACAAATATATTTATGTTACCAATATCTACATGACTGCAGACTGCACATCATCTGCGCTATCTGTCTTCACTGATAAATTTACTGAATTCGCCGTTACTGACTTCAGTGATTCACTTTCAATTGTATGTGGTGATTTCAATTCATGTGACTGTAGCTTCCTTACATCACTAGGTTACCTAAATGTAGTAGATTTTCCTACTCGTTTGAATGCTCATCTAGACTTGGTTTCCATTAATGATGTGGGTGCCTATGTGACTCGCAAACGTGCTCCATTGTCTAGTTCGGATCACTGTATAATTCGTGTCTTACCTAAAGTATATGGTAAACATGGAAAGAGTACACACGTACACCATACCAAAAAAGTAATATATAGGAATCACTCAGAAGAAAATTTACAAAATCTAAAAAACATGTTTCGTACGACCAACTGGGAATTATTTACAGATGATTCAATAGAAAACACAACGGATGTTATCACCTCTTATCTTAAATTCTGTTTTGATATTTGCTGTCCTACCGAAACCTTCTTTTTAAGTTTTGATCGACTTACATCTCCACAACTAAAACGACTACGGAGGGTAAAAGAAAGGATGTACAAGGAGAAAAACACTATTGAAGTTCGTAAGTTAAATGATCAAATAAACCAAGAGATTAGACGTCTCAACTGTGTGTTCACTCAAAACTCCTATCTTGTAGAAGCTCTCCAAGTATGTGGAAACTCTTTAAAGAAATTACAGGGGACAGGCAGACTAGAAGCGATAACCAGCTAAATGTTTGTGACTTAAATAAGTCCTTTATTCATCAGTCATTTGACATCATGCTCCCTATATCCAAGGGTTTGAAGAATAATTGTGTCCCCAGTTTCACTGAAAATGATGTCCGGAAATGTCTCCAGTCTCTGAATTCATCCCAATCTTTAGGACCTGATGGTATCCCAAACCTCCTTTTTAAAAAATGTGCCGATGTTTTATGTTATCTATTAATGAATATCTTCAACAGATCCTTCTCAACTAATGTCTTACCGAAAATGTGGAGAAAGATAAAGGTAATCCCTATACCCAAGAAGGCTTCTGGTGATAAAAATGCGAAACTTAGACCCATAGCAATAACCTCACCTTTCCTCAAAATAATGGAAAAATTACTGATACAACCACTTCAACCTGTAATAAAAGAGCACTGTGATCCATATCAGTTTGCTTACAAGTGCAAAAGAAGCACATTAGATGCCGTTGCTGTTCTGCATCACAATATAGTGTTGGGGTTGGAAAAGGGTAAGAAGTATGTTAGATGCGCTTTCCTGGACTTTACTTCTGCTTTTGATTCTATTCCAAGACACCTCTTACATAACAAGCTGATCAGCGTCGATACTGACAGCTGGATAACCAATTGGCTGTGTTCCTACCTTTCTGGAAGAGAACAGTACACTGTCTTTGAAGGAAAGTGTTCAACATCTCTACTGTCTACTGTAGGTGTGCCACAAGGAACTGTTCTTTCACCTCTACTCTTCTCTTTCTTTTTGCATGATATGCCATCTTCCACAGAAAACACTTTTGTAAAATATGCGGACGACCTCACCGTATGTATGCCAATTTCTACCTCCTTACATCCTACAGAAATGAATGAGTTTTTATCTCGTATTGAAAGGTGGTCTGTTGGTAATGGTCTCTTACTCAATCAATCTAAATGTCAAGCTGTTAATTTTAGCTTGAGACATGGACAGAACCTATACTCTATGTTGGGATCCCATAATGCTTGTGCCATTGGAGACTCCTTAATAAACACAGTGTCAAAGGTCAAATATCTTGGTATTACTTTTTCCTCTGATCTTTCTTGGTCTTCTCATGTTTTGCTGTTATCGAAAAAAGTTTACCGTTTGACATACCACATAAAGAGGCTGCATGCTTTTGAGATTACTCGCCATTTACTCTTACACTTTGTAAATTCCTGCATATTACCTATTATTTTATATTGTTCTCCATTATTCTTTCCTGGGCTTTTGAGAAAAGACTTTGCTATTTTGCGTAGAGTGCTGAAGGCGGTTTGCAAGGTATGTGGTGAATCTTTTGAAGTCATTGTTAATATGCTTGTGGATAGACATCTTAAGTCTTGCAAACTCTTGGCAGGTGTTATCTTATCAGATACTAACCATCCGCTTCATTCATATCTTTCTCCTTGTATATCTTCTGGTAGAACGAGACGTAAATACATTGAAATTCATGCACGCAAGCAAATCTATAAAAGTTCTGTAATACCTTACTTAGCTAATTTACTTTGTGACGAACAGGCTGTTAGAGTTGACCTAGTAAATAACCTGTCTTCTTAAGCATGTCTCATATTCGATAATTTGTATAAACTCAGATTTTCTTAAACCTTTTTTATATTTTATTTCTGTTTTTTGTTGTTTTTTTGGGTTTTTTTTGGGAAAAAACTTGTTGAAATAACTCGTGCTGAGAATTCTATATTGTACCAGATTATAATATTGAATAAAGCCATTAATAATAATAATAACAATAATAATGTTGAATGCGATATTTATTTTGAAGTAAGTTTCCATAACCCCCCTTTATCAGTCTATCATTGTATCTGTCTAAATTGAGCCTTAGAAACAAAATTACATTAGATTAGGCTCTGTCATATTAACCACATTTTCAGTCATATTCTTTATACTTTACTCAAAAAGAAGCTTTTCTTTTTATTATTTTTCTAATTAGGAGTGGATTTAATCATGCGACCTAATATAATATATATTCCAGCATTTCATCCATTTGAAATTGAATGTTTATCTATACGTACCGGTTTATCACCTATTGCTATATTTGGTAATGGTGCACCTATTGAATCAGATAATCGTTTTACAATTATAAAACCAAACGAACAAAGATTAATTATAAAAGCTACAGATGGTTTATCTAGTGTTTATAATGGTTTACGTATACGGTAAGTGAGAAAAAATTTATTACAATCGATAGAGTTTTATTTAAAAACAAAATTTATATATATATATATATATAATATAAACCCACTCGGTATTGTTTGCTTGAATATTCCCATTGATTTTTAGGACTGCAATTGATCAGTCTCTTATTGACATATGTGCATCCTCTACGGACTGCTTCGATATTGTCTGAAGTCACGAGCTCTATCAGCAAAGATGGATACTGACTAGTAATGGAATCTATGATTCGCGTTTCGTTCTATTTGGGACTCGTCACTTGCACAAGCAAGTGTCTATCAGGACTCAGTAGCTGAGTGGATAACAAGACGGCGTTTGAAGCGAAAGGTACTGGGTTCAAGTCTTAGAGCGAACATCAACTCTGAGTTGTAGGTACATCCAGCTGACGAGTCCCAAATAGGACGAAACGTGAGTCTCGGATTTCATTGCCAATCACTGTCCATCTTTGCTTATAAATAAAAACGTTGAAAAATATGATTTTGTTCAATGTTCAAATAACACAATGTAATCAATTAATGAGCATCATTATATTATACAATAATAATACACATTGGTGATTTCCTTAATGTATGTCCTATCCACTTCTGTTACGTCTCGTCGATTAAACGCTATATTTGCTTCCCTAAGCTAATTCCGTACCCCCGAGCTAGAACTACTCCGCCACTTGAAGACCAGAGAAAAGGCACAAAGTGTGTGGGAAGCACTTTACTACAGGGTTCCTTTATGTACAGAAAATATAGGGATTTTATAGTAATTTAAGAGTCTTTTAGTTTTTTTCCTGAAAGTTCTAGAATACTGCTAAACATAGTAGCAGTGTATTAATCAGCCAATCAGGATCTCCACATGTGACTTTTCCATTTTCGTTATTTTAGTAACATAACTTCACATAACTTCTAATTAATCGCTGATTGGTTGAAATGCTCCTTGATGACCCCTGAGCTTGTCATGTCGCTTGCGAGAAAATTGCAGGGTCATCCCAACAACTTCCAACGTCTTTTCCTAATTTCCTCTTCAGCTGGAAGCTGGTTTTAGACAAATATGGTGTCTACGAGAAAAACGTGAATATTTTAAACTGATCATGTTAACATTATTGTGTAATCACTAGGTAGCAGATTGCCTAATGTTAAAATATAATTTCACTTTTATAAATTATTTGAATTTGATTACCCACCATAGAATATCAGGAAATATGTGTTTCATATTTCAATTTTGTTTGAAATTGATTGTAATACTCATATGTATGTTTAAAAATAAGTGATAAAACTGATGTGCATCAAATCATATTTAATAAACAGATGTCATAAGAAACTCAAAATTGTTTATTGAATTAATCACGAGTGCACGGTCGTGGATATGTACTGTAGAGGAGCACCGTACTAGAACGAGACGGCCGTCCAGTACTTTCGGGTTTTCAGTGATGATCTGACTTAGATAGACCCGTGAAATCAACTACTGAACTAACAATGAAAACTAATGGGAGTAATTCAGAAGCGAAGATGGTTAGAGTATCTACTAACTTTGAATGTACTTTTTAATATTTAACACTAAACAAATTGCTGTCATTTGACACTAGTAGACAGTGTGGGCGGTTGTTTGGATTTCACCTGAAAAACAAGATTTTTTTGTGACAGTATATAGTGATCGATTGATTCGTATCAACATTGAATCAAGCACATATATGCATTGGTCTAAATTCCTATACTTCATTATCAAAACAAGATAAACACCAAATTCATAGAAGCAGTTACTTCAATGGTAATAATATATAAAAAGAGATTGCATATAAGGATATGATACATGAAGAAAGATTTAGCTCATAGAAAGAAGAGTATAAGTAGTTTTAACCTCACGATTTAAGGGAAATCAAAAATGGTGTACACATACACCACTGTGATCAATTCTGAACCATGTCCCCTTAAGTCTTCAACCATTGCTTACGATAGTCGCGCCGACCGCAACCAAATAGTCTGCATCTACCAACATGGCATAGACCAGAATTCAGTGATTTCAAGGATTGATGCCACGTTTTGGTTTGTCCGCCCCTAACCCTCTTCCAACCGTCTCCAACACTAGTCAGAATTGCGCGTCGTAGTGATCGGTGTTCAGGCATACGTAGCATGTGGCTCAACTATCTCAGTCGATGAAGATTCACAACCTCATCAACTGATTTACGATTATTCCCAAATACCTGAATCTAACCTCACCATTACCTACCTGGTGATCCCAGCACTTGTAAGCAATATTTCTAAGACATTTGTAATCAACTAGTAGTAACTCACAAGTATCTTCCAAATTAGATGACCTCGTGTCGCAGCTGTAAAGTAGAACAGAGCGAACGGTCACGCAGTATAATCGTTCCTTAATTGATAGACGGATATCTCGTCTTCACCATTGGTGACGTAAGGTGGCAAAAGTCAAACGAGCTTTCTGAATACGTACAGAGATTTTGTCAGACACCAACCCATTAGGGTTGATTGAACTTCCAAGATAAGTGAAGTTGTCGACGCGTTCGACTACTTCACTCCTTAACCTTGGTTCAAGTGTTGACGCAGGCCAGTCCTGAAGCAACAACATGCATTTAGAGATGGAGAAATGCATCACAAACATCCCCACAGTTTTGCCCAATGCTAACAAAAGACCCTGCATTTTATCAATGTCTTCATCTAATAGGACTATATCATCTTCGTATTCTAAGTCGATAACTGGACCTCCTGGTAGGAGATCAATTTCCGAAAATTCAGACGACGGGAACGTTACTTCCAGCAGTAGGTCAATGATAAGTTAAAGAAAAATGGAGATAGTGGACAGTCTTGCTGAGCACCACTCAAGGTTGCAATATCAGATGACAGTTCGCTATAAGCTCTGGCTCAACTGGTAGTGTTCGAGTAAAGAGCCCTCACAAGGTTTCGTACTTGTGAGATACGCCTTTTAATGACAGACACTGCCACAGAATCTTTTGGTCGACAGAGTCTAATGCTGCTTTCAAGCCAAGAAAAACTGTCATTGTCGGGCGCCAATTGGCATGCCTGTGTTTTGACGAATGGTGAATAAGTGATCGATGCAGCCATACTTAAAACCCCCTGGAGCAAATCTATCTGAACTAGCTGCTCTTTCTCGTAGTCATAGCCTAGATCCATTGAGAAAAATTTAAAACCAAAACAACAGCATGAAACAATGTCCATAGCAAAAAAGAAGCCTTTCTTCATAAACATTCCGTTTACAAGAGATACCGTAGCAGAAATTCTGAAAAACAGACTTTCAAGATCACTGAGAAAAACTTTTTATTCCACTGAATTTCGCATTGTCTTCCTAGTAGGTCAGTGGTTCGAATTGGTGTGAAGAACGAGCTGTCACTTTGGTCCAAATCAATGTGCATCTATCAGGTTACTCAATCACGTAGAGTAGATTATATTAGCCACATATAGCGATTTCTTCTGAAGCACATCTCCGAACATTACCCTGCCTGGCCCTCCAAAGGTCAACGGAAACCAGTCAAAAGCTCAATCTTTAAGTATCTAGTGAATTCCAGCTATTCTGCTTCACCAGAAGCCTCTTTTAAAATCATACATACTGTCAGAAGAGTCAGTTCAAAGAGAATGTACAACAGAGGTTACTGATATCCACCAGCTTAAACTTAATGTTTGCATACAACAACATTATGTTTAATTCCTCACTCTTCCAAGGTTTTAACTTCTATTCTATCTTCCGTAATCTATCGTTCTCATTTTTATTTTATTATTTCTACTCCTTTCCAACTATTTTCATAACCCTTAGTTATCAATTATTACAACTCCTAATTATTTCGTTGTTAATATCTATCAGCTGATTATTATAAACTTCCTTTCAATATCTGATTTTCAAGTCTTAACAACGTAGCGCTTCAAGTTTCTTTTAAATCATTAACACCTTGTCATTTTACTTTAGAACACTGTTTTAGCAACTAAAATTAACCATAGATGCAACTGTACACCTTAAGTAAATGAAATTGTTGACAAGAAAGTTTTCATCGCTGAATTGGCATCTTGCTTCGTCAAAAACAAATGAAATATAAATTATTAACTCTGATCTCTAACATAATCAATCAGAATAAATGCTTTGCGACAGTGTTTAACTAAATCAATAATTAGTAACTCTTCAATCAAATATTATATTTCCTTGACTTCTTCTATTACTAGTGGACAGTAAAAGATTGTGAAACACTCTCTTCTATATTAAGTTAAATTCTAATCATTAAGTTAATGATAGTAATTACCTTTATAACTATTAAGAGATAAATTGAAACGTGATTTTACCAGTATAAAAATTACTTGCTTACTTATGCCTGTTACCCCTCGTCGAGGAGCATAAGCCGCCCACTAGCATTCTGCATCCAACTCTGTCCTGGGCAGTCCTTTACAGTTCTTTCTAAGTTGTTATTCATCCTTTTCAAATCTGCTTCTATTTCCCGGCGTAATATGCAAGAATTATCTATGAAATAACATTTGATACATTATTAACCATTCTATATATTATATGAAGATATCCCAGTTTTGAGATGATCCCATGCTTATCATCAGCTCATTTAATCATAAATATAAAAATGTTAAATTGTCTATAATAAGTTTTATCTGTGTATTAAGAATCATATGGTAAGATATATTGAACATTATGAAGTTAACTAGTTAACTAGTTTAAAAACAAAATTGCAATACAACTATCATCTACACGTTGAAGGTTTACGCAATTCTTAAATTTCAAATTAAACAGTTAAATAATTAAAGAATCATTATTTTATTTAAATAACTGAGAATGGTCTTCATCTACTCTGGGTGCATTTCAACTAATTATCTTGCTTCTGTTAAACACTGAAGAATAACCAGTACCATATTTATATAATTTTTAGTTTTGATCTAATTCTATCCATAAAGTTGTAGTATGGCCACTAATCAAAGTGTCTAAGTATGGCGTACATCAATTTATGGTTTTAAATGGTTTATAGGAGAACCATGACTTGCTGGTTGAGACTCGTCAATAAGGGGTGGTTTCAGTGTTAAGGGAACTGATATTACCGAATAGAACTAAACTCATGTGACACAAATCTACGGTTTAAGCAGTTACATATGAATGGCAGTACGGATGCCCCGTAATGTCTGCTTTTTGTTAGTAATCTAAGAGAGGTCAATGCATGCTAAAGCCATTTTCAGTTCAACAATTTAAAAATTTTTCACAAACATTGTGTTCTGTGAATGTTTTCATCGTTATACTACTTTTTAGTAGTTAAACTTTTTAAAATTGTTTGAAATAACGAAGGTAAGCCATGGTTCTATTGAAAAAGAATTAAGACAATTCAGCGATTAACGTTTTCTTTTCGACAATAACGTTTATACAATCTGTACGATTGTATTTGTAGTTGATTTGCAAATAAAACAGTCTATTTAAAGATAAGAGGAAAATAAAATCATACCATGTGTTAAAGAAAGTTGCTCAGTAATCGCGAATTTAAGAGTGATAATATTATGAAATCGAATGTGACAAGGATAGTTTACCCTTCTGCTTAAAGGGTCCCACTCGTGAAAGTTCGTATATCGTCCGTTACAAGTTGGTTTTCGGTATAAACAACATTCCAATGTACCATCTTGTCTTCTATTTAATAAGACATCAAGGAAATGAAATTTTGATTTTGATTCTGATCCCAATGTAAATCTGATGGATTGATGACAACCACTGAACTAATCTGGGATGACGTTAAAATGGCTGTTTTCATTAGAAATAATAAATTATTTTATCCAGGAAGGGAATTGGTATAATTTTTGAAAAGTTATTTTGGTTTTCAAATGGATAAATGAACTAAGTTTTATTTTACTCCGGACCCTAGATTACGATAGTTTTCGTCTAATTTACACCTCTCATACGTCGTTCAAACATTCTTAGTAGATAAAGTTTGCCGAGACGATTTAAGAATGATTATATACGTATTTTTACGTTTCAAAATTTTTACTTATTCTAATACCTGATGTTTGATATGAAAGCTGTCAAGATGTTCAATATAAAACTAGTCAAGGTAAAGCTATATTGAATAATGCGAAGTATAACAGTTAAAATTGTCGCTTTGCTACATAAATATCAATTTAATTGATCAAATGATGAATGTATAAAACCCCATACTTTATAGTTTAATTCATGGACGGGGACTAAATGTGATTTAGGTGTCTATTATGTTGTATTCAAAAATCCTTTTCAAATATTTGGCTGAACATAACAACTAATTACTACTGATATATCGATATTCTAAACGTATTTTGAAAACTGTCACCAGTAAAATTACTTTCAGAGTATATATATATATATATATTTGTTTCTAAACAAAAATATATACTTATAATCTCAATGTTTTCAGTTGTATGTTACCAGGACTCAATTATAAAGAAGTTACATTATACATAATGGATATTTGTACAGCTAGTCAATCACAATGTAGAACTCGACAATGTATTCAAACCTCTCTAATATGTGATGGTAAAGCTGATTGTCTTGATAAATCAGATGAGGGTAGCAGTTTTTGCAGTGAGTATTTATTTATTTTCTTTATATATTTGTGTATATACGTCAAATATGTTCTATTTTTGTATTACAGATAATAGTAGTTTATTTAAAGTTTATGATAATCTAATTAGTTCTAAATTTAGTAGAAAATAAATTCACTTGGTATTACTAGTTTGAATCTTCCAATTAATGTTTGGGACTGCAACTGCTTAGTCGAAGCAATACGTACACTATGCACATATGACAACAAAAGACTGACCAGTTGCAATCCTGAACATCAATGGGAAGATACAAACAAACAATACTAAGTAAATTTAAACTTGACCCCATTGCAGAAGCAGGTGGCTATCAAGACTCAGTAGCTGAGTGGATAACATGATAGAGTTTGAAGCGAAAGGTACGGGGTTCGAGTTCCAGAGTGAACATCAACCCTGAGATACAGGTGCATCCAGCTGACGAGTCCAAAATAGGACGAAACTCGCATCCTGGATTCCACTGTTAGCCACTATCCATCTTTGCCTACAATGTTAGGAGAAAATATTTCATTTAGCCAAGTAATTTCAAACCTGAACATTCCTACCAAGAATAATTAGCTTTTATGATGTATATAATCTTTTTAAACACTACTTTTTATATTTATTTATCTTCCATTCGAATTTGAATTCAAATTTTCTTTTTCTTTGAAGATGCTGGACTTACTGTGATTCCAACTCGTATTGTAGTCAAACCATCAGAACCATTTTCACTTAAATGTCAAACTATTTTACCAGGGACTAGGATGCCACATGCACGTTTTGTATATAGCGGTAAAGATGTAGAGTCTGACCCTCGATTTATTATTGAGAGATCTCCAGGTATTTTGCTTATTAAGGCACCAAATGGACTTTCAGCAGAAGCCAATGATACAAGAATTGAGTAAGTTGATTAATTTATCTTATAAATTCCTTGTGTTAATAGAAAAATAGTTTTTTTAATATTGTATTTAGTTGACTACTTACCATAGTTTACTTCTTTCGTTGTTTTATCTTACAGATGTTACTTTCCTGATGAAAGCCCTAGAACTGCAATAATCAATGTAGTTCCAGATCGATGTGGTTTAGGATACTTTATGTGTTATGACGGAAGTTGTATACAACAATCTCAGAGATGTGATGGACAAACTCAATGTCCCGATGGATCTGATGAAATTAAATGTGGTTAGTTCAATATGCTTATAACAGCTAATTATCAAAAATGTTTTCTTTTTTTTGGTAACTACATACATTTTGGAAAATTTCTTTCATAACTTTCAGTTTTTCATAAATGACACATTATAGTTTACTATCGTTCTCAAGTTGTTTAATTAACTCCAATCAACTAATGATTTTGAAATATTACATTTACTGTAAAATCAATTCTACTTCATTGTGAAGAAAATAATTTCAAAGAATGGTGGTAATTAATCTACTTAATCATCAAGTATAAGAATGAATCTCAATTTATAAAATTTCATTGTTAGTTCTTTGAGTGGATCGTGTGAGAATGGAATATATACTCCTGATCACTAGTAACTTTGATGACATAATTTTATGTAGACTAATACATAGGACAAATTGATTAATACTTAGTAAATTTAGATAAACTAAATTGACTAGAACGAATTTAAGGAAGATAGTTTTAGTCAGATCAACCTTTAACCTCCAGAAAACACTACTCTTATAATGCCCGTACTTTATATTTGACCAGGTCACTTAAAAGTATTGTATTAGAAGGTATAGAGCATACATTAAGGTGACTGTAGTACTAACTACTGATAAAACAACTACTTAGTTGAAATAGTACGTTTGAAATAAATTAGATCATATCACTCAATTAATTGAATGACGATTGCGCAATAGAAGTTAGATGTGTGATATACCCACAAAACAAGAAATAAATGCAAACATTAACATTTATGTAAGATAAAGTAAGTTTCAGATTGATATGGTTAGAAAAGAAGTCTTGAAATATTTAAAAAGTATAACAATTTCAGTTTATATATGTGAAGTATATGAAGTTATCACTGATTTCGGGAACTTATCATAAAATTTTTTAAATACTTTGGTTTCAGTTTGCCAACCACCTCGCATTCTTTGTTCTTCTGGTGAGTGTATTACTACTGAAATGCGATGTGACGGTATACAACATTGTCGAGACGGCTCAGATGAAATCGCTTGCCGTAAGTTCAAAAATATGTTTTTTATATAAAGGCGTGTGTTAAAAACAAGTAATGGACTTTACTGTATGCAAGTTAAATGAAAAGATATGTCCCATTGTCGACAGACTGAACACAAGTTCATTTATCATGGAGCATCTAAGATGTCTATGTAAAATTTACCAAATATCAAACATATTTTTCACTATTAGTAAAAATTCTTCAGAAAAGAGCACAAAAAATGTTGGTTAACTTTTTCCGTAACATTATTATATAGCTTATGTTATCTTCATTAAGAATAGTAATCATTAAATATCAATAATAATCTGTTACTAAATATCCTAACTGATGTCTAAGGCTTTGGGATTCTCCTGATAATGGCATGTCGAGTCCTAATATTACTAAAAGGGTTATTTGTCAAAATAAATAACTTAAATATAACACCTTTGGAAACACTCTCCCGTATGTTGTAAGCTGGATTACTTAAAATATCCATACAGTAAAAAAAGATGCCCAATTTCATTAAAGACCAATGTCCTCACCAACGAAAAAAAAATAAATAGCATTTAATCAGTATTGAAGACATTTCGTCCTAGCTTCAAACATAATGAAAAATTCTGATCCCAATATTGTTGAAATTCAGGAAACTAAATAAAAACTTCAACCATTGCCCAGTTAAAAATGTCTTAAGAAAATATTGCAAATTTGGTTCAAAAACATTTACAGTACTCCGACAACAATATCAAAAATATTAGGCGGTAAGCTATGTGCTGAGATACACATACAATGTGGAACTGTTGAGTTGTCACCGGCTCCCTCGGTCAGTATTAAAAACGTACAGTCAATGATGAAGAAGTCCACCTGATCTTGCAAATATTCACATGTCTCTGTGTGTATCTGTAAGTAGCTGGATAGTCGAGGTTGTGGACGAAACGTATTCCCAGAGCTGGAGTGATCTCGCTCAACTCAAAATTCCTTAATCACTGAATATCGGGATGACGGGATTCTTCAATTAACGGCAACAAGAAAATATATTTCTAGAATACGCTCGTCATGTGACATTGCTCAGGTGTCGTTGATGACGTCGATAACAACAATGATGACGCGGGTAATGACAACATAGAAGAGTAAGTAGAATAAGAACAGACAGTGATGGTCAGGACGACAGTCCTGACGATGATAGAGACAGAGACATACAGAATGGTGACGATGACGACGATTGTGTTTTCTAGAGAAATTCCACCTTTAGATTGCCATTGCTTTCCAGAAAAGTGTGATATTGTGGTGTTCCGAACTAAATCACATGGTAGAATATGTGCGAGAAAGTCCAGCAGTTAGTGATAACTGTCAAAATGCAATGGTTGTGTTGGTGAATGTGTAGTAGTCGATCGACTTAAGGTCTGAGCTCATGTGTGTAACCACTGTTTGAAATAATAAACTATTCTATAGGAACTTTGTAGTATTCACCCACCCGTCTAGTACTGAGAGAAGATTTGTGCCTCAGTGGTTGTTTTGCATGTGGCCGTGTTGAATGATTTTGATGATGAAATGTTCATGGTCGAAATTAACTGAAGTATATTTATTTGTCAATGAAATTATTTTGCAACAGCTCCTCGTTGTCGTCCTGGTCAATATCAGTGTTCTTCTGGTGAATGCATTGAACAACAAATGAGGTGTGATGGTCGGCAAGATTGTCGGGACGCTTCAGATGAGACTGGTTGCCGTAAGTCAGATATCATCTGTGTTTCCCATTTTAGCTAGGTGACCATTGAGTAATGTGAGGAATGTGAACAGTGATGAAAAACAGTTAGCTGTTTGATGTATTCTAACTGTTCTGACTTCTCACTAATTTTGACTTTATCACTGGTGGAAGGAAGCCATAATAATATGTTTTAGGCGATCTCGGCTCACTCATTGTGTATTGATCGAGGAAAATAGAATAGCAATGATTCACATTATTTCAGTTCTGTTAGCTTCAGTTATTTCCTGTTAGTTGATCAGCTATTATATTATTTCCATCTAGAGAAGTATCTAACCATTGCTTTTGATAAACCTCTTATTACGAGTCAAGTCCATATTTTGGAAAATAGATAAGTTTTCACGAGTGTACACGACTCCTTACTATTTCTTAGTTTGTTCGCAGTTCGTGTTTATTTGAACTGTTTACAGGAGACGGTAATTTTAATAATTGATCTTCTGATTTATTCTACTGCTTAACTAGCATTGTTGGTGGAGTGTGGGTGTATCGCGTACGGTTGGAAAGTTGTTGTGTCCCAATGGGCAACTGAATGACGATGCGAACTCTTAACACGTTGAGACGTTGAAATCCCACTCTTGAGACCACACAACACTGAAAAGAATATCCGTTCATTGTGGGACGGTTGAGTTGTCACCGGCTCCCTCGGTCAGTATTAAAAACGTACAGTCAATGATGAAGAAGTCCACCTGATCTTGCAAATATTCACATGTCTCTGTGTGTATCTGTAAGTAGCTGGATAGTCGAGGTTGTGGACGAAACGTATTCCCAGAGCTGGAGTGATCTCGCTCAACTCAAAATTCCTTAATCACTGAATATCGGGATGACGGGATTCTTCAATTAACGGCAACAAGAAAATATATTTCTAGAATACGCTCGTCATGTGACATTGCTCAGGTGTCGTTGATGACGTCGATAACAACAATGATGACGCGGGTAATGACAACATAGAAGAGTAAGTAGAATAAGAACAGACAGTGATGGTCAGGACGACAGTCCTGACGATGATAGAGACAGAGACATACAGAATGGTGACGATGACGACGATTGTGTTTTCTAGAGAAATTCCACCTTTAGATTGCCATTGCTTTCCAGAAAAGTGTGATATTGTGGTGTTCCGAACTAAATCACATGGTAGAATATGTGCGAGAAAGTCCAGCAGTTAGTGATAACTGTCAAAATGCAATGGTTGTGTTGGTGAATGTGTAGTAGTCGATCGACTTAAGGTCTGAGCTCATGTGTGTAACCACTGTTTGAAATAATAAACTATTCTATAGGAACTTTGTAGTATTCACCCACCCGTCTAGTACTGAGAGAAGATTTGTGCCTCAGTGGTTGTTTTGCATGTGGCCGTGTTGAATGATTTTGATGATGAAATGTTCATGGTCGAAATTAACTGAAGTATATTTATTTGTCAATGAAATTATTTTGCAACAGCTCCTCGTTGTCGTCCTGGTCAATATCAGTGTTCTTCTGGTGAATGCATTGAACAACAAATGAGGTGTGATGGTCGGCAAGATTGTCGGGACGCTTCAGATGAGACTGGTTGCCGTAAGTCAGATATCATCTGTGTTTCCCATTTTAGCTAGGTGACCATTGAGAAATGTGAGGAATGTGAACAGTGATGAAAAACAGTTAGCTGTTTGATGTATTCTAACTGTTCTGACTTCTCACTAATTTTGACTTTATCACTGGTGGAAGGAAGCCATAATAATATGTTTTAGGCGATCTCGGCTCACTCATTGTGTATTGATCGAGGAAAATAGAATAGCAATGATTCACATTATTTCAGTTCTGTTAGCTTCAGTTATTTCCTGTTAGTTGATCAGCTATTATATTATTTCCATCTAGAGAAGTATCTAACCATTGCTTTTGATAAACCTCTTATTACGAGTCATGTCCATATTTTGGAAAATAGATAAGTTTTCACGAGTGTACACGACTCCTTACTATTTCTTAGTTTGTTCGCAGTTCGTGTTTATTTGAACTGTTTACAGGAGACGGTAATTTTAATAATTGATCTTCTGATTTATTCTACTGCTTAACTAGCATTGTTGGTGGAGTGTGGGTGTATCGCGTACGGTTGGAAAGTTGTTGTGTCCCAATGGGCAACTGAATGACGATGCGAACTCTTAACACGTTGAGACGTTGAAATCCCACTCTTGAGACCACACAACACTGAAAAGAATATCCGTTCATTGTGGGACGGTTGAGTTGTCACCGGCTCCCTCGGTCAGTATTAAAAACGTACAGTCAATGATGAAGAAGTCCACCTGATCTTGCAAATATTCACATGTCTCTGTGTGTATCTGTAAGTAGCTGGATAGTCGAGGTTGTGGACGAAACGTATTCCCAGAGCTGGAGTGATCTCGCTCAACTCAAAATTCCTTAATCACTGAATATCGGGATGACGGGATTCTTCAATTAACGGCAACAAGAAAATATATTTCTAGAATACGCTCGTCATGTGACATTGCTCAGGTGTCGTTGATGACGTCGATAACAACAATGATGACGCGGGTAATGACAACATAGAAGAGTAAGTAGAATAAGAACAGACAGTGATGGTCAGGACGACAGTCCTGACGATGATAGAGACAGAGACATACAGAATGGTGACGATGACGACGATTGTGTTTTCTAGAGAAATTCCACCTTTAGATTGCCATTGCTTTCCAGAAAAGTGTGATATTGTGGTGTTCCGAACTAAATCACATGGTAGAATATGTGCGAGAAAGTCCAGCAGTTAGTGATAACTGTCAAAATGCAATGGTTGTGTTGGTGAATGTGTAGTAGTCGATCGACTTAAGGTCTGAGCTCATGTGTGTAACCACTGTTTGAAATAATAAACTATTCTATAGGAACTTTGTAGTATTCACCCACCCGTCTAGTACTGAGAGAAGATTTGTGCCTCAGTGGTTGTTTTGCATGTGGCCGTGTTGAATGATTTTGATGATGAAATGTTCATGGTCGAAATTAACTGAAGTATATTTATTTGTCAATGAAATTATTTTGCAACAGCTCCTCGTTGTCGTCCTGGTCAATATCAGTGTTCTTCTGGTGAATGCATTGAACAACAAATGAGGTGTGATGGTCGGCAAGATTGTCGGGACGCTTCAGATGAGACTGGTTGCCGTAAGTCAGATATCATCTGTGTTTCCCATTTTAGCTAGGTGACCATTGAGAAATGTGAGGAATGTGAACAGTGATGAAAAACAGTTAGCTGTTTGATGTATTCTAACTGTTCTGACTTCTCACTAATTTTGACTTTATCACTGGTGGAAGGAAGCCATAATAATATGTTTTAGGCGATCTCGGCTCACTCATTGTGTATTGATCGAGGAAAATAGAATAGCAATGATTCACATTATTTCAGTTCTGTTAGCTTCAGTTATTTCCTGTTAGTTGATCAGCTATTATATTATTTCCATCTAGAGAAGTATCTAACCATTGCTTTTGATAAACCTCTTATTACGAGTCATGTCCATATTTTGGAAAATAGATAAGTTTTCACGAGTGTACACGACTCCTTACTATTTCTTAGTTTGTTCGCAGTTCGTGTTTATTTGAACTGTTTACAGGAGACGGTAATTTTAATAATTGATCTTCTGATTTATTCTACTGCTTAACTAGCATTGTTGGTGGAGTGTGGGTGTATCGCGTACGGTTGGAAAGTTGTTGTGTCCCAATGGGCAACTGAATGACGATGCGAACTCTTAACACGTTGAGACGTTGAAATCCCACTCTTGAGACCACACAACACTGAAAAGAATATCCGTTCATTGTGGGACGGTTGAGTTGTCACCGGCTCCCTCGGTCAGTATTAAAAACGTACAGTCAATGATGAAGAAGTCCACCTGATCTTGCAAATATTCACATGTCTCTGTGTGTATCTGTAAGTAGCTGGATAGTCGAGGTTGTGGACGAAACGTATTCCCAGAGCTGGAGTGATCTCGCTCAACTCAAAATTCCTTAATCACTGAATATCGGGATGACGGGATTCTTCAATTAACGGCAACAAGAAAATATATTTCTAGAATACGCTCGTCATGTGACATTGCTCAGGTGTCGTTGATGACGTCGATAACAACAATGATGACGCGGGTAATGACAACATAGAAGAGTAAGTAGAATAAGAACAGACAGTGATGGTCAGGACGACAGTCCTGACGATGATAGAGACAGAGACATACAGAATGGTGACGATGACGACGATTGTGTTTTCTAGAGAAATTCCACCTTTAGATTGCCATTGCTTTCCAGAAAAGTGTGATATTGTGGTGTTCCGAACTAAATCACATGGTAGAATATGTGCGAGAAAGTCCAGCAGTTAGTGATAACTGTCAAAATGCAATGGTTGTGTTGGTGAATGTGTAGTAGTCGATCGACTTAAGGTCTGAGCTCATGTGTGTAACCACTGTTTGAAATAATAAACTATTCTATAGGAACTTTGTAGTATTCACCCACCCGTCTAGTACTGAGAGAAGATTTGTGCCTCAGTGGTTGTTTTGCATGTGGCCGTGTTGAATGATTTTGATGATGAAATGTTCATGGTCGAAATTAACTGAAGTATATTTATTTGTCAATGAAATTATTTTGCAACAGCTCCTCGTTGTCGTCCTGGTCAATATCAGTGTTCTTCTGGTGAATGCATTGAACAACAAATGAGGTGTGATGGTCGGCAAGATTGTCGGGACGCTTCAGATGAGACTGGTTGCCGTAAGTCAGATATCATCTGTGTTTCCCATTTTAGCTAGGTGACCATTGAGAAATGTGAGGAATGTGAACAGTGATGAAAAACAGTTAGCTGTTTGATGTATTCTAACTGTTCTGACTTCTCACTAATTTTGACTTTATCACTGGTGGAAGGAAGCCATAATAATATGTTTTAGGCGATCTCGGCTCACTCATTGTGTATTGATCGAGGAAAATAGAATAGCAATGATTCACATTATTTCAGTTCTGTTAGCTTCAGTTATTTCCTGTTAGTTGATCAGCTATTATATTATTTCCATCTAGAGAAGTATCTAACCATTGCTTTTGATAAACCTCTTATTACGAGCCATGTCCATATTTTGGAAAATAGATAAGTTTTCACGAGTGTACACGACTCCTTACTATTTCTTAGTTTGTTCGCAGTTCGTGTTTATTTGAACTGTTTACAGGAGACGGTAATTTTAATAATTGATCTTCTGATTTATTCTACTGCTTAACTAGCATTGTTGGTGGAGTGTGGGTGTATCGCGTACGGTTGGAAAGTTGTTGTGTCCCAATGGGCAACTGAATGACGATGCGAACTCTTAACACGTTGAGACGTTGAAATCCCACTCTTGAGACCACACAACACTGAAAAGAATATCCGTTCATTGTGGGACGGTTGAGTTGTCACCGGCTCCCTCGGTCAGTATTAAAAACGTACAGTCAATGATGAAGAAGTCCACCTGATCTTGCAAATATTCACATGTCTCTGTGTGTATCTGTAAGTAGCTGGATAGTCGAGGTTGTGGACGAAACGTATTCCCAGAGCTGGAGTGATCTCGCTCAACTCAAAATTCCTTAATCACTGAATATCGGGATGACGGGATTCTTCAATTAACGGCAACAAGAAAATATATTTCTAGAATACGCTCGTCATGTGACATTGCTCAGGTGTCGTTGATGACGTCGATAACAACAATGATGACGCGGGTAATGACAACATAGAAGAGTAAGTAGAATAAGAACAGACAGTGATGGTCAGGACGACAGTCCTGACGATGATAGAGACAGAGACATACAGAATGGTGACGATGACGACGATTGTGTTTTCTAGAGAAATTCCACCTTTAGATTGCCATTGCTTTCCAGAAAAGTGTGATATTGTGGTGTTCCGAACTAAATCACATGGTAGAATATGTGCGAGAAAGTCCAGCAGTTAGTGATAACTGTCAAAATGCAATGGTTGTGTTGGTGAATGTGTAGTAGTCGATCGACTTAAGGTCTGAGCTCATGTGTGTAACCACTGTTTGAAATAATAAACTATTCTATAGGAACTTTGTAGTATTCACCCACCCGTCTAGTACTGAGAGAAGATTTGTGCCTCAGTGGTTGTTTTGCATGTGGCCGTGTTGAATGATTTTGATGATGAAATGTTCATGGTCGAAATTAACTGAAGTATATTTATTTGTCAATGAAATTATTTTGCAACAGCTCCTCGTTGTCGTCCTGGTCAATATCAGTGTTCTTCTGGTGAATGCATTGAACAACAAATGAGGTGTGATGGTCGGCAAGATTGTCGGGACGCTTCAGATGAGACTGGTTGCCGTAAGTCAGATATCATCTGTGTTTCCCATTTTAGCTAGGTGACCATTGAGAAATGTGAGGAATGTGAACAGTGATGAAAAACAGTTAGCTGTTTGATGTATTCTAACTGTTCTGACTTCTCACTAATTTTGACTTTATCACTGGTGGAAGGAAGCCATAATAATATGTTTTAGGCGATCTCGGCTCACTCATTGTGTATTGATCGAGGAAAATAGAATAGCAATGATTCACATTATTTCAGTTCTGTTAGCTTCAGTTATTTCCTGTTAGTTGATCAGCTATTATATTATTTCCATCTAGAGAAGTATCTAACCATTGCTTTTGATAAACCTCTTATTACGAGTCATGTCCATATTTTGGAAAATAGATAAGTTTTCACGAGTGTACACGACTCCTTACTATTTCTTAGTTTGTTCGCAGTTCGTGTTTATTTGAACTGTTTACAGGAGACGGTAATTTTAATAATTGATCTTCTGATTTATTCTACTGCTTAACTAGCATTGTTGGTGGAGTGTGGGTGTATCGCGTACGGTTGGAAAGTTGTTGTGTCCCAATGGGCAACTGAATGACGATGCGAACTCTTAACACGTTGAGACGTTGAAATCCCACTCTTGAGACCACACAACACTGAAAAGAATATCCGTTCATTGTGGGACGGTTGAGTTGTCACCGGCTCCCTCGGTCAGTATTAAAAACGTACAGTCAATGATGAAGAAGTCCACCTGATCTTGCAAATATTCACATGTCTCTGTGTGTATCTGTAAGTAGCTGGATAGTCGAGGTTGTGGACGAAACGTATTCCCAGAGCTGGAGTGATCTCGCTCAACTCAAAATTCCTTAATCACTGAATATCGGGATGACGGGATTCTTCAATTAACGGCAACAAGAAAATATATTTCTAGAATACGCTCGTCATGTGACATTGCTCAGGTGTCGTTGATGACGTCGATAACAACAATGATGACGCGGGTAATGACAACATAGAAGAGTAAGTAGAATAAGAACAGACAGTGATGGTCAGGACGACAGTCCTGACGATGATAGAGACAGAGACATACAGAATGGTGACGATGACGACGATTGTGTTTTCTAGAGAAATTCCACCTTTAGATTGCCATTGCTTTCCAGAAAAGTGTGATATTGTGGTGTTCCGAACTAAATCACATGGTAGAATATGTGCGAGAAAGTCCAGCAGTTAGTGATAACTGTCAAAATGCAATGGTTGTGTTGGTGAATGTGTAGTAGTCGATCGACTTAAGGTCTGAGCTCATGTGTGTAACCACTGTTTGAAATAATAAACTATTCTATAGGAACTTTGTAGTATTCACCCACCCGTCTAGTACTGAGAGAAGATTTGTGCCTCAGTGGTTGTTTTGCATGTGGCCGTGTTGAATGATTTTGATGATGAAATGTTCATGGTCGAAATTAACTGAAGTATATTTATTTGTCAATGAAATTATTTTGCAACAGCTCCTCGTTGTCGTCCTGGTCAATATCAGTGTTCTTCTGGTGAATGCATTGAACAACAAATGAGGTGTGATGGTCGGCAAGATTGTCGGGACGCTTCAGATGAGACTGGTTGCCGTAAGTCAGATATCATCTGTGTTTCCCATTTTAGCTAGGTGACCATTGAGAAATGTGAGGAATGTGAACAGTGATGAAAAACAGTTAGCTGTTTGATGTATTCTAACTGTTCTGACTTCTCACTAATTTTGACTTTATCACTGGTGGAAGGAAGCCATAATAATATGTTTTAGGCGATCTCGGCTCACTCATTGTGTATTGATCGAGGAAAATAGAATAGCAATGATTCACATTATTTCAGTTCTGTTAGCTTCAGTTATTTCCTGTTAGTTGATCAGCTATTATATTATTTCCATCTAGAGAAGTATCTAACCATTGCTTTTGATAAACCTCTTATTACGAGTCATGTCCATATTTTGGAAAATAGATAAGTTTTCACGAGTGTACACGACTCCTTACTATTTCTTAGTTTGTTCGCAGTTCGTGTTTATTTGAACTGTTTACAGGAGACGGTAATTTTAATAATTGATCTTCTGATTTATTCTACTGCTTAACTAGCATTGTTGGTGGAGTGTGGGTGTATCGCGTACGGTTGGAAAGTTGTTGTGTCCCAATGGGCAACTGAATGACGATGCGAACTCTTAACACGTTGAGACGTTGAAATCCCACTCTTGAGACCACACAACACTGAAAAGAATATCCGTTCATTGTGGGACGGTTGAGTTGTCACCGGCTCCCTCGGTCAGTATTAAAAACGTACAGTCAATGATGAAGAAGTCCACCTGATCTTGCAAATATTCACATGTCTCTGTGTGTATCTGTAAGTAGCTGGATAGTCGAGGTTGTGGACGAAACGTATTCCCAGAGCTGGAGTGATCTCGCTCAACTCAAAATTCCTTAATCACTGAATATCGGGATGACGGGATTCTTCAATTAACGGCAACAAGAAAATATATTTCTAGAATACGCTCGTCATGTGACATTGCTCAGGTGTCGTTGATGACGTCGATAACAACAATGATGACGCGGGTAATGACAACATAGAAGAGTAAGTAGAATAAGAACAGACAGTGATGGTCAGGACGACAGTCCTGACGATGATAGAGACAGAGACATACAGAATGGTGACGATGACGACGATTGTGTTTTCTAGAGAAATTCCACCTTTAGATTGCCATTGCTTTCCAGAAAAGTGTGATATTGTGGTGTTCCGAACTAAATCACATGGTAGAATATGTGCGAGAAAGTCCAGCAGTTAGTGATAACTGTCAAAATGCAATGGTTGTGTTGGTGAATGTGTAGTAGTCGATCGACTTAAGGTCTGAGCTCATGTGTGTAACCACTGTTTGAAATAATAAACTATTCTATAGGAACTTTGTAGTATTCACCCACCCGTCTAGTACTGAGAGAAGATTTGTGCCTCAGTGGTTGTTTTGCATGTGGCCGTGTTGAATGATTTTGATGATGAAATGTTCATGGTCGAAATTAACTGAAGTATATTTATTTGTCAATGAAATTATTTTGCAACAGCTCCTCGTTGTCGTCCTGGTCAATATCAGTGTTCTTCTGGTGAATGCATTGAACAACAAATGAGGTGTGATGGTCGGCAAGATTGTCGGGACGCTTCAGATGAGACTGGTTGCCGTAAGTCAGATATCATCTGTGTTTCCCATTTTAGCTAGGTGACCATTGAGAAATGTGAGGAATGTGAACAGTGATGAAAAACAGTTAGCTGTTTGATGTATTCTAACTGTTCTGACTTCTCACTAATTTTGACTTTATCACTGGTGGAAGGAAGCCATAATAATATGTTTTAGGCGATCTCGGCTCACTCATTGTGTATTGATCGAGGAAAATAGAATAGCAATGATTCACATTATTTCAGTTCTGTTAGCTTCAGTTATTTCCTGTTAGTTGATCAGCTATTATATTATTTCCATCTAGAGAAGTATCTAACCATTGCTTTTGATAAACCTCTTATTACGAGTCATGTCCATATTTTGGAAAATAGATAAGTTTTCACGAGTGTACACGACTCCTTACTATTTCTTAGTTTGTTCGCAGTTCGTGTTTATTTGAACTGTTTACAGGAGACGGTAATTTTAATAATTGATCTTCTGATTTATTCTACTGCTTAACTAGCATTGTTGGTGGAGTGTGGGTGTATCGCGTACGGTTGGAAAGTTGTTGTGTCCCAATGGGCAACTGAATGACGATGCGAACTCTTAACACGTTGAGACGTTGAAATCCCACTCTTGAGACCACACAACACTGAAAAGAATATCCGTTCATTGTGGGACGGTTGAGTTGTCACCGGCTCCCTCGGTCAGTATTAAAAACGTACAGTCAATGATGAAGAAGTCCACCTGATCTTGCAAATATTCACATGTCTCTGTGTGTATCTGTAAGTAGCTGGATAGTCGAGGTTGTGGACGAAACGTATTCCCAGAGCTGGAGTGATCTCGCTCAACTCAAAATTCCTTAATCACTGAATATCGGGATGACGGGATTCTTCAATTAACGGCAACAAGAAAATATATTTCTAGAATACGCTCGTCATGTGACATTGCTCAGGTGTCGTTGATGACGTCGATAACAACAATGATGACGCGGGTAATGACAACATAGAAGAGTAAGTAGAATAAGAACAGACAGTGATGGTCAGGACGACAGTCCTGACGATGATAGAGACAGAGACATACAGAATGGTGACGATGACGACGATTGTGTTTTCTAGAGAAATTCCACCTTTAGATTGCCATTGCTTTCCAGAAAAGTGTGATATTGTGGTGTTCCGAACTAAATCACATGGTAGAATATGTGCGAGAAAGTCCAGCAGTTAGTGATAACTGTCAAAATGCAATGGTTGTGTTGGTGAATGTGTAGTAGTCGATCGACTTAAGGTCTGAGCTCATGTGTGTAACCACTGTTTGAAATAATAAACTATTCTATAGGAACTTTGTAGTATTCACCCACCCGTCTAGTACTGAGAGAAGATTTGTGCCTCAGTGGTTGTTTTGCATGTGGCCGTGTTGAATGATTTTGATGATGAAATGTTCATGGTCGAAATTAACTGAAGTATATTTATTTGTCAATGAAATTATTTTGCAACAGCTCCTCGTTGTCGTCCTGGTCAATATCAGTGTTCTTCTGGTGAATGCATTGAACAACAAATGAGGTGTGATGGTCGGCAAGATTGTCGGGACGCTTCAGATGAGACTGGTTGCCGTAAGTCAGATATCATCTGTGTTTCCCATTTTAGCTAGGTGACCATTGAGAAATGTGAGGAATGTGAACAGTGATGAAAAACAGTTAGCTGTTTGATGTATTCTAACTGTTCTGACTTCTCACTAATTTTGACTTTATCACTGGTGGAAGGAAGCCATAATAATATGTTTTAGGCGATCTCGGCTCACTCATTGTGTATTGATCGAGGAAAATAGAATAGCAATGATTCACATTATTTCAGTTCTGTTAGCTTCAGTTATTTCCTGTTAGTTGATCAGCTATTATATTATTTCCATCTAGAGAAGTATCTAACCATTGCTTTTGATAAACCTCTTATTACGAGTCATGTCCATATTTTGGAAAATAGATAAGTTTTCACGAGTGTACACGACTCCTTACTATTTCTTAGTTTGTTCGCAGTTCGTGTTTATTTGAACTGTTTACAGGAGACGGTAATTTTAATAATTGATCTTCTGATTTATTCTACTGCTTAACTAGCATTGTTGGTGGAGTGTGGGTGTATCGCGTACGGTTGGAAAGTTGTTGTGTCCCAATGGGCAACTGAATGACGATGCGAACTCTTAACACGTTGAGACGTTGAAATCCCACTCTTGAGACCACACAACACTGAAAAGAATATCCGTTCATTGTGGGACGGTTGAGTTGTCACCGGCTCCCTCGGTCAGTATTAAAAACGTACAGTCAATGATGAAGAAGTCCACCTGATCTTGCAAATATTCACATGTCTCTGTGTGTATCTGTAAGTAGCTGGATAGTCGAGGTTGTGGACGAAACGTATTCCCAGAGCTGGAGTGATCTCGCTCAACTCAAAATTCCTTAATCACTGAATATCGGGATGACGGGATTCTTCAATTAACGGCAACAAGAAAATATATTTCTAGAATACGCTCGTCATGTGACATTGCTCAGGTGTCGTTGATGACGTCGATAACAACAATGATGACGCGGGTAATGACAACATAGAAGAGTAAGTAGAATAAGAACAGACAGTGATGGTCAGGACGACAGTCCTGACGATGATAGAGACAGAGACATACAGAATGGTGACGATGACGACGATTGTGTTTTCTAGAGAAATTCCACCTTTAGATTGCCATTGCTTTCCAGAAAAGTGTGATATTGTGGTGTTCCGAACTAAATCACATGGTAGAATATGTGCGAGAAAGTCCAGCAGTTAGTGATAACTGTCAAAATGCAATGGTTGTGTTGGTGAATGTGTAGTAGTCGATCGACTTAAGGTCTGAGCTCATGTGTGTAACCACTGTTTGAAATAATAAACTATTCTATAGGAACTTTGTAGTATTCACCCACCCGTCTAGTACTGAGAGAAGATTTGTGCCTCAGTGGTTGTTTTGCATGTGGCCGTGTTGAATGACTTTGATGATGAAATGTTCATGGTCGAAATTAACTGAAGTATATTTATTTGTCAATGAAATTATTTTGCAACAGCTCCTCGTTGTCGTCCTGGTCAATATCAGTGTTCTTCTGGTGAATGCATTGAACAACAAATGAGGTGTGATGGTCGGCAAGATTGTCGGGACGCTTCAGATGAGACTGGTTGCCGTAAGTCAGATATCATCTGTGTTTCCCATTTTAGCTAGGTGACCATTGAGAAATGTGAGGAATGTGAACAGTGATGAAAAACAGTTAGCTGTTTGATGTATTCTAACTGTTCTGACTTCTCACTAATTTTGACTTTATCACTGGTGGAAGGAAGCCATAATAATATGTTTTAGGCGATCTCGGCTCACTCATTGTGTATTGATCGAGGAAAATAGAATAGCAATGATTCACATTATTTCAGTTCTGTTAGCTTCAGTTATTTCCTGTTAGTTGATCAGCTATTATATTATTTCCATCTAGAGAAGTATCTAACCATTGCTTTTGATAAACCTCTTATTACGAGTCATGTCCATATTTTGGAAAATAGATAAGTTTTCACGAGTGTACACGACTCCTTACTATTTCTTAGTTTGTTCGCAGTTCGTGTTTATTTGAACTGTTTACAGGAGACGGTAATTTTAATAATTGATCTTGTAATTCATTCTACGGCTTTGCTATTATTTTAGTTTATTTTCTTCCTAGCTCTCTTATATTTTAATCTTTGACGGAAGCTTGTTCAACGATATGTCCGATCATATATGAGGAACTGACTTTCTGATATTCCGTATTTGATCATCGTCATCGTTTTTGTCTTTTAATTTTTATGCGATAAACACCTTTTCAGTCTGCTTATATTGCTATACTAGTTGTATTCATTATCCATATTTTCAGAGATTCTGTTGGTAGTGTTTGTTAATTAAAATTAGTTTTTTTGTACGTAAATTACAGGAAGGAAATTAGCACCCAAGATGTTTTCTAGATGCGACGAACATTATTTGAATGATATGAATTTCCCGGTCAGGGTAATCTGTATTATTATTATTGCTACTAATTAGGTGATTTTGAAACTGTAGACCAAGGAATAGAAGAAATTATGCTTTGAGAAATGTAGATCTGGATGCTACAATTTCTAGTGATAACATAATTATAGGAGTGAAGCGTATTCGGATGTGTAAGTGAATAATAAAATCCCTGAGCCTACTGAAATATCTGACGATGACAATATTGGCGTTATTTGTTTCAACCGACAAGTGTAAAAAACCGTTCATGTGAATGGGTCAGGTGTTGGAGCTGCAGCTCATTCAGCCATCTTGTCTGTTGTGCGAGGACTGCTAAGGGTAACCCCTAATGTATGTAATGTTATGATTATGGTATGTAGTCATTGGTTCTGCAAATGGATGCCACATTGAATAATACTTTTATTGTTAATTGATTTTGCATTTGATTCTACTGGAATAGTTTTATGCAATATTTTAACGACGTTTACCATCATTTCTTCCCTTTGTAGGAGAACGAGTAAATATTCGTGTAGTGCCAGATGTCATTTATACACAACCGTACGAAAGATGGAAGTTTGAATGTTCTGTGTTGGGTGCAGATGTAGAACCAATAGTTAAATTTCAAGATGGTAGACTTGTCGAATCAGATCCTAACTTTCGAGTCACTCGCATTGATCCTAACACTGTTAGTGTTGAAGCGATTCATGGCTTAACGGAAAAAAAGGAGCGTTTCAGTTTCATGTAAGGAGATTCGCTATGAGTTTTCTTATTTATATATCTTTTGGTCAAATTAATATACTTTGCAATCTGAATACAGACTTAATCCTTAAATTCCTTTCTTAAGCAACAAGTTTTCTTATGACTTACTTAATTTAAGGTTTTGGAAAGTTTTGATAGTATTTTCCAGTCTTTCTTAGTCTATATGCTAGAATATTATCTAGTAACCATCTACAGTTTTGGAATTATTTGGTACTTGTTAAATAAACTATCGTACAAACAAATTTTATTACCACTTCTCAATTTTATGATATAATATACTTGATTGATCTAGTTTAAATGAACTTCTGAAGTTTTAAATTTACGTCAAATAGGCTTTTTATGGAGAACATTGTCAATTGTGATATAATCCTGGCTTGATATTTTCCTGGATAGTGATCACCATGATAAGTTTTAAATATACTCTTATTAAAAGCCGTTTACTCAGTACATTACTTTGATGCGTATATGAAAAAAGTATACTTATAATAGGATTCATTTTGGAAACCTAACTTACTGACCTAGTTACCCATAAAACGAGCCCTTTACGATGTGATGAGTAGATCTAATTATTAAGTGTCTGTAAATCGGAAAATAGTGTAAGAGTGTTTAACAGTGATATTATAAATACTGAACGATAGTAATTTTGTCACTATATTTAAAGGAATTTTAATTCTACTTAAATCAATAAGGTTTCAAAACAAAGTCCACATGATAAGGATCAATTAGTTTATTTAAAAAAGGACGGTGAAATACAACGACAAATAAAACTATTAATTAAGATAAAGCAACCCCACCTAACTGTTGAGATATGTTTGTCTTCATGATACATCAATGTTGTAGGATACTGTACAGTACTCATAAAATTATTGAATGTAACTCAAACTACTTGGTATTGATCAGTCGGTCGGTCAGCTACAACGTAGGACCAGGCACATATATGCATTGGTCCAAGTTGTCATACCTCATTAGCACAACAAGATGAACATCAAATTCATAGAAGTAGTTAATTTAATGGTGGTAATATATAAAAGAAAGGTTGTATATAAGGATATAGTACAGGAAGAAAGACAGATATGAAGCAATTTCAATCTCAAGGTTTAAGGGAAGATAAAGAGTGTATACATCGACGCCATTATGATCAATTCTGAACCATGTCCCCTTAAGTCTTCAACTATTGTTTACAATAGTCACGTGGACCCCAACCAAGTAGCCTGCAACTACCAACATGGCTCAGACCAGAAGTTAGTGACTTCAAGCTCTGATGCCACGTTTTGGTTCGGCCGTTCCTAACCCTCTTCCAACCATTGCCAATACTAGTCAGAATAGCGCGTCGTGGTGATCAGTATTCAGGCATACTTAACACGTGGCCCAACCATCTCAGTCGGTGAAGATTCACAACCTCATTAACTGATTTACCATCCTTCCCTTATACCCTTAATCTGACCTCACTATTACTTACCTGGTGAACCCAGCAAATGCGAGCAATATTTCTAAGGTATCTGTGGTCAAATACTAGTAACTTACGAGTATCTTCTCCTCTCCTCTATGGCCACGTTTCACAGCCGTAAAGTAGAACAGAGCGAACTGCTGTGCAGTATACTCGTCCCTTGGTATTGATAATCAGTACTTTATGCCATACGAATGAATAGATGTGGTTGAAAGATGAAAAACAGTTTTAACGCATTATGTATGATGATACAGTATTTTGTTTAACTTATATGAACAGTAAATGCAAACTACCGTGTAATTCTGTTACATCAAAAAATTTGATTAAATGATTCTTTTACATATATTCATTTCACTATCATACTAAATGTGTTAAATGTCACCAGAACCTATCCACTTATTATCAAATAGTACAATCAGACTGACTATCAAGTTTCATTTCATTCATCGTTTGAAAGTTATAGACCAGATCAAAATGTTAAACTTCTTTAATAATTATGTTGTTTGTTTTTAAATGAAAATTTCTTTCAAATATTTTATTTTTCATTTGATCATGAATAATATCTTACCTACCAATCAACTGCTAGATATAAAGTAACATTACTAGTGCAATTATTGCTAATTATTTCACAGATGTACATTCCCTGGTGGACCAGAAGAGGAGATAGACGTTTTCGTTCGACGACGATGTCCTCATGGTCAATTCATGTGTAAAGATGGAACATGTCGTCCAGAAACTGATTTCTGTAATGGTCAAGTTGATTGTCCTGATGGTTCAGATGAGCGACCTCCATATTGTAGTAAGTTCGAATAAGCAATAAATACTTTATGATATATTCCTTATTATTGTTTTGATATTTTAAATTGTGTAATTCTTTACAATAAGTAACTAAGGAGCTCTATCTCAAATTTATCAAATTCAATTTATATTCATATATTATATTGAGATCCTACCAGCTGAAAATTACAAATGATTATTTTAAGTCATATCCTACTATCGGAAGAGGGTTTTGTGGAGATTTTAGTAATTTTATATAGTTGAAATCATTAGGCAATTGAAACTAGACCACCATGGAAAACCTGGAAGTATATCCTACTGTTTTAATTATTTGGTTACACAAAAAGGGACAATCGAAATTACTTAAACAAAAAGTGACAGAATCTCTTAATAAAACCTCAGAATCATACAGTGAATACTTAATTTGCAAAATGTCAATCAATTGTCTAAAACTTGACTTTTCCTTTTGTAAATGTCAGTCAAACGCCCTAGACTTTACTGTTCCTTCATTTTCATATCAATTACTTTCCATTCCCGTTTTTTTCTCATTTTCAATCTTCTCGACCGTCTGTTACCAGACATTATATTCCTGACTAGTGTTATATACTACTAATGTCGATATAAGTAGCACACACCATACTAATAGTCTAGATTATCATTAACTTACAAATTGATAATTTTATTACTTATTTTTAAAAATGACTATTACAATATTTACTAGTATTCTAGAAATTTCATGAAAAACTCAAGGACTTCTAAACTACTATGAAAACCCTATATTTTCTGCACATAAATGAACCTTTGGAGTAAAGTGCTTCTCGTATATTTTGCGCCTTTTCTCTCGTGTTCAAGTCGCTGTGTAGTTCTAGCTTGGAGGTTACGAGACTAGCCTAGGATCCGAGCATAGCGTTTAATCAACAAGACTTATCAGATATCGATTTATTATGTATTTTTAAAAACTTGTTTTTAATTTTAGGTAATTCATTTCACCTAATTATGTTGTAAAGAAAAGAATTTTACTCTAAATTTTAATAAGATTACAACAGAATCTTTATAGTTGAAATCATGAGTCAATTGAAGCTAAACAACTATGGAAAACCTGGAAGCACTAAACGGCCGTTTTGTCTTATTATGGGACTCCTCAGCACTGGGAAGCAGTGACCAGTGGAGTTCATCAACGTCTGTGGTAGAGATATCAACTCACTAAAGACAATGGTAGATGTGTCGCTCAATTTCGTGAATCGGTTGAAGTTAGACATTAACACCGTTGGATGCCGCCTCAGTGATCTAGAGGTTAAGTGCTCTGGTACGAGATTGGTAGGTCCTGAGTTCGAATGTCATGAAGCGGGATCATGGATGCGCACTGCTGAGGAGTCCCACAATAGAACGAAACGGCCGTCCAGTGCTTCCTGGTTTTCCATAGTGGTCTAGTTTCAATTGACTCATGATTTCAACTATGAAAATACTAAAATCTTCACAAAACCCCTTCTGATCTAGAACAGAATCATCGAGAATATTCTTTTTTTAAGTATTTTATCATGTTATCATGTTTTTAAATAAAAATAATTAACATCTTTATCTAATGAAATAGGACAAATTATACAAGTGGAAATCAAACCAAGCATTATTCATGTTCAACCATATAAACCTTTTGAATTTGAATGTATTTCCCATGTTCCTGGAATAAAACCAGAAGCTCGATTATCTAGCGGTATACTTGTAAGTCAAGATCCACGTTTTAATGTGGAATATCTTTCACCGAATCGTCTTCGTGTTAATGCAATATATGGTTTGACAGATAGAGATCATCCTTTCCAGATTCAGTAAGTTCTAAATTGAAAAAAATTATTTGAATAAATATTAATAACATTAATGATAAATAATTATTTCAAATACAAGTGTAATCAACCGCCATCACTTGAGAATTCATTGAATCAAGTGACAGGTATAAGATGTTAGCCTATTCTCATTTGCATATCTTTCATCAGTCACCTATTGTCAAATCAATTCTAAATTCTTTACTTCATACCAGTGGTTAAAGTCAAATCATATTCTTAATCTATTGTATTCTCAAATTATTCATGTTTATCTTGTACTCATTTAACGAAATAATTTTTTTTCTTGTAGTTGTATCTTCCCTGGATTAGAAAATAGAACTACTGTAATAGAAATTGAAAGACCTTGTCCAAGTGGACAGTTTCAATGTATGGATGGACGATGTTTACCATTTAATTTATTTTGTGATGGCAAATCGGATTGTTCAGATAGTTCAGATGAAAGTGAACGATACTGTGGTAAATAAGTGTTTAGATTGTTATTTTTTTATTATCCTTTAATCTTCTTTAAATATTAATAATCATATTTTATAGCAAAGACTTGATAGGTCTATCGAAAACCATGAATTAATCTTTTTGAATAGAATTTTATGACACTTTATGTTTTCACTGTTTAAGTTTTTTCAAATTCGGTGAGTTAAGTTATGAAAACCGATAACACAGCAATGAGAAAGGATCAAACAGACAGCGACACGCATTGATGAATTCCTTGGCAGGTAGCGAATACAAAATCCATTTAGTTTGCACATAAAAACATATGGAGTGGGAATTTCATAAAGTCGAAATATTGAATAGACTATTCTAAATTATATGACCTACTATGTTTGAGGGATATCTCTTTATCAGAAACATATTTTTTCAAAAATATCAGTATCCAAGTACGATCAAAAATGTTTTCTAGCTTGAAATCGATCTTTTTGATACTACAGGATTTTGACTGAAATATCGAATATTAAACAGCTGATACAATGATAATAACTCAACCCTCATCTTATAGCATTTACAATTGTCTTCATGTTAAACCTATTGGTTCCTCACAATTATAACACAAGAAAATTCATATTCAATTTACGCTATTTTTGACTAAAAAACCGTAAAGAACAAACAAATTGTATTATTTAACCTTTACCAAAATGTTTAAACTTTTGAAAATAGTCAACCTTTCTATCCATTTATAATAGGTCGATGCACAATGTGCACCATACTACTGGTGTCGAAGACTTAATTATGTCCTTCACTGAGGTATATTAAAACGATTAAGTTTTTTATACGTCACTTGTAGGAACATGAATATAGTAGAGCAAGAGCGCACAATCTGATAAATTCAGTTTACCTTATCACCGTAAAATCACTTAAGGATAAAACATTCTCAGGTGGGAGGACATTTTTCTCCAATATCCAATCCCATGCTGAAAATAGGAATTAATTCATTACACCATTGTTATACATGAATGATAGACAAATTCATTCGAAGGTTATTCATATCAAGAGATGACACGATCTGAAGACGCATTAGAAACTACCTATATCGCTCAGTTACAGAAATCTTCGTGAATGAGGACTCACATTCCTGCACAAGACAAAACCCAGGACCCTCAGGTCTGACGGCAAACATTAGCACCCTTAAACCAACTAGTTGGGATTCGGATGGCTGATTGTTCCATTTGTTGTCGGTTTGTTGTTTAAAGGAAATTACATCATGTGGCATCGGTGGATTATCTTTTCTCTCAGTTTGAGATGAAAATTGCATTTAGGTTGATAAAAATCTCCACAAAATTCCTATTACTAGACTTCTCACTAACTGGATCCATTCAAGTTTAGTTTAGTCAAATACTGATAACTTGAAAACACTATATTGTTAATGCTAAAGCCAAATACAGTTTTTGTTCTGCAATGTCTTGACCTATGATCTGGCCCAAGATAAACTTATCAAATCAAATTTTAAAACATCTAGGAAATGGTTGTTATATTTCTTTCTACAGATTTCGTATCACAAATTTCATTTTAGCTGTAAACATCAGAGTGACACCAGGTTCGATTCGTGTGATCCCAAATCAACGTTTCCAATTCGAATGTTCAACATCGATCCCAGGTGTATCTCCCCAAGTAACTTTTGACGAGCGTTCGGTAGAAAGAGATAATCGTTTTGTTGTTACTCGTCCAAGTCTTCAAACTATAGTGGTGACAGCACCAACTGGTATATCAGATATTGGAGCTCACAAATTTAAGTAAGAATTAATTAAATCCATTCCATTTATTATAATTTTTCAAAATAAAAAATCATACATTTTGAAAGGTTTATAAAGAATATTAAGCATTAAATTATAGATTTTTCTAACAGCAGTAAATTCTCACCTTTCAGTAGAGGTTATAGTTCTGTTGATCTACACACTATTAATAATCGTTAAAAATATGTTATAATGTGATTAAGATGAAGGATTCGTCAGTTGGCCATTAAGATTGTGTAGATTTAATTCAAAGGAAGCAAAAAACATAACACACAATAATGTTTTTTGTCGTTAGGTAGAATTGAACTAATCATATTGTCAAAAATGAGATATTTGTTCGAATAATTGATATGCATACAGAAGTTATTGTTGTAGTGTAGTTTTAAAGTCAATCAAGAATTCTAACCCAGTTGATGGTGGCAAACTGAATGCAAATGATACAAAATATTTCATCAAAGGAATATTATTCTCAGAAGGGGATTTTGTGGATATTATAGTAATTTTAATAGTTGAGATCATGAATCAATTGAAGCTGGAAAACCTGGAAGCACTGGACGACCGTTTCGTCCTATTATGGGACTCCTCAGCAGTGATAGTGGAGTTCAACCAGGTCTGTTGGGAAATTTCAACTCACTGAAGACAATAATGAATGTGTCGCTCAATTTCTTGGATTGGTTGAAGTTAGACATTAACGCCTTTGGAAGCCGTCTCAGTGATCTAGAGGTTGAGCGTTCGCGTGCGAGACTGATAGGTCCCAGGTTCGAATCTCGCGAGGAGGAGTCGTGGATGGGCTTGCTGAGGCGTCCCACAATAGGACGAAACGGCCATCCAGTGCTTCCAGGTTTTCGATGGTGGTCTAGCTTCAACTGACTCATGATTTCAACTATTGGAATATTATTTTACTTACAAGTCATGATAATTAGAATGGCGTCCTTTATAATTAGAAGTATTTTATACTAAGTGATGAATTATTGTATTGTAAACTCATCATTTGAAACAAGAATTACTAAATAGTGTATGATGTTTATTTCCATGTCGTATTACGAAAATGCTGGTTAAGAATTCTACAGACAGACACTTCGTCTGTTCTGTGTTTGGCATGAAAATAGATTATGACTAAACATTATTCTAGCTTATAATAAATTAATGTGTTACATTTTTATTGAGTTTAATGGAGACAATCGCCGATATATTTAAATAAAGCTGCATTGAGATCCTTCACCACATTTAAACGTTTATCAGAATGATTATGAACAAACAGTATAAAAATAATATTTTTCCCAGCTTTAATGTGTTCATTATAAGCAGGAACCATAGAAATGATAGATTTGATGGGAAAATATTTCAAATAAATTTTTATCGTTTATATTACTGTTTACTATTGATCAATAGCCAGCCAAATCCTTTAGAAGTCGAATTCACAAACTAATCTAAGCTAGATCACTACTGAAAACCTGGAAGCACTAGACACACATCTCATCATAGTATGAAACTCTCCAAAAGTAACCATCCACAAAATCTCACTCCGCGATCGAACACTGCACGTTCGGTATCACGCTCTAGATCACTCAACCGGTATCCAATGTTGTTAGTGTTTGACTTCAATCACCCCATGATTTTGCACAACCCATGATCTTTTGTCTGAGATGGATAGCTCTTTCACACTTGATACTGACCGGACTTCACTGGTTACAGCTCCTCACTAAAACTGCATGAGTTACATCTTGAAGCTAGTCACTAGAGAGCACATCATTATGATCGTGGATGCGCACTACTGAAGAGTCACATACAAGGACTAGACGGCTGTCTGGTGCTTCCAGGTTTCCAATGATGGTCTAGCTTAGAACAAACCATGATTTCAACCTTGAAAATACTACAATCTCCACAAATCTCCATAATGATAAGTGAATCTTTGCCAAATTTTAGGTTGAGCAAACTAAATCAGTATGTTTAATATGACCACTGTAAATGTAGAATAAAAAGTGTTTCCTTACAAGATGAGTGATCGTTAACGATCACTGACCCGACTAAGTGAATATTCGAATATTACTTCGATGACAATAGGAAATTTTAATCTAAAGTAAATTGTTTTAGTGTTGAAACTTTAAATGATCATTTAAACTCTATGAGAATTTCAATATTTATAGTCATAAGCATTTTAAAATGATATTTTACCTATTATTTGACTTTCTTAGATGTATTGTATCCGTAAATATTGTTAAAGAAGTTGATGTAGAAATCATAAGTGAATGTCCACCTGGGCAAGCAAAGTGTAGATCTGGTGAATGCTTGCCAAGAGCAGTATTTTGTGATGGTAAATATGATTGTTCAGATAGATCAGATGAAGATCCAAGATCTTGTGGTAAGATTCTCTGTTTACTGAAATAATGATATTTCATCTTAATTTTCAATTATTAAAATTCATACAAATGATAGATTTGATCGATTCTAATCACTAAGGTATGAAGTTTATCAAAACGATAGTAATAATACCCTTTTCTTTATAAGTTTTCTTCTTAAATGTTTATCTAAAGGAAATTATTTGTTAAGATATAATGGTTTTAATTTGAAAAATTAGCCACAGACGTTCGAAATGTGATCCTCTGTTAGACTAAGACAATATGAAATGTAGTATCAAAACAAATTATTTCATGTAACTCTTATGTTTAAGACTCTAGATTGTTATGATTAGATAATCGTACGGTGAAATATTAATATGATCGAGGATCGCTTCTTCATTTGACTGACTAAACCATATAGATTGTTTGTTCGGGAATACGACCGTTAAATTACTTTTCACCAGAAAAATCAGTTAACTGTTATTTATAAACATTATATGCAATAAAACTAATACGTCTTTTACTCATCAGATATCAAATACTCAATGTGGATTAATAGTGAAAATGACTATCAAAAAAATAATAATTTAGAGAGACACAGTTTTATCTATAGTACTAAAGAGTACTGGTGAAATAGACTGGTTTAATGAATAATAATACCAAATAAAAGCTTGGGAAATCCTAACAGTATAAAGAAAGAACAAATCGAGACTTCTGGTGATATTTTGTACTGGCAACATTGAAGACAATGAATCATAATATATTGAAACACCCTAAACATTATTTCAGGTTGTTTTTGACATAACAGTGATAAGTTGCAGTAGCAAAAAAGCATCTTAATGAGTCTATCTAATTTAAAACGAGCTCAATAAATCATTACCATATTTACTTCCGTCAACCAAATTCTAAACCATCCAATGTCGGAACCACTACATCTTGTTTCAGTGATTAGGATTCCCACACGAAGTACTCTTTAGTAGCATGTGTGCATAGCAATTGTTAAATTTTCTAGGTGATTCACTTATCCCAACTAGTGTTATCCTTAGTGTTTCTTCTTCACCTTCATCTTATTTCCGACATAGATAGTAGAGTACACTAATAATGAATATTCTCTTTGCATTTGATGGGTCTAAATAACTGCATCGAAGCATTTCAAAATTGTTTTTGACGTTTTACAAGAAGTTGCTTAATTGCATGATAAATAAGGACTCTTCTTCCTTATAAATAGAAATAATCATATGCGCTTCACAAACACTTTTGATTAGATTAGAGTTTGAAAATGTTAAACTTCTGACGTAGTTGATGATTAACAATATGGTTGAAATGTATAAAAATATTTACGATCACTGATTAAATGCTAAGCATTTTCTTTCTATTCTCATTTTCATTTTGTTGACATCAGTTCCTACAATTATTATTACTCCGTCAACAATTTTAACAAAAACACATGAATCCTTCCAATTTGAATGTAAATCAGTTATACCAGGTGGTGAACCACAAATTACACTTGAAGGTTCTCCAGTTGAAAATGATCCCAGATTTACAATTATACGCCCAAGCCGTGAACATGTTATTGTTCGAGCAGAAAATGGTATTGCTGATCCTGGAAAATATTCTTTCACGTATGAAATTATAGTATACAATTAATAATTCTTAAAAATCCCATTTATTATACAATGATAAAATTCTCATTCTAATATATATTTTATGATTGTTTACTTGAATAAAGACAAAAACCAAGTATAAGTTGTAGGATTTGATAATACTAACCATTTCTCACTGTAGGGCATGCTTTTAAAGGAAAAGTTACTGTTTAATTTTGAAAAGCAAGCTTTTCTTTCAATGTATCATATCGAATATAGTCTACGTTATAAGTTGGTAGGTTATAGAGTTTCGCAATTAAAAAGTGTACTTATGAAGATTTAAATTTAAGATGTTATGGTCGCATGAAAGTTTCTAAAATAGGGTAAATGTATTATGTTTACAAAATCTAACTACGTAGCCGTTCAAGCCAAAATACACTGACCGAAATAAATAAACAAAATAAAGTGAATGGACTACGAAGCTGCCTTTTTAAAACGTTTCGCTGAAACACAGTTGTCCGTCATTCCTCAACATAGGTGATAATTCATTATACTGTCTCTTATTTTGTCAGAATTTGAAGATTCACTAATTTGATATTATTTGTATTCAATGATAACAGTTTTTTTTGCATTTATGTAAATTTGAGTGAATAACCTAAGACCTATTTTATATTTTGATAGAATTTCCATTTGTTATGATATGGGGAATATTATAAATTTCATTCCATTACATTAAGCGTATTATTCTTACCACAGTTTTCTCAAAAAAGATATTTACGGTCTAATAATTCCCATATAGTGTAATCTAGCTAAGACACAATGTGCCTATCAACAATAATTATTGTTTTATGAATCGAATACAACTTTGGTTTATTTTAAACATATGAGAGGGTATATTTCTCTCATCTTACTTCATGCATTCATTAGGTGATGTGATTAGTTTATGCTGTATATTTTTGTTTAAAAATTGGTGATACTACCAGGTTAGTCAAATTAATGTTGAAATGAGATTTCAATTGGTGGCTTACAAGTTGGCAACCGAAAGCTTTGACTGCTAAAACCTAGTATTCTATAATTGTTGAAACCTAGCTATGAAGTCATTTAATTCATTTAAATGAAATTTCTACTTCTTATCAAACTGAATAGTGTAATGATTTTTATGAAATAACAGTTTTGTGAACATATAATTCACGATGTTCACAACATCGTCTGTTTAATGTCAAGTATTCTTTGAGTGGTAAAAACTTAGTTAACGTGACTTTAAATCCGTCAAATTAACAGACTGGTAGATTTTTAGACAAATGAGACTATTTTTCAAGGTATAGCTGATGTAAATTAAAAAATTATAAGTAATGTCCATGATACTAAACTATCAGTTTTAAGAAACTAATCCATTAAAATTACTTAGATTTTAACTAAGTACAATATCGAATATAAATACTTTAAATCCTACCTAGTTATCCTTCATGAATAAAACTTATTTGACTAAACTTTTCAAATATGTATTTGAACTTATCTTCATTTTTGATATCATGAAGCAATTAAATTTCAGAAATAATTCCATTTATATATATTATTTTAAATTCAGCTGTACTGTAGTTAGTGCACCTAGTAAAACAATCGTGGTACAAGTTGAATCAGTGTGTCCACCTGGCTATTCTAAGTGCAAAGATGGAACATGTATCCTGAGTCATCAGTTTTGTGATGGAATAGCTCATTGTCGAGATGGCTCAGACGAAGACAAGTTACGGTGCCGTGAGTTGAACATATCTATATATTGATATTTAATTATTAAATAAAATACTGGGTAAAATAAATGTTATGAATAACATCTTATTATCAGATGAGGGTTTTGTGGAGATTTTAGTAATTTTATATAGTTGAATTCATGAGTCAGTTGAAGCTAGACAACCATGGAAAACCTGGAAGCACTGGACGGCCGTTTCGCCCTATTATTGGAGTCCTCAGAAATGCATATCCACGATCCCGCCTCGCGAGATCCGAACCGAGGACCTACCAGTCTCTCACCAGAACACTTAACCGAAACGGCCGTCCAGCGCTTCCAGGTTTTCCATAGTGGTCTAGCTTCAATTGACTCATGGTCTCAATTCTATCGGATTACTAAAATCTCCACCAAACCCGTTTTGATACTTCAAATTTTGTTATTTAATTCAAATGTGCAGAGAAAATATGTTTTCATTCATATGGGTAGTTGATTTTCATATCTAGTTAACGATAAACTATTTAAAATAGACTGACATCATAGAATTTTCTCCTGTTCTTATTACATTTAATTGGCAACACAAAAGTAAAACAGTACTCAAAACCATTTGGAAATATAAGCACATTTTGAAATCTCCTTTCCAACAGATTGAAGAATTCTAAAAATCTACTTGTTTTTTTAATAAATGTTCTAGTTTGATTATGTCATGTAGAGCAGAAATTTCATTCAACATTGAAAAACTTAAACTCACTGGATACTCATTAACACTGAGATATTATTTTATACCAACTAGCTAGCTTTTACTTAATCTTTATTCTTTTTTGGTAGTTGACGTATAACGAAAATATAAGTTATGGATGAATACGGAAGTTATATCATTCTAGATAGAATGTTTATAAAGTTTTATTAGTAGTAGATTTATCGTTCCATTTTACTGTCCGTTGTTAACTTCACAATGACTGAACAATATCAACGCAGCGATTGTATAAAGCATTGCAGTTCGACAATACACTGACTCGGAAAATAACGTTACCCAGGGTTTTTTAAGTCATACAGGAAAAAAAACGCATTGTAACATCAAACGCACATGTACAAAACATGATCAAAGTTCCACGTGAGTATTTCATGGAGACAAATATACGGGTGATAAATTAAGTGGAAAGACTAGAATAATTCCTCTGGTCCAAATGTTTGAATAAATCACGTGTACGTGTAACAATACCGATCACTACAGATTTAGCAAACAGACAAGAAAACTTACCACATTCAAATTTATTATCACTGACTATACTAAGGCTTATCGTTCATAGTATAATTTAGTAACCCTTGCTATGACATTTTGTGCATTCAGCATCTCCTTATTACGATCAGAAATTATCTCACTATCAAAGGCGTTTATATATTTGAATATAGTTCTCACTAACTAACAAGGAATAGTTTGTTCTCGAATAAGCATAACCCCTGTAATAGTATGATCACGTTTTTTTCTTAAAAATAGAACCAAAAGGCTATTTCATGGTAATGGATGGATAAAATGGTGAATACTAGCTTAAACAGTAAGAGCTAAATGAATTTAAAAAAACGTATAGTAGTCTTACTGAAATTATTCTACCCCAGTAATTTAAAGCATTAATTATTAGTGGTATTTTTGTAACTCTGTTATTAGCTGAAGTAACTGCTGATGTACGAGTCCACTTTACTCCTGGTGAATTACGGATTCAGCCTGGTCGAGCATTCCGTTTGGAATGTGTGACGGATAGACCGGGCACATCTCCAGTTTTACAGTTTCTTGATGGGAGATCAATCACAAGTGACCAACGATTTGTGGTTTCTAGGCCATCAACTGAACGTGCAGTCATAGACGTTCCTGGAGGCCTTGATGCTAGAGACAGACAGATCATAATCGAGTAAGACTAAATTTATTGACAATTCTCACTCACCTATTTTATTCATATCATTACTAATTTCTGCTAGTTGTAGATTTATTGTAATTATTACAATAATTCAGGTTAAAATATATAGTCTATTTATACATAAATAGATAAATTAATCGGAAAAACTGAAAGGGATCCAATGAATAACCACTTTTTTAAAGAACAAAACTAAAAGTAACTGGATCCATATTTTACAAACATCTCATTGCAGGTTTCTTAGTTCACTTTTTCTGAATAAAACGTAAACATTTCATGTTTATAAAAATCTACAAATTATTGCGATCGCTTCAACCGGAGAACAGTTGTACTTCTTTGTTTGCTAATGATTTTGAAAGCATGAGAAATGTCAATGGTGTGCCCGGTGTCGAGTAAATGCCGAGCTATTGCACTGTTGAGAGCCCTGGTCCCTCGCAGCCTCAGTTTCTTAGGAACATGTTCAGAAATGTCATAGTTAAAATCACTAATCGATCTAAGCTAGACCAGTTTCATCTTATTTATGAACTCCCCAGCAGTGTACATCCCCTACTTAGTACCCGGGAATCAAACCTATAAACTTCAGTCTTGTACACGAACTTTTCACCACTAGACTCAATACCATTAATAATCATGTGCCTACTAATGACTAACCTCAAGTTGCTACTCATGGATTTTTAGTGAGGAACCGTAACCAGTGAAGTTCAGTCATTGTCAAATGTGAAAGAGTTATCCATCTAACACAAAAGATCAAGGGTTGTGTAAAACCATGCACTGATTGAAGTCAGACACTAAAAACATTGGATACCGATTGAGTGATCTAAAGCGTGATACCGAATGTGTTGTGTTCGATCACTGAGTGCGAGTTTGTGGATGGGCACTTTTGAAGAGTTTCATACTGGGACGAGACGTCTGTCTAGTGCTACCAGGTTTCCAATGGTGGTCTAGCTTAGATCAAATCATGATTTCAACTATGAAAATACTACAATCTCCACAAAACCCCCATAACAATAAATCAAATATTTATCATGTATTATAGTCGTATGATTTTACTTGATTAAGAAATTAAAAGAACCTCAACAACTCTCTTTGTAAGTTCTGTAACCTCAATTTTCAAACAGTTTGATGAAGTAGACAATTTTTCAGTGATCATTTTTTTAAAAACTGGATTTTCATGACTATGTGAGTCATCTCAGCCGGTAAAAGAAAACCTGTTAAATATATCCCTCGTATCCGACTCATTAATTAATTCGTATGTGTAACCTTCTAAGCGGTGAAATAAACGAGGATTACAAAATCTAGATTAATACAAGAGCGAACAATAAATAATTACAAATAGATGTATAGTTCAGATGTTCACTTTTCAGATCATCGCAGGAAACAAACTGTAATCGTTATCCATATACATAATGCAGTCTTTTACAAACTAGATGTTTACCAACTGACATGCCAGTTTACATCTTTAATGTCTCCAATGTTATTACTTACCAGATTCAATAAAAGATCTAACAGCCACGGCCAAAAAAAATGAATTTAAATTTTCTATGTATTTAGTTAAAAAATTAGCCGTACTAATGATCCAAGCCCAACTGTAGTATATTGAAATCAAAATAGTATTTACTGTGTTGTATCCAATCGGATGTTTACTCTGAAACAAAACATATATTCTAAATGTTTATCTTGACAACTGGTAACTTAAACAAATTCCAAGTCATTATCAGAATATGAAAGTAGATTCTCCCCATTTGTTTACTGACTTTTTAAATTTCAGATGTATATCTCCCAGTGGCGAAAGAAAAACATCAACCATCTTCATCGAACTAGGTTGCCAACCAGGACAAAGACGATGTCCCAATGGGCAGTGTATATTTGTTGGTCAATTCTGTGATGGGAAACCTGATTGCGATGATGGATTTGATGAGAGACCTGAAAATTGTGGTATATTCTTCATATTCTGCATATTATATATCCTGATTACTTATTCCCGAATTTCTGCTGTCAGTAAATACTTACTTACTTTCTTACTTACGCCTGTTACCATCCGTGGAGCATAGGTGGCCTACCGGGGTTCTCCAACCAACTGTGTCATCAGACAATCATTAAAAAATGCACCCACAAGTCATAATTTGAATCACCTTATGACAACTGTCAAAACTATATTTCAGTGTGCGTTGAAATATTTTAAATATATCAAAATTTAGAAAATATATGGATTTGCGAAAATGTATCAGCACTTATTAAGTAGGGTAGAAGGAAAATAACATAGAATGGTCTAATCAGCAGAAACGAAGTCCGGTTATAATCAGATAAAAAGTGGTGCTATATAATCTTCGATAGTACTTACATATTGTTAGGTTGTATTAATAACAGAAAGTAAACAAATGCTCTATGACTGATAACTTTTCAAAAGCAAGGAACCTTTTGAATAGACAGTATCAACAGTTAAAATATGAACTGTATTCAGATGTCGTTTTCCTCCAAGACAGGTTTACGTTATACTCTGAAATGCAATCATTATTTATCTGACGACTATTTGTCACAAAATCTAAATCTCTTCAAATCGACGTCCTGCCGAAAGGAATGGTATCATCTTATCATATACAACTCTAGAGTAAACGCTGAACATAAATGTCATTAACCTAGTATTTGATGAAAATTAACTTATTTTTATTATTTTGATTAGAATGGTGCTAACAGTTTTCTAATTCCAATGATTACAGAGTACTGTGATCCAATAACAAAACCATGTGAAATTGTGAATGGTATATCACCTAGAGAAAAAACCTATGAACTACATTGGAGATGTGATGGTGAAGATGATTGTGGAAATCGATTTGATGAACAAAATTGTTTGAATGGTGAGTATTTGTTTAAATAACGAAACTCATAATATATATATAAAGAATAAGATAGCTTTTATTGAATGACTTTAGTTCATTTTATAATAAAATGTTAATAAACTTTAAATTGTCAGAAGGCGGTTTTGTGGAGAGTTTAGTAATTTTATATAGTTGAATTCATGAGTCAATTGAAGCTAGACAACCATGGAAAACCTGGAAGCACTGGACGGCCGTTTCACCCTATTGCAGGACTCCTCAGCAGTGCGCATCCACGATCCCGCCTCGTGACTGACTCCTTGAGGTATTTTCTGGAGTTCTAGTGAGAAGCAGTGACTAATGGAGTTCAACCAGGTCTGTTGGGAGATTTCAACTCACTGAAGATATTGGTAAATGGTTGCTCAATTACGTGGATTGGTTAAAATTAGACGTTAACACCGTTGGATGCCGCATCAGTGGTCTAGTGGTTAAGCGTTGGCGCGCAAAACTGATAGGTCCTGGATTTCAACCCCGCGAGGCGGGATCATAGATGTGCACTGCTGAGGAGTCCCACAATAGAACAAAACGGCCGTCCGGTTCTTCCAGGTTTTCCATAGTGGTCTAGCTTCAATTGACTCATGATTTCAACCATATAAAATTACTAAAGTCTCCACAAAACCCCTTCAGAGAAGTTAAATTATTGTTTTCGAAATACCATTAATTATCACTATGTAAATGTTTTTCAGTTAGAATTTCTTAGTGAAAAGATGATATAAATTTTTATGTAGACTCTAATGACAAAATGTTTAAACATAAATATGTAACTGTTAAAATATTCTATCGAACTGACAATAATTAATTTGTAACGAATCAAATATCAGCTGATAGTTATCATTTCTTGCACATATTTAATAATGACATTGCTTATTAGTGAAGTAATTGTAGTTATACTTAAATAGCAATTTAATTTACAACTTATATTTTAATTTCAGACACTCGTGTACCAAATAAAGAGTGTGGTGCTACTCATTTCAGATGTGGTACTGCACCATATCAATATATACCATTTGCATACTGGTGTGATGGAGGTCGTGATTGTCGAGGTGGTGAAGATGAAGCTGATTGTTGTAAGGAAATAACCTCAACTTTTTGGCATTTTTATTTGTTTTTTTTTAATTATTATTATCAAACGAAAACAGTTTTGTAGTTAGATGTTATATTTAGGAAAAGGATCAACATAGACTAAGGTGTTATTGTTAAGGGTAATAAAAAAATATACATTAAAATCATTTTACAAAATAGTAAACCAATAATAATAATCTTTATAAAGGATATTTTGCAAGTATTTCTTTTTATGGATATTAAAAAGTATACAGATTATATAAATTCTTATATTATGAGTTAAAGCAACATATGTAAATGAACAACATTATCTACAATTTAGTCCTCATCCGGCTTTACTCTGATATACAGAAAACAACATTTTTGTTTATATATATTATTCAAACTATGGATATTATCCGCGAATTGAAATATTGTAAATTAATTAGTCCCTCCTTTAGATCATGACCGAATTATGAACAGAAGAAGAGTTGATCTGAAAAATGTGACATATTTGCAACATTTTGAACAACCAGATCACTTATATATTTTTCAAGGCATTTACAAGTAAAACTTAATGAAGATCAGTTAAAAATGAAAGTTTGAATAAACATAAAATGATGGTTGTGTAGTGAACAAAACACCGGTTGGGGACAATCGAATGTATTTGAGCACAAATTACAAACTATCTCACTAAATTTTGACAACCATACAGCAAACAGTAAATTTGCAAAATAACAACTAATTGTTTCAATCTTCACTGTTCCTTCTGTAAATATCAGTTCATCTTCTCTAATTTCATTGTTCATGCATTTTCATACCATTTGCGCTTCATTTCAGTTCTTTCCTTATCGGTCTTCTGCCAAAATACATTACATGTCTGACCATCGCCATATAATACTTATATGGATATAAGTAAACCACACTACAGTTGTAAATGAAAGAAAGAGAGACAAAACAATCAATGTGATTTGAAGAGAACATTAAATTATCACATCAACCTAGGCTGTAAAATGGCTTAAAAATGACCAAGGCCCATTCAAATTTAAAACAAACTGTTTCGGTACAAATAAAGGAGGTTTTAATTTGAGAATAGTTAGTACTGCTATAAATCTAAAAATTCCTCTTTACCGATTTTTACACAACATTTTAAATGCTGTACCGATGTCGGTTCTATAATCCATTTCATTTGTGTCTTGTTATCAAAGAACATTTTTTCCTACTTCCTAAGTTTATAGAAGCATTTTATACTAATTGATTCGCAAGCCATCTGGGCAGATATTTCATAACCCTTGATGACGTTGCTCGATTATTCATTCTTATTTATGAGTGTCAATACAAACATGTGAATGAGTAAATGGAGTGGTATGTGATACGATTGTTTGTTTGAATTTTTTGGTGCAAATACATCATATCTCTCGGACCAACTCCGTCTTCTCACCAACAGATTTTAATTGTAAATTATAATAGAACAAATCTATACTAACTTTGTGATGAGAACATTTAGAGAGAAAGAACTGGAAAGTAAATAGATTCCTTAATATCATTCAAACAAAAGTCAACTTTCTCAATGGACTATATTATTTATTTGATTAGTTTGTAAAAATATCATTTAGTCATCTACTTTTCTGAAGATTTTCTAATCTATTGTTTCGTTTCAGTTTCATATGTTCTAGTTAAAAGATAGCGAGTAGTAGAATTATTTAAATATATGAATTTGAATGTAAATGTAGTGGTAGTTTTTTATTATTATTAGCTTTATTCAATACTACATTTTTGGTACAATATAGAATTATCAGCTCAAAGTATTTCAACAACTTTCCGTTTCTTACTTCTTGATCGATCCTGACGATAAATATTGAGTGATGGCCAGTTAAAAGCTAACAGTCCAGTCAATGGACATCTAAATAATGTACATTCTGTTTGCTGCATATTGCCAAAAACCACGATGTCTCTAATTGAGCCTTTTGTAACTTGTACAGAGAAAGGTTGTACACTTTTCAGAAATGCACCTGAATAGGTCATACGATTAATAGCCATAATGATGTATTAAAACAAACAAAATTAGATAACTTGTTAAAATATCTAGATAACAGGAATAGGTAGCCCAGATGTTCAAGTAGGCTGCCTTAAGCTGGGACTTGTACCATTTACATTAACACATTTTCAATTAATTAAAATAATTTTCGAATACTGACTTTAAAAAGAAACAGTAATAGATAGTATATCTTTTAAAATCTCTCGAAAGAGTATTAGACTTCGTATAGTAATTAAAATGTATTCGTTAAATAAATTCTAATTTTGTCTCTATAAGTAATAAACTGCAAACCTCACTGTAGCTATAACGAACAGATAATCGATTAAAGTATGGAAACACTTCTATATACAATAATTACATTTCTGTAATCCAAATATCCTAAGTGAGTACTACATTTGTAAAACTAGTGATGGAAACTGTTTATTGGTTAATGTACTCTATTAACTTAATAATAGAAAGTCCTACTTTATTACATGTATATTTTGACAATTTCAATAACTTTATTCCACTTATTCTACGAATACTTCAACAGTTCGAGTTAAGATATAAAATAGTGATAATCCTGTAAAAACAGTGAAAAAATTCATCTTCGTTACATGAAAACTCATCAAAATGTGTTCATTTCTGTTTTATTCTTTATAAAATCTACGATATGCTATCAATATATTGTAAATTGTGATTGACAGTGGTGATTATTGACTTGGATTATATGTTCAAACGATTGTAAGTGCAATAATATAACGACTATAGGAGATTTTTGTGGATCTATAGAAGGTTTCAAAGTAAATATCAGTTATTGTAGTTTTCATCATTTGCATTGTGCATGTCAGTATTTTAGCTGATACCTTTTTGTTTGAAAAACATTTTTATTATACTCAAATAATAATCAAAATAGTTTTTGAAATTGATTGCTAGTGTTTTAACTATCTTTCAGCGCCACCTACTATAATTCAAACTCAACGTCAAGAAACTCATAGAGTTCGTCCTGGTGGTAGACTGATTTTAGAATGTGAAGCATCCGGCGTTCCACCACCTATGATTATTTGGCGTTTCAATTGGAGATGTCTTCGTGATGAAACACGAATGAGGACCCAAGCTGTGCCAAGTTCGCTTGAATGTAAGGGTTCAAAAAGTCGTCTAACGATCGAAAACTTCAGGGAAGGTGACGATGGAATTTACAATTGTGAAGCACTGACATCGAAAGAAAGAGCTATGTCCCAGGATATATTTGTTTTTCTATCTCCTTAGTTATGTTTTCATTTTCAAGTGATATTATAAAATATCAAGTTGAATTAATAGTTATGTTATCATTTTATCATATATTTTTCAAATTTCTAATTTAATTCTATATGCCAAAATAGCAATGTTCTGAATTTCACAATAGTATATCTTTAAATCATCATACAATTAATTTTGCCCTTTGGAATTTTAATTTTCAAGTTATACGTTATTCTGTTATATGAAATTTTAAATATAATGCTTAATTGAAGAGATTCCAACTTTTAGTAAACCATTTACAAAATTTTAAGCTCAGAGATCAAAGCATACTTACTTATACCTGTTATTCTTCAAGGAGGAGAATAGGCTACCCACCAACATCCCCCGTCCAACCCTCTCCTCAGCAATCCTTTCCAGTTGTTATTCATCCTCTCTACGTCTCGGACCAAGTGTCTTTTTTGACTTTCCTCTTTTCCATTTACCTTCAGGATTGCAAATTATCACTTGTCTCGTGATACAGTTTGATGATTTCCGTAATATATGTTCTATCCACTTCCAACGTATTTTCCTAATTTCCTCTTCAGCTGCAAGCTGGTTTGTCCCCTCCCAAAGAAGGTTGTTGCTGATGGTGTCTGGCCAGTGAATGTAGAATATTTTGTGTAGAAAAGTGTTTATAAATACTTGTACCTTCTTGACAATGGAGATGCAGTCTCATGGTAGCAAGGACCGCATTCCTACACTTGAAGAACATATGGAACTGAGAACAACTGTCAACCAATATCAAAGTCAAAATCTTCATTGCGAACGTCAAGACAGTCCTACTGTACGGAGCTGAAATATGGAGAACTACTACAACCATCATCAAGAAATTAAAACTATTTATAAAAAGTTTTCTACTCAAGAGCAATAAACCCTTATTCATTTATGTTCACATGTTGATTTTATTTATGATGAGAATGTGAGTCGTCAAGTGTTCTTTATTCCAGTTTTGAAGCTCCATAATTGACGTTAATTAGACAAGTATCGGAAGCCAGCAATCACTGGACAGTTTAGCGTCATCCATAATTAGGTGCTATGATCCTTCACTTATCGTCTTCCCAGATCCACTCCAAAACGTCTCTAATTTTTTTGTCTATTAAGCACTATCCTATAATTATAGTACATTATGACGATTTGAGTAATCCTGTAGACTTTTCCTAGGTATAAATGCTATGCATGTTCCAATACAAGTAGACTCTCAACAGCTCTCTTCATCGAGTTTCTTTTCAAAGCCCTTCAGATAGACGTTCATCTATATAAAGCTACTTACAAGGTTAGTTTCTCCATAGGTTAATATCACCTCGATGGTCCTCTACACTCTACAAACTCTAGGAGTAACAAAATAAACGTTTCCCATAACAGAGCATGAACCATTCACAAATGCGCTATTGACTTAAGACAAGTGAATAAACACTTCACTTTCACGTTCGTCTATCTCCTTTAATAGTGAATGGCCCAAAGATATCCAACCCACAATACTCAAAAAGATATTTACAGGTGTATGGCTAGTGAAATGTGATTGACCAGTGAGCATAGATGAACAGACAGATAGAATACTGACTAGTTGTTGCCTCATCTACTTGGTTACGGTAGAATACGATATATAACTAACGACACTAAAACTTGTAGACCACCCACAGTTACAAATCAGAAAGCGGAAGAAGCAAAAAAAAGTTATTATTGGATAAGAGTCAAAAATGTACTGAAAGATAGGTATGTTTATCGTTAATAACGTTGGTTATAACATCACTATAATTCAGCCAACACTATTAAACATGTGACAATTGAGCTCTACTCTGGACTCAGTGATTATAAACTACTTGTAACGAGGTTAACTAAAGTATTTTTTTAGTCTATAGTCTATCCATCTATCCATACTAATTCAAACTTCACCCCATTTCACAAGCAAGTGGTCATCAGGACTCAGTAGCTGAGTGGATAACGCGATGGCGTTTGGAGCGAAAGGTACTGGGTTCGGGTCTCAGAGTGAACACCAACTCTGAGATGCAGGTACATTCAGCTGACGAGTCCCAAATAGGATGAAGTGCGCGTCCTGGATTCCACTGCTGGCTACTATCAATCTTTGCTTAGTAATGTACATATTTGCAAAAATGATATTAAATGTTAGTCACACAAAGTAAACAATAACTGCTACACCTTGACTAACCACCTGTTTGAATGTTTCATAATGCTAGATGCAATGGTAATATAATAATCAACATAATCCAAAAGTACTCATCTCATTCAGGTGAAGTTTTATTCTTTGAGCTGAATAGTTTGGTCGTGGAACATTCATTTTCCTTCTGAACAACATAATCAGCACAAACTTCAGGTAGAAGTGACAGAATAAACTGTGAGTCATATGTGAAGAAATTCAAACACTTTTACCTGAAGTACGTGTTGATGTTGTTCAAAAGAGCAATCAAAGCTCCATGACCAAACCATCCAACTCAGAGAACAAAACTCCATCAAAATTATCTACTTGAGTTACAAATCTCCACAATCTTAAAGTATCATTTTATTTCGTAGATTTTTCTGACGTTTAAATTATATTATTTGTTGATTTTAAGCAGTATAGAAAAAAGTAGAAGAAAAATATTCTTTTATTTCTGTTTATAAAATTAATCATGAAGAGACGGACAAATAAATTTTTCTAAAGAAAAAGAAGCAGCAATTTCTGTCTGAAATAATTTTTGTGCAATTTGTTAAATTATTTTTTTTCACCTAAAGCACGTTCCATCAAATTGATATTCGCTGTGATTTTTGAATGTTGTACCATAAATTCAGCTGCAACTTTGGCTTCGACTAAATATTGTATAGACTTGTAAGTAAAGAAATAAAATATGCGAAATCAATAATAAATAAAATAGTAGTGCAAAAAATTATGCGACAGTAATTCTTTTTGGCAATTTAATTTATATAGCTTTGTTTTGATAAAAATTCAAATGCACATTTAGTAGAATTTTGAAGATATCCCTTGAACATCCTAAGTTTAAATATTTTATAAGTAGTTTGACAATGCGTTGAAACAATGAATCGATTAATGCTAGACCACCATTAAAGACCTGGGAGCATTAGATGGCTGTTTAGTTCAAGTATGGGATTCCTCAGCAGTGAGCATCCACGACCCCGCAAGCTGGATTAAGATACTGAACTTTCAGTCTTGTGCGAACGCGAAATTCAACAACCTCCACAACTTCATACTGAAAATTACTATGTGTTTACCTTTGAAAGGTGATTTTCGAGGTTTTGGTGAGAAGCTATCATCAGTGAAGTTTAACCGTATCGGGTGTGAGACAATTAGCCACTGAAAACAATGGAAGATGGTGACAGGGTCGTGAATGCGCACTGCTGAGAAGTCCCATATTAGGACCAAACGGCAGTCTAGCGTTTTCAGGTCTTGAATGTTCTAAAATTGATTGGTTCATGATTTCAATGCAATCAAAAATTTCCATAACTCTATACTGAAAGTTTGACATTGTTCTACTTTGTTGTTAATGTACTACTTTTAAGATGCCTATAGTGCAATAATCATATATTTTTGACACAATTTTGACTTATTAAGTTCGCTGATATTAATTCAAATGCAAACTTTCTGTGCACAACGTTTTATTAAAAATAAACAAATCTGCCATGTGTATTTTTTGTAATCGAATAACAGAATCTAAGTAACTACATTTTTTGATAGTGCCTCATCGTTTTACGACTACTTATACTTAAATATCAATAGAAGTTTGCCTGTTTATGTTAAGACAAAATAAACTAGTTACTTTGTCTAAACATAGTAGGAAAACCATCATATATGTAGACAGGGTAACTTACATACGTCACTTTTAATATTTCATTAACGTGTCCCAATATATCTTCATTCAAAAAAATTAAGGGTTCCAGTAGCGTTATTTCTGCATACATCAGGTATAAATATGCTACAATAACTGGTGGAAAATTAATTTCCATTCTAATATTCACATGCCTGAGACCACAAATATGTGTCAGTCTCTTATTTCATGGTACCCTAATCCTTATTAGAACGCACTGCATTTGAGGCTTTCGTTTATTTCACTACGTTATTACATTGTTTTTCAGCTCTTTGCTAGAGTATAACTTAATTCCTTAGTTACCTTACAATAAATCATGTTATTTTTAGTTAACATTCAGTTTTTCTCATGTGTTCCAATACGTTAACTACTTAATCTCACTAATATTAAAGTGACTCAAAAAATCACTTTGAATATCTAAGCAGTATTTATCAAGGAATTTGCATTTTGAAAGGATAACTGTAGAATACCTAAGTTACAGATTGATTTGAATGAAATTACTAGTCTAAAATCTCCTAGATAGAGTTTAGTATGACATCCATATTATTTACAATTAACTAATAAACCTGTGTAAGAGTCTCTAACAACATTTTACGAGATTAAGGTCAAAATATCTACATGAATTCTTGATATACATACTAGAAAGTACATAAGAAACTTTAGAGAATAGTTTAAAATCTGATTCTATTTTAAAAATGTTAAATGCTTACTTCTTGTTTTCTTTCTAAAATATAGTTTAGCATTGACAAAGTTAAATACAATTGAACTTTTGGATCTGGCTTGGCTGGATTACAAGTAATTGCATCGGACTCATTTTCATTGATACGCTGATTACGATATTTCTCAATTGCATACAGCATTTTTCCAGCTTCAGCCTTTTGTGCATCATCTATTAATTATAACCAGTATATTTTTTTTATTAAAAAAAGATACAATAATAAGATGTCTCATTAGTTGGGTACACACAAAGAGATCAATTCTAGTCTTAAATACTTAGTCTACTCGAACCGGTTTTTTAGCGAGTTAGTTTTCTACGGGATGGGGTCGCTAACCCCATGCCCAACCCTCCTCCTTTACCCGGGCTTGGGACCGGCAGTAGCCTCCGGAGGCGCTACAGGTGGCTCTTCTAGAAGTAGCTTGTAGAATTATTTAAAAGGTTTGACAGTTCGATTATGAAGGAATACGGTTACTAAAATCATCATCTTAAAACTGATCCTTGCAGTTCTATATTCTATCTTGATCTTACACTTAAAACATCTAATTTTATAAGTTATTACTTCATTTTTCTCCTTATTCACTTTCGCCTAATATTTGTGAAGTAGATATTTATCATTCATGAATGATTTGTTTTTAAGTTACTGTTTTGGATTATCATTTAAACTATCAAGCAACTTCTCTAACCACTGTAAAACATTTCCAATTACCTTTTTACTAACTCAATATCCTTCTATTTTATTAGACTTATTTATGATATGAAAATATAAATACAATTATATCGTTTAAGTAAGTGATTTTTCTCGCAGTACAATATATCCATCATTTCACATTTAAAGATAATTTATAACAAGCTTGTATAAGAAATTTTGCTATATTGTACTCATTGGCGAAGGATATTAGGAACCCTGAAGAATCTGATGTTTTCTAAGGTATTCCAGTCACATATGATCGAGTAATTGAAAATAACATTACGGGACTGAATAAATCACGGCTGACTACATTAAAGGACTGAAATAGATGAACTAATCACACAGTGAGTAGTAAATAACATCATATATAGTACTTAACGTTACGATTAATTTTGTTGTGAAAACAGTCGCGATGTCACGTTAACAATAATCCTCTTTATTTGTTATTGAATAAATGAGGCAAGAAAAATGGATCCTACAATATCACAAGACAAGTTCTACCATTACATTCCTTCACTATATCAATAGGTAAAACTGATAATTTACGGAGTTTCGGAAGAAAAGGAGAAACGACAGAGGAGTGATCACTATTAGATATTGTGTACTCTACTGCTAAGTACACAGGGCAGAAATAATAATAGACTTCAAACAGTGAATGACAGTTTTTTTAAAAATAAACGACACATTTGATAAAAATAATAAGAAAAAATGCGGAAATCTGATGCCAGAGGAAGGTGATAAATTGCCAGATTAATTGTGGACAGATAATCAGTTCGAAATATCAGCAACAGCAACAGCCTGAGCTCTTGATTCTTTATGACATTAGCTTAACTATAATGATACAATTTTAGGAAATTTTCGAGTAATTTTTTAGGTTCGGTACAATGGAGTTCATTTAAAGCACAAAACCTACATATAAAATACTCCAGAAGTAGACAATAGCAATCCCTCGAATTTCTTAGAAACTTTCTGTACAGTAGACCTTACAATCTGCAACACTCAAAAAAGTTGGTTTTGATATCAGAACTAAGTACGTGTGGTATTTGTACTAACTAATTATTCCTCTGTACCTGACTGTGAGCTTCTTACGAATTTTAAATACGTCCAGTTATGTTCATCTAGTTCTACCTGCCTTAAATTGCACTATTTCGGGAATTCTTAGTTAGCTAATCAACTTCGAATCCTGAAGGAAAACGGAAAAGAATGAGGCCAAAGAACACATTGCATCAAAAATGGGAAGCAGACATCAAGAGGATGAATAGCGACTAGAAACAAGTGGAATGGTTTGCTCAAAACAGAGTTCGAAGGAGAACGCTGGTGGGCGGCCTATTCTCCTCAATGAAGAGTAACAGACGTAAGTAAGCAGTTACTAAATCAATCTGAATACTTCTAACAATCATAGTAAGGTATTGTTAAACATGCTATTACCTAAGGTTTGTTTAGCTTCTTCAGTAATCTCCACCATAACAGCACCAACGTCTTCAGAGGATACAGGTTTGAATAACAAGCTTTCTACTAATTCCCTTAAATGTTTGCCCCATATATTAACTACACGTATATACAGATTGTCAACCACTTGAGCTTTTGATAAAGGCGGTTGAATGCAAAACTCTGAATTTGTTGAAAAACTGACGTTTGATTTCATCTCCCTTTCATAAATCAATAGACCGTAAGACTTATTTAGTTTAATTATTTCTGAAATTTCTGGAGTAACTGAAGGATACACAAATTCAGCTGACTTTTCTGGAAAGTTTTGATCATGAGAACCTTTATTGACATTGGCTTTATACATTGCATAAAACACTTCAGCCATTTGAAAATAACCACCAGCTGTACGTATATGATCGGTGCCATATTCAAGGGATGCATAAAATATCTAAAAATAGGATATAATAATGTGAGACGCAATATTGAGAAATGAGTAGATACCAAATAAAGTTATAGGACGTAAAATACGAGAAATATACTAAAGTGTAAATCAGTGAAGCAAGGTTCTAGACAGTACTTATCAGGAAATGAAAACGATTTGTTACTGTTTGTAGTTCGCAAAACTTGGTAGCATCAATGACCAGCGTTTCATTGTACCCTAAGTTTTCTTCTACCTGGGTCCACAATTGATAACTACTGATACTTACCAAACAGTTTGTGGTGTTTTATTGTGGGTTGAATGGTTTATTGATGACGATAATTTTAGATAACATGACGTTTATCCTTTTAACTAACGAAATGTTTTTACCAACCTCAGTTCTTTTACCCTGATTAAAAAATTATCCCATTATTTTAACTTTGACTTACCATAACTTGTCGCCTTAGTTTAAAATGTACGTAGAAGCATACCTACACATATATTTGACGATACTGAAATATTCAATAATTATAAGAAAGGATAAAGAGCTTAGTAAACTCACATCTTTCGCCAAACACTCCAATGCTAGTTCATAATTACATTTAGCAGCATATAACAAACCAAGTTTACGATGTAACTGTGATTGTATACTATTTGAACATTCATGTTGTACTTTAAGTACTATCCACTGAGCTTGTGCAAGGTAAGTCTCAGCTTGATTCAGTTTCCCAAGACCTAGATAGTGAAAATAGTAATCAAGCTAATACGCATATTATTTATTAATTCTCAATGATCACGTTTTGAAGTCATTATTTCTTCTAACTTACTCAAAAAACTGATCCAAAAAACACCAAGAACTAGAAGGTGTATAGCCACAAGAGATAGATTGCTGATAAACAACTGAAACAGGAAACTAGAAATCGAAACACCTACACTAGTTATATTGAAGGGATGAAGAGAAAGTTTGTAATGATCCATCAACAAGTTATAAACAAGTACAAAATGCTGAAAAAAGCTACGTATTCGAATTCATGTGGCTGTGTTTAGAGGAGCGCATTCCCCTTCAAATTGAAGCTTTAAAGGTTTCTACAAATAGATTTGCATTTACCAGTTTTGTAAGATATTTATATAGAAGTTATATTTAATCGTACTTAGAAGTTTTCTGATAAGGTTGGAATACAAATGAAAGATCACAGGTTCTGTGGATTTAAAATCCTCACTTATTAAATGTAAGTTATTGCTTCAGAACCAGTCACCGGGACTGTTTGATTAGGGAAAGCGGAGTGGTTCAGTAAGATCCAAACTCTGTCTGTGTGAGGATCATCATCAATCCTGATTAGCAACAAAATCCTGGGAATGATAAGTCTTTTCTGGCATTAGCCAAATCTCATCACCAGTAGCCTCGGTTCGATTCCTCAAAGCTAATCAAAGAGCTAACACAATGCTAAGTAGTAGTATGAGGTAGCATCTGAGGCCCCAGCAATTTTGTGACCCTTGCATTACAATAGAGAACGAATTTTAAAGAAGATTCATATGCGCAACCACCTGACTGTGTTTATAGGCGAACATCGAAATACTAGAGATTTAATAAAAAAGTGTAAGTTGGAAACACATTCAAGAATTTTGAGCATAATATTCTTTCATACTTCTTTGGAAAGTATTTGACCAATAATTCAACTACTTACCAATACATGATTCCGCAAGAACTAGATAGGGTGATACTAATTCAACACAAGCTATTCCATATGCGCGCACTGCAAACTTCAAACATTGTAAAGCAGCTGGTAGGGCTTCCTCTGATTTTCCTTCAAACAAAAGTTTCTGAGCCTCCAGCTGAGTAAGCCGGACCAGATCAAGCTGCATAAATTGGATAACACGAAACATTTGAATCAATAAACCAAGTTTCGAAGCTCACTCTAAATTTAAAACGACATACTTCAATATATTTGAGATACAATAGCGAAATTAAATAACTACTCACAAGGTTCACCAATGTATAACATAGGGAAACTCTTATTTCTGACTACTTAAACAAACGCCGAAACGATTTTTGAAGTAAACTACTTAAAAGTAACTTTTAATGGGTTAAAACTATGGAGAAGTGTCATTTAAAGTGAAATTCGAACAAGCCAATGGATAGTTATAGAAATAAAGCGAAATCAAGGTTGTCTTATAAGAAATGAGCTAGGTAATATTCGACCTTCAGGAATTATAGACTAGTCACTTACAATATATGTTTAATGATTTGTGTCGGGCTCCATTTTCCTCATCGACTGATCAACGACTTGGACATCCCACCCAAACATGTAACATAAGCCTCACTAGTGAACACTTGTAAAGGGAAACTGGATTTTCCCTGGAAAATATAACACGAGGATTAATACTAGTTAACCGACCTACTATCTTTATTATTGAAGGCTAAATTTGCAGCGAAACTAGTGAACTCAATATGCACTCGCTGAGTTGCAGATGGACAACTGCTATGAAACATGTATCCCATAATAATTGTCTAGTTAGAATCATCATAAAAAATGACCCTAGGCTGAAATGTCATTAGAAAATTGTCTCGATAGGCAAGTGACAAACTGTGTACAATCTTAGGATATTGAAATATAGTACTAATAAAATACAAACAAAGTATATTTTGTACTCAGGCCCACCACTAACATGTTTTACCTTGGTAACCATATCGCCTATCCCCCTGTATCAAAAGTGTGATAGGGGCTTCTCACCAAACATAAGTATACATATGCAATTTAAGTGCACTTACATTTTTGTTTTGAAGTTCCTCACTTTTCTTCTCACGCTTGTCCTTTGATACAAATCCTTTAGATTCTCGAAACGATATTAAATCCAAACATATCTTTTTATGAATTCCTTCCCAATCAATTTTTTGATGCTCTATTCCACTAGAAATATAATGCATTCATATGATAGTGGTCAAACCAATAATACGTGATCCGGCAAACCCCACATTGTAAGTAGGCTGGTTTAGAGCATACTTCACAACTATGTTCCACGCCTTTTGGGTTTGCAAGAGGATAAAACGGAAAAGCTGCTGGGAGATGTCTCATAATTGTGTGTAACGTTCAGTTTTAATAGGTCTGTGTTCAACCTAAAGGTAACTTGCAGGCTGGAGAAGTATGAACAATATGTAGGAGGATTTGAAAGAGAAAAAAACAAGACAAAAATTGAGCCAAAAACTCAGTGAGCACATAAAAGGAACTTAAATTTAGTGAAGAGACTATACTATACCAATAACATCGAGCGACTGGTCAAAATTAAACTGACCAATACGATAATTTAAAACGTTATTGCGGACAGCCCATTCCGAAAACTCATGGTTTCCATTACATTTTTGGTTGAATGATGGTTTTCTTGTGGAATGAATTGTTAAGGTCAGTATATTCACGTTAGCAGAGTTAAGGGTAGGAGTTAGTGTTTAGTAGTTTTAGGATTAAGAGCCAGGGCTAAAAGTATTAGTGTTTAGAGTATTAAGGTAAACAGTTAGGATTGCGTTTTAAGGTTAGCAGCTGGCATTTTCAGTATTTGAGGTTAAGGTAGACCGGTTCTAGGATTAGGAGTTGGGTCTTAAAAGATATAGAGTCCAAAATTAGTCTATCCTGACTATAGAACCATGATATCCAACAGAAAAACCTACACTTAACATTGGCAATTTTAAATTTTGCAATGCCTTAATCTCAAGGCCTCTAGCCAGAATCTATTTTGTATACTAAGGGGGAGCGTGCAGAGCACATTGAGAAGAGCTGAAGAAAAGAACAAAAGAAGGTACCAGACTGACCAAGCTAAACCTATTCCCGCTGTCATATAGGAGAATCAGAGGCGACTTGATTACAGTTTTCAAATTGCTTAGTGATAAATTTGCACCTGATATGCCCTCATTTTTCTTGTCTTCCGAAACAGAAAATCTACAAGGACACTCCAAAAAAATTCACAAGCCCAGAACGAATTACTTGTCAGCTGACTACCGACTTCCCCATCAAATCATCGAGCGAGTGGAATTCATTACCTCAGCACGTGGTTGAGGCTCCATCCATCCACCTCTTCAAAGGAAAGTTGGATCAGCTGAGAGACCATCATTGCCAGGACTAATACAGGCCATCAAGCCTCCTGTCCTTTCCAAACTGAAACTGAAAAGGTAGATCGACTACCCAGAAAGAACACAAAATACATTCACACTTAATAAGAAAAGCAATAGGAAATAATTCGCAACGAAACATGCCACAGGTTAAGACAAATTTGAAATCAAAACTGGGAGTAGATAATTTGATGCGCTAGAATGAGTCAATTTTAAAAAACCTACCGCGAGTTGCCATAGCTACCACCTAGTTCAAATGGTTCAAATGGTTCAAATGGTTGAGGACGGAATAGAAGAAGCTTTCGCTTAACGGGCTTCCGTGTCTGGTAGCAGTGGATCACCAATACCTCCAGGCAAAAACCTAGGTATATGAACGATAATAGAGGGAAAAAAGGAATTTGGTAAATCATAATAATATGTTATCCTTAGTCCTTAAGAATAAGTCAAGTTTTCTCTTAAAGGACTCCTGGGAGGTCGCTTGGACTAGCTCAGTCGGCAGCGAATTCCAGCACTTGACAACTCTAACGGAGTAGAAGTTGTGTCTGCAGTCTGTTCTGCTATGTAGGGTCTCCAATTTCTGGGTGTTACCTCTGAGATTAGTGTTATGACTAAGCTTAAGAAGTTGTTTAAGGGGATGACCAGAAGTATTAAGGATACTATAAGTCATAAGAAGATCACCTCTAAGACGCCTATACTCTAACGGGTAAAGGTTAAGTGATTTGAGGCGCTCTTCATAAGGTTTGAATTTGAGACCCCGAACTGATTTCGTGGCTCGACGTTGTATACGTTCCAGAGTGACCTTATCCTTTTGGAGGGAGGGAGGAAATACTATGTTTCCGTACTCTAAGTGGGGACGAATAAAACTGTTGAAGATTATATGGAAGGTTCTACCGTCAAACTGGCCAAAAATGCGCTTCAATGTTACCAGTGCAAGGTTTGCTTGAGAGGCGTTTTTGTCACAGTTCGCATACGATTTCAGGTCGTAGGGTACCAACACTCCTAAATCTTTTTCAACTTGGGAAACTTCTAGAGGTGAGTTACCTAAGTTATAACTATAGTCTGCAACATGTCTCAGATGGACTACCTTGCACTTTGAAGTGTTGAAGGTAAGTCCGTTGTCGTCTGCCCAACTTTGAAGTCGAGTCAGATCCTCCTGCAGAACTAGTATATTATTGTGCGTACGTATCTCCCTCCAAAGTTTCACATCATCAGCAAAAAGCAATAAATCAGATGAAACTTGTTGAGGAAGATCGTTAATATAAATCAAGAAGAGAAGAGGTCCTAGTATTGAACCCTGGGGGACCCCACGATTTGAGGCGCTCTTCATAAGGTTTGAATTTGAGACCCCGAACTGATTTCGTGGCTCGACGTTGTATACGTTCCAGAGTGACCTTATCCTTTTGGAGGGAGGGAGGAAATACTATGTTTCCGTACTCTAAGTGGGGACGAATAAAACTGTTGAACAAGTTTTAATTTTTGCCAATGCCAGCACAGTAATTGTGTTTTTTGATCGTGCAACATGTTCAGAAGCGTAATTAGGAGCCTAACGACCTGTATTGGTTAAAAAAACCGAAATTAAAAGCTCTATGATTCTTCAACAATTACGTTGATCCCATTAGTTTTACTGTACACACGCCAGATAAAGACGCTAGATCACGCATCCGCACCAGACCACGAGTGGATACGCTGTTCTACGCATCCGTTGCAACTGCTAGCTATATAAGACCAAACGCTTCTCGACATATCGATAACCTACAAAACATATTTTCGAACTCCTTCATTTCTGACATCTTATTTGACTGAATTATCATACGTCGATTAAAATGGTGTTAGGGGTAAATGTATTGTCAAACCCTTAATATCTGCAGCATCTTCAACTGGAACTCGTCACCTGAACGCGTGAAGGAATTTCCATCTACCAGCGCTGGAATAATAATGTTTTGGAAATTCCACCATTGTAAATATCGATTACTTATATCACCTTAATTTTCATGTTAAATTGAAATGTTGGCCAACAAACATAACCAATAATTGTTGTAAACGGAATAACATATTGGAAAGCAAAATATGAATGGAGAACAACCATCTTTAAAAGTTCTTGCATGTGCTGCCATGAATAACTTGTTTTTATAAACACGAAATCAACTAAATGTCTGAATCTACGTGCTGTTATTTTCATAGTTTCAGTCAAACAGGAACTAGTTGACAAAGTTACTCTACGATTCCTAGTGCAACATGTTAAAGAAGCAACTACTTGCATCTCGGACTCCAAATCCTGCTTGCATGATATCATATTGACCAATTATGAGGATGACGTCACTCATAGATAAAAGTTACTATGAATCCCTAGTCCCTGATGTTCATATCACGTCAGCCCAACCCAGATCATCAAACATGTTAGAAATTATGCACTCAAAATGCTCAGTAGATTGAACAATAAAATCAGAGTCCTTCTTTGAAACGGCAAACATTCAGGAGCTTGTACACAAGATTCACTATTTCTCCCATCCGTTGGGCTAATACAACGAATCCGTTCTCAGTAAAAGAAAAATAGCATGGCAGAGATTCAGGATACCGAGACAGAATCTCAGTATGGAGAAGCACGAAATATTTGTTCATCAACCCTCTGCAAGTACAAAAGCTTGTATGGAGAAAAACTTGTCAAAAAATCCATATAATATCCCAAACGTTTGCATTCGTACATTAACTAAAGGACTGAGAGGAGATGCGACATCCTGACATTACGAGGAGACATTAGTACTACATCATCGGTGAATTAGGGCTAAAGCAAACCTCAGGTATTCTGAAATTACCCTAGCAGTGTATATATTCATACAAACTCCTACACACACTTTCTGGATACCATGATTATTAAAGTATTCGAGGTGTTCTTCCTGTTTTAAAATTTTTAGGAAAGATGATCCAAAAGGAATTTTCCTAAGTGTATAGACGGAGAGCAACATGGCTCTTGAGCAGGTTATCCATATCTCACTGACTTCACTGGCCTAATTAAAGCTTTTAAAAAGTTCCTAACACTCGGCTGTTACTTTAGTTAAGTGATATTGGGATGGGAGGCAAGTTACAGATGTGGATAACAGATTTCTTAGTTGGGCATCAACAAAGAGAACGGCTTAACTCCGATTCATCTAGCTGGGAAACTGTGCTTGAGGGGTACAGTTTTGGAGCCAGGATTATTCATAATGTATTTAAGTGACCTTCTTAGTCTTAGTTCATCTTCGGCTTTGTTATATGCTGACGACACCAGGACATGGACAGAAATAAAAGTAAAGACGGTGGTTTGGAGATTATTTTATCGTTTATTTATTTCAACACATAAATTGTTAAGTAGGCTTACAGTAAACTCTATCAGAGCCTCCAGAGGCTCATAAAGAGCCCCAACTAATCAGCGATTACTTTGGAGTTGTGTGAAGTTAGGTTACTAAAATAACGAGATCCTGATTGTCTGTTTAACATACTGCTACTATGGAAAATCAAGGTCTCTTAATTATTATAAAATCCTTGTATTTTCTGTACATGAATGAACCCCGTAGTAAAGTGCTTCTCTCATACTCGTGTCTTTTCTCTGGTCTTCAAGTTGGTGTATAGTTCTAGCTCGAGGGTACGGAACTAGTCTTGGGAAGCGAATATAGCGTTCAAAATCGGTCAGACGTAACAATTAGCTACAGCCAAGGTCAAATACATAACATAAATATTGGTACAAAGGGGCACCAGATATATATGCGCCACACAAATCTCATTTGATTTGCGTGACGGCTGTGATACTCCTCGAGTGCCCAAACCGAAACATGTAGTTTTCTTAGGTGGTCACACCCGGAGACTTTGACCCAGAGATCTGATCCACAAGGCAGTGGAGCATCGTGAGGAGATGCAGTCCCGTGGTAGCTGGTGACCAACAATTGATTGATACGCCATTTGTTTCCTTAGGATGCTGGAGCCTATGTGCTCCGTTGGTTTGAAATCAGGGTTTTCCAACTCCCCTAAGTGTAGTTTCCGTATCCATCAACCCTGTTAAAGCGCCAGGTATTTGCTTTCCGTCCTTTTATTTTCGTAAATAACATTATTGCCACGAGAAGGCAGTAAGTAGGACTTCACTGTAGAGGCTGTATACGCATGGCCATGTGAGAGCATTTCGAGAGAGCGGACTCTCCCCACCCTCGGCCCTACCAAGACATTTGGGAACAAAACAAATATATTTCTGGCGGGGCAAGTACACGCCATTTTTACAGGCATGATCTACAATTTGCGACATTGGTTTACCTACAGTATGCTTCCCAAGCAGGGTAGTTAAATAGATGAGATCAACAAAGGTAAATAAAAGTAAATTCGTGCAGATGTCTTAGAGTGTTAATGATTACGTTCATGCCTTAGTACTACATCGAGTATAGTTTTTAGAATATTTTCCAAAATGGCATTGCGTCCACATTCCACACTGAATCCAATCTCGGCATAATTGTGTTCAAATTCTCGTTGCGCTAAGTATTTATGAAACACGACTTTTTAAGCTTTTAAATGTTATAAAGCATACTCGTAGAGCGCTTGGTGTGGGCTATGACCACGAGGAAACGCTTACGCCCAGTTCATTCGAGGCATCAAGGGCTCCATAACTGTGGCCAGAAAGCGAGATGCTGAAAAAAATTAACAAAGGAGTAGCAAGACACTTTGATATGAATGCTAAACAATGCTTAATGCTTTATGTGGAACAGACTAATGTATGATAAGTTAGTCCATCAAACTCATACTTCTTGTTGCTAGAGTGAAATATGGTTAGAGCCTCCAGACAAAAGAATCCAGTAATAAAGAAAATGAGTTATTATATTTAACACGGTGGGGTAGGTCCAAATGATGGAAGGGAAGTCAAAGTTAGAATAAGGAAGGCTGTTTATTAGAACGGGAAGTGCATCAAAATAGTAAAGTGATACGAAACACTAATAACTACATCATTTATTGCCTGATTTGTTCTAGTTTTTTTCATCTGATATCAGTTACACAGTCCTAGTGTAAAAGTCCGAGTTAGCATGTTATAGTAGTATAGCTAATACAGCATGAAATTGGAAATATGAGTCTGAATAGTGAGTGTAAGAGAACAACGTTAATATCGCCAATTGATTGCCTCCTTCTCAATCATGAAGATATCAAGGGCTTTATAGCCCTTTGTTCAATATACAGAGCCTTCAGCTATTTTAATTTTAAACCTTTTTGACTCTATATGAAGTCTTATTTCGTCGTAAACTTGAGTATTGCATACAAGCGAAAAGTTCTTGAATAAAAAGGCACAATGAGCTGTTGTATGCGCCTCAAAGAACAAAATTGAGCTGGTTCTTGGAATAAAAGCTACTGTATAACGATAGACCTGTCATAAAAAAGGACTACAGATGACTTGATAACAGTATTTACGTTACTTAGTGACAACTTTTCATCTAATATGCAGTCAATTTCCTTGTCTTCCAAAGCTGAGAATTTACGGGGACACGAAAAATGTCCACAAACCCAGAAAGAATTGCCTGACTACCAACATTTCCATCGAACCATCAACAAATGGAACCTGTTACCTCCACTTATCGACGCACAAGGAGTAATTTAGATTTACTGGGAGGAATCTCATGGATCATCAAGTCTACTGTCCTTATCAAACTGAAACTACATAACAAATATCCATAACCAATTTAGATTATGGTTAATTTCGGTTAAGTCCTTCGATTAACTTACTTAACAGACAATGTTCTTTCAATGGTAACAACTCATCTATTTCTTTATACTGCTATGATCACTAGATTACATGAAAGACTATGGATTAAATATGACTCAATGATTCATCCTCTTCCCCATGCGTATATGTACTCAAATTCGCATTACTGTGCCCTTATGCGATTCGGCTATAAATTTGTCTCTGTATTTGCTCACACATACGTATTAGCATCTGCTTTCAATTTGCTTGATGTGCTCATAGCTTTGTCATCTGTGCTATCCGCTAATTGACTTTAGTTGCCGCTTCTCATCACCTGACTTCAAACATCGTTGATACTTATAGTATAACGGTTATCGAGGTGGTTGAATAACGGAGCAAAGCCACTACAGAATCGGTGACCCCAATGTGTTACCACGAACCAGTTTTCGACCATCCAATCTAATTTCCAAAATTAAACGTACTTCGTCTCTGTTCGGATTATTATCTGAATCATAATCATAGTTGTTGATTTATTATACCAATTATTTTATTTGCACGTACATTTGTAGTAGCATTGAGCCCTAACCACTGAATCCTAAAAGGTGAACACGAGGCAACTGGAAAAATAGATATTCAACATTTAACTAGCTGAAAGATCTAACGGTAGAGAAAGCGGGAAGAATTAATTCAATTAATTCAATTCATTGGATGGCATGGCACAGTCTTCATATTAAATATACTGCTCCATCTGCAATCTAAGTGTTTTCCCATTATATGTTGCTGATTGTTACAATACAATAAGTCAATGCAGACAATAATGTGACCCCCACTTAGGATCTTATAGATTAGGCAGTTACATCACAACAAATCTACAATTTTGCGATAAGGTCTACTATTAGATCAGCACTAGTAACGAAGTAGACTATAACTCAACACATTTTCTCATAAACATTATTAAACATATTGATAATTCTCATACTATATTGGTGCGGTTTAGTAAGTCCGTTTTACGTTATAAATTGTACCATTCGTTATTACCATTGTTTTTATCGGTCCGTTTCTCTTTGCAACATTTAGATTATATTTGTGTGCTGTTTATCTTTTTTAGAAACAGGTTTCCCGAGAACACTGTGTTGTGTTTTCAGCAAGCACCGTCCATGAGGGTTCTTAATCCTCCTGTTCCCCATTTTAAGGTCACCAACCCGAAGCTTTAGTTTATTAGACTTGAAAATTATTTTCTGGCTAACCGCATTAGCTTACGGCCTCACTAGCACACTCCTTCCAGATGAAGTAGTGGATAGCGTACGAGAAGTGTTGGCTAAACCAGACCCTCAAAAGCCACACGATGTAGCAAAGCAAGCTGTAATTAAAACTGTTTATCTAAGTGACAAACAAGCTGTTGAACAACTTCCTAACCAAGTACAAATAGGGGATGAAACTCCATCACAGCTAAAACGTTATATGAAAAGTCTGCTAGGAGGTAGAAAAATGGACAATAGCCTGTTTTATCAGCTGTGATTTCAATAACTCCCATCAAATGTACAGTAGATCTTAGCAGTCAGAGATAACTGCGCCAACATAGATAATATAGAGAAAGTAGAATATACGAAAGAACCGAGTAACTGAGCCGTTGAAATTTATATTGTAATGGTTATCGTGGTGATCGGTTAACGAAGCAAAGCCACTACATATGAGATGCTTGCTAGCCTTTCGGTTCATTTATTGACTCCTTCTTCACACATGATTCGTTGGAACGCTACTCTCAACTCTCTCGCGATATGCTACAAAATTTCGGGCTAAGAAGAAACTTATTAGACACTGAAAGTTCCAAATTTCAATAGACTGACTTCGTTGTGTAAACTGATCACTGTTTTGCAGAGTTTAAACTTTGTGTGGTTCTTCCTAATTTGGAATTTACGTTGGCCTAGGGTTTCCACCTAGATGTTTTAAAAATATCCACTGGTTCTGGAAAAATCTTTCAAGGTTTTTGGAGAAATAACCAAAATTTAAACCCACAAAAATTCACCTTTCGCTCAATTTCAAATGGTTATGGACGGAACGGAAGAAATCTTCGCTCAACAGGCTTCCGTATATAGAAGCAGTGGGTCACCAATACCTACAGGTATATTTAACGAGAATAAAGGACAAAAACATGCAGTTACATATAAAGAGATGCTATGCTTTGTTCTATAGAATACGTCAGGTTTTCTCTTAAAGGGCTCCCAGTAAGTTATTTCGACTAACTCAACCTACTCCAAATTGCAGCATTCTGAAGAAACCCGAAACGGTTTCTTCACAACGCTTATGTACCCACAAAATGGTTTTGAATAATAATAATAATAATAATAATAATAATAATAACTAGGATACTATTAAGGAGTAGAACGTGGACCTACAGTCCATTCTTCCATATTGTCTTCAGTTTCTGGGTGTTACCTTTAAGGTTTGTATTAGAACAAAGCTTACGCAGGTGTTTTAGGGGATGCTTGGACGTATTTTGAATGATGTGTGCTATTGTGTCACCTCCAATACCCCTGTACTCTAGTAAATAAATGATCAGTTATTGGAAGCGCTCCTCATACGACTTGAATTTGAGCCTACGAACTGATTTTGTAGCTGAATATGTTCCAGTGTCCTTATCCTTTTGGAGTGAAGAGAGAAACACTGTTTCCATCCGCCAAATGGGGAAGAATAAAACTGTGGAAAGTTATGTGGAAAGTTCTTCTGTCAGACTGGCCAAAAATGATACCAGTGCAAAGTTTGCTCGAAAGGCATTTTTGTCGCCGTTGGCGTCAGACTTGAAATCGTAGGGTGCCAACACTCCCAAGTCTTTCTCGACTTGGGGTACTTCTAGAGGGAAGTCGCCCGCAGTCCGTAACATGTCTCAGATGGACTATTTTACACTTTGAAATGTCGGAAGTAAGTCCGTTTTCATCTGCCCAACTTAAAGGTTGAGTCAAATCCCCCCTGAAGAGGTAGTTTATCCTCTTGGTTGCGTATTTCTCTCCAGTGTTTCATATCATCAGCATAAATTAATAAGTCAGAAGATATCTGTCGTGAAAGATCGTCTATATAATTCAAGAAAAGAGGTCTTAGTACTGAACCCTGAAGAACCCCACTAGGACATTCCATAGCCTGAGAAAAATTAAGGCTAACCCTGACCTTAAAATGTCAGTTTGTTAGGCACGAAGTCAATGGATCAACTAGTGGTGATCTGAAACCTAATCGTTTGAGCTTATTGATAAGACATATATGATCGATCTTATGGAAATCCTGTGATAGGTCATGGTATATGACGTCAATCTTACACTTGCGACCAAGGATGGTTGTCCATTTACCCAGCTGTCAGCAGGTTGGCAACACAAGAGCGACCATTCTTGAAATTGTGCTGATAGGGTGAAAAAAAGTTTATGGATAGTAAGTAGTCATGCAGACCGTAACATATCAGGGACCCGATAATTTTGAGGAAATTGAGAAAAGTTCTAACGACTCGAATGTCATTCGTGTAAACGTCCTTTGAAAATTGGTGTGATGTGAGCCAGTTTCCAGATTCTAGTGACTTGTCTTGGTTTAGTGGATGTGAGATCATTCTAAAAGGTGTTGTCAAGATTGAAGCTGCTTCCCTCATTATAACAGAATGGACCACATCCGGGTCAAGAGAAGTGTCCATGTTTAAGTTTTGCAGTTTCCGGTACACCGAGTTGGCGCTTAGGTTTACTTCTGAAAGTCCTGTTTAGTTGCAGGTAAGGCTCTCGTTGATGTTGTCCGCCTGAGATGGTTGAAATGTCTGAAAGTAATGTTCTGTCAGAATATAATATATTTCTGCAAGGGCATGTACACAACATTTTTACAGACATGATCTGCAAGTTACAAAATATACTGGTTCCTAGTGTGCATCTCAAGCAGGGTTGTTTAGTAAATAAAATCTATAAAAGTTGGTAGCAGTTCATTCGTTCTGAAATGCTTTTCGGATTCGCACGCTTCTTGCTGACTGGTTAGAAAACTTTCGGGGTTGATTGCTCTGCCTAATCACTAGTTGATAGCACTACAACACATAGGAATTTCTACATTTTAGATGGTGACGTTCGGTCCTTCCTAACTTTATTGATAGAAGTCCAATCGCCCCCAAAGATTTGAGAGACCGCCGATCTGTTAAGAGATCCTGTGTAAGGAGACCAAAGTTTTCTGAAAAAGTCTAATACTGTAGATATTATGGTGGTGTTGAGCTTCAGATAATCTTCACCATTGTCAATGTGTGTTTCATCGATGCTAATGTTATCAAAGACCCTCTTCTTTATTTCACTGAGCGTCTTTGTTTATTTATTCGTTTCTGGTCCAAAATTTTCCATGTTTGCCCGCAACATTTTTTTGCAGAATTGTCAAGACAATGATGAGGTTTCTCAGCAAGTCTTCAATATTCATATCGCATTTACCATATACCCACCTACTATATGAATCATTAAGTGTGCTGTACACAAACACTATAGGATATGTGCAGGCTACGTGAAATCAATCTTTTCGTTTCTCACAGTGCATGTCACGGATGACAGCGAAACGACACCCAGGTCGCTTCAATGTGTTCTTCATTACAATGATGTTATGAAATTTTAGATATGTCCTATCGGGTTTATAACCGCAATCCAACAAAAAAAACGATACGCGCAAAACGGGAAAAAAATCAGACGGTACAAAAGGTTAAGATATACAAAAACCAGCCTTGACGTGGAAAATTGTTAAGAACCGAAGAGGAGGAATAGGCACAACCACAGCCAACTCATAACTTACTTAAAACTAAAAGAAAAAACGTAAACTAACAAGCTCGAATCTCAATACATATTTTTTGGATCAGGAATGACATTATTGGTGAGTGAAAACACAGCAAAAGTTCGAGAAGTGCAAATAATTCCAGGAATATTTTTTTCCGTTCGTAAAGCGCGCGTAATGTCATTGAAAATTTAGATTTTTCTACAATCCTTTATTCAACATTACTAAATTTTCTGCATTCTCCCAAAATGTTGAGTAAACTAACGTTTCCTTTCTAACTGACCTTCTGTCTTTCCAAATTGAGAGTGCACAAGGTCGTTGTGTGGATAGGGTAATTCAGTTTGGAGGCCAAATGCTCGTTTCATGTCACTCAGTCTTCCGGATCGTGTCAAAATTTCTTCTAAGATTCTAGCCGATTTATTCGTCTGCTGAAGAATGAGTTCACAGAAAGGTAACACTCAGCGCACACGCCCTCAGAAATATAAGAATACTAAGGCTTTTAAAAACAACTTGCATGATGCGTCTAAAGAAATCAAACGCCTCAACAATCTTACGTTCGACTTTTTGTGTCCCAGATGTACAGATGTCGTGCAATGGAAAGTCAAATACAAAAAGTACCATCAGTTAGCAAACCCTAGAGTTTGGTAAGCTGGCTAACATTTTTTTATTTCTTTGGCTGAAAAACGCTATTAATCAGAAGAAAAACTTATAAGGAACCATCCTATGCATCATGTCTCGAATAAGTCAATAAATCACCTTATTCATTTTTGAGTATTAGGAAATTCTTTGCAATCCGTATCGGTAAATGTTCATAACTTGAAAAATCGGTTGTCGTAATGGTGAACACATTAATATTACTTTTCATTTGTCTCACAGTTACTTACTCCCGTTCATGTCCTCAAATTTTAGGGTTTGCCGTCAAGGTTTATTTATTACATAGAATTATTTCCTTTTACTCCGAATTATTTGCTATTCGTCTGTTTATATCTATCTGAGAAGAGCATTTTCCACTTTGTTGTAAAGGCTTTTCTACAGAACGTTAATATTCAGTCAACTGTTAAAAATGTGTTCACTAAATAATATGTATCCGATAAAATTTTAACATCTCAAAGCTCAGGAAGGTCACAACTCGTTCAAACGAAAAAATACCACTAATCAAAGTATGATGAAGTTTACATCTTACATACTATCTTGTTTAAGTGGTTCTCCGAATTCACCATGAACAAAGAATCATATCTTTCAAATGGAATGCCTAAATAGGTACAGTTCAATTATAATTAGTTGGTTACTTCGGTTTCTCTAGTGGATTGATATCTAGTCTTAGTGCGAAAGCTTTGTATACAATTGTAAAGTCAGTTATTTTCCCTTATTACCTTTATTATCATTTTTGTTGTACTCTATGTAGGTGCATTCTCTCATATAAAAAAGGGATCTTTTGAGGCGTTATTTGGAATAGTTGATGGTTCTTCAGATGATATGTTTCAGTATTCAGTCACTTTCCAGTAAATCTGACTACTTTCATAATAACAAATTATTAAGTGCGTCTTTCAAAACACAGCATTTTTTAGTTTACCAACCTAATAAGACTATTGTCAGTATATTTAAGGCGTTATCAATGAACCTATGAGTCAGGAGTTTCCGAAAACTCATGCTGTCTTGAGAAGTGTATAAATGATGGTTTGTGGGGAGGAAGTTGAGACATTTTGAGGAAAACCATTCAGCAAACTTACTGTGATCAGTAATGTGGAATTTGGTTTGGTAAATAAACTGTTTTGCACTGTTATGAGGCTTCATAAACGGTAAAAGCGAATGGTGCCCTTAGATAAAAAATATAGGTATAGGTAAGTGCCTGTAACTGCGCTTATTTCTTAGCAGGGGATTTATTAATACATCGATAATCTAGATATAAAATCTTTTAAGATTTCTAGTGCTCTGTGCCTGTCGATCTTAGTTATACCAGTGGTATAAGACTAAGCACATACGTATCGTATGTTTTGCATTTCATATCAGTACGACTGAAGGGAGTAAGTGAATTTAAAGATAATGCTATCTACAATTGTAAGAAACCAAAGGAGAATGCCCTAAAACTAGCCTTGTTTATGGGCATCGACAACAAATATCAACTACCTCAATCGATAAAAACTCGTAATTTTTTCAATCGACTTACCCATTTACTGAATGCTCTACCTCGCTCGGTGAGTTCATAATAAACTAGCTATTTTCTCTAAAACATGTGGCAAGACATTTCTAAATATATTCAAGTCTTTTGTCGCAGTTGTTTTACACCAATTCAGTGATATGTAGAGGACTGTTACTTTCACTATTCGATACGACGGAAACCTTATCTACGTTGCAAATAAACTAGGTAATCGTACCTAGATTTTGTCAGCAAGTGACTCACTGAAATCTATGTGATTCAAATATGAATGGAATATTGATTCCGATTCGCTACTGTTTTTGAATTAGACGCTGACGAAAAATGCATACCAGACATTTTTTGAGCTGTTACACAAGATGAGTGGCTTATTGATTAAAACTTGGTTTTCGACTGTCAGGTTACGGAAAGAATTCTAATCCTCTCATTTTGATTCGGATAGTCGAGTAGAATCACTGTCCCCTAGACAAAGAATACAACTGGAAGTCGAGACCATAAAACTACTTACCCATTTACGCAATTACTCTCTGTATTTACCGTACTCCTCAGTTTAAACTACCTTGTACATTCCAGGTTGGTAAAATAATATTTTGGCAATCGGTCAATTCATAATTGTGTTGATTTTGGGATCGTTCCCACGAAACAATTGGATAGAAATAAGGAAAGAAATTAGTTCTACCGAGGGTTAATCAATGTTACTTTGTATGTTAGTATAGCTTTTTGATGTGAACGGTTGTCCTATTTTATCAAATTAGATTTTAACTACATGAAAGCTAACTTCAAACTTCTCTGTTTGAAACCTGTTGTTCGTATTGTTAGTAGTCTTATTGTTGTTTTCAGTAATGTAATTGCTTGATGGAATAACTGAAGGAAGTCGTCATTATTCACTAAAAATTGGGAATTAGTTTCACTGTATCTTTATTTCTTTTCGATCCTGATAGTGTGAAGTGTAACGGGAAAACTGTAAAACAAGCCTACCATACGATCTGTACAGATTGTTCATTTGCTTTGAAAATCTGCTCTAAGTGTGGAAAATCAGATGGACCGATTACCTTTGGGTAAGTAGTTCTCTTAATTAAGCATAGTATTTATGATCACTGGTGGATCAAAGTGATATGAATGTCCCTTATAAGGAATATTTCACCAAAATAATACTTTAATACGGCTAACAAATACTCCTTGCAGCGCTGAGCATAAGGTATCAAACAACGTGAACATAACTAGAAATAACACTGAACACCCTCAGCATCTTTGAATTATTCATTCAAAAGGATCCTCACATGTATGGGCCCTAATGTACTTGTATTTTGTTTTAGAAGATATGCAAAGAAGTTTTCGTCTATACCGAGTAACTTATACTTGATACAGTAGATACAAAATTGAAAGCTAAACTCTGATTGTCTGTACACAACCATATTCGTTTTAGTTCGAAGGGTCAAAAATGACCTCAATAACACCCTTCAAGGTCACTAGTGACACAACAGTTGCTTTTAAAATCCCGGGGAAGAACAGGGGAAAAATTGCATAAGTACACAAGTGATTTATAGGGATTGACAAATCTTGAAATTCAGTACTCAATAGTGCATCTCGACAAAATAAATTAGGTAGGGACTTTTTCTTAATATCAACAAAGTATATGAAGAACAAGAAAAAGAATATATAAAACTACCAATAGTAAACTTAACAGTTTTTATGGGCGAGCCGTCCGGCTCCGGGACCTTTGTTTCTTCTTTGTATCAAGGTCTAGAACACAACATTTCGACAGTTAGGAGGGCCGAAATCTAGGCTATCAAGGCCATTATTTCATGTTTGCTGGAAACGCAATAATTTCAAAGCAATCAGAACTTCATACACACAATAAAATCATACACAAATTTTACATGTGCTTTTAGTAAGATATGGCAAGTGATGTTACGTAGGACTTTTTTTACTGTTACTAATCTACTTTGATGTTTGTCTTGATAATTTCATATCGACTGGTTGCACGTTGCTTGGACATGGAGGGTCCACCTAGGGGAGTTGGAAAACCCTGATTCCAAACCAGTGGTGCACATGGGCTCCAGTATCCTGAGGGAACAAATGGCGTACGAATCAACCGTTGATCACCGGCTACCATGGGACTGCATCTCCTCACGACGCTCCACTGCCTTGTGGATCAGACATTCAGGTCGAAGGCTCCAGGTGTGGCCCCCTAAGAAAACCACCTGCTTCAGTCTGGGAAACCCCCACACAAATCGAATGAGATTTGTGAGGCGCATATTTATCTGGTGCTTCCTTGTACCAATATTTGTGTTTAAATAAATAAAATAACGTTGCTTATGATGGACTGGTTTGCAGGACTCGATGTCTCATCACAGCAAGATTGTTTGAGAAAAGGTCTTAGAATAGAAGCAAAAGTGTATCGAATATGCCTTCTAAACGAAGCAGTTAATTGTTATGTAAGACAGATTTAGCGTTAAAACTATTTTTCGCATGTTCTTTCAGTTTCTGTTTTGAAAATAACGTTATTGATCTTAGTGTAAATTCGATGTTTGTGTCGGGAGATAATGTCTTCGGTGTTGGCAAGACTTTAGTTATTTCGTACATCTGGCATAACATTCCTTAATAGAAATTACTCAGCCGTTAGTATAACCAATCAGCAGGGAGCGTCAGTTACAATAAAGCATAAATAAACTGCGATGAGTAACTGTTATGATTTTTCTTTATTATTACCCAGCTATTCCTATTGCTTAGTAATCTTGGACACCAATACACTCGACAAGTCCCTAAATCAGAACACAATTGAACAGGGAAGAAATTATAGTCTGAACAACAATGATAGATGGAAGTAAGAAGCGCAATAAGAAATACGTTAGTCTACTTATAGTTTATACAAGATTCTAGAAGATTCTAGAGTCTTCTCCAAGTATCGACTAGCTCTTATTGGCTAAGAATTAGCCAATCAGTGTGCATCAACACAATCGTGCACAGAGCATGCCTTAATTCAATCTATGTCCTGCTAACAGGTAACTGATCCCTTTCCCCTTTTCAGTGCTACAGAAAATCAAGAAGATATTAACCAAAAATTCACTGACGCTTTGAAAAATGTTCGTGAGAGAGAACGCCGTAAGTTATTTTTTTTAGATGAATCAGGACGTTTTTATTTGAGTGTTGGGTTTTATATGTGCTGTTCGTTACTAAACCCTTACATAAACAGTAGTCTTAATGAAGCTTTCCATTTACTTCATACAAATAGGAAAATGAGCTAAAATATACCTATCCCTATCGTATTATATTCTAGTTACTTTTTATTTTCTTACCGTCTGCTTCTGGACCATGAGTTTTGTTAACAGTTAAAGTACAAGTTACGAAAATTTATTCTCTGGAACGGTAAACAGTGATTTGGGTGATTTTTGCGAACGATATTCAATATCTTAGCACTATATTCCCAATAGTATTCATATATTTGAATCGTACCTTTTAGAGTCACTAGAACCATTTCCAAACAGCCTGAACGAAACAGCACCCCTCCAACTCTAATTGAAGCTATAGATAGTCTGAAATAAGGAAGAGCCGCTGGTTCAGATGGATTGGCTCCAGAGGTCTTTAAGGATAGTGGTACAGTTTAGGCGATTAGGTTGACTATTTCAGCTAAAATGTGGGAACTGGATTTAATCCCATCTCACTGGTTGCAATCACTAATTTTCTCAATATGTAAGAAGGGGTCAAAATCATCCTTTGATAAATTGAGGGATTAGCTTGAGCAATATAGCATCCAAAATACTAGCCTCAATAATTACCGGGCGCCTAACAAAGACTCGTAAACTGTAAATACGATAAAACCAGGTTGTGGCCGCACCGACCACATATACACAGTTAGTCAGGTTTTAGAACACAGGAGTCAGACAATGATAGTTTTTCTTGACTTGAAAGCAGCATTTGACTCTGTAGACCGAGAGGCTCTGTGGCAGTGTCTGTCATTGAAAGGTGTACTTTAGAAGTACATAAACTTTGTGAAGGCTCTTTACTCGAATACTACCAGTCAAGTCAGAGCTTGTGGCGAACTTCCATCTGATATTGCAACCTCGAGTGGTGTCCGACAAGGCTGTCCACTATCTCCATTTTTCTTTAACTTCATCATAGACCTACTGCTGGAATTAACGTTCTCGTTGTCTGAAATTTCAGGAATTGATCGCCTTCCAGGGGGTCCACTTATCGACTTAGAATACGCAGATGATATAGTCTTGTTTGGTGAAGACACTGGTAAAATGCAGAATCTTTTGGTAGCACTGAGTAACAATGTCTGGATGTTTGGGATGTGTATCTCCTCTTCTAAATGCCATTTGTTGCTTCAGGAGTGGACTGCATCAACACCTGAACTAAGGATAGGGAGTGAAGTAGTCGAACGCGTCGACAACTTCACTTATCTTGGAAGTCTGATCAGTCCAAATGAGTTGGTGTCTGACGAAATCTCAGCACGGATTCAGAAAGCTCGTTTGACTTTTGCCAACTTACGTCACCTATGGCGAAGACGAGATATCTATCAATTAAGGGACGAGTATATTGTGCGGCAGTTCGCTCTGTTCTGCTTTATGGCTGCGAAACGTGGCCATAGAGAAGAGGAGAAGATACTCGTAAGTTACTAGTATTTGACCACAGATGCCTTAGAAATATTGCTCACATCTACTGGGATCACCGGGTAAGTAATAGTGAGGTTAGACACAGAGTATTAGGGAATGATGGTGAATCAGTTGATGAGATCATGAATCTTCATCGACTGAGATGGTTAGGCCACGTGTTACGTATGCCTGAACACCGATTACCACGACACGCAATGCTATCTAGTGTTGGCAATGATTGGAAGAGAATTAGGGGCGGCCGAACCAAAACGTGGCATCAGTCCTTGAAGTCACTAACTTCTAGCCTGAGCCATGTTGGTAGATGCAGACTACTTGGTTGGGGTACACGCGATCATCGTAACCAGTTGTTGGAGACTGAGAATTTATCACAATGGTGTAGGTGTTTACATTTTTTGTCTTCCCTTGAACCATGAGATTAAAACTGCTTCATACCTTTCTTTCTATGAACTAATTCTTTCTATCCTTACATGCAATCTTTTTTTTATATATTACAACCATTGAAGTAACTGCTTTTATGAATTTGGTGTTCATCTTTTTGTGCTAATGAGGTATGGAAACTTTGACCGATGCATATACGTGTGTGGTCCTACGTTGTAGATGACTGACTCTAACAAATACATCTGCAACCTTTTGGAAATTCCCGGATTAAAACTTCATCATGGACCTGACGATAATTACTGGGTTTCGTCACTGACGTCATGATTTATTACCTGCGACAGAGTGGGTATTCAAAGTAACCGAAGTAACTTAAATTATCTCACACTATTATGTATAGATTATAACAACAATCATTGCAGTCTATACTTTCTATCTCAAGTATTTTAATTTGCCTGAAGATATCCAACCAATAAATCAGATCCACTACTTTTAAAGGACAGATAATCCTAATTTTAGATAGATGTATCTGCCCCTAACCAAACATGTCACAAATTTAATCTAATGATTGTTAAAATGGTTATCCGTCTGATAGCTATTCTTTATTAGTTTCAGTACTTTCAACATAATTTGGAGTAATTTATATTTTCGAAACATATGAACCTTCTGTAGGTGCTCTTCTCCGTTTGACCCAGTCCAATAAAAAAACAGTTGAATCAGGTAATATCGACCCTAATGAAGAATTTCATCCAGACAGTCTGGATAAACTAATTGTGAATGAGCTATCGGATATCAAATTTGATAGGAACAAATATGAATCAAATGACTATAAATCCAGTTAGCGGGATTGTATTAAAATGTATTTGTTGTAAATGTCATATATCAAAGTATTTTTAAACTATCTTTCTTTTTTCGGAGAACTATACACACGGCTCACTTTATGTAACCAACACATTTTATAACAGTCTGCTATAAAATTGAAAACATTCAACTCGACAATTTGGTGTCATCGTAGAACGGTCTACCTAATGCGTGAAGTACCTGAAGGTTATAAGATGCGTCTGATATCTTTAATGCTGGCATATAAATCGTGCATTGAGTTATAAATAATTGTCACTTGGCATTAGAGCTCGGCGCAGAAAACAGTTAAGGAACCAAGGAATATTCCAAAAAGATCTAAGGAAATTACGAATGCCTTATACAAAAACATTTTTGATGTCATCCCTTTTTCCATAGCAGCAAGTTGTGTGGTCAGCACAAGTGTAAACATGACCTTTGCGGGATCAGTAGTATCCATTCGCTTGAAAGTCAGTGCCCACAATTATAATACTGGAAACTTAAAACCTCAAAGTGAGAGGTGTGAACATCATTTGGATCTTCTTAAGGTGAAACTGAACTCATTTGGTTCAACATAAGACTATATTTCATCAGTTTGGTCCCACTAACAATGATCTAACAAAACTCAATGAAGAATGACTACTCCGTAGCATTACATGACAGTACACTGAATTTAAATGATAAAGGTTGTTCCATCTCTCGGATCGTCATAGTGTTAAATGCGAAACATTGTAATAAGTGACGGGTATAAAGGTATACAACAGGGACTTCTCACTGTACAGAATCATGTTAAAGTAACTGCAAAACATTCAGTTAAAAAATGGTGAGCAAATATACTTTGATGACGTATGTTCTGAGGAAACAAGTCGTAAAATAGTTTGATTATTCTTATTGTTTAGGAATGAAATATTATGTCGTACAATAAATATTACTGCAAGGAGTCAAAAATATAAATCGACCCCACAACCATGCATCATTAAACTTGAGTTCGAAAAAATCACAGATTATCTGGAAGTCTGTACATGAAAAACAACTGTGTACATAGAAGACTAAAAAAGATTTCCTTCGGGCACTACACGATTTACCTCACTGGGAAAACACTAAAAGATTAAAAACATGTAGGCGCAGGAAATGACCAGTAGGTTCCATGAAGTGTTTGGAAAGAATAATCGGCAATAAACAGTATATTAGTGTCAAGCATTTAGATTTCTGTAAAAGGGACCAGATAAGTCGATTTCGATTTGTACAAATTTATGCTGAGGGGGCAGTTTAGGAAAAATGAAACTAATTATTTGACAAAATAAACTGCGACAACTCAATAGGTTATGGAAACAGTAAATATACAAGATGCGCTTCAAGCGCATGAAAACTGCTAGTAGTTAACAAGACATGCGTTTAAGGCCTAATTGTGTGGTTGCGAAAGTAGTTATGTTATATCCCTACTTTGAACTCATTGTATTTAGCAAGACAGAGGAAAAGACGAGATCATTAAGTAAAACTGGCTGGAAATTGGTACTAATATAGAAAACATGTCAGGACTGCTGCTGTGGTCGTCCTAAAGATACCACTGTACGTGCAGGAGTAGGCAATCTCAAGATAGGTATTGTTTGCTGACGGCACAAAATGTAATCCGGCATAATATTACTTTGTTGAATTATCCTGCGACGTTGATCTCGTGTGCACATAATGATAGGTTGGTGGTTTGAACTTCCGAATGAATTGGATAAATGTAGACGATCTAATGTCGGATATTCATTAGTACGCCATATCATTTCACGATCTTCTTGTGCAGGATCAACGAACAATTCGGAGCCCATACCTGGATCCGATAATATAAAACTACGATCAAATTCTTCTTTTATAAAACAGTCTTCCTCCTCTACTTCTCCTTCGTCATTATCGTCGTCAATATCATCTTCATTCGGGTTGGCAAATGATTTGGAATGTTTTCGCCTACCGGATGTATATTTTGGTACTACAATATACGGGTCATTTCGCAATTCACATTTGGAACCTGTGGATACAGATAAGGGTGTTTCATCAATCGTGTATGGAGGTGGGGGCAATTCATGAGCAGCATAACGTGATGCGGAGGTTGGACGAGTATAACCTCGAAGAGCCTTTATATAAGTTGGTTTTGAGTTGGAAGAATTAGATGAGGTTACCATAAAAGGAGATGTACTTTTGACCTGTACATTACTTTCGCCATCATTATCTGACGTAGGATAAGGTTTATTCGAATCATTAACATTATCGACAAGCGAAGTTTGCTGAGAAATTGGCAGTTCATCAAGCTCGGAGAAGTAGCCGGGTGTTTGTGAAGTTGTTGAAGAGCTACGTGGACCTCTATTCAATACAAAAGACCATAAATAATGATAATGCAACAAGATAAGATTTTTGCATGTATTAACGCAATAACAGGGATAAATATATATGAACATTAGGGATAGATTATTGAATAGGCAGTATACTTATTTACTTACTTACGCCTGTTACCCCTCGTCGAGGAGCATAGGCCGCTCACCAACATTCTCCATCCAACTCTGTCCAGAGCCTTCCTTTCTAGTTCTTTCCAGTTGTTATTCATCCTTTTCATATTGGCTTCTATTTCCCGGCGTAGTGTGTTCATTAGCCTTCCTCTTCTCCGCTTCCCTTCAGGATTCCAAGTTACGGATTGAGTCGTGATGCACATTAGCGATTTCCTTAATGTATGTCCGATCCACTTCCAACTTTTTTTCTTATTTCCTCTTCAACTGGAAGCTGGTTTGTCCCCTCCCATAAAACGCTGTTGCTGATAGTATCCGGCCAATGGATGTTGAGTATTTTGCGTAGACAACTATTTATTTATACTTATAAATACTTCCTGATGATGGTCGTAGTAGTTCTCCACGTTTCAGCTCCATACAGCAGAACTGACTGTTTTGACGTTCGTATTAAAGATTCTGACCTTGAAATTGGTTGAGAGTTGTTTTGAGTTCCATATGTTCTTCAATTGTAAAAATGCTGCCCTTGCTTTGCCAATCCTCGCCTTTACATCTGCATCCAATCCTCCTTATTTATCAACGATGCTCCCTAGGTACTTGAATGGTTCCACCTCTTCCAGGGTTTCGCCATCAAGTGTGATTGGGTTGGTGTTCTCCGTGTTGCATTTGAGAATCTTGCTATTCCTTTGTGAATGTGGAGGCCTATCGATGCGGAGGCTGCTGCTACATTTGCCGTCTTCATCTGCATTTGTTCGTGTGTAAGAGAGAGGAGGGCTAGGTCATCTGCGAAGTCCAAATCATCTAATTGATTCTGAGAAGTTCATTGTATTCCGTATTTCCCTTCAGATGTCGAATTCTTCATAATCCAGTCAATCACTAGAAGGAAGAGGAATGGGGAGAGTAGACAGCCTTCTCTGACTCCGGTCCTTACTGGAAATGCATCTGTCAGCTGTCCTCCATGCACCACTTTGCACTGTAGTCCATCGTATGAGTTTTGGATAATGTTGACAATCTTTTCAGGAACTCCACAGTGTCGAAGAAGTTTCCATAATGTTCTCCTGTCCACGCTGTCAAACGCCTTCTCATAGTCAATAAAGTTGACGTATAGTGATGAGTTCCACTCAACTGATTGTTCAACGATGATCCGTAGTGTCGCAATCTGGTCTGTGCACGACCGATCCTTACGGAACCCAGCCTGATGATCCCTAAGTTCGGCGTCTACTGCGTCTTTCATCCGATTCAGCAGCACTCTGTTGAAAACTTTTCCTGGTACTGATAACAAACTGATGCCTCTGTAGTTCTCACATTGGCTCAGATCTCCTTTCTTTGGTATCTTCATGAGATATCCTTCTTTCCAGTCCATTGGCGCTTGTTCCTCTTCCCAAATCTTCTTGAATAGAAGGTGAAGCATGTTTGCAGTTATTTCAATGTCTGACTTCAGTGCTTCTGCTGGTATATTGTCAGGTCCTGCCGCTTTCCCACTTTTTATTTGTCTGATGGCTATCTTGACTTCTTCGATCGTTGGTGGAGTGACATCTATTGGAAGGTCAGTGTGTGCTGCTTCGATATTCGGTGGGTTCAATGGGGCTGGTCTATTCAGCAGTTCCTCGGAAGATTCTGCCCATATTTCCTTTTGTTCTTGAATCTCCGTGAGTGTCGTTCCTTCTTTGTCCTTGACTGGTCTCTCTGGTTTGCTATATCTCCCTGCCAATTTCTTCGTTGTATCATATAGTTGTCTCATATTCCCTTATCTTGCAGCTTTTTCCGCCGTCGTTGCTAGTTCTCCCATGTATTTCTGCTTGTCGGCTTTAATGCTTTTCTTCACTTTCCTGTTTGCTTCTGCGTAGTCTGCTTGTGCTTTGACTTTCTATGCTCGTGTTCGGCTGTTGTTAATTGCTAGTTTATTGTTCTTCCTTTCTTGAATTTTGTCCAGGGTTTCCATAGAGATCCATTCCTTGTGATGATGCTTCTTAGGACCAAGAACCTCCTGACACGTTGAAGTTAGTGCTTCTTTGATCCCTTTCCAGTTGTCCTCCAAAGTAGCTTCTTGTTCTTTCAGTAGATCCTGGAACCTGTTGTTGAGAGTTATCTTGAATTCATGGAGCTTGTCAGTATCTCGAGGGAAGGCTGCATTGAACCCTTGTAGTGCTGTTTGTCCAGTGTTTCTTTAGTGCCAGTTTCATCTTGGCCATAGCCAGGTGGTGATCTGAAGCTATGTCAGCTCCTCTCCGGGTTCTCACATCTTCCATTGATCTTCGGAATTTTTTGTTGATACAGATGTGATCTATCTGGTTCTCTGTGGTGTGGTCCGGTGAGATCCATGTAGCATTGTGTATACGCTTGTGTGGGAATGTTGTGCCGCCTATAACCAATTTGTTGAATGCACATAGGTTTGCAAGCCTCTCCCCATTTTTATTTCTCTCTCCTAATCCATGTCGTCCAATTACATCTTCATATCCTGTGTTGTCCACTCCAAATTTAGCATTTAGATCTCCCATCAGGATTGTGAGGTCCTTTCGTGAGCACTTCTCTATAATTGATTGCAGCCCTTTATAGAACTGATCTTTATCATCGTCGTTGCTATCATTGGTGGGTGCATAACATTGGATAACGTTCATTGTGATCCCTTGCTTCTTTGTTCTGAATGATGCTTTGATTATCCAAGGTCCATGAGATTCCCATCCCACAAGTGCATTTCGTGCTTCTTTGGACAGAATTAGAGCAACTCCCTGAGTGTGTGGAGCATTTTCCCCTTAGTGACCGGAGTAAAGCAGCATCTCTCCTGTACCTAGCCTTTGCTGTCCAGTTTGTGTCCAATGGGTTTCGCTGATTCCGAGTACTGCCAAGTTGTATCTCCGCATTTCCATTGCTATTTGGCTGGTCTTTCCTGTCTCCCACATTGTCCGGACGTTCCATGTACCTATAAAGAGTGTTGCTCTGGTTGTTAGAAGATGCATCGGTCTCGTGACTTCCTAAGAATTTCGGCTTTCATCATGAGACGTCATAATTATTCCTTCAACTCCCAGGGCAGAGTTTAAATGGTTTGAATTATTTTTTACGGTTATAGTTTTTTTTAGCGGGTTAGCTTTTCTACGGGACGGGGTCGCTAACCCCATGCCCAACCGTCCTTCTTTACCCGGGCTTGGGACCGGCAGTAACTCTAGAAGAGCTACAGGCAGTATACGTAATTTTAATCACTGCAGGTATCGACTGCGTGCAGAAATCTCGATTCATACTATCGCAGATTGTAGCTGATAAAATCTTAAAGTTTCCGCTGTTAGGTGTCGAACGAACAAATACACTAAACTCAAACTGCAATCAAAAATGGGTGGAGGCATCAAGCTAACTGAATATTAAGGTCAAGAAGAATCGCCACATTTCCGATGTGCACAGAAATAACATTTCGGCATAACCAACGCGGTTTATGATAAAAATAAACTTACCGGTATCTGACCTTGGCATGTGTCATAATATGAGACTTTAAATTTGTTGATTGAGCAAAGCGCTTATGACAGTTCTCAAAGGGACATATATAAGGACGATCACCAGTATGTATACGTACATGTGTACGTAAATTGAAATCCAATGAAAAACGCTTGCCACAGCCCTGAAAATGTTAATTTACAACCAAAATAAGGAGATAAAGGTAATTTTATCACGAATATAAAATATGGGATTATCATGAAAAATTCTAGTAGGTAACTTGAGTAAAAAATACGAACAATTTACATTGAGTCTTATTTATCATAGTCTCACCCTGACCGATGTCGTAGAGACAATGTTCGTTTCACTGAGCGTAAAAGTATGAGACATTCGTTTATGTTGTTGATGCTCGCTTGTCGATAGTTATAAGTAAAATAATAGTTAACTACAACGTAGAACCTGGACGTATATTTGTCGGTTCAAATTTCCATACCCCATTAGCACAGATAGATGAAGTTATCAACCCGAACCCCAGAATGGTAGAGGTATTAATAGTAACTGTGGTAATCGGAAAGATTAGGCATCGAAGATACGACTGGGAAAAAACATAAATTAAAGGAACGAAAGAAGTAATAAGGAATTTAGAATCTCAGGATTTAGGGAAAGGCAAAGAATAGATGCACCTGCGCCACTTCAAATGACTTCGAGTCATTTCATTAAAAGTCTGTAACCACCAGTTATGATAAAAACGTGGACCCCAACCAGGTAGTCTATCCAATTGCACGGCTAAGTCTAGTTGCCAATGAGTGTCGGTAATATACTTTCTTATGAATTATGTAGTCGGACAGAAACAAGTAGACCGCAGTACAAAATGACAACTGGCAAATATGAGTTACTACAGTCGAGAAACAATAACAAATCAATATTTGGTGACTAACTTACGCTTATTTACTTCCATATAATTCAGTAACCGGTCAGCGATTAAAGTTCGTAAGTATGACACGATTATTGTAACATTGAGGTGTGAAATACTCCTGTAGGGTTGATATTAACCCGTCTTTGCATTCACACCATGATCTGTTGAAACGTCTTTAGTACTATCTCGATTTTGGTCTGTTGTATCTACAACAATTTGGTGTAAGTTTTGCTCCGGACAATGTGAAACTTTGAGTCTAAAAAGGTGAACGGACCTAACAACTCTGAGGTTGATCAATATTTCTGAAGGACTTCCCGCCCTTGTTGGCAACATTACTGAGGTTTTCTAACCCGTTTAATAAGAATACTGAAGTGTTTTTCGCCATAACTTTACGTTTTCCATTTATTTCCAATAGTTATTTAGTTGTGTAAGATTAGTTTTGATAGCTTATTGTTCTAAGTATAGCTTGTTTCAAATATTGCCTTGAAAGAACGCAAAAACTACATGTATGATACCAAAACTCACCTCAAAATTGCATTGGAAAGGCTTTTCACCAGTATGAACTAGTTGATGTCTTTTTAATTTGCTAGATTCAACAAATGCTTTTCCGCACTCAGCACAAACATGTACCCGTGGACCATGTGTATGCAAATGCTTGCGCATAGCGGAATTGTCACGAAAAAGTTTCCCACAACCTTTATGTGGGCACGGTACAGTACGAAGCATATTACTAGAGTTTGAGGATCCGTATACAACAGTTGGATTAATATCATTAGATCCAGAGGATTCCAAACATCCTGGAGCAGGGGCTATAGTGGGTAGTTGGTTGTTCTGACATGCAACTGTTTGATGTTTTGTATTTGGACTAAGAACTGTCAAAACTGATCCACTAGGTGCGAACGTATCATTTTTAATGACACTGGCAACATTAAATCGAGGACTTGAGACAAACACTGTCTCAGATTCATCCATACTAGTTCGGATAATAGATTGTGGTAAACGCTTGAAATTTACACGAGAATGTCCTTGAAATGACTGTGAACCACCGAAACGATAAGCTGAAAAATAAAAGGTGGGGACGGAGCGCCGATATATATATAATCTTACACAAAATCCAGGCACAAGTGAGCATTAAAAACAGAACGGGTGAAACAAATACAAGGGTAACATTACGAAGGAGTGAAAAGGAAAAAAAGTTATAAACTAGGGGATATAGTCCAGTTAACAAAAAGACCGTAACTTCTTTCAGTTTAGTTTCTCTTATGAAGGATGTAAGAAGAAATAAGAGTCGGATCACCAGTGTTTTCTGAACTGAATCATGTTTAATAACCAATCAGATACTAAGTCATGATTGAACAACAGGCAAGTCCCATATAGTTTTCCTATGCACGATGCCATAATGTAAGTCAGTCAGTTACAACGTAGAACTTCGTACGTACGTACATCAGTTCGAGTTGCCATACCAAATTAGCACAGAGATGAAGTTGTCGACTCAAATCCTATAGTGGCAGAAGTAGTAAGAGTATAAACATTATGTGAAAGATTAAGGTTTGAAAATGTTATTCAAAGAGTATAATCCAGTGAAATAAATTTGGAAAGAGAAAAAGGATAGGGACATGAAGAATTCAAAAGGTTAGAATTTAGTAGAACACAAAGAGTGTATGCACCTTCGCCATTGCAAACGATTTTGAGTCATGTCATTCAAGGTCTCTAACCATCGGTTGCTATCATCTCGCGAATCCCAACCAGGTAGTCCACACCTATCAACATGGCTCAGTCCAATTGTCAGTGACTTCATGGATTTGTGCCACGTTTTGGTCTGGCCGCCCCTAGCTTTCTTCCATTCTACTCCTACACCATGGAACATTGCAAGTCTTGGTAGCCGGTGGTTGGGCATACGTTACACGTGTCCCAGCCATCTCAACTGATGAAGTTTCACTACTTCATCAATCGATTTGCCATCCTTACCTAGTACTCGTTTTCTAACAACTGCATTACTTACTCGGTGGTCCCAGGATATACGAGCAATGCTTTGAAGACACCTATGATCGAATACTAGTAGCCTACGAATATCCACTGCTCTTACCGGCCATGTTTCACTGCCATAAAGTAGAACGGAACGAACTGCTGCACAGTAAACCCGTCCTTTGGTTGCTAGACGGATATCTCGCCTGAGCCATAAATGACGAAAGTTGGTGAAAGCTAGACGAGCCTTCTGTATCCGTGCTGAGATTTCATCATACACCAGACCACAAGGGCTGATGAGACTCCCAAGATAAGTGAAGCGGTCGACACGCTCAACTACTTCACTCCCTATCATTAGTTCAGGTGTCGATGCAACCCGATCCTGAAGTAACATTTTGCACTTCGAGGGAGAGAATCGCATCCCGAACATGCCTGCATTGTTGCTTATAGTGGTCAGAAGACTCTGCATTTTGTCAGTGTCTTCACCAAATAAAACTATGTCATCGGCGTATTCTAAGTCAACAAGTGAGCCTCCTGGCAAAAGTTCAACTCCTGGAGATTGAGATGATGAGAGTGTTATCTCTAAAAGCATGTCGACGACAAAGTTAAACAAGAATGGAAAGAGTGGACAGCCCTGACGAACACCACTTGAGGTAACCACTTCTGATGACAGTTCGCCATAGGCTCTAACTCGATCAGTTGTGTTCGAGTAGAAAGCCTTTATGAGGTTAATGTACTTCCTTGGTACTCCTTCCAGTGACAAACACTGCCATAGAGCCTCACGATCAACGGGGTCAAATGCCGCCCTAAGGTCAAGAAATACTACTATTGTGGGACGTCTGAATGTATGCCTATGTTCTAGGACCTGACGTAGAGTGAATATCTGGTCTATGCAACCACGTCCAGGTCGAAAACCAGCCTGGTTTTCTCTAGTCTGCTCTTCACGAGCTTTGGTTAGGCGCCTAAGTATTATTGAAGTTAATATTTTAGATACTATATTAGTCAAAATGATTCCTCTGTGGTTGTCACAGGAGGACTATTGTCCTTTCTTATAGACTGGCACAATCAGTGATTGGGACCAGTCAGATGGAATTACGTCCAGTTCCCAGATTCTATCTAAGACCTCAGTCAGTCTCGTTGCTAGTACTGGACCACCATCTCTAAAAATCTCACGAGTAAACCTATCAGGGCCTGCTGCTTTCCCTCGCTTCAGATTTCCTATAGATTTTTCAACCTCGTAGAGAGTTGGAGGACTTACCTCAATTTGCCATTCAGGACGGCTGGGGATCGTGGGTAACTGAAGTGTGGCTGAAGGTCAGTTGAATTGATCCCTAAAGTGTTCTGCCCATCGATCCAATCTTCTGGATTGAGAATGAATGATATGTCCATCTTCAACTGATATAGTTTTGCTGATATTTGGGTTTATAATACCGATTTCTTTAACAAGTCTGAATAGCTGTCTGCTGTTACCTATTGCCCCTGTCTTTTCCATCTCTCTTGCTTTCGCTACCCACCACTGTTCACCATCATTGCGTAGGCTTCTTATTAGCCTGCGCTTAAGCTATGTTTAGAGCCAGGTGGGATGAGTTTTCGAGCATCTATCAGTGCGGTAGACGCTGCCGAGATCCATTGTTTCTCCCTAACCTTATGGTTTACCTTAATAGCGGATATCACTGCTGTTTTCACAGCTTTTCAGATGTCATTCCACGCCGCCTCGGGGTGGGCACAACTTACATGGCTGCCTAACTGTTTTTCTAGTTGTTCCCGAAATATATTCTTAGCTTGTCTATCATTAAGTAGAACCCTAAGAGGTTTCCTTGCAGTGTTTTTCCTACGTCCATTAAGACGCAGACATACGTGCTCGCACTAGAGCATGATCTGAATCTAAGCTATTTTTCCAGAATGAGCAACAGTCTTCTATCGAGCCCCTCCATCGGTGGTTGATAGCGATGTGATCTAATTGGGTCCAACGTTGGGACGAATTCGGGGTCGCCATGTCAAAAGACGCTTTTCCTTGTGCTTAAAGTTAGTATTTGCAAGAAACAGGCGGTTATCTGAGCACAGCTGCAACAGACGGTTGCCATTATCTGATCTTTCAGCCACGACACCGTAAGATACACTCAGGTGTCTTTCCCTTTCACTTAGTTTACCTACTTGAGCATCAAAGTCACCAGCCACTATTACTACATCAGAGCGCCTAGCTTTTCGGAGGTCGGAAAGCTTTCTGTAAAACTCATCCTTTACATTATCAGAGCTGCAGTCAGTGGGAGAATGGGCAGAGACGACGAAGAGGCAACGACCAGTGTCCCTATCTTTCCGAGTCTTTCCTGTTCCGTTTAGTTGGACAGCGCACAGACAACTGTCTACTGGGATCCAGTCTAAAAGAGCTAGTTTTGACATAGGACTTAATGCTATACCTACTCCAGCGAGGCCACGGAGAGCAGCATCAGGGCTTCCAGATACACGAAGCGTGTATCGAGTTGGTTCTTTATTATGACATGGTGAGGTCGAATAAATGACGCTACTCGGATCTGGTATGCGCGTTTCGGAGACGCAGCACACATCGATGGTGCGAGATTCTAAAGTCCTATCTAAGGAGGCCTGTTGTCCAATTTGACACAATGTTCGGAAATTAAGAGTTCCTACATGTAGTTTAGAGCGTGGTTTCAGGAGACCAGGAATAACGTTCCACGTACTCGAATCGTTTGCCCTAGCGGTGCGAGGTGATAAAAGGATGTGGGAAGGGTTAGTCATGGAGATAGGAGAGTTATTATTTGTAGAGGGGATTTGAATGTGACCAACTTGGTCTCATGTATTGTTACGGGCATGAGGGCTAATATTGGACGTAGAGCCTGACAAAATATACGTAACACTAGCTCATACAATCAGTGTTCTACGAAGTCAAACAGGAATATTTACCTGAAAAATAAGGTTATAAATACACAACATGGTTCAAATCACTAGTCAACTCCATCGACCGATGCCGTGTTTTAGTTTGTCCACCTCCACCTTCTTCCAACTTACTCCTACAATCATCAGTATTGCATGTCGAGGTAAGCAGCGATTGGAGGTACGTAGCACATTTTAATGGGAACAAACTAGTCATGAAGGATGAAAAGGAACCCTCTATATTGCAAATCCAGTAGTTAAGAACGTGGATCTTTTAAGCATCACAAAACAAAACATCATTAACAACCTTTGATTCAACAAAGACGTCTCCAGGTGGGAGACATTCTAAAAAATCAAAATAAACTGTCACTTTCAGGAGTACATGATGGTAACACTCAAAGTTGGAAGTGGAGATTTCTGAAGAATGCTATTAAACGTAGTAGGTTCAAATGATAGTTTGCTGTATGACCTGGCTCAAGTGGCACTCCACAATAGGAACTTTAGTGGATGATATGAATTTTGGTGCGCCTATCGGACACTCAAACAAAAAATCTCAACCAACGGAATTGAAAATCAGAAATAAGGCTAGTCAAATATTGGTATGTCCATATCCCGAAATCATGTGCTAGGATCCTATCTGTGCATGCAGGACTATAAATGAAATCAGATCTATTTTTCGGACTTGTTGCTTGCGAGTTCCAACTAGGTTAAAGGTGATTACGAAAGCCTATAATTTGAAACTACATTAGGCAGTTAAAATATTGATAAGTGCAAAAGTTGCTTTTGTCGTATTAGCTTAGATAACCAGGGATAAAATACTACTTGGAGCTGCAAAAATAAGACGTTAATATTAACCTAGTCTCCGGTCTGGGAAGCCGGGCAGTATGACAGCCCTCACACATATCAAATGTCATTTGTGTGGCGCATGTATATCTGGTGCTTCTTTGTACCGATATTTGTGTTCAAATAAATAAATGAATAGTCTCCAGAGTACAATAAGTGAACCGACACCGTCTAAGGATGTATCATTCGAAAATCGTGAGACTGTACTTACAGATGCATACAAATTCTCAGTGTATTACGATTTGGACAATAAACGTTTTAAGGGTTACTTATAACAACATTTACGAAGAACCTGAGGGAATTAATAATTTTGTATCAAAAGTTTTATCTAACGGTGTAATGATGTGTAATAACGAGGGACGCCAAGATGTATACACAAATTGGTAAACAATTTTAAAAATTTTACTTTGAGGAATCAATCGAGTTCCCATTGTTCCACTGGCACCCAAGGGGAAATGGCGCCGATAACGTGGTTGACCATGCACGATATGAATTTGTTTGTGACCAGCAGACGAAGAGTATCGGCGATTTATCAAAAAGCTTTTCCCATTAAAACTTTCAACTGCGTTGCCATATACGACGTATGGCAGATTGCCTATATACAGATAGAAAATATGTGGACTACTTACTCAAATCAGTTTCAGGGTCAACTTTTATTGGTGGATGGGTGTATGGAAGTTTAGAACGTGAGTACTTTATATTTTGTGCCCCATCGTCAGGATCTGAAGGCTCACGATTGTCTAGTTCTTGTTTAGTTAAGTTAATGTGCCGATTTTTCGTCTTTTTCCGCTTTAGATTGGCACGTTCATTAGAGGAGTCGTTAGATTCATCCGCTGTAGCTATAGTGGAATCACATACAGGTACACCTTCCGGGCTGTTACTTGCGTCATTTCCAATAACTTCTTCCCTTACACCGAGAAGGTCATTAGGATCCATTAAAAATAGATCGCCGTAAGGATCACGACCAACAACACCAGGACATCCGTTGTCGAAACCGATCTCAGTTAATTCACCCGAAAGTGTTTCAGGTACAGAATCAAAAACATCACTCTTCAGAAGACTTTCTTCGTCTTCAAAATACTCCTGCTTAACAGCTGAGTCATTCAATAAGACTTCAGACATCGCAATTCCTCAGTGCGAAAACTATCATAAGGAATCCGTCGAATCCAAAAGGTCCGCGGAGCTGTTGGTCGTTGCACGAGAGAAGTTTAAAACAAAACTTCGTTTGTACCGGAATTAACACTAACCACCTTCACAATCTAAGCTACATGCCTCAAGAAACACATTTGTAGTTCCACGATCTGTCCTCGATATAGACTGAACACTTCAGCATGTATGGTTCAAATCGGAGTATTGTTAATTTTTTTCACTGAAATCCGAACCTACTGAATTCAAAAAGTTTTTGTGCTTGTGTATTAGTGGGTATACTCAAGAACATCTCCTCAACAAAGTATCTAGTATTTTAACTCAAATAATTCAATTTTATTCTTAATATCTAACAACTTCAGTCCCTTATTCGAGTATCTTTACCAGTTGATTTTTCTGTCTACGCAATATTTAACTTTTTGGAATTAAATTGACTAAAGCCTGGACTACAAACAGTTGAACTACTCCAGAAGCTTTCCTAGGGCTACTGCCGTTTCCAAGTACACACAAACGAGGACAACCTTGCAATAAATGATAATCAAAATGAACAAATTAAACCATTTAAACTCTGTCCTCCGAGTTCAAGGAGGAATTATAACGTTTCATAGTGAAAACCGAGATTCTTCAGTGGTGACGATGTAAGTGCTCCTCCAAACAATCGGAGCAACCATGATTATTGATTTATGGAACGTCCAGACAATGTGCGAGACCGAGAGGACCAATCAATTGGATGCTGAAATAAGGAGATGCAACTTGGTGATACTCGAAATCAGTAAAACCTATCATGCAGAAGATGAACAGTAAAAGATAGATTCGGGGGAGATCCTGTTTTGCTCTAATCACGAAGAGGAATATGCCCCACACACTCAGGGAGTTGCTCTGATGCTTTCCAAAGAAGCACGTTAAATACTAATAAGTTGGGAATACTATTGACCCAAAACCATCGAAGCATCCTTCGAAACAAAGAAGGAGGGAAGTACAATGAATACTGTCCTATTTTATGCACCCATCAATGATAACAATGACGGCAAAAACGATCAGTTTTGTGAGAGGCTGCATTCGGTCATAGCGAAGTACTCAGGAAAGGACCCGACAATTCTGAAGGGAGACATAAGCGCCAAGATCGGAACGGACAACAACAGATATGGAGAAATTGTAGTGACCTAATTTTATGAAGAGAATGAGATTAACATAATGGAAACAATTATTATTATAACCGACTGTACCAGTGACTGTTTTATTGTATCTATTTGTTCAAGTTTACCAAAAAACACACTTTACCGTTGTTTGTGTCCTTACACGAACTCTCGTACGCCCAGTAGTCTCGCTTGTGGATTTTGGAACGATCTCGGTATTATTTCGATACTACGAGATCGCCGGAGAATGCATTTTACTACAAACTTCAACTGCCTTCAGATATTTGACCTTCGGAAGGGTCTAGCCTGGCAACTGGCTCGTGGTTTTCCTGTAGCGGCGGTCATAGCCAACCGTGACTCGATGCCTACCACATTATCATGGGATGACATGGACTGAGAGAGAGAGAAAAAACATTAAACAGAGTGGATATCGAAGGAACGCACAGAGACCTACGTATAGATGTCACTCCACCAACGTTCGAAGGAATCGGAATGGTTATCAGACGAACCTGACAATATACCAGCTGAAGCACCGAAAATAAACATATATGTTACTGCAAAGATGATGCACACACTATTGAGGAAGGACAAGTGCCACATGCAGAGTGGAATGAAGGACACCGCATCAATATACCTAAAAAGGAGATCTGAGCAAGTTTAGGAACTAAAGAGGTATCACAACACTATCGATACCAAATAAAGTTTTTAACAGTGGTGCTGAACTGCATCAAACATTCAGTAGACGCCCAACTTCTTTTACAACAAGCTGGAACCCGTAAGGATCGGTCGCACACAAACCAAATTGCGAAACTACGGATCATCGTTGAACAATCAATTGCATAGGCCTGGTCAACATATATCAACTTCATTGGCCATGAGGCGTTTGACAGTGTGGACATGTCAGTCATAACGTAGAACTTCGTATTTACATACATCGGTTCGAGTTGCCATAACACAATAACATAGAAAAGTAGTTGTCGATTCAAACCCCGAAGTGGTAGTAAGAGTATAAGCAGTAATCCGAAAGATTAGGGTTCGAAGATGTTATTCAAAGAATATAATCCAGCGAAATGAATTTGGAAATAGAAAAACATAGAGACATGAAGAATTAGGAAGACCAGAATTTCGGAGAACACAAAGAGTGTATGCACCTTCGCCATCGCTAACGATTTTGAGTCATGTCATTTACGGTCTCTAACCATCGGTTGCTATCATCTCGTGGATACAACCAGGACCTTATGGAAACTTCTTCGACACTATGGAGTTCCTGAGAAGATTTTCAACATTATCCGGGACTCATACGACGGACTACAGTGAAAAGTCGTGCATGGACGACAGCTGACAGATGCATTCCCAGTAAAGACCGGAGTCAAACAGGGCTGCTTACTATCCCTTTTCTTCTTCCTTCTGGTAGTTGACTGGATTATGAAGACCTCGACATCTGAAGGGAAGCACGGTATACAATGGACATCTCAGAATCAATTAGACGATTAGAACTTCGCAGACGACCTGGATCTACTATTTCATACACATCAACAAATGCAGGTCAAGATAAACAATGTAGCAGTAGCCTCTGAATCAGTAGGCCTCAACATACACAAAGGAAGAAGCAACCTTCACGAGCACAACACGGAGAATATCAACCCAATCACACTTAATAGAGGAACTCCAGAAGAGGTGGAGACATTCACGCACCTGGGAAGCATCATTGATGAACAAGGAGAATCTGATGCAGATGTAAAGGCGAGGATCGGCAAAACAAGGAGCGCATTCCTACAATCGAAGAACGTATAGAACTCAAAACAACTGTCAACCAACATCAAAGTGACAATTTTCAGTGCGAACGTCAAGACAGTTCTACTGTACGGAGCTGATACTTCGAGAACTACCATAACTATTATCAAAAATGTACAAATATTTATAGAAAATTGTTTACACAAGATACTCAATATCCGTTGATCGGATGTCATCAGCAACAGCCTTCGGTGGGAGAGGACAAACCAGCTTCCAACTGAAAAGGAAATTAGGAAAAGACGTTGGAAGTGAATAGGACGAACATTGGGGAAATTATCAGAGTGCACCACTAAGCAAGCCCTAACTTGGAATCCTGAAGGGAAGCAGAAAAGAGGAAGGCCAAAGAACACATTAGGGAAATAGAAGCAGATATGAAAAGGATTACCCAGGACAGGGTTGGATGGAGAATGTTGGTGGGCAGCCTGTGCTCCTCCAAGAAGGGGTAACAGGCATAAGTCACTCATAAGTAGCTTTTGAATCAACGCAAAACTATTTCGATGTCTTTTCGTTGATTGACAACCAGTTGGTTTGACTGATCGGTGTAGTTGCTATATTTAAGACTGTTTAAATAGCAGCCTTATTTTCGTCCGTGTTTAGTGACGAAGCTGGTCTTGTCAATGTAAATATGCGTTATCAACTGAAACATATTATTACATATTGGTGGACGTGTGACACACAATTAGCAGTTTGAATTCAGTCGATCTTGAGTGAATTTAATAGTAAGTTATGGGAAGATTTGTGGTATGAAACGCCCCAACGATTCATCAATATAAATGGGTTTCAGAATATCAAATGGCTTTGAAGTCAAGTCTTTATGCATTCTTAGTAAGAAACACATGAATCGTTTGATATTGCAAATAATTTGTTTTAATTTTTCTGTAATGATATAGTTACTTCGACCAACCAAGATTTTTATCATGACAATTTAAAAGCAGTTGTAATGAATTATATATCTAATAGGGTAGAAATAAAAGTTAGAATCGAGAAACATCAGACGTCTCTAAACTCCACCTAAATCATTATAGAATTTGACGGGTCAGTGGAACTCGATTGAAGGAAAAACAATATTTCATGAACAGCTAGATGCGCAAATACTAACACATACGGTAAAGAATCCAAACCTGATAAATTAACGTAAAAAGGTGGTCTGAATGAAATAAATGGAGTATTTAACAAGACTGTATTACAGAAAAATATAATTTATTGGGAGAAAGAATGAAAATTACTAAAGTGCAAAAATAATTTTGGAAAAACAAACAAAATTATTGTCGGAAATATTGCAAAAAAGTAATAAAAATGCATTTTTTGGATAACACTGGTAACAGGGAGTGAATGTAGAAATGAGCTTTTATTGTGTAAAAACACTAGTTTCATACAAATCACATATTTAACAAAAAAAGTCAGTAGTTTTTACACAAGAAACCTATATGACAAAAAAATTCCTTATTTGAGTAGAACAAATAACAATAAAACTGAAAACACTCAATTCTAGGCCATCATAAAGAACCTGAAAGTGGAGATTCCAACATCAAAAATTTGAGGAAACAATCAAAAGAATGCCTGACAAGAAATTTTAAAACCTATAGAGAGTTCACATTCATTGCTGCTTTTCCAGCTTGCTGCAACAAGTCTCGCGATGTAAGCATACACGATGTAGCAATAAGTAGATTCCATCTTCTCCGTTTAGCAACAAATCTAAGAGCTGCAACTTCACCATATGTACAACCGCCAGGAAATGCTACGACAATAGGTTGATCAGTGCTTACAAGAGGTAAAGGATGTGGAGGTGGGGCATTTTGACGGTTCTTCTTAAAAAATATATCATGCTGATACCCTGCAGCTGTTAATGTTGGATCACAGAGATTAACGAGACCCAAATTTGAAGCAACTTATGAAATAAAAAAAGAAAATCCTTTAACTTGATTTACAGAAATTTCCTTATTTACAGTCTCTAGAAAATAATAATATTTCAATAGTTGAAGTTTTGACAGTTAGTTATGCATAATGTATTAGAATAATGATATGATCATAAATCCATGATTATGATTAGTGTACAAAATACATGTATCATAGAATCAGAAAATCACGTACTATCGAAGGTAACTAATGAGTAAAGAAATTCAGTTTAGGAAATTGTATTCACTTAAATAGTATTTTTACAATAATAATAATGATAAGACAACTAAACTATGAGAAGTGAAAATTGAGGTTAATAGTTGTTTCACAGATATCTCAGTCGATTATCAAATTATGTAAGTGAAGTAAAAACTTCAATGCAGTAGAATTATTCTCTATGAAGTAGTCTCTGAATTAAAAAGATTAATGTGTGCTTAATTTCTAGTTGAATATTTTTCTGAAATAGAGAAAATCAACAGTAAACTGATGTGAAGATTTCGAGAAAAGCTCTCTCTCTCTCTCTAACAAACCAGCGGAGAAGAATCTCAGGAACGTTGTTTTTGAGAAACATAGTCAAGTGTTCACGGAATAACTAGGAGAATGCAAAAAGGCAGAAGCATTACTGATTCTTAGACCGGGAGCCACCCCTGTTTTTAGACCAAAACGTCCGGCACTTTATGCAGCGCTACCCTATGCCGTTACCAGAGGACTTATTTGTGAAAGTGAATGGGGTGGGGAGTACTTTGCAAAACTGGACCTATCAGAAGCTTATCAACAGATTCCAGTAGCCGAAGAGTGAAGCATTATCAGACAATAAACACGCATAAAGGTTTGTTCCGATATAACAGACCTCCTTTTGGAGTAAAGACCACCCCTTCAATCTTCCAACAAGTTATGGACATTATGCTGCAAGATATTCCTGGTACTGCGGCCTATCTCGATGATATACTAATCATAGGTACGGATTATGCTGAATTGGAAAATAAGGTGGATATGGTTTTCAGACGTATAGCGGATTATTGTTTCAGATTACGTGCTGAGAAATGTGATTTCTACACGGAGCAAATTGTCTATTCGGGATTCATAATCTACAAAAACGGAAGAAGGCCTGATTCAGAAAATGTCGAGGCTATCAAAACCATGCCTCCACCGATAGATGTATCAACCTTACGTTCCTTCTTGGGAATAGTTAGTCATTATGGTACTTTTCTTTCAGATCTGCATTGTCTCCGTGCCCTTTTGAATTTGTTACTAAAAAAGGCTAGCAAATAGGTTTGGTCGACAGAATGACAAGAAGCATTCTTAAGACTAAAAAGATCGTATCATCAAACCTTCTGCTTACACACTATGATCCAGGTCTTCTAATTGTGGTCGCAGCAGATGCGTCAAATTACGAAATAGGAGCAGTGATTTCACATACCTACCCTGACGGATCTGAGAAGGCAACTTCTCACGCTACACGACCGCTGACTACGACAGAAAGGAACTACAGTCAGGTAGAGAAAGAAGCCCTATCTATTATATTCGCTGTAAAAAGTTCCACGAGATGCTATTTGGCAGACAGTTTACCTTATTAACAGACCATAAACCGCTAATGACAGTTTTTGGATCCAACAAGGGTACCCCTGTATACACAGTGAACCATCTACAGCGATGGGCAACTACACTGATGGGCTATGGTCTCGAGATAAAGCAACAACCGACAACGGATTTTGGACAAGTAGATGCCCTCTCAAGATTAGTTGGTTCCCATACAAAACAAGAAGAGGTACTTGTAGCTGCCGTAGATGTTGAGGCTGAGGTTCGCACAGTGTTGGCAGACTCAGTTTCCGAACTACCGATCACATTTGAAGTCATTAAAGAAGCTAGCGAAAACGATATTGAGTTGAAGATTGTTCGCCACTGTATACTCAACAAGTGGCCTTCATCTAGACTACACGGAGAGCTCTTACAATATTTTCGTCGACGATATTCACTGACATTTGTCGATTTGTGCATTATGTTTGGCCACCGTATCGTTGTCTCCAGAAATCTTCGACACCAAGTCCTTAAACAGTTCCAGAGTGGGCACCTGAGGATAAGTAAAATGAAGTCACTGGCTCGAAGCTACGCATACTGGCCATCAATGGACCATGATATAAAATAAAAGTATCGCAGTTGTTGGTCCTGTTTAGGGGCCGCAACGAACCCGACTACAGCAGAACCACAACCATGGACAAAACCAGACGGACCCTGACAAAGAATACACGCTAATTTCACCGGTCCAATACAAGACAGAAATCACTTGTTTGTTGTCGATGCTTTCACAAAATAGCCGGAAGTATATGACATATCGAAAACGACGTCAGAGAGTACAATAAGAAATTGTCAGGATTGTTTGAATGCTTTGGGGTTCTGGTGATCATGGTAACTGACAACGGCACTCAGTTTATGTCATCTGCTTTTAGACGGTTTTGCTGTGAAAATGGAATATCGCATCTACAGCCTCCTCCGTCCCATCCACATTCTAATGGCCAAGCAGAAAGATACGTGGATACAATAAAAAGAGCTATGGTCAAAGAGGGAGGAGAGAGTATTCCAGAACAAGTGATCGGTAAATTCTTAATGTCTAACAGAGTTATCCCCGATCCGGCAGTGCTAGAAGGAAAGTCAGCAGCTGAGTGCATGTTCGTAAAGAAAATTCGGACAGTCTTTTACAGTATGTTACCGTCCAGAAAGACAAATAAGCCTCAGAATGAGTATCGGATGGTCACTCGCAGCTTCCAGGTGGGGGAAAGGGTACCTGTCAAGTCTTATCCAGGTAATAGGAAGTGGAAATCAGGTGTCATAGAACGTCGGATCGGAAATGTACTGTATTTAATCCGGAGAAATGTCGGGACGTGTATAAGACTTATAAATCAAGTTCAAAGGGATGACAGGACATTGATCCCACAAAGCCGACTCCCGTTTGAAATGCTCGTGTATTCATCTCAAAAAATACCTAAGGAGAACGAATGTAAAAGATATGAAAGAAGAAAGGGCAAAGCAACACTGTGCGAGGAATTCGGTAACTAAGTTTCAGGCGGACCCGAGAAAAAAGTCTTACACAAGAGACTTTAAAGAGAGGAGGTGTGAGGACGGTCCACGGGTGAACTTGAGGAAGTTCTAAGAGGCTCAGAAAGAGCCGAAGATATTCCATCTAATCATCTTTTGGAAAAATATTCCATATTTGACACTGTTTTTAATAGCATTCATTTCACTTGTCTTCTCATTTGCGATTTGGAGGGTCCTAGCGTTCGAGTGCTGAAGTTGTACTCGGAATATTAAGAATCTAAGCTTTATATATAACAACTGACGACGATGGGATTCTTGGGGAGAATGAAGTTGGTGTAGCGTTCAAGTTCAGCTGTGCCAAGTTTGCGTAGCAGTACTCTGACGTTTAATGTATAATTAAATTTTCCTAGGTCGACCTTCAATGCATTTTTGAATCACTTGGACTACGATTCAAACCATCAAAATGAAATTCATGGATAGAATTAATGATTTGGTCGACATGGGATTTCAATGTATCGTCTGTTAGCCCCTTTTCATTTAGGCTCATTTACTGAATTAAAACTTCTAGAATACGAATCTGGAACCATTTGTAACGTTTTTTTGACGCTACAGCAAAGCTCCAACTTGTTCAAACGTAATTGATATCTCGATAAGTTCACCTCCTCGCCAGTTATTAGGTATAGAGCACAGACTCTTGATATTCCGAGTACAAATTCAGCACACGAACGCTAGGACACTCCAAATCGCAAACGAGAAGACAAGTGAAAGGAATGCTATTACAAACAGTGTCAAATATGGTACAAAACTCTCAGGCATTTATAGTTTTTAGTACAAACGAAATCATCAAAATATTCATCCAATTTGCATACAGGGGTTTCTAGCATTTTTTTCTCAATAGGGAAGCTACACGTAGAGATTCTGGAATATTTTTCCAAAAGATGATTAGATGGAATATCTTCGGCTCTTTCTGAGCTTCTTAGAGCTTCCTCGAGTTCACCCGTGGACCGTCGTCACACCGATGGAATAAAATGATATAGTAAGAATGGATCTGTACTGAAGATGATACATGAATTCAGTCAGTCAGTCAGTCACAACGTAGAACTTCGTACGTACGTACATCAGTTCGAGTTGCCATACCAAATTAGCACAGAGATGAAGTTGTCGACTCAAATCCTATAGTGGCAGAAGTAGTAAGAGTATAAACATTATGTGAAAGATTAAGGTTTGAAAATGTTATTCAAAGAGTATAATCCAGTGAAATAAATTTGGAAAGAGAAAAAGGATAGGGACATGAAGAATTCAAAAGGTTAGAATTTAGTAGAACACAAAGAGTGTATGCACCTTCGCCATTGCAAACGATTTTGAGTCATGTCATTCAAGGTCTCTAACCATCGGTTGCTATCATCTCGCGAATCCCAACCAGGTAGTCCACACCTATCAACATGGCTCAGTCCAATTGTCAGTGACTTCATGGATTTGTGCCACGTTTTGGTCTGGCCGCCCCTAGCTTTCTTCCATCCTACTCCTACACCATGGAACATTGCAAGTCTTGGTAGCCGGTGGTTGGGCATACGTTACACGTGTCCCAGCCATCTCAACTGATGAAGTTTCACTACTTCATCAATCGATTTGCCATCCTTACCTAGTACTCGTTTTCTAACAACTGCATTACTTACTCGGTGGTCCCAGGATATACGAGCAATGCTTTGAAGACACCTATGATCGAATACTAGTAGCCTACGAATATCCACTGCTCTTACCGGCCATGTTTCACTGCCATAAAGTAGAACGGAACGAACTGCTGCACAGTAAACCCGTCCTTTGGTTGCTAGACGGATATCTCGCCTGAGCCATAAATGACGAAAGTTGGTGAAAGCTAGACGAGCCTTCTGTATCCGTGCTGAGATTTCATCATACACCAGACCACAAGGGCTGATGAGACTCCCAAGATAAGTGAAGCGGTCGACACGCTCAACTACTTCACTCCCTATCATTAGTTCAGGTGTCGATGCAACCCGATCCTGAAGTAACATTTTGCACTTCGAGGGAGAGAATCGCATCCCGAACATGCCTGCATTGTTGCTTATAGTGGTCAGAAGACTCTGCATTTTGTCAGTGTCTTCACCAAATAAAACTATGTCATCGGCGTATTCTAAGTCAACAAGTGAGCCTCCTGGCAAAAGTTCAACTCCTGGAGATTGAGATGATGAGAGTGTTATCTCTAAAAGCATGTCGACGACAAAGTTAAACAAGAATGGAAAGAGTGGACAGCCCTGACGAACACCACTTGAGGTAACCACTTCTGATGACAGTTCGCCATAGGCTCTAACTCGATCAGTTGTGTTCGAGTAGAAAGCCTTTATGAGGTTAATGTACTTCCTTGGTACTCCTTCCAGTGACAAACACTGCCATAGAGCCTCACGATCAACGGGGTCAAATGCCGCCCTAAGGTCAAGAAATACTACTATTGTGGGACGTCTGAATGTATGCCTATGTTCTAGGACCTGACGTAGAGTGAATATCTGGTCTATGCAACCACGTCCAGGTCGAAAACCAGCCTGGTTTTCTCTAGTCTGCTCTTCACGAGCTTTGGTTAGGCGCCTAAGTATTATTGAAGTTAATATTTTAGATACTATATTAGTCAAAATGATTCCTCTGTGGTTGTCACAGGAGGACTATTGTCCTTTCTTATAGACTGGCACAATCAGTGATTGGGACCAGTCAGATGGAATTACGTCCAGTTCCCAGATTCTATCTAAGACCTCAGTCAGTCTCGTTGCTAGTACTGGACCACCATCTCTAAAAATCTCACGAGTAAACCTATCAGGGCCTGCTGCTTTCCCTCGCTTCAGATTTCCTATAGATTTTTCAACCTCGTAGAGAGTTGGAGGACTTACCTCAATTTGCCATTCAGGACGGCTGGGGATCGTGGGTAACTGAAGTGTGGCTGAAGGTCAGTTGAATTGATCCCTAAAGTGTTCTGCCCATCGATCCAATCTTCTGGATTGAGAATGAATGATATGTCCATCTTCAACTGATATAGTTTTGCTGATATTTGGGTTTATAATACCGATTTCTTTAACAAGTCTGAATAGCTGTCTGCTGTTACCTATTGCCCCTGTCTTTTCCATCTCTCTTGCTTTCGCTACCCACCACTGTTCACCATCATTGCGTAGGCTTCTTATTAGCCTGCGCTTAAGCTATGTTTAGAGCCAGGTGGGATGAGTTTTCGAGCATCTATCAGTGCGGTAGACGCTGCCGAGATCCATTGTTTCTCCCTAACCTTATGGTTTACCTTAATAGCGGATATCACTGCTGTTTTCACAGCTTTTCAGATGTCATTCCACGCCGCCTCGGGGTGGGCACAACTTACATGGCTGCCTAACTGTTTTTCTAGTTGTTCCCGAAATATATTCTTAGCTTGTCTATCATTAAGTAGAACCCTAAGAGGTTTCCTTGCAGTGTTTTTCCTACGTCCTAAGGGTATGTGGGCTAATATCACTTCACGGCTGCCCACACCGTGGAAGGGTATTGCTTGAGGGACCTGAAAAAGAAGTCGGATCAGTGTTGGTCTGAACGACCTGGGAGCGTGACCGCAGTGCCCAAGGGACAACTGCTTGAGGCCGGTCACGCACGACCTTTTTGTGGGAAATTTTTGACGTGTTAGCTTCGTTCTTCAAAGGACCTTACCGCCGGAGACGGAAATCCGTGGGATAAGGCGAGGTGTGCATTTTTAGGATCGACCTTTTCTAACCACACTCCTCCTTTTGGGAAGGCAGCATCGCTGTCATGCTGGTTGTCTGAAGGAAACGCCTTACTGCCGTAACACCTCTGTACAGCCGGCAGTACGACTTCGCCTTCGGACCATGGGATTGCTGCTTTCAGTCTTACCGCTCTTCAACCGACCTGTCTGGCATGGTAGGACCTTGAGGAACGATTGTTCCAGCCAGCATAGCTCGACTGGTTCATCACGATAGGCAAGCCCGACCGCCACGTCAAGGTGGCAGCAACGGTCGGGTGATACATGAATGAATGATAAATGCAATTGTCACTCCATAAACCTTGTGCTACTGACTAGTAGAAATATGAAATGATATCGTCTGACCTATGACTGTGAAGATTTATCATCTATTAAAAATAAAACTCTTAACATATACATAATATAAATATTGGTATGAGAGGGTGCACCTAATACATATGGGCCACTCAGATATCATTGATTTGTGTGAGGGCTGTGATACTGCCCGGGTGCTCAAACCGACAATAAAAATGGAAAATAATTGTAAAATTTTCTTTGATTGCCCTAATTGCAAAATAAAACGTTTCAATAAAAATCTTCAAACTACCACAACAGTACAAGCCCAAAGTTGAGGTAGAGGATTTGTTATCTTAGTTATCACCTAACAGTTTGGAAATGTTGATTTCTAATTTAATTAGTTAAGAATATGAGACTTATATAATATCAAGGAACTTTCTCTTTATAATCGTCACTAGAAGAAACATACCTTCAGATGGGAGACCCATTCGTTTAAGTGCTTCAATTAATTGTGGCTGAGCAATTAGTTCAAAGTCTGAATGATTTTGCTCAGCAGCGGAAGAGTTTGATTTAACAGATTGAAATTTCGAGTCTAAAAGACCAGCTGACCAAACAGATTCTAAAAGTCGAACAACTAAAGGGCAATGTTGACCAGAATAAACATATGTAGGTGAAATAACCGTACGATCAACATGTCTATTGGCCTGTTTCCAATTGCTCAACTGTAACAAATGATGTAGATAGCTAAAGGTAAAAAAAGTATTTAAAAAATATTTAATATCAGAAGGGGTTTGTGTGGATATGATAGTAATTTTAATAGTTGAGATTATGAGTCAATTGAAGCTAGAAAACCATGGAGAACCTGGAAGCACTGGACGACCGTTCCGTCCTAATGTGGGACTCCTCAGCAGTGCGCATCCATGTGCATTCAAAAAATTGTTTATAGGAGGCACAATATTTCCACACAAACGCATACACAAAGCTACATGGATCTCACCAGATCACACCACAGAGAACCAGGTAGCTCATATTTGTATCAATAAAAAATTCAGAAGGTCAATGGAAGATGTGAGAACCCGGAGAGGAGCTGACATAGCTTCAGATCACCACCTGGCTATGGCCAAGATGAAACTGGCACTAAAGAAACAATGAATAACTGGTGTAACAACATTACAAAGGTTCAATCCAGCCTTGGTTCGAGACACTAATAAACTCAACCAATTCAAGATAATTCTCAGCAACAGGTTCCAAGCACTACAGGATCTACAGAAAGAAGAAACTAAGATGGAGGACAACTGGAAAGGGATAAAAGAAGAATTAACTTCAGTAAGTCAGGAGGTGCTGGACGAAAAGAAGCATCACAATAAGGAATGGATCTCTATAGGAACCCTGGACAAGATTGAAGAAAGGAAGAACAAGAAAATAGCAATTAACAACAGTCGAACACATGCAGAGAAAGTCAAGTCACAAGCAAACTACATAGAAGCAAATAAGCAAGTGAAGAAGATCATTAAAGCTGACAAGCAGAAATACATGGGAGAACTAGAAACGACGGCGGGAAAAGCTGTAAGAGAAGGGAATATGAAACAACTATATGATACAACGAAGAAAGTAGCAGGGAAATATAGTAGACCAGAGAGACCAGTCAAGGACAAAGAAGGAAAGACATTCACGGAGATTCAAGAACAGAGGGAAATATGGGCATAATACTTCGAGGAACTGCTGAACAGACCAGCACTATTGAATCTACCGGACATCGAAGCAGCACACACAAACCTTCCCATAGATCTCACTCCACCAACGGTTGAATAACTCAAGATGGCCATAAGACAAATCAAGAACGGGAAAACAGCAGGACCTGACAATATACCAGCAGAAGCACTGAAGTCAGACATTGAAATAACTTCAAACGTGCTTCATGTTATATCCTAGTGAAGACGTAAGTACAGGTAACTTCCAGGACCTATTAATGGACTATTATTCTATATATATTCTTGTGGTTTAACTATTGAGTAATTAGATTATGTATATCTATATTCATCTTATTATAAGCTTCATTTTTATCTATGAATTATTATTATAACGGATTGCTGTCCCTAAATTATAATCAGTTTATTGATTATTGTATCCCACGTTCACAGCCACATTTGGCTTGATCTTGTACAAATATTATTTTCTATTTTAGGATGTGATGAGGTCTGTCTGTCTGTTTAGTATATAAAGCGAGTACGCTTGTAATAAATGATTCGCATAGCAGAAGATGCAATTTGTGTTCTGGACTCAATTGGAAGGGCTGGTCGAATGTCGTTGATTTGTCACAGTGTTAAGATTAGACAAGTAGTATTTCGCATGTGAATAATTCACGTATAGAAAGCCGGACATAATACCACAACAAATTAGCTTACGGCCTTCTTTATTTTTTAAATTCATAACACTTTACCTTCTATTCAAGAAGATTTGGGAGGAAGAACAAGTGCTAACGGACTGGAAAGAAGGATACCTCGTCAATATACTTAATAAAGGAGATCTGAGCAAGTGTCAGAATTAAAGGCATCACACTACTGTCAGTGCCAGGAAAAGTATTTAACAGAGTGTTGCTGAACCAGATGAGAGATTCAGTAGATGTCCGGCTTCGAGATCAACAGGTTGGATTCCGTAATGATTGGTTATGCACAGACCAAATCACTACACTATGGATCATTGTTGAACAATCCATTGAATTGGACTTGTCAACATATATCAACTTCGTTGACTATGAAGGAATCGGAATGGTTATCAGACGAACCTGACAATATACCAGCTGAAGCACCGAAAATAAACATACATGTTACTGCAAAGATGATGCACACACTATTGAGGAAGGACAAGTGCCACATGCAGAGTGGAATGAAGGACACCGCATCAATATACCTAAAAAGGAGATCTGAGCAAGTTTAGGAACTAAAGAGGTATCACAACACTATCGATACCAAATAAAGTTTTTAACAGTGGTGCTGAACTGCATCAAACATTCAGTAGACGCCCAACTTCTTTTACAACAAGCTGGAACCCGTAAGGATCGGTCGCACACAAACCAAATTGCGAAACTACGGATCATCGTTGAACAATCAATTGCATAGGCCTGGTCAACATATATCAACTTCATTGGCCATGAGGCGTTTGACAGTGTGGACATGTCAGTCATAACGTAGAACTTCGTATTTACATACATCGGTTCGAGTTGCCATAACACAATAACATAGAAAAGTAGTTGTCGATTCAAACCCCGAAGTGGTAGTAAGAGTATAAGCAGTAATCCGAAAGATTAGGGTTCGAAGATGTTATTCAAAGAATATAATCCAGCGAAATGAATTTGGAAATAGAAAAACATAGAGACATGAAGAATTAGGAAGACCAGAATTTCGGAGAACACAAAGAGTGTATGCACCTTCGCCATCGCTAACGATTTTGAGTCATGTCATTTACGGTCTCTAACCATCGGTTGCTATCATCTCGTGGATACAACCAGGACCTTATGGAAACTTCTTCGACACTATGGAGTTCCTGAGAAGATTTTCAACATTATCCGGGACTCATACGACGGACTACAGTGAAAAGTCGTGCATGGACGACAGCTGACAGATGCATTCCCAGTAAAGACCGGAGTCAAACAGGGCTGCTTACTATCCCTTTTCTTCTTCCTTCTGGTAGTTGACTGGATTATGAAGACCTCGACATCTGAAGGGAAGCACGGTATACAATGGACATCTCAGAATCAATTAGACGATTAGAACTTCGCAGACGACCTGGATCTACTATTTCATACACATCAACAAATGCAGGTCAAGATAAACAATGTAGCAGTAGCCTCTGAATCAGTAGGCCTCAACATACACAAAGGAAGAAGCAACCTTCACGAGCACAACACGGAGAATATCAACCCAATCACACTTAATAGAGGAACTCCAGAAGAGGTGGAGACATTCACGCACCTGGGAAGCATCATTGATGAACAAGGAGAATCTGATGCAGATGTAAAGGCGAGGATCGGCAAAACAAGGAGCGCATTCCTACAATCGAAGAACGTATAGAACTCAAAACAACTGTCAACCAACATCAAAGTGACAATTTTCAGTGCGAACGTCAAGACAGTTCTACTGTACGGAGCTGATACTTCGAGAACTACCATAACTATTATCAAAAATGTACAAATATTTATAGAAAATTGTTTACACAAGATACTCAATATCCGTTGATCGGATGTCATCAGCAACAGCCTTCGGTGGGAGAGGACAAACCAGCTTCCAACTGAAAAGGAAATTAGGAAAAGACGTTGGAAGTGAATAGGACGAACATTGGGGAAATTATCAGAGTGCACCACTAAGCAAGCCCTAACTTGGAATCCTGAAGGGAAGCAGAAAAGAGGAAGGCCAAAGAACACATTAGGGAAATAGAAGCAGATATGAAAAGGATGAATAACAACTGGAAAGGATTGCCCAGGACAGGGTTGGGTGGAGAATGTTGGTGGGCAGCCTGTGCTCCTCCACGAGGGGTAACAGGCGTAAGTAAGTAAGTCATTAGATGGAAAGATTCGCAAGCATTACATCATATAATTAGAATCAATTACGTAATTTCGTTGCATAAACACCAGTAAATTCAGAAAAAAAAACTTCCTATGTATCAAATGAGACTAAATTGTGATTGGTTACCGAGTGAAGACAGACGTCCGGCTGTAATAAACATACAGATCATTTTTAAACATTAAAAGGTTGATTTCTACACGGGTTTCACCGTGTTGATTACTTGCGAATTGTACTAATAAACTATTGTCTACTTTAATCTGGTTCTCAATTGTTGGTCGGATAATAAATGTCTGAGTCACTTATATCGTTAAATACTGGACCTATGGCGTTGTTGAGTTCTCTGAACTAGATAGTTGAGTTGTGAGTCTAATCCCTTGATCAATATTATATCGTATTATCTAGTGTGCTAGTGATAAGATCACATGAGCAAACAATGGTTTATTTTGTCGTAAGCTAATCACAATCTTCATCAAAATATTTCAGTTGATAATTTACACATGAAGGCTTGCATGTTTCCACGGAAGTGGGACACCATAATAATTAACTACAACAAAGTCAACTTACAAGTTCAGTTAAATTTTGTTGTAAAGGTGGTGTACATCTAAACAACACAAAAATGACTGAGTCTTTAGTCTTTACAAAAACGATCAGAGTATTGGCGTTTCCGATTGACCTACAGTAAATGCTATTGTTTACGAACGATTGAAGTTCCTTTTGATACGGTGAAAAAGATTGGCTCAGACCGGTGGTCTGTCAAATAACAACATCTTAAAGTTAGTAATCCGTACGCTAATAGAGATACAAAAGACAAGATTTACCGGATATACTCCGTACAGAAGTCAAAAACTGAAAAGGAACAACTTTATCGATCACCTTGGGACAGATAACAAAAATAGTAAATTAAAAATGACAACAACCAATGGTACTGCAGAACTGAATTAGAAAATGTCATCAACAATATCTTTTAGAGAAAGAACTACCATGTAATAAATAAAAGTTAGATAACCTGATCTATTTTCAACAAACAGAACAACAAAGTTAAAACTTGAATGAGTTAAAATGAGGACAAGAGAAAGTAAAAAAATGCAAACAGTATGTACACTATCGTAAGTGCAATAAAAAATAAATACATCTCTACCATGAAGATCTATTTTAAGTAATCATTAATGAGAGAATCCAGTCATAACATTTATTTCAAACAGTAAACTAACTAGAAAATTTACAGTTAACAATATAAAGCATACTGGTTATTTAATATGTTACTATTTTTCGTCTTAGTCTTCTTATTGGTATTTTAGCCTAGCCCTTATTTCAGTTTACAAAGTTTATCATGGTATCTTCCAGAAAAAATATGTTTTAACTAACTTGATATGTTTTTTTCTTTTCAGCCTGATTTGGATGATTCATAATTTAGATTACTGTCTTAAGTAAATACTATCAACTCAAATAGACAACTGTTGAAAGTTAAGGAGTCCTAGATTGTTATTTGGGTCTGCTCAATAGTGCGTGACCAGGAACCTATAAGTTTTATGAAGAGCGTATTAACTTTGGACGACTGAGATGGAATCTAATGATCTACACCGCTAACTTCACCAGTAATATTTGTCTCTAAATATTGATTAAACTTCACCAGTCATAGAGTATTCAAGAATACTTCTTAAATTTAATCACAAACGGATAACTGACTGTTATTAGGAAGGAAGGTTAGTGGAGATTGTTATTTAGCCGAAATTAGTCTATGATTCAAAGTATTTTAAAACTGAACAATTTCAACTAAGATTAGAATGTCAGTACTGTTCTATACTTAAATTTGATGTTGTTATTTAGCTTTTACTATCACCTTGAGATAGGATAACATAAAGTCTTTAGTTTAGTCAATTTATTATTAGATTTGCTAGGATGAAAGTCCATTAGGAACCATTTACGGTTCTAAGCTCAATAGAAAATGATGAACTGAACACGAAAAGCTTTTGATCCCTTCCCTACGCACTGATGGTTAATGAGATAAGCTTTTGGTTCAATTAAGCCAGAGATACTCACTGAGGACATTGGGTGATGGAAACGACACAACACTAATTGACAGAAGTTGAAGAGTATGAAGGGAATGTCTGAATGGTGACTGATCCCTCTAAAGTTGTCATGACTCATAGTTTGTCATCTGAGTGAGGACAGACAAATAGAAATACCATATTACTAGTTATTCATCAAATACGATAAATCTTGAACCAATCCAATCTATTTAGAGCATTGAAATAAAAAAACTTACTTGTAGCGAGATTTTTGTCGTTGTGTTAATTTTAACTTGGCAACAGTATGAGTTAGTGAATGACTGGACTTTTTTGTCGAATTATTTGTTTGCGCCACAAACATGCTTGATTGTGGGTCAGTTGGATGATTGTTTGTAATAGATGTTTTTGTAGATGATATTTCAGGGAGTTTAGAACGAGGATATAATAACCCAAGTGAGGATAACGCTTCAAGCATAGGAAAGGTGATTTGACCAGCAGCATGTATTATGGCACGACTCATTACCTCGTACAATTCATCACCTAATCCATCATGTAAAACACAATTCAATGCAACCAGACGGAGCCCATCAATTAGATGATCACCATGGCTAATAAAAGGTCACATAAAAACCAATAATTCTGAAGCAAACGGATATGTATATTGGTTTTGTGAACATTAGATAGTTAGAAAAAATCTTATAAAGCATATCAGCTAAGCCCAGAAGTAGATGATACATAAGGAAAGAAACAAAAAAGGACATTCATGATGGATGACTATCAATAATAATGCGAATTGCGTCTAAACCTAAGAGTGAAAACTTCAGAAGTGATTTAAGATAATTAGGTAAATAATTATGATACGAAAAGCTGATTAAGAGAAAAATATATTGATCGAAGTTATACTGTACACATGCTGATTTGTTTCTATGTAGAGGTTGAGATAATTGAAGGTTATGTAAATGATAACAACCGGTTGGTTAAAATACACACGTATGCCAGACCATATCAAAAGATCTTCAAACAGTTAAAAATAAAATCGAATCAGAGACAAGTCAAATTTTGAAAGAACTAAAATCAGTCACTGACATATTTTTATGGTTTATTTTATATGGCAAGTCATGCACTACATCACATTTTTGTAGTTTACCTAAAATTAATAAACCAAACATCTCACTAAGACCTATAATGGACTTTACAAGCGCGGCTGTACATTATCTAAATATCTGAGCAGCATATTAAAGCTTGATTAGAAAGTTCTCAATCTTCTTTCGAGACAGTGTTTTGGTAAGAATACTTCTGAAATCTTTCATTAGTGACGATAGTTCTGCCATAAACAATGCTCTATATACCAACTTTATGAAAGCGCATCATACATTTTCGAATACATATAATACGCAATGTTCTTCGGTGGGAATGATTACCGCGTTTAATTAGTAACTCACTAATAGAATATCTCACCTGTAACGTTTCGAGTATCTAGAAAATTTGTGTTCCAAAGAAGTCCAAAATTACTGGAAATAGGAAGCCGTATCAATCTGAAAGCATGTCAGTTACTGAAAACTGAAGTGCATACAGAAGTCCCTCAAATAAAAAGAATATCAGATATTCGAGATGCAGCACATTCAGTCATTTTGTCTGTTATGCAAGGACCGCCGAGGTAATTGAAATAATCGCTTGTCAAAACACTCAAAAATTGCTTTTGAATAGAGTAACACTATAAAACGTGATGAATCAAACGAAGTCGTTGGACAGGATAACGATGTTTATATTTCCAATTCATTTCCAGTGACATTACAACACACTATCCTGATCCTGCTATTCACTATCACTACGTGGATATCTACCATTAATTTCATTATATGCACTATTACTTTGATAATAAGCAAAACGATTATGTCAGCATCCAATTTATTCCCTAAATTCTTAATTATGGTAATATACTGCTGTACACAACTTACATCCCTAATTTTGTTGGCATTCCATGTGAAATGACTTTAATTCTCACTATACATGGTGTTAGGTGTTGAACACGCGATCAGAATCAACTCATCAAACCGTTCATTTCCTTATACGTATCATACGTGAAACGCCTCTTTTTTCAACTATTGAACACGTTTGATAAAGCCAGAAGTCATTTAGACTCCCCTGAGAACACCACCAGTGAAGAGATTCAGTATCCTATTAATTTCGATCTATGTAGGTTTATTTTTAAACAACATTTCTTTTCAAAACCGAACTGTCAGAAACTAACTGAATTATACAAAATATTGTAAAAGTAATGAAAAAAATGTTGACAAACTGAAGTTTCTGATGAAGATTTGCGAACAATCTACAGATTTTAACTCACTGTGTAGTCAACCATTCGATAGCTAAACGCATAGGTAAAGAATTTAATACATCCGCCAAATTACCACATGAACCACCAATTGAAACTGGAGTAAATTTTCGTTTACTATCAGCAGCATTAGAGTCATCATCATCATTGTCATCATCAATAGAGGGAATTCCAACTTGACCAATTGCAAGAGCCCCCCCGCTACCGGATTGTAATAATAAACTTTGTGCTGTACGTAGATCTTCTACACGTTCTTTAAGTGTCATTGCACATAACACTTGTTCTAAACATGCTAACAGAAATGACAATTCACGTCTTTTAGCTAAAAATGGACCTAGACGTGTACTAATATTCCGCAAATTATAGGTGTTATTAATAGTACTAGTAGTCTGAATTAAGTTTGGACTAGAATGTTGTTTGTGCTGAACAGTAGATTTTTGACTAACCAATTGCATTTCTAAATCACCACGTGAATCTTGAAGTTTACCACGCCAATCCAAAAGTAATGAATGAACACGAGATATATGGACATCTCTAATATCCTTCATAAAACGAAAGGAATAGAAACGGTTATTTTTTAGATGAATATTCATAATATTTAATTCAGGTAGAATCATTATCAGAAAAATCTACAGAAATATATCATACCGATTCAACCATTTCACTGGGGCGATATAAGTATAACCATAGTCAATCATTTGAGTTAACTTTTTTATGTTACGCCAGCAGACATTGAGTTTCAGTGAAGACGTTCGAAACTTAATAAGTTAGTGTGAAGTAATTTAAGCATGGAAAATTTATTTGTATGAAATGACTAGGATTTTTATTGTCATTTATATGGGACCAGTAAGTAGATAAGAATATATAGTGGCTATTTACTGGTACATAATCTGTCTTGCAGAAATTCAAATTGTCGAATAGGAAAAATGAGATATTTCTGTACAAAGTTGTTGCTCGCTAATTGTATTTTGTAAATACAACTTATTCTAAAGCAATCCAGAGTATACTAAACTGATTTCAACAACTTTATTCATACGGATACTTTATTATAATTGGGTTGATCAAAAGAATGATGCACAGAAAAATCGCAATTATTATAATTGCACCTTATTATCCATAAATTCAACTTTTTCTTTAATAAAGACAACATTAAGAGAAGGTATCACACTAATTGCAGTCATCACATACCACTAAGTAGTCCAAACGAGTAAATAAGGTCTATTCTTGTTAACATAATTCGAATTGGTAATGTAAGGTGTAAAAAATTGTAGCTTCATAGATCCTTAGCTAAACGATGTCTGAACATGAATGATAAATGTATAGGCAAAAAGTTCTGTTAAAAGCATACTTCATACTATTAAAAGTTAGAAACTATATATAAGGAAGCATGTAGCAAACTAACTTCCCAGAAATAATCGTTACATTATTAAAGAAATACTGATAAATTAAAGTATGGATGGATTACTGAAACACAGCATTCGATCAGCACTAAGAAGGACTTGACACGCATGACATTGATCACCACCCAGTGATCAATCAATTATGGTTACATCTCAGTCCTACAGGAGGTCGGCCACGACCCGAATAGCTCAGTGGTAACGTCTCTGACTGTGAGGCTGAGTGACACGGGATCGAATCTGTCAGGGAGCACCAGTTCCCTTAAGATTACAGGTACACTTTGCTGACGAGTGCCAAGTAGCACGAAACCCGAGTCCAGGGTTTCCTGTTGACCACCTCCAACCACCATCTTATTATTGAAACATATTTTAACAAGAGGCAAAATCAAGTAAAAATACCATCTAGGAACTTAGATTATGAATGATTAGACGAAATACACAAAATCACAAAACTTAAGCATTGAAAACAATCATTGGTGAGTTAGTGTTTTACTTGTAATGCTCTTGACTTTAAAAGTCACTGTTTCCCTCTAGGACGCTGAGAAAAATACACTGACGTTAAATACTAGTGAGTACACTGTTATTAGTGAATGAAGTGGTATTACGGTACATTTTCTATATTTTTGCGATCATTTTCACCTAGAACAATTGGTGATTCAGTGACCCTGTGTGATCGAATCAGCTACAAGATATAAAGGACCTCAGCTTGATCGTCTTGCAATGTATATGTAATGAAGAACCTGGAACTAGATGTCTAGTGCTTCACACTTTTCAAAAGATTTACCATTAATATTATTTTTGTGAAGAAAATTATTTTTGAACCAAACAAAACACCCTACACAACCACTTAATAATCAAATACGCATGGACTTTTTTAACTGAATTATGTATCTTCTTTTTTGCTTATATTCTATTACCCTTTTTCGGAATTGTTGTTAACTGGATAATGGAACTATTTCCAAGGTTATACTTTGGTCATCTTAATCAGCAGGAGATGGAAAGATTTAAGATTAGAAACCATAATCTTTACATTACAATAATAAATTATAGCGTCATTCAAAGACCTCAGAATGAGACTAGCCCCCAAATGCCCTGGTACGACCGAGAGTAGGGAGAATCCGCTCTCCCTCTCGAAATGCTCTCGCACGGTCACGTGTATATAACCTCTGCCAAGGAAGTCCTACTCACTGCCTTCTTGTGGAATTACTGTTGTTTACGAAATCGAGAGGACGAAAAGCGAATGCCCGGAGCTTTAACCGGGATGGTGGACACGGAAAGTCCACCTAGGATGGTTGGGAAACCCTGATTCCAAACCAATGGTGCACAGGGGTTCCAGTATCCTGAGGGAACAAATGGCGTATCAATCAATCATTGGTCACCGGCTACCATGGGACTGCATCTCCTCACGATGCTCCACTACCTAGTGGATCAGACCTTTAGGTCAAAGGCTCGGGGTGTGGCTCCCAAAGAAAACCACCTGCTTTGGTTTGGGCACCCGGACAGTATCGTAGCCCTCACACATCAAATGAAATTTGCGTAGCGAATATGTATCTGGTGCCTCTTTGTACCAATATTCATGTGTTTCAATAAATAAATAAGAATGAGACTAGGAGTTTTGTGATATCGCCATATTCCAGTGAATTTTTCTTGTCTAAAGCTGTATACTAGTTTTCATAAGCTTTAAATCCGCCCAAAATTCCACACAAATACTACAAAACAGTTTTTATCATTGACCAACATTAACTGGAGTAACCAGATAGCTGTTTAATTTTAGGTTTATGAGTCTACAGTAATGTATACCTGAGATTAGAAAGAAATTTAAATTACATGGTCTTTCGATTTGGCGGCGACCATTCCAACTTTAGATTGCAACGAGAATCCGTTTCAAAATTCAACCAATTCACAATATAGTGCAATCATCATGCTAAATAAAAAAGGAGTCAAGGACTGTGATGAACATTAAATAAATCAACTCAGTCTTCTTATTAGCACAAATCTTCATGCATTAGAGTTAATAAAATGTTTGATTACGAATTTCAAAAGATCATGTAATATACAATGAAATTATGTACAAAAATTACTTTGTAGTAGTGTAGTTTTGCGCTGTCAAGAATTTGTTTCTGTGGTGTCGATTCATCAGTACATTCTGGAGGTAATTCAACTTGACCTAAAATCCGAATAAAAAAGGGCAAAGATAGACACATAACTGCTGTGATTACGTTCTAATCGATATAAAAAGTAGCAAAATGGGAAACTCAGGTACAAAGGAAATAACAGTAGTTAAAGAGCAGTCTCAGTGTGCTACAGAACTACATACAATATATAGAGTTATTTCATGTCTACTAAGGAGAACTAACGCTTATATCGTTAGAACTAAACACTTTCATCATCGATGGATTCTGAGATCCAAAACTAGTCATGTGACTAGCATATTACTAATGAGCCAGTGAATCGAAATCCGCTAATAAGAACTTTCCTACACTCATAGAATTTAAATAGACAACAATTCGTCAGTGTTATTAGTTAGTCATACGGATCGCAGTACCTTTACAAGACTTTAATAATTCTATTTTAAATGCATATAAATAAAATCCATGAGATTTGCTTAAGACTAATCTAAGAACTCAATATTAAAGGTCTCTTTAATGAACAGGTTGAAAGTGGGATTCCATAATGCAGTGTATCATTCTTGTGGATTGAAATGCATCCATAGATATCAAATAAACTGGTGTTATTTGTGGTAATGATTTACTGAATGAGGCAAAAATTGTGTGAATTAACAACTTCAACTTAATCCTCATTGATAGATAGAACGCCAAATAATGCACCAATTTTCCATTTATTGACAAGTTTAGAACAAGAGTTAACTCTCTTTGGTTTATTTGGATTATATGAGTGAAATCCCAGTTGCAATCACAGGTTATATTTATAACATTAATGATACATAATGCATTCAGGAGAATAGAGCACCACAGCACATTAACTAACCGTGATGTCTTAACAGTTCAGGTTGATTAGAAGACCAACAGGTGCAAAATCAACATTTAAAAAGTTTATATAGAAAAGGAAACCAATGAAATAACTTGAAATCAATGGAAGGAATAAGTATGACCAAAAGATTCTATTAGTTTTTCTGAGATACGGCAATAGTTTAGGATAACCTGGATGATTAATATACAAACAAGCTAGAAGGAAAATATCTGAATGAATAACCATCAAAAATTTTACATCACATTTATTTTTCTAACAGTGGAAAAGGTGAACTATTACGAAAATTATTATTATTAGGTACGTTTGGCTAGGCTATATCAATGTCAAATGAAGGTGAGGAGTGAAGGTACTTGAAATCAAATATGATAACCTGATATTTATTTCAAACCAAAAACTAAACAAGTAAGTTTGGAAGGTTATCAAAACTTTAGTCTTATCAACACAAATGCAGGTAAACTAATGAAATAAAGACATTTTACTAAGATTTCTCGTACTAGGACAAACTGTGAATGTAAAAAGATATAGAATAATCCAGAAGAATCCACAAAGATTGATAAGCGATAGCAGCAATACATTGGAGCAGAGCAAACAACTGCAAAATACTTCCCGATAAAATAATTAACACTAATTAGTCTTCAGGTTACCTTTAAAAAGTTGGAACGTCCAGCCATAAGGGAATTCAAAGTACTGAACAAGAAATTCAAGACACCAACTTAAGTAAACAAATCAAAAACCGAAAAGATTTATGGTCAACAACATGTTCAAACAACAAATAAATCCCACTGATGAGTGAATAAAGCATATTTAACTAGGAAATTTAAATAGATCTACTTAAAAGAATTACTACGAAATAAGCTAAGATTCAATATAGTTCGGAAGTATTTCGAGTAACATTCTTTTTGGAGACATAAGTAACAACTCCAATGGAATAGTTAAGCCAAGCTAAATATTTTGTAAGCTGAATTTAGAAATATGTACACAATAATACCACGTACAACTGTGAACATCATAGTTAAACTGTAAAAGTTCTATGATAAAAGATTAGATATTCAAAATGATGAGACTCAATGGTGAAGAAATATTTAAATAAGTAAACAAAAATAAAAACTGCACGTTAATATACCTAATTCTATCCCAACAACTTCGTGAACCAGAGCTTCAAATGTCATTGGAACCAAAAGAGGCGTTACGTAGTCCAGATCTATGGGATCAAATAGAAATAAAACCTAAAATCAGATAATCTTAGCAACAAGAAAGATTTGTGCATGAACTGTGGATTAAACTATCAGGAGAGTAGAGTAATAATATTTTACACTACGTAAATAGCAATAAATTATGCAACATCAGGCCTATATATTCTCTCAGAGTACCTTTATTTCAATAATACTGAGGTTAAATTTATTTAATTCGATTCTTAAAAGTGCATTTAATATAACAATGATGTAATCCTTTTATAACCTATTTGTTTTCATTGACTATTGAACAAAGCAAAGTGTCCCATAGTAACAATCAGACATGTTTTACGAATTATATCATTAATGTACAACAGTTAAGTCAATATTAAATAATCTACTGAATTTTGGGTCAAATTGTGAAAACAATGCCCATGATTTACGATATAACCGATAAAGATTTTCAGTAGCAAAGCAGTAGTTCATCGACTAAAGCTTCTAAACTTCAACGCAATAGCTCAAAGCATCATCACATTCACTTTTCGATTAATTCCGCTAAAAAAGTGAGATTTCAGACTAGAATAGAAACTAGTACCTACTACCAATCAGATGAATAATATTAAAGCTTGAAGTGATAGATATTAGAATACAGTATCATTGCAAACACTAGAAAATGTAATACATATTGATCAAATAGTTAAACTTATACATGACGAATTGGAAGCTGCAGATGAGAATACCAGCCATTAACTTTAATCAACATTATATGGCTAGTTTTATAGTACCGAGAAACTAAGCTCAAAGCCTTAAGGTATGAGCTCATTAAGTTGCATTTAATTACTTACTATTACTTTTTCATTCATTTCGATAGAAATTCATCTTTAAAGTATAATTTTATCTCTATTGTTTATAATGAAAACAACCGTTCAAAGTTTAAAGCAATTTGTACATTAAGAAACCATTATTTTTAGCTGGGAGAGCTTATTAGGCATTCATAAACCTCAAAGTTTTTATATTATGAACTGATGTAATCTGAAAAGCCACTTGAAACCAAACAGCATAGACACTGAGACTCTTCAACAGTAAAGAATATAGAGAACAAGAATAACAATAAAATGAGTAGGTAAGGAACACAGACAAAATGCAATACGATATCAGGGAAGAGAAACAAAGAGAAATCATATTTTCGAACTACTGATCCTTAACATCACTATGATTTTAATTGAGAACTGAAGTCATACAATTAAGGATAATGGTCGGTAACCTTGTGAATAAGTGTTGTTTTGGTTTAGTTATCATGAGGTGTCGTTATTTAGAAAAAAATTAGCAATGGGTAAGATCCTTTAAAGTCGTACGTAATTGTGCCCTCGAGGTATTTCTTGTCAATCAGATCATCGTCTTCTTGAAAGCGAAAAAAAGTAGAATACCCATTTTACATACCGTTTTAATACTGGTTTTAAAACACCGTTTAGTAATTTATTTCGAAAAAAAAGGTTCACAGTGGTTAGACTCAATGACAATGCATATAAGGATTAATTTTCCGTATTATTTTAAAAGAATCACAAAAGGGAATGTATGAGAACTAACCACGACTGAATACAAGAACCAAAGGTGGTGGACGTGCAGAAGTAGTTGGCAATGACGTAGATGATGATGATTGTGAGCCCAACATTTTTAATGGATTGTTAGGAGTTAAAATACTTTCATCAGAAACTGGTACATTACTTCGATAATTTGACTGGTTACAATTAATAGTTGGAACCTTCCTATCCAAACTGACCAGACCTGACTGGATACAATATAAACGAATACCAGCAGCAACAACATTGGACGCCTCTCCGAAAGCATGAATCTGGTGGTTAGTAAAGATAAGCACTAAGATTAATAAAACCTATCTACATTTACTGTTGAACAGCTGTTATGATAAATGTTTAGTTGAAAACAAGAGGGAACAATGACTTGACGATAGTAAAGGATTACAAGAAAGAAAACAAGCTATGATATAGAATCGAGGATATTTAGTAATCAGATGTTTACTACTAAGAGTAAGGAAAGGGAGTACATTTACACTACTGCGATATACTTTAAGTCATGCTCTCCTAACTATGACCTATAACTGTCGATCAATAATACAGTTCATTTTAGTCTAGATTATAATTAATAGTCTAGTTACTTCTTAATAAGTTTTTACAAATATATTACCATTATAAATTTACACTAAAAGCTTAATTTCCAATCTTCAAAAAGCTGTGATTTATACATATTGATAAGATTTACATATTAACTTAGACCAAAACTTAGCGGGGTGAACAATTCTACCTGCATATTTAAATGTCAGAAGTGAATATTGTACCAGATATGAAATCAATATTACTGAAGTATGAGTGATTTGGGTTAAAGTGATAAAATGGTACACTTCTAAAATCAGCAATCAAAACAAAATTTCAGCTACAATAATGTTCACACAGACACTTAATGATGTAGAATGGTGAGATGAAACAAGATTTAGAAACAATGTTGATAAATCCAAAAACAATTCGATTACTAAATCATCGTTCATCATTATATGTGAAAATCATATTTGAAATAATATCAGCGATTGAAATTTAAATAATCCCAACGTATCGTCCACCAAACTTATCTGGACTTCTTCAGGGTAATTATCAAAATTAAATTCATCAAAGAAATATGTAGCGTTTAACAATCAAATTTATACTGTGCTAATCTAATTATATTTGGATGTTGATTTTAGTAAATAGAACAACATGAGTCAAGTTAAATGTGAAACATGTGAAAATAAATGACTGAAGGAATTGTGTGTGTGTGTATGTATGTGTAAGAATGAGTTATTAATGAGTGATATTTGGTGTTAATATGTTTTCACATGAAGGAAAAATAAAATTGTAAGTTGAAGGTTGAAAAGCTGTTACTGAATCATTAAATTGCAAGTAAAAATGTACATAATTCTACTGCTAAAAATAACTAACATTAATTTCAATCCAAATAACAATGCATGTGAAATAAACAGGTTGAATAAAGGGTCCAATTACTTGTTAATGAATATTTGCCGAGTAGTTGCTAACCGAATACCATCATTTCTGTTTACGCTGTTCTTAATCAATAATATATACAGCGCTTCTGCTGTCAAACTTTCTTTATGAGGTATCTTGGCCCCTTCAAAATTAATACTGTGTCCTGTTTCTAACGCATGTAACGCTATCGCAGACTTATTCTCAAGTTTCATTATGTCAACCGAGGATTTGGGGACATTTTTCAAAAGCTGTTTGTGCTCCTTAAACCTTGCATTTAATGGTCTGGATGTTTCTCCCACATAAGCTGCATTACAATCATGACAGTTGATCTCATAGACAATATTTTGTTGTTCTTCCTTCGGAATTTAACCTTAACCTTCACTAATCCCGATCTTATGGTGAGACACGCCCGAAAATACACTCTTACATCATGCTTGTTTAGAATCCGCTTGATTTCTTCCCATGTTTCACTACGGCATTGGATGACCACGGTGGACTTCCAATCTTTTAGTATACATTCTAGCTTAATTTTTCCTTAAAAACTCCTTTGGGTAGTTGTTATCCCTAAGTGTAGACAAAACTCTATTCAATTCAACTCGTTGGTCTTCCTTATCTGTAACAAGCTTAATACTTCTGTTAGTTAAATTTCTTATAACCATAACTTTCGTACACAGCGCATGAACCGGAAAACTAAAGAATGCTATTAGGATGGTTCACTGCTTATTTTCAAGCATTTGAAAAACCACATTGCACCAGTCAAACAAGGAATTAGAAAAGCAATTATATAATTGAGTTTTAATAAGATGGGAATTTTTCAGCAATTAAAAAAGCGATGATAAAAACCAAGTCTAAAAATTATGTGATTGCTTTGAAACGATTATGGACAATAATATCTCCGAAAGCATTATTTAAGTTATAGTGTAACATCATATCATATGACATAACAAAACTAACCCTGAAGAAAGTCAAAAACCATTAGAAATACAAACAATGTTAATAAAACAAACCATGATAATCCGATGAAATGACAGATAAGTTTAATCACAAAAGTGGCGTCAAGAGACTAACATAAAAATCATACAAAAATATTAGTTTCTGGTTCTGCAAAATTAATTTGCTTGTGAGCTGCTTACAAGGTCCGTTTGTACAATTATACCATGTAAATGCTTATTATAGGTAAATGACTACGATGACAACAAGATTTTTTTCCATCTTACCTAGAAGTAATCTATTATTAATGTATGTGTAAATAATACTATGGACTTACTCGACAACCCATGGGAGCTAAATCACTTTCACTTGTTAATTTAAGCAAGCGTCCCAACTCCATGCCCATATAATGAGGCCAACAATAATCTTTGTACAAATAGTAGTCTGAAAATAGCGTCGGCAAATTTAATGTTAATAAATCTGTATCTAATTGAATCCAACTGAGTGATAAACTTGCGGTACATAAATGTTGACCAAGAAAACCTTGAGATTCCAGAAGATAGGTCACTGCTACAGTCTAAAAACGAAGAAGTTTTTTCAAAATAAAAACGGGATATTTAAATTAAAATAGATAGAATAGTGATATCATATGCTTAATTTTCACCAACTTCAAGTTAGAATTAAACTTTAAATTCAGACTAAAAGAGTTTCCTTAAATTAGAATGTAACTACATACAGACATTCATGTGGTAGACTATATTTTCTTAGTAATCATCACTTAATATTTACGAGGATTAAGTAATATTAATTAACATCTTAATTTTGTTGAGATTGGTTGCTAGTAGTCATTTTAGAACACCAAGACCCCGTGAACTACTTAAAAACGTACATACAACATTGCCATATCTGACTAATTCATTTTGTTTCCCTTATCATTAGTAGCATACATTTAGTTGATACATCGGGAGCGAAACATGAAAAGGCGGAAATATCAAGGGAAATAAGTGCTTTTTTCTTTATCGAATGTGAGAGGTAGATTTAATTTGTTGTGTATAAGTTTATTGTGTTTCGTACTGGACCAGTTTTCCTTCTTTTTTAATAAATCATTTTCCTCCATTAAAGAGGAAAAATGTATTTGTAAAATCTCAGCGAATAAGTTTGAAGTAAATCCAACGTTTCGCCTAGAAATCTGGTCCAAGCCTTTTCACACAATTATAATCAAACATCAAAATTATCGAATATGAATAGGTACATAATTCTCTGGTTAACTGTATACTAGATAGGTCATCTAATCAACGTTAACAATAATTAAAGTAGGTATTTGCTTTAGTATGTAAGAGATATGTGATGTGAAACGAAAAGTGTGCTAGGATAACAGATTGTGTGCATTTGTAAGTGGTGTGAGAAGAAACTTCATTCATTATATATTGCCTTTGACCAGTGAATCGAATGTCACAGCACGCATAACATGAAGATAAATAAACAAAATAAAGCAATGAATTAAAGAGGAAGAATGTATTTGTAAATGAATGTTTGTGTTACTTTCATTGTTCCAGTTAATTGTTTAACATATTGATAAGACAACTGACTAGAGCCATTTAACGTAATTGCTGTCATTCAGACAATAAGAGATAGATAAAATGGAAAAAGGAGTTCAGGTTTACGTATTAATTATTAGTTGCCATTAAACAGCTAATTGTATTCCGTCTCTCCTATTAATACTATTTGGATTTGTTCATATGTGTAGGGCTTCAATAGTTAGTTTTTCTTTGTAAGAGTTAAAACCTTTTTGAAGGATTCCTGTGTCGTTGAAATCAATCGTATGACCCAATTCGGAGTGTAGTGCTACAGCTGATTTGTTTTCGAGTTTTCTTACACCATCTGAGGATTTAGGAATGTTGTCTTGATGTTTCACTGCACAAGTGGCATTACAGTTACTACACTTGATTTCATGAACACTATTTTTTTGCTCCTTCTTGTGAAATGGATCTTTGATTCTTATTAGTTTCCATATTAGAGTGTTGTTTGTTCGAAAGAATACTCTTACATTTTGAAGAGTTAAGATTCCTCTGAAATGTCTTTACGATATGGGATAACCTATTCTTTTTGTTTAACTCTTGTTTTAATATATTTTCGGTCTTCGTTCTTACTTATTCTTGTTACAAAATTCCTCGGATAATTATTCATCATTAGTGTGGATATAATTAAATTCATTTCAGTTACTATATATTTGGTTCAGTGACAAGTTTATGAACTCTAGTTATCAGATTCTTGGCCACTATCACTTTGGTGGAGTGAGGATGTGCTGACTTAAGATCTAGAAATTTCCCTGAATTTGTTGACTTTCGTAATATACTAATTTTTAAACAATCGCTATACTTCCTTTTAACCAAACATTCTAAAAAAGAGAGGATTCCAACTCCTTAGTGAACTTGATTTTGCCAAAAATGTTGTTAACTTGCCTAAACAGTTCGTTTAAACTATCTTCCTTTATAATGGCAAAAGTGTCATCTACGCATCTTAACCAGACTTTTGGTGGAAGGGGGCACATTGAGATTGCATTCGTTCCCAATGAATGCATGAATAAGTTAGCAACCATTGGAGAAACCGATGATCCTATAACCATACCTGTTTGTCTGTACAGATCTCGAAAACTGAAAACAGTTGAATGTAAACAAAAATCCAGGGACCTAATGAACATCGTTGTTTAAGTTCAGTGTCAGAATTTAAGAGATTATATACAATATCTAAAGCTTTCTTAATAGGAACTTTAGTGAACAAAGAGCATACATCAAAACATGCTATTAATTCATCTTCTATGAGGATAATGGTGATAATGTCTCGCAATTTTTCAATTTACTTTTTATTTAGCGATCAATCTCAGCTTGATTGTTTCGTTCGACTTTTAGGGACATGATTTTCACCCAGAAAATTGCTTACACGATGAACGAATAGTTTTGTTAATAACTCATTCATAAGGTATTTCGGTATGAGCCACGCGAAGTATGAAGGGTAACGATACTACTCAGTTGCCCAAACCAAAGTAGATGGGGCAGGGTTCAAACTTGAGACTTGGGTTGAAAATCAGCTATCGATCATGATGAAGTGCATGAAACTGAAGCCCAAATATATAAAACTAACGATGATATCTACAGTTACGTTTGTCGATTGTAGCGTAAAAGTAAAACATTGTGGTGTTGCGGAAATGAGTTTCTTTAGCCTAAAATAACAAGTTTTCGGGATATGGATGCTGATTTAGTCTTCCCTATATTTCACACTTGTTGTTTGTTTAAATAACCTTTCTAGATAGTGAATTAAAAGGTTTGTGAAGCGAAAATGTTGCATTTTCACATAAATTTCCAGATATACGACGAGTGCTCGTGTTATTTATTTTATTTATTTAAACACATAAATATTGGTACAACGAAGCACCAGATAGATACGCGCCGCACAAATCTCATTCGATTTGTGTTAGGGCTGTGATACTGCCCGGGTGCCCAGACTGAAACAGATGGTTTTCTTGGGGGGCCACACCCGAACCTTTGACCTAAAGATCTGATCTACAAGGCAGTGGAGCATCATAAGGAGATGCAATCCCATGGTAGCCGGTGACCAATGATTGATTGATACGCCATTTGTTCCCTCACGATACTGGAGCCTATGTGCACTAATGGTTTGGAATCAGGGTTTTCCGACTCCCCTGGGTGGACATTCCACATCCACCAACCCGGTTGAAGTACCAGACATTCGCTTTTCGTCCTCTCACTTTCGTGAACAACACCCCCACCAAGAGGAGGCAGTGAGTCGGACTTCCCTGGCAGAGGTTATATACGCGTTGCCATGTGAGAGCATTTCGAGAGGGAGAGCTGACTCTCCCCACTCTCGATCGTACCAGGGCATTTGGGGGCAGTATTCGCGTACTTAACTCAGAAATGAGACTAACACATACTTGTATGAAAAGTCCTTAGAAATCAAGTTTAAGCAGCAAAGTGCATAATATATCGCTGCTTTAAGCAATTAACCAGAAAAAGTTAGATACCTCTTTGGGGACAAATATTATCAATCTTGTTCGTTTGATATTTTTCGATTGATCCACTTCACAATGTTTAATTACCGATAAGCATGAGCTAAACTCTGGTGGGATCATATATGCAATCCTAAATCGGATAAAAAATTTTATATTAGTGAAACTCTAAAACAAATGCATATAGAACTCGTTTAAATTTCATTCCCTAAGATGACTTAAGTACACGGAGATAAGTAACTGAAATATTATATGCACCAATGAACTACCACGATTTGATTTCGAGAGCTGTGTTAATCAGTAAACAAATAATCACTATGAACGATGGAAACAAACTTGATACTGAAGTGGTAATTTGATACGTAGTTCATGGACAGGATGATGAAGGAGAGAGTACTTGTCTTTTGTTTAGCTGGTTTGGTGTGATGAGCAATTAGACTAAGAGTCAATCAGTCACAACGTAGAACTTTGTACGTACGTATATCAGTTCGAGTTGCCATACCACATTACCACAGAAATGCAGTTGTGGATTCAAATCCCATTGTGGTAGTAGTAAGAATATAAGCAGTAATCCGAAAGATTAGGGTTTGAAGATGTTATTCAAAGAATATAATCCAGTGAAATGAATTTGGAAATATAAAAACATAGAGACATGAAGAATTCAAAAGACCAGAATTTGGGAGAACACAAAGAGTGTATGCACCTTCGCCATTGCTAACGATTTTGAGCCATGTCATTCACGGTCTCTAACCATCGATTGCTATCATCTCGCGGATTCCAACCAGTTAGTCTACACTTACCAACATGGCTCAGTCCACTTGTCAGTGACTTCGTAGATTTGTGCCACGTTTTGGTCTGGCCGCCCCTAGCTTTCTTCCAACCTACTCCTACGCCATAAAACATTGCACGTCGGGGCAGTCGGTGGTTGGGCATACGTAACACGTGTCCCAGCCATCTCAACTGATGACTACGAGTAAACTCTTAAGTTTTAACACCAAGATAGAATATTGAATTGACATAACGAACTTTGGGGGGCACATTGGCTCCCAGAGCGGATCGAAGTAGTGTTATGTTCAAAATTAGCCAGAAGTTGATGCGTAGTTGCTATTCCATTAAATGTTAATTAGAAATTAAATACGATGGAATTTATCATTACATTTGGTTGACGAATTTCCCGGAAAGAAAAATGTAGATTAGGAGAAGAGGTTATAATGCGTCATTGAACAAAGCTTACTGCTAAACTTGCCAATGTTCAAAATTAATTATTTAGTCAAAAATCCCATCAACAAGCACGTAAGTTCATGATTTCGCTTGTCTTGGGCTCCTGTTCTTCAGCATCGGATTCGAGAGCCTTTTGTTCTTAGTCATATCCCAAGTCAGTCAGTAATGTACAACGCAGAAATATGCATCAGCTCAATTCGATACGCCATCTGCTTTCTTAAACAATCACGGTAGTACAGCTGGTCCGAAATACTACAGGAAAGCTATGTCATCCAACAAAACAAACACAGCTTGAAGAAAGGTAGCTTACCTCTCATAGTCCGCCTTCGGAGGACTTTCAGCAATTTTGAACACCTTCGTGACCAACAACTGTCTTAAAATGGACATGCTGGCTACACGATCGATTGCCTTCAACAGCTGCGCATCCACAAGAAGAATCTTCTGTCCTGGTAACTACAATCTAACCATTATGAATTAAGTTATTTTACCAGAGAGAAGACCCTTCCGAACTCTCTGAGGACGGACTGACGTAAGCGTTCAGTTGTGAATGACATTTAAGCGAAATCCAGTTGTCAGTGAGTTTGGGTTTAACATGGGAGCATTTCGCTACTTTAGAGAGACAATTTGAGAGAAAACATGAAAGTGTCAGTCAACAATATATTTAGTAACGAAAATAACTGGGAAATATAAACATGCATATGCGTAACACAATATGCTTTTAAAATCACACACTTTGTTTTGAAGAGAAAACACTATCTGAGAGTTTGTATGCACCCAAAGTGTATTGTATAATCTCTATAAAAGTATGTGCACATCATAACATAGAACACGTCGAATCTCACCCATGAAACCAAATTAAAGCCATGTCTAAAATATTCCTGTACCTAAGCCATATATGCGTTGATATTGAAGGTTTGCTGAAAATATACACACGGAAATCTGCGAAATCGTGAATTCGGGGCGATTTTGTAATCAAAACTAGGAGCGGAGAGAACAAGTTTCAGAATAAACATTTTTGGAAGGTTTATTGGCACAGTTTGAACCTTTGAAACTTATTATAGCACTTTGCATTAAATGGTCAGTTAAATTAATATTTTGCGAAGTGCACAAACACCAAGAGTCGCGACACCACTACACCACACAAAATATAACGTTCAGCATTTAGTAGATTTGCATCTAGCCTGAAGGCACCTTGTGTTTTAAGAGAGTGTTAGGAGCAGTAAGTGAGATCATACAAAGGAGAAAGCATAGAAAAAACGAGCTGATGACTCAGTAGGCACAGAATGCACTTACGTTTAATAATGAAAGCATTTAACAACAAAGAGAAATAACAAGAGCGCTATCCCCTGTTAGTCGAAAAGAGACGTTGATGAGGTGAAAGTGAATTACAATGAAGATCTAACAGCCAATCATGACATCGCTTAGTTATAAAACAATTAGAAATACAAAATAATGAAATAATGGCTTTGATTGTAATAACTAACCTCCACAAGTCAAATTATCCATTCGATGGAAGAAGAGAGTAAGTCTATATGTCTACGCTCACACTAGGAGTTGAGCCATTATTGAGAATAAGGGTTATCACCCTATAAACTTTTCATCAATAACTGGCATCAGTTATGAAGCAAAAGTGGTAGTAGTAAGAGTTAAACTGGAGTTCTGAGTTGGGTCAACAGATTCGTATCAGTGTCTCCATTAAAGGCTGACATCAGATATAATACCATGCTGCATTACTTTTCTGTTTACAAACTTGTGAGGTTCAGCGTGTGATAGAAAAAGGGAGAACACTATCTAGCTTCAATAAGCGCTCGAGATTAGGCGGTGAATTAGATTAAGTAGAACGAGTCTAATCTAGAATCAATACATCAATCACTCCAGCCAGGCATCACCTATGATTTACTTTATCGTTGTATAATAGATATTTCCAGCGATTATAAACATTTAAATAACAAAATATTTTCAGTGTTCACTTGGTTACCATTGACATGTGAGTTATCTATCACTAACTTCAGAATATTAGAAAAATAATTGACGTGATATCTTTATTTCGGCCGATTAACTCACGGCTACCGGCATACTAGGCTTTACCGCTAATGCCGAAAGTTCTGAGCGTATTACGTGAACCACACTCAAAGCAGGAGGACTACAGTCAACCTTGACTAGTAGTGTGTCTAAACAAAAGGATGGGAAAACAAAACTAAAAGCGAACATTTTAACCAACCTGCAGATTGATTTGCTTACAATATATATCTGCACATCTCTTGCTTGCTATTGAAATCACAGTTATGTTGACAGATACTGATCATGTCTTATATCAGCTTGACATACGGTTCCATTTTATCGCCATTATGTACCACCTTTAAAATATTTTTGTCTTGAATTTGAATTACGATTCAAGGTTTCGAGGTTTCGGTGTTTTTGGAGCTATCCTCCTAGCTTAAACAGCTAACACCACTAGATGCACCTACCTGAGTTGTAAAATCATAAACATTATTCCTGATATTTTTACTTTGTTGTTCACTAGACAGATGAAAAGCAAATCTTCAATGAACTCTGAGTCTTTTTACTTTAACACATACTCGCTCTCAAGAGGATACATAATATTTGGTTCTTACTTCTTTCAGGATGAAATGGGAACATTTTTACTTGCCAATGCAGCTACCCTTGGATTCCTGAAACCAATAAATTTAACAGAAGCCTATTATGCGGATCATTATCAGTCTCTTTAAAAGCTGAAGCCGCACCTGTTGAGTTTCTGTCGCCTGGGGTTTTTGTTCAACTCCATTTTGCCAGAACGACTTTCAACATACACTACTAACTATCTGACCAGCCATGTTTTCCACTATTTCACAAGCCGTCGATTTCAGGTAAAGCGGAAAGGATTTTTGACTACTCTTTTAAGGATTTCTACAGATAATACATGAAATATTTTGAAATCGACTTTGTTTTTCTACCCCAATGCAAGCGTAATCAATCTTCACACTATTGACCAATATGTTTAGAAGTAGTACAGGGGTATTCGAAAGGGCGAAACGTGGTTCTCGTTATCGAAGACAGTTAGAGTAGCTAGAAACTGATATGCAGTAATGGAAAATCATAACATATAGACACAAAAGCACTCACGAAAATTGCCACGATAATAAAGCTAGTTTCAGAGTGGTTATGCGAAAATGAAACGGATCGATGAAATTTGTAACCTATGACTTACGTAAAGTTGGTTATGGGGTATCAACTATCGCGAAAGTGTCAAAGCTGAAAGTGACTAGAAGGAATATTGGAGTACGAATATGTGAATTTTGTGATTTATATCTTGGAGATGATCACATGACGGGAACATGCAGCTAAATATTCGAGTGCGACACTGCAGACTGCAAAGTTAAATGTCATTCGTTTCTTCATACCATTATGAACAAGAACGGTCCAAGGGATTTGAACGGAGAATGGAATGCTTCATAAATTGATCATAATTTTATCGCGGCTACACTATTTCACCAGAGTGAAAGCCTGGAAACTCTGATTTTTTCTGGATAGTGGTTGGAGTGGTTCTCTCATATCCAAAGAGGAAACTGATCAATAAAAGATTGAAAGTAAACGTTCGTCTTTAATCTAGGGACAGTGCTTCAAAAGACGCTCGCAAGTAATTTTCCTTTAGACAGTAAAGTATCTGTGGAGATCGGTCAAGATTATTCTATCAGTTGGCTACTGATCAGTGATGAGAATCAAACAATTAATTATGAGTTGAGACGGTAGGATCGTCAAAAGTGTATAACACTTCCAAGATTACGGAGCAAAGTAATAAAAGTCCTGATTAGTTGCAATGTTCCAGACACACTCTGAGGTTTGAAATAAATTATATGATTGATTATTTGATCAAATTACATTACTAAAGTACTTCTTATTTTATCTTACCATATAAGCATGAATTTCAGTTATCACCAACCATTAAGTTCTACGTCACACGATTTCGAATTCGACAATCTAAAGAAGAACAGCTTTACTTTTACAGAATCGTAATATATTTAATCTAACTATTCTCAATTTATTTACAGCGGGGGGAGAAATCAGGAAGGAGCGCAAGAAGTTGATAGGACACACATTGAGGAAAGCAGTCAACTGCGTCACAAGGCAAAGCTTCGCATGTGATCCTCGAGGACAAATGAGAAGAGGAAGACCAATGAACACATGACGTCGAGAAATGGAAACATATATGAGAAGAATGAAGAACAGTTGGATCGAACTAGAAAGGAAGGCCCTGGACAGAGTGGGTTGGAGAATGTTGGTCAAAGGCCTATGCTCCATTGGCTGTGACAGGCGTAACTAAGTAAGTAGTTCTCAATTTATCATCAAAGAAGTTAAAAAGTGGTGTTTGACATATGTAGGCTTGAAGTTGCTTGTTTTGTTGTTCAGAAATGATGGTTTCTTTAATGTATACTCAATTAAAGTACGAATTTTGTTAATCTAAATCCAAAAGTCTCATGTTAATATGGTAATTTTGTAGACATATGACTGGTTGGTCGATAATGTCGTTATTTCATTATTAAAGTTAGGACGTTGAATAGTATGACTGGTAAGAGTTATTTGTGTTAAAATAATCCTGTTTAACAAGGCCATTAATCTGCTTTGAAATCTGCAACTCTATACTTTATATTTATTGTCATATTTTTGTACTAGTCATTACTACTTCAGAGTAATAAGTAAGTTACACTTAATCACTTGTGAATTTTTAAATTATAGAATTATAATCCGCATATATGTTCGAGACATTAGTTTTGTAACTGATGCCGGAGTAGTAGTTCAGTAGTTAACTTGTTTACTTCTCAAGCACAATTCGCTGCCTCACCTGTTTTGACTGGATTTATCCGATGCTATCAGTGCTCCGCCTGTAGCTCTTCTAGAGTTACTGCCGGTCTCCAGCCCACACAAAGGAGGAGGTTTGGGCATGGGGTTAGCGACCCCGTCCCGTAGAAAGCTAACTCGCTGAAAAAACGCTAACCAGAAAAAATAATTTAAACTCTGCCCTGGGAGTTGAAGGAATAATTATGATGTCTCATGATGAAAGCCGAAAATCTTCGTAAGTCACGAGACCTATGCACCTTCTAACAACCAGAGCAACACTCTTTATAGGTACATGGAACGTCCGGACAATGTGGGAGACAGGAAAAACCAGCCAAATAGCAATGTAAATGAGAAGATACAACTTGGCAGTACTCGGAATCAGCGAAACCCATTGGACACAAACTGGACAACAAAGGCTAGGTACCGGAGAGATGCTGCAGATGCTGCTGCAGAAGCAATGAAGTCAGACATTGAAATAACTGCAAACATGCTTCACCTTCTATTCAAGAAGATTTGGGAAGAGGAACAAGCGCCAATGGACTGGAAAGAAGGATATCTCATGAAGATACCAAAGAAAGGAGATCTGAGCCAATGTGAGAACTACAGAGGCATCAGTTTGTTATCAGTACCAGGAAAAGTTTTCAACAGAGTGCTGCTGAATCGGATGAAAGACGCAGTAGACGCCGAACTTAGGGATCATCAGGCTGGGTTCCGTAAGGATCGGTCGTGCACAGACCAGATTGCGACACTACGGATCATCGTTGAACAATCAGTTGAGTGGAACTCATCACTATACGTCAACTTTATTGACTATGAGAAGGCGTTTGACAGCGTGGACAGGAGAACATTATGGAAACTTCTTCGACACTATGGAGTTCCTGAAAAGATTGTCAACATTATCCAAAACTCATACGATGGACTACAGTGCAAAGTGGTGCATGGAGGACAGCTGACAGATGCATTTCCAGTAAGGACCGGAGTCAGAGAAGGCTGTCTACTCTCCCCATTCCTCTTCCTTCTAGTGATTGACTGGATTATGAAGAATTCGACATCTGAAGGGAAATACGGAATACAATGGACTTCTCAGAATCAATTAGATGATTTGGACTTCGCAGATGACCTAGCCCTCCTCTCTCTTACACACGAACAAATGCAGATGAAGACGGCAAATGTAGCAGCAGCCTCCGCATCGATAGGCCTCCACATTCACAAAGGAATAGCAAGATTCTCAAATGCAACACGGAGAACACCGACCCAATCACACTTGATGGCAGAACCCTGGAAGAGGAGGAAACATTCAAGTACCTGGGGAGTATCATTAATAAACAAGGAGGATCTGATGCAGATGTAAAGGCGAGAATTGTCAAAGCAAGAGCAGCATTTTTACAATTGAAGAACATATGGAACTCAAAACAACTCTCAACTAACTTCAAAATGAGTATCTTCAATGAGAACGTCAAAAGAGTTCTACTATATGGAGCTGAAACGTGGAGAACTACTACGGTCATCGTCAAAAAGGTACAAGTATTTATAAACAGTTGTTTACGCGAAATACTCAACATTGATTGGCCGGATACCATCGGCAACAGCGTTTTATGGGAGGGGACAAACCAGCTTCCAACTGAAGAGGAAATTAGGAAAAGACGTTGGAAGTGGATCGGACATACATTAAGGAAATCACCAATGTGCATTAAAAGGCAATCCCTAACTTGAAATGGTGAAGGGAAGCGGAAAAGAGGAAGACCAAAGAACTCACTACACCGGGAAATAGAAGCCGATATGAAAAGGCTGAATAGCAACTGGAAAGAATTAGAAAGGTTTGCCCAGGACAGAGTTGGATGGAGAATGCTGGTGAGCGGCCTATGCTCCTCGACGAGGGGTAACAGTCGTAAGTAAGTAAGTAAGTAAGTAAGTAAGTAAGTAAGTAAGTAAGTAAGTAAGTAAGTAAGTAAGTAAGTAAGTAAGTAAGTAAGTAAGTAAGTAAGTAAGTAAGTAAGTAAGTAATCAGTGCTCCTCATATTTAAAGCGTGGCTAAAAACAAATACAGAAATTTGTAAGTGGCGAACTAGTTAGTGATTAAATAGTTCTATAATTAATCAAACTAATAATAATATGTTGGTCTCATTATTAATTTACATTGATCATCATTCCATGGATAAGTAGAATTTTATCTGAATATCTGAAAACATACATTCATTAAAACTTTCAACTGTCAACAATAATTCCTAGTTCAATGGAATTTAAAGTTACTCAATCTAATGACACTGAGATCTGAAGAACATGTAATCACTTAATCTTTAATGATAAATATTTTAAGAAGTGATATGTTCAATTATTTATCAATAATATCATGTTAACTATGAGATCAATTATTTATAAGCTGTTATATATACATGATTAAAATGCTTAAAAAATATCACATTTAAGTAAAGATGTGCTGTTTTTATAATTATAAGCCTAAAATCAATCAAATACATTGATAAAGTTACATCTAATTAAAATAAGCGTAAAATATAAATATAAAAATTTATAGAATAAAATGAACAATAGAAATATATGAAAATGGATTCAACAATATAAGAATTACAGGGATTTTCTTTATATCAATTATAGTAGATATACTGTTTTAAGGTATATGAAAAGTGTTGTTCAAAGTGAATTTTAAGAAACAATTTTTGTAAAAGTAACTGGATTCTAATAAAGTTAATTATAACGTATAATAAATAAATCCACTTACTTACTTACGCCGCCAACCAGCATTCTCCATCCAACTCTGTCCTGGGCAAACCTTTCTAATTCTTTCCAGTTGCTATTCAGCCTTTTCATATCGGCTTCTATTTCCCGGTGTAGTGAGTTCTTTGGTCTTCCTCTTTTCCGCTTCCCTTCACCATTTCAAGTTAGGGATTGCCTTTTAATGCACATTGGTGATTTCCTTAATGTATGTCCGATCCACTTCCAACGTCTTTTCCTAATTTCCTCTTCAGTTGGAAGCTGGTTTGTCCCCTCCCATAAAACGCTGTTGCCGATGGTATCCGGCCAATCAATGTTGAGTATTTCGCGTAAACAACTGTTTATAAATACTTGTACCTTTTTGACGATGACCGTAGTAGTTCTCCACGTTTCAGCTCCATATAGTAGAACTCTTTTGACGTTCTCATTGAAGATACTCATTTTGAAGTTAGTTGAGAGTTGTTTTGAGTTCCATATGTTCTTCAATTGTAAAAATGCTGCTCTTGCTTTGACAATTCTCGCCTTTACATCTGCATCAGATCCTCCTTGTTCATCAATGATGCTTCCCAGGTACGTTACACAATGTAGATTATGTCTTATTAATCAATTTTATTTATATTGTCTATTTATATTTGTCTCTGATAAACGATATTAAAATCAAACTAATAAACATTTATATTGTATAAACCAGGATATTATTTGCATTTTTCAAGTAAACAAGATTAAATTTGGAATTATCTGGTCATTTTGTGTCATGATGTTTTGTTGTTGTTTATTAACGATGCTTCCCAGGTACGTGAATGTTTCCACCTCTTCCACCTCTTGCACATTTTTTCTCAGTAAATAAAAGCTTGTCTATTGAACAGATCAAATTTATTTCAATATGTCTCATTTAATTATCAACTTATTCAATATCTTCTACAATATACCTGAAAGTTTCTATTCAATTGTTCTTCTTACATCAGTTTTATTATTTTACTAACTTGAAGAATTACTTTACTGAAAAATTTCATTGTTTTCCAAATGATCGCTGCTATTTCAAATTTTACAGTTATTTTAATATATGATTTTGTAGATTCTTTCTTTCAGGTTTAATAGTAGTGACAGTAGCTACTTAAATGATGTTAAGTCCAATCAAGATTATTTCTTAAACTAACTTCAATAAAGGTCTGCTTAGTTCACTTTGTTTTAGAATGGATTATAGTTTTTCTACAAACTAGGTTTTGTAAACAGCTTTCCACTTTGTCCGATAATCGGAACTTCATATAACTGATTTTGTATCCTTTATTTATTTTTTCTTGTTGTATGACATGATGCGTTTATGACTGCTGTTCATCAACAAATAAGAACAAAGACATTTGACCGACCAATCAGAAACTTACTAGATGAATAAATCAATATATAAAGGTAAATTTTAGGGAAAAGTGAATCAGAAAATTAGCCTAACTGGGAAAATTTACTCACTTAGGATTTGGAAATATTCAAGTTATGAAAACCACTGATATGAGGGGAGCATTTGCTTTTTATGGAAGTATTCTAGCTCTCAAAACTCTAGTTCTTGCAGGAGCTACGATTATCAAGCGCTTGCAAACGAAGGTATCACTTCTTTATTTATTCATAATGTAATCTTTAATTAGTCTTCCTGCAAAGACCAACCGCACCCTGATGTACAATCTATACAGAGGTAATTTGATTACTTTCTTTTAAAATAACTAACAATTCAAGATGTCATTCAAATGATTTGGAGAATCTGGTACCATTTCTTTTTCTTGGTCTACTCTACTGCAGTACAGATGCACCAGCTACAGTTGGATTGTGGCATTTTCGAATTTTCGCACTAGCTCGAATTTTACACACACCAGCTTATTTACTTACAGAAGGAAGATTTCCTATAGGAATGATATTTCTTGTTGGTTATATTGTCAATATTTCATTAGCATTAAAATCTATTCTGTATTTTTCGGAAACATGGTAAACAATAATGGTTAGACAAATTACCTCAGGGAAATTTTGTATTTCGTTGCTTTTTTTATTGTGTCTTTTTTTCTTTCTTTTTGTAATATGCTCATATTTATTGATTTCGTTTGTTTATTCTAAAGTTTATTTTACGCTCCTAGTTAATTATTATGATGTGACGAATAATATATACATAATATTATTATTATCTGGTGTTAATCGACTTGAAATGTTGTTAGTTCTTTTTAATTAATGCAATAATTTTCTAAAAAAAATATATTGGAGTTACTTAACACATTTTATTAAACACGTACGATCATATTTATTATTCGGAGAGAAATATTCATCATTGCGCATCCACGATCCCGCCTCTCGAGAATCGAATCCAGGACTTATCAGTCTCGCGCGCGAGCGCCTAACCTATAGACCGTTGAGTCGGTATCCAAAGATGTTAATGTCTAACTTCAACCATATTATTTTATGTTTACACTATTCCCAGGGCCAAGATAAACTAAAGACAGAATAGGAACTAAAAATGGAATACACGATATAAACTAGGGTATAGAAAGCATGAAAATACTGTAGTGAACAAACAATCGGTTAAAAGAAACCAATTTATCCTAATTTGGCTACGTAATTCATAAAACACATAAAAAAGAAACATTGAATAAATGGATTTCACATCTTTCTTGAGTTGATGCTGAGTCATTCTGTCATTTTTTCAGTCATGGTGATATATTACTTGCGTTTGACTTTGATTCTTCTCACGTTACTTTTCTCTTCCGTCAGAAGGAATCGTAATATCAAATTCTAGTAATTACTATTGAATTATGGCCATATAAGTTGCACATGCCACCATATATCTCCTAAAATAAAAAGCTAGTTATTGAACCATTGTGCGATAGTTGCTTACCCACTCAGATAAATAAGTTTTCACTGAAGTCACAAACTAATCTATGTTACACAACCATTGAGAACCTGGGAGCACTGGACAAACGTTCTGTCTTAGTATAGGAATATTCAGAAATATCGTCGATTTTTTAGAGTTAGATTTATAATCCGTTGGATTCGAGCTCACTTGTCTATACTTTAAGCTTACGGCCAGGAAAGCGGAGATTCTGGTTTCAATGCCAGCATGCATGATCGTCTGTGCACACTACCGATGAGTTCAGTGCTTCCAGGTTTTCAATAGTTGTCTACTTTTGATCGTCTCGTGATCTTTCATGAAATCCAACTAACTCCCCAACCCCATTATGACAATGAGGTTTTCGACCATACTTTTCTGTTTTTTAAAGTATTAATCATGATATATTAAATTTAATCTGTAAATAAATACAAGCTCGTATTAGCTACAAAGTAAGCGGTTAGTTTAATCCAAGCTAAATATATACAGATGTTTCACAAAGCATAAATATTGATAAAAATTCATTCAGTATGGTTTGTTTAAATCTTCTCATCGATGTGTTAGGACTGTAACTGGTCAGTCTCTAAATGGCATACCTGCATACTTTGCGTATTGCCTCGATATAGCCTTCATTCACAAGCATGGTAAGCAGAGATAGATAGTGGCTAGCAGTGGAATCCAGGACGCGCGTTTCGTCCTATTTGAACATCAACTCTGAGATGCAGTTACATCCAGCTGACGAGTCTTAAATAGGACGAAACGCGCGTCCTGGATTCCACTGCTAGCCACTATCCATCCCTGCTTACCATTGATAAAAATGTTTTTAATTTGGAATTCATAAAATTATAGTATATCATAGCGGCCTTGGGAAAGATCAAACGGTGAGACTATAATTTATGGACGAGCCAATCATAAGTGTTTGCGGGATTTCCAGTACCTGATGGTCACGTACGATCGGTTCACAGCAGATTTTAGAGAAGACGTGACAATTAAGCGTCTACAATAAATAGAACTACTAAAAAGTTCCTTTATTTGTAATTGCGGTAATCAAATGACTTATAGACCCTGTGCAGACTACCATTATGATGTCTTTCGATGTAATATATGTTGGATGAAGAAGTATGCTAGAATAGGAACCTTTTTCACTCGATTCACATTGAAATTAAGACAAATTATAATAATTGCTGCATACTGTTTAATAAAAGCACCAGTAGCATTGGCTGCAATATTTGCAGATGCTACTGAAGCTTCAGCTGTTCAATGGTAGGAGTATTGTAGATATATATGCGTAATAAGAATGATAAGCTTACTGTTATATCCTAGTGAAGACGTAAGTACAGGTAACTCCCGAACTCTATCAATGAACTATTATTCTATATATACTCTTATTGTATAACTATTGAACAATTAGATCATGTATATCTATATTCATTTTATTATAAGCTTCATCTTGATCTATGAATTATTGTTATACGAATTACTGTCCCTAAATTATAATCAGTTTATTGATTATTGTATCCCACGTTCACAGCCACATTTGACTTGATCTTGTACAAACATTATTATTGAAATTGGTGCTCTGGACTCAGTTGGAAGGGCTAGGAGGACAGGGGACCAAGAAGGACGGTAGTCTACTCAAACTGATCGAGCGTCATTGATTTGCCATAATGTTAAGATTAGACAAGTCGTATTTCGATTGGTGAATAAATCACGTGACAAAAGCCGGATATAAAATCATAACACTTACATATCCAAAATACACAGAAACAATATCGAAGCTATGCGGTAGAAGTTGAAAGAGTATTTGCGACCTTATCATGGCTCCAAGGATCGACTATTATGGAACTATATGCACGAGTTCCTCTACCGTATGTATTACGACTTTAGGACCTTAAAACCTATTTCTAACCGTGAGAAGTTTTTGGACCATATAAAACAAGTGTATCCATTTGTATTCTTTGGTTTTGTATAATATATTCTTATTCTATACTAACTGTTTCCTGACCGGCTGGTGTTTCTCAAGGTCACTTAAGATTCGTTGAAAGGTGGTCCATAAATTATAGTCTCGCCGTTAAAACTTTTGGGACTATCCTACTGCAAAACATCATTTATGTAAATCTAATAAATATTTGGAATGTATTTTTATATCTCCCGTATTGTAAGCTTCGTGATGAAGCCTAAACTCTTATTATACATTTTATTTTCTAATGTATGGTAGTGAAAGTTAGATATGATTGGCCACTGATCTTTGATAAACAGGTACGTAGCCTAGGGTCTATTAAATATATGATTTCCTTTCTGCTCATTGATTTTTACTCCGAACTCACTGTGAGTGACTCCTTGTAATCTTGCTGAATAAAGTATTATCTAATCTATACTCTAGTTCTTTTTCCTGGGTCGTGAATCCTGGGTCTGAAATAACGTGACTAGTCTCATCGTATCAACATATTATTGAATTCCAAGTGAGAGAGAAAAATATTTTGAACCACCTTCTCCATGTTATTATTAATTAGCTATGAACCTATTTTTGAGTTTCCCTTCACTTAATTTGTAGTCATGTACACATTGTGATTTTCTTATTATTTCACTGTGCGTTCAGTTAATAAATATACATTATCATACAAGCTTATAGTTATAGTAAACACGGATATAACAGAAGCCTCATATGTTTTCTGAATTCGTATCCTAACTTACTACTACATTAAAGAGGAGCTGGGTTCTAGACCAATCTGAATGAGAGATATTTTTGCATAAGGTTGTTTGTTATTAATCCAAACAGACCGAAATCGATACAGGTTATCCAATAGATATTGTCCGTATTTATCTGAAGTATTTAACTGAAGTACATATCAGAAGACACAAAGAACTAATAAATATATTTTCAGTGATTGAGATCATGAGTCAGTTGAAACTAGACTACCATGGAAAACCTGGAAGCACTAGATGGCCGTTTCGTCCTATCGTGAGACTCCCCTAACCTTTGGTACGTGTTAATTACATAGTAATTGTTTGTTTTTCAGTGTCACTACATAAGTGTAAGTACTTGTACATACTAATAGCATACTTTATTGCAATATAGTAAAATATAAAACAAAGTATTATGTAGTAATAAACCAATTCAAACTAGAATATCCACTCAAATTAATATAATGTCTATAAAATTGACTATTTTCAAGGTTTAAGACTTAGATCGGAATCTTCCACCGAAATCACTCAGCTATAGAAATTAAATTCAAGCTTCATGCATGAAATTGGACACAAACAGATACTGTAAGCTAAGGTTATTCATGTGGCATGGATCGATTCGAATAAGTTGGTTGAAAGAAAGTTGTGAATTCCCCATTTAGTAAGTGGATGTTCATAGTAAGAATGGAAGGTGGAAATCAAATAGCCAAGAATGAATGTTTCATAAAGAGATACGGTCAGTATTTGTAATGCCAGCCTTCAGACTTCAAATTGTTTGTGTAGCAAGTTGTGCTACTTAAATGATTTAAGTAGTATTAAAGATGTTACAGTAAAAGTGTCGCCTGTAATCGTCTGCTCTTAGTCGATCTTCATACATGATGCTTGAATTTAATTTCTATAGCTGAGTGATGATTTCGGTGGAAGATTCCGATCTAAGTCTTTATAGACGTTATATTAATTTGAGTGGATATTCTAGTTTGAATTGGTTTATTACTAAATAATACTTTGTTTTATATTTTACTATATTGCAATAAAGTATGCTATTAGTATCTACGAGTACTTACACTTATCTAGCTACACCGACAAACAAATAGTCAAGATATAACCAACACACAAATGAGGATTAAATGATCAGAACAAGGGATTTTCCAAATGTGGTAATCTCACATCACGTAACCGAGTGTCAACGAAAATCAATCGTGTATGTGATTTATCTAAATTTAACTTCTAATACTTACGCAAATGTTTGTCAATTGATGTTAAAAATCGTATAATCACACTGTAGTTGGGTACTGCATCCGATATTACTTTGGTTTCCCACGAAACATTGCACCATCTTGTTCGGCCTATCATTCAACCTACTGTTGGTTGCATCAGGTACCTGAATTTCTGTAGTATTTTCAAATTTAGTGATCTGATAATGAAACCTAGATGTTATGTAACTGACGAATCTTTCAACTTTTTGGGTCTCCACTTGATCATCAAATTAAAATTGTTCGATCAGCAATTTATTCTTATTTGTAATCAAGTACCTCGTTCAACTCTCAGGAAACCTTCGTATTCTCATATGATTGACTGACTAAAACAGAAGTTTCCCATTATTTTTTAAAATGATCTTGGTAGTTGTACAAAATTAGAAGCCTAAATATATTTAAAACTAGAACAAAATTTGTCTTCGGCCAAAACGCTCAGTTCCTCATGCAGCACACTTTCCGGTAGATAAAGAATTAAACAGAGTGAAGGCTTTAGGTGTTTTCAAACCCGTTAATAATTCTCCACAGGCATCACCAATTGTGGCAGTAAAAAAATCAAATGGTAATACACGAATATGTGTTGGTTTTTTCTGCTGGATCCAAAGATTTCCTTGAAACATACCAGTATCCATTTCCTACTCCAGAACACCTTTTTGCACAAATGAATGGAGGCAGATCTGTCGGAAAGACTGACTTCGTTGATGCGTATCTGCAGTTAGAAGTAGAAAATGCATTCAGGGATCTGGTTACTGATAATACACACCGAAATATCTAACATTATATTTGCCTCCCGTTTGGAGTCAGGACAGCTCCGAAAATATTTCAGTAAATTATGCATGTAATGCTAACGAACGTATCGGGTACCTTGGTTTACGTGGATGATATTATCGTTTTCGGTACAACCACAGAAAAATTATTCGACCGTTCAGGTATGGTTTTGGATCAAATCAAACTTTTTTATAAAACTAAAACAAGAGAAATGTAATTTCTTCACGAATTTAATCAAATACCTGGGATTTGTTGTCAATCTCTAAGTAAGTTGCCCTGGTCCGGAGAATATTGAAGCCATGAAGCAAATGCCATCACTATCTAGGCTCAACTCCCTAAGATCATTCCTGAGGTTGGTAAATCATCGTGCTTAATTCCTTCCATCTATGCATCATCATCGTATTCCTCTTAATGAACTTCCGAGTAGAGAGTCGAAATGGAACTGCTCTCTTCAATATCAGAGAGCTTTGATAATATCAAGAAAACCTTGACATTAAATAAGCTGCTGACCCATTCCAACCAAAATCTCATAATAATCATCGTCTCAAATGCATTGAACCATAGACTAGTGGTTGTTATTTCAGACATTTTCCCAATTGTTCTCTGAAGACTATTGGACATGCAACCAGAAGGTCATCTTATTCTGAAATAAATCACAGTCAAATAGAAAAAGAAACTCTACCAATTATCTTTGCAGTCAAAAAGTTTCATAAGATGATCTGTGGACGACATTTAACTCTCTTAACAAACCATAAAAACCTATCAATTTCCAGTACATAGAAAGATATTCCAATGTATACCTCGAATCGTTTGAATAGGTAGTCTAAATTCCTTCTCGGTTATGATTTTACTGTCAAATACGTGTCGACGACCATTCTTAGACAGGCTGATGTGTTATCATGACTGTTCAACTCAAACCAACTAGGATCTCATCATTGAAACAGAAGTAAAGTATGTCGGATGCGATGGACCCCAGTAACGGCGAATGTGGTCCAGAATGCTAAGCAATCAGATCATGAAATGTAGCAGTTTGTGGAGTGTATGCTTGACGGTTGACCAAACAAAGTCGATAATGATTTGTCAGAGTATTTCCGACGAATGGCACACTGTTTATCAACAACTCATGTCAGCTGTTTTGGAAACGCATAGTTAATCCAAGCACTTGCAGATCTCGAGTACTAAAACAAGTCTATTGAGTTCACCCTGATGTAGGACATATGAAGTCATTAGCGCGCAACTAAGTATACTGGCTATCGATGGATAAAGACATGGTAAGGAAATGTTCACAATGTGCTCAAATCACAAAAAAGCTACCGAAAATACAGCTATCCCCATAACCAAATGCGGAAAAGCCATGGCCTCGTGTTTGTGTTGACTTTACCTACCAGAAAATGGTCAGCACTTTCTTATTAACACCGACTGATTAAAAAATGGCCAGAGATTGATTTAATGCCTTAGACCTCATAGACATTAATAACAATGGTAATGAACAGGCTTTTCGGCCAATCACTAATCACCGACCCGGAAATTCAGTTCACGTTGCAAATCTTCTCTGACTTCTGCATTTCTCACATTCGGTCACTACTCTATCATCCCCAGTTAAATAGTCCAGCTAAGCGCTTTGCCAATGTTTTTAGGTGAGATCTCATGATGTCACAAAGGAAGGTGACGCAGGAGGGGGTCATATAGGATTCCCTGAGATCATCCAGAATAACTCTGAACTCCGTATACCTAAGGGTGTCTCCCCAGTTTTATGAGGGGAAAATTGGACTTCGTTTGATGGCATTTAACCATGAAGAAGAAGGCGAGAAGAACCGAATGTTGGCTTCCTAATGGGTTACCAATGTATGTAGGAAACTATCGACGATGGGGGAATGCGTGGCTAGTGTGTACCATAGTAAGAAGAGTCAGTGACGTGGTGAAAAAATTGGTGTTTCGGGGAAAGGACTGGTGATACCTCTTAACCAAACCCGTGACAGAAAACTAAATTTAAATAAAGAACACGCTACATCGAACTTACCACTAGATTACTTAATGGATGCAGTCAGTCTGGAGCAACAGGATAAATGCGAAAGTGATGGCCAGATTCCAAGAAGATCATCAAGAAGATGTCTTTTTCCCCAAGGCTTTCAGTTAAATCCATGGAGTAAGACATACTTGTAAGACGGGAAGGTGATACAGTGGCCAACTCAGAAGTAACCAAATGAAAAGTTCATTTCGAGACAGTCAGAAATGACTGTGAGCGTCAAAGGCATACAACTGACAAAGGAATTGACTGATTCTCTTAGGGGTATATATATATATATTACATAAATATGCATTTATACATGTTATCCGGTAACCCAATAGAACCACTATTCAGCACTTTTCTCCTCGCTCAAGTAGACGGTTTGGTGGGTTAATGCATAGCACGTATTGGATCAGTAAAAGATCTCGGACACCACCAAATTGCCATTCCTTACCTATGTCATAAAACATTTACTATCTAGAGCATACGACTTGATGAAAGAGTAATTAGAAGTAAAGATGATCTCTTTTAAATGAACTACAAAGTAGGAAAACTTCGTACCCACCAAAAGTATTGGTAATAACTTTTCCATAAATCCAGAAAGTTTGGTAATCTGTTTAAAACTTTTAGAGTTAATTTGTAAACCAATGTGTTGTCGTAAATCCTTCCAGCACGTTATTTTCATGTGTTATTCAACTTCATTTAAAAGGAACAGACAAGATCACAATAAGTCCCAAAATTTAGAATATCCATTTGAATGAAGTAGCAGTCGTTTACTTATCAAAATTTTCATGGCGAAAAACAATTTTCTGCACGGAATTTATCAAATTAACTCCTGAATATTCAGAAAATATGTATTAAGAAGTATTTTTGTCAGTAATTAGTAGCCATCCATCTTCATTCGTTAACATTCTCGATTGATTATAGTCTTGTGAAATCTTGTTCGTTGCATAATATTTTTTAAGACATGTTCTGTTGTAATAGACTTTTATTTCTCAGTAAGATAAAGGAAGACAGAATAATAGCTCACGTGATTTTTGTAGAAATTAGCTCTAGGTTCAGTTGTTATCTTCATATAAAGCACGCAAAATTATAAGAAAATTTACATACATTATTAAATAGTTTAAACAAATTTCATTACAATATGAACACGGTTAGACTGTGAAATATTTGAAACATTTGGACAGGTTTTAGCGGCAAACAAATCCACAAAATCAATAGCTCGGTAAGTCTTTGACATTTGATGCTGACAAAATTACTTTTACCGGACTCCCCTAGCTGAAGGCACTCGGTCATTCTTCCGCACCAGATCACGAGTAGGTACGCTGTATTCAACTTCTCCTACAACCACTAATCAGCTTAGATCAGTAACTTCTCGATATTTCAATAGCTTATCTATTATATCTTCTAACCTCGTAGCTTCTGACGTTTGATTTAACTTGGTTGTCACGTTTCAATTGTAGATGTTGTAACCGATTTAGGTGTTATCAAACTCCAAATACTTGTGCCATCGTTAAAGTCACGAAAAACTTCTCTATAACAATTAAATATATGTCATAAGAGGGTTTCTTGTGTGGAGATTTTAGTAATTTTATAGTTGAAATCATGAGCCATTTGAATCTAGACCACCATGGAAAACCTGGAAGCACTGGGCAGTCGTTTCGTCTTATTATGGGATTCCTCAGCGGTGCGCATCCACGATCCCGCATCACGAGATTCGAATCCAGGACCTAACAGTCTCGCGCCAGAGCACTTAACCGTTAGATCAATGAACCGGTGAACGGTTGCTCAGATTTCGTGGATTGGTTGAAGTTAGACAATAACGCCTTTGGATGCCGGCCCAGTAGTCTATCGGTTAAGTGCACTGGCACGAGACTGGTAGGTCCTGGTAGGTCGAGTCTCATTAGGAGGGATCGTGGATGCGCACTGCTGAGGAGTCCCATAATAAGACGAAACGGCCGTTTAGTGCTTCCAGGTTTTCCATGGTGGTCTAGCTTCAATTGACTCATGATTTCAAATATGTGATTAGTCCATTGAAAATAGATAAAATATGAAAATAGATATTCTTATTTATTAAACTCAATGTATATATGTATATCTGCGAATTTTTATTCATTTGTTCCAATAATCAATCGTTCCTATATTTTTTGAATAAATTTTTTTTTCATTTCTCTGACATTTAAATAACCTACATTTTGGTTGTCTCTTGTTCCAATCAATAAGAGTCTGTAATCTATATATGGATTGTTATCTTAGTAGAAAAAAAGCTAATTATTATTTTTTTAAAATAGAAACTGTAAGCAGCATACCAAAACTGGCTTTTATTTTTCTAACCTCATTCTATTTAAATTAGAATGCCATGAAAACAGTTTTAAACAAACAATCATAGCTAAGTTTTGATACTATATTGTAAACATTTATAGTTTTTGTAAGCAATGATGGATAGTGGCTAGCAGTGGAATCCATTACGCGCACTTCGTCCTATTTGGGACTCGTCAGCTGGATGTACCTGAATCTCAGAGCTGATGTTCACTCTGAGACTCAAACCTAGTACCTTTCGCTTTTTAGTTATTATTAATATTATAGATATTTCTTTAAAATGAAAAAAACTCCTACATTTTGAAATTTATTTACAAAAAAAACTTTTTTCTCCATTATATAAAATGGTAATTCATAAAAGGTAATAATATACGTTCTCTTTACAGTTTGAAACAATAAACATTTTGGTATAATTCTAACAATTTAGGAAAAGTAATCCATTGATCAAGTGTTTCTGTTGAAGTAATAATGATGACTTACGTCAATGAAATGGAAAAAAATATACTTGCAGGTTATTTAATTTTGTTATTTTCTGATGACGGACGATCCATCTCTGTTAATAAATGTTATATCCAAAAGAGAATTATGAATGGTAACTTTTGAGGACTATTTATGCACCAATATGATAGGTGTATTTCTTAATGTATAAATCTTAAGTAACCAAACTATTCATATTACCCTTCCTCTTGTTATAAGCTTTATTTTGACCTATGAACTATTATTACATGATTTATCGTTCTTGAGTTATCCTCAGTCTGTTAATTACTGCCTCCCACATTCACAGCCTCATTTGGCTGGATCTTGTACAAATGTTTTTTTCCATTTTATGGTACGATATGGTCTGTCTGTTTGGTAATATAAACCCAGTATACTTGAAATAAACGATTCATATTGCAGAGACTGTTATTGGTGTTCTGGACTTAACTGGCTGGGCTAGGCAAATAGCAGGACTGACAAGTGCTCTAGACTGCTCGTACGGGTATTGTGTGTCATTGGTCCGATCAATAAATCCCTGCTCTCTAATTGGCGGCATCGTCACGTCATATGTAAACAGGGCACTCAGGCACACGTTACAACAATAAATGCCTTAGAAATATCACTTTCTTAAAGATTAAAAATTTAAACAACCGTCTCTCTGTTTTTTTTATTGATTTTATATGGTGAACCGATTTAATGGATGGTAAAATACATCTCATCTTATCGTAGACTAGTCAATATATTTACAATCCAACACTGAAGTCATACAGTACGTTTTGCTTCCATGATCACTACAGACATATATAATCGCTTATACTATCACAGTGAAGATAACTATTGATATAAAATACACCATTTAATTACAGTTTGAATAAAAGAAGCTTCAACTAGCTTATTTAATAAAATCAAGAAATTATAATTTCTAGTCTGAATACTGCAAAAGGTTATCCTCAGAGTGAAATATATCCGTAATGTTAAACTAAACATTTTTCTAAAAAGTAATTAAAATGTTTAATATTACTTTATTTAATTTATTACTACTTATATCCATAAAACTATTTTACCGTTCAAAGTTGAAAATATTTAGATTAATTTTGAACCCACCAATTATCTTAGACCTCTTGTCCTAGATATTTTTGGTTTACGTTAAACGTCATTATCTCTCTATTGAGATTATAGATATCACTTGAGTTTGGTAATGTTTAAGAAAATAATATCGTTCATATTTGATGCATTTGAAAAATTCTAAATTATTGCTTCCTTTCTTTAGTTTAGCTGAATGAGAAAACAGAAGTAAACATATTATTACTAGTTGTTTATAGCCAAACTTTATGATTATACAAGAATAAAAGCATCAGTATGGTTCATTATTCTTTCTTCTAGCCTTGACGTTTTTCAAATAGCTTATGAAGGCTATATATACCAGTGATTTAATCCTAGTGATAGATATCTACTATTTGTAATCAGGACTTTACAAAATTCAAAAAATTCCAAGACTTTTTAGGTAACAGAATGGGTTTCTTTCAAGTGAGTGTTAATTCAAGAGCATTTAGAGCAATGTGCTCAGATCCCATCTGAAGGGAATGATTTAAAAGATTTGTCATACTACAACTCTTCTAAAGGTTTGCTATAGTCTCTGATTTATGTGTCTATGGACCAGATATCATTTATGAAAACTGATCAATTGCAATTATATTCGGTAGTTCCCTCGTTCCAGTGTATCTAGGTACGTAAGTGGGTTGCCTTGGTCTCATCTTTGTCTTTTTTATTGTTATTATTATCTCTTATCATATTTTAGCAAAGAGCATATTTGATCAATTATTATCCCCTATTCTGAAAAATGCGGTAGATTTAAGGAATCCAGTGTCGGATTCGTGTTCTAATATCATTTAAAATGTTTAGTCATAGCCTCCAAGCACTTTAAACCTAAACCAGCTTTAAATTCCGAAATGTTTAGCTAACTACAACCGAAAATCAGAATTCTATTCGCTTAAACGATCTACTTGATTATTCTGTTAATCGCAATCCTAATTTGATTATATTTTATCCATTACGATTACATAAATGTTTTTATTTTAATTGTATCATTATAAAAATATTTTCACTTAGGATTCCTAATGATCATTCATACTACATATCCTTTATTTAAAATTTTCAATATTGACTTTTTAGTTACCCTGACGATAAGCTTTTTTTCATTAATTCCCTTTCTTAACAATTGTTGAGTTTTTTTGATCTGAATGACTTAAATATGAAGATATCAAAATTGTTTACGATAAAGTTACCAGCGTTCACTTTCCCTCTTCTCTACCTATTTATTAAAACTATGTGATTACTAGCAGAGATGGATAGTGGCTAGCAGTGGAATGTGATTACTAATCACTAACTGATACGTAATTTATACGAATATTCGTCATATATGAACAAGTAATTCATTCTGTATTGTTTGTTTACATCTTTCCATTGATGTTTAGGACTGCAACTGATCAAATCTGAGATTCAAGTACATCCACCTGACGAGCCCCAAATATGACAAAACTCACGTCCTAGATTCCACAGCTAACCACCATCCATCTTTGCTGATAATTTGAACGAATAGCTTGACAAAAATGTCTTAATTATTTGTAATTTTCAGAAGGGGCTTTTGTGGAGATTTCAGTAATTTTGTAGTTGAAATCATGAGTCAATTGAAGCTAGATCACTATGGAAAACCTGGAAGCACTGGACGGCCGTTTCGTCCTATTATGGGACTCTTCCGCAGTACGCATCAACGATCTCACCTCAACTATAAAATCACTGAAATCTCCACAAAAGCCCCTTCTGGTAATAATCATATTCTCACTAGTGACTGACTTCAAGAGATATTTCCTGGAGTTCTAGTGAGAAGCAGTGACCAGTGGAGTTCAAACAGGTCTATTTGTAATTTATTTATAAAGTCTTATATCTTCACGTTGTTGATACTGAAAATCGAGAACGATCCAAATTTGTTAAAAGTTTAACTAATTGGTAAAATAGAGATAACATAATGCAGTACCCACTATAAACAGTAGAAATTATACACACGAACAAATAAATTCATACCCTTTAAACAACTTAATGGTTAGTTGAACTCAGTAGTTTAATGAAAAACACATTAACATTTGAAGCAGTAGGTCACGAGCTTGAAACTCAGTATAAAAATTAGCACTGCGATATATGTTTATTATCCAGAAGACGAATTCTAAATAGATTAAAACTCTTGCCCTGAACTCCAATGCTAGCTGTAATCCAACTTTAAAAAACAGATAATTTATTCGTAGATTTGTAAACGAGTTTGTTGAGATGGACTTAGTGGCTAAAACGACTTTTTGTTATGTATTAAACTGAATGAATGATTATGACAGCGGGCGGCCTGCTTAAACATCTGGGCTACCTGTTCCTGTCATTTATATATTTCAATAAGTTATCTAATATTGTTTGTTTTAATACATCGTTATGGCTATTAAGCACACAACCTATTCCGGTGCGTTTCTGAAAACTGTACAAGCTTACGCTGTAAAGGTTACAAAAGGCCTTATCAGAGATGTCGTGTTTACTGGGAACATGTAGCAAAAAGAATATACATTATTCATATGTCGATTGACTGAACTGCTGACATCCAACTGGCGATCACTGAATGTTTATCATCAGGAGCAACGAAGAAATAAGAAAGGTAAACATGTTGAAATTCTTTATGCTGAGAATTCGATTTTGTACCAAATAATATAATATTGAATAAAGCTAATAATAATAATAAATTTCAAAGCTAAATTTTTAATTTTAGTCACAGTTGTGTTCATCTAAATATACATGCTTTTATAATGTACCACATCAACTTATAGTTCAGATTAATAATGATAGTCCAGTAAACAGATATTAAAGATGAAGCATTAATATTGATGCAAAGAATTCAGGAGCAACAGTACTGTTCTAGTAAAATTAATCATTTAGTCAGTAGTATACTCTTTTATAAGTAGTGTTGAATGTTAATAAAAAATAATACATATTAAAATCTAATGTATATTTATATAGATATTGAATATAAAGCTGAATCTTTCAAGATTCAAAATTTCACTAATCTAATTATCAAAATGGTTTGATTTTGAAGATTCTCATGATCAAATCTAAACTGTTAAAAATATAATACAAAGTATACACTCAATGTATGTTAATTTGCATTTACATTACTTTCAAAAACTTACTAATGTATTATTGGTCAACTATTGATTTAATATTTGATCATTATGTTTGTATGTTGTCATTCAATGGCAATTGTTAAATATAGTATTGCTTAGAATAAATAATGAAATTCATGGGGTGAAAAATTTTTTTCCGTTTCTATTATTGAACTGAAATGGTTATATATATATATATTATAAATCGATTTGGTGACACATAGATATTGTACAATAAATCCAACCTCAAGGTCTCAGGTTTTATGATGTTTGTTAGTATAAGTATTAACTAATTACAAAACCTAAATTGGGATACAACAACTGATCATGGATTTTATTAACCGCTTAAAGAAAAACATATTTGAAAAGTTGTATCAAATCTTCACAAAGTATATTTGAGATATTAAAATAAATTCAGTCACCCTTTAGTGAACAGAACATGACTGGGGACAATTGAATGTATTTAAGCATAAATTACAGACTATCTCACTAAATTCTGATAACCATATAGCAAACAGTTAATTTGCAAAATAACAACCATTTGTCTCAATCTTCATTGTTCCTTCAGTAAATATCAGTTCATCTTCTCTAAATTCATTGTTCATACATTTTCCTACCAATTACATTTCATTTCAGTTCTTTCCTTATCGGTCTTCTGCTAAAATACATTCTATGTCTGACCGTCACAATACACTACTTATATGGATATAAGTAGACCACACCACAACCTTAGTGGTTGAGATTTGTACAGAAAAAAACATTTATAGTATTTTCTATCTGTTTGTTCATTGATGCTATGACTAAAATTCATAAAGACTTGGAATGAGTTTTATTATTGTTTATTTTGTAGCTCATTATTCAAGTTGTTCCATTTTTTTTCTTGAATATTAGGTTTAATGTTTAATCCAACTCAACATAACGTCCAATAATTAGTACTTATTTATGTCTTCATAAGTTCATATATAATATACTTTTTTGATGTGAATTTTTTTAGGTCATATTTTTATTTAACCTAGTTTTTATGTAGACCATAAAGAGACCTTGGTATATCATTTATTGTTTAAATGTATCTAGTTTTATTATTTTTACAAAATGAAGTAAACATATTTTCACATCAATAGTTAGATAGTATCCATATGAAATACTGTGTAGTAAAAGTAAATCATATAAATGTGTATATTCCAATTAGAGACTGACCAGTTGCAGTCCTAACAAATCGATGTGAAGATTCAAGCAAACAATACAAAGTTGAATTTAAACTTCACCCCATCGCACAAGCAAGTGGCTATCAGGACTCAGTGGCTGAGTGGATAACGCGATGGCGTTTGAAGCGAGGGTATTGGGTTCGAGTACCAGAGTGAACATCAACTCTGAAATGCAGGTACATCCAGCTGACGAGTCCCAAATAGAACGAAACGCGCGTCCTGGATTCCACTGCTAGCCACTATCCATCTCTGCTAACCATGAATGTGTATATTCTAGTTTTGAATTAGAGGCTTTATGGAGTTTTGTATATTTTTCAGATGATATTCGTCACAAATGAACTTCAGATGAAGTACCGGTGAAAATCAAAAAGCGTTAAATAACTATTTTGCCCGAGTAGAGGATTGATTAGAAGTAAGCACCCGCGACACCATTTAAGTAGCGAAATATTTAGACCTTAGTTACGAGATACGAATGTCCTTAGAAAGATTTCTAGTTAGGTTATAGTTACATAATTTTGAGAAGTTCTATAGTTTGATTCGGTGAGACCCATGTAACTTTGTGCATGCGTTTATGGGAGGAATTTAGACCCACCTATGACCATTTTGTGGAATGCAGAGGAAATTTCAAACCTCTCACTATTCTCGTTCCTTTTTCCCAGTCAGTCCATATGGTCCCATGATACCCTCATACTAAGTGTTGTCCACTTTCAACTTTGGCGTTTTTATCTCCCATCAGAATGGTCAAGTGCTTTTCTAAGCACTTCGCTATGATCGACTGCAGCCCCTCAAAGAACTAATCCTTATAGTCTTCCTTGCTATCATTGGCGGGTGCATTACATTGGGTAACATTCATCATGATTCCCTCTTTCTTAGTTTTGAAGGATGTCTTGATGGTCCTGGATCCATGAGATTCCCATCTTTTCCCTTGGTCGTCTAGCTTCAATTGACTCATGATCTCAACCATATATTATAATGTAATTGTAAAAATCAATGTCATATTTTAATTCCATGTAACTTCTTTACATGGATAATTTAAATGTTTCATGATGGAATTTATTTTATTTCTCATAAATGATTACTAAAATAGAAATATGACTGATTTATCTATAATTGATAGATCATTAAAGAAAGTTGATCATGACAGAAAACAATGTTATACAACATTTTATAAATATTCAGTTTGTTTTTTTGTTTTGTTTTTTTTTGCAATTTATTTTGTACTATAATAATACTTGTTATCATTTATGATTAAACATAATACTGACCAAATTCACTTGATATTGTTTGTTTGAATCCTCCTATTGATGTTTAGGACTACAATTGATCAGTCTCTGTTATTGGCATATATGTATACTATGCGTATTGCTTCGATATAGCCTTAATTCATAAACTGACGAGTCCCAAATAAAACGAAACGTGCGTTCTGGATTCCACTACTCGCCACTATCCATCTTTGCTTATAACACTGACAAAGTTTAAGTAATCTATACTTAATATTAATAATAATAGTAATAATATGTGAACAATATGACTTTGGTTAAAGTAATTCATATTTCTATTATAATAAAAATATTTGTTATAATTATTTATTAATAGCAATATTTTACTTTTATTATATTGATTAATATTTATGTTCCTCTTACCAAAAAAAAATTTTAAAAAATTAAAAAATTAAAAATAAAATTGAGAATTAATTTATTGGCTTTATTCAAATTATGATAATTTACAACAAAAAATATCTAATTAAATGCCAATTAAATGAATTTTATGATTGTTTTATCATATGATCATTACAATAAATAAATTCAATATTAAATGAAAAAAATGGTTTGGTGAAGAAGAAGGGGTTTTGTGGTGATTTAGTATTTTTCATAGTTGAAAGCGTGAGTCAATTGAAGCTACACCACCATGGAAAACCTGGAAACACTGGACGGCCGTTTCGTCCTATTATGGAACTCCTCAGCAGTGCACACCCACGATCCCGCTCTAGCGAGATTCAAACCCAAGACCTACCAGTCTCGAGCCAGTGCATTTAACCGATAGACCACTGAGCTGGCATCCAACGGTATTAATGTTTAACTTCAACTGATCCACGAAGTTTAACAACCATTCACTAATTGTTTTCAGTGAGTTCCTATCTCACGACAGACGTAGTTTGAACTCCACTGGTCACTGCTTCTCACTAGAGCTCCTAGATATACTTCTCGAAGTCACTGGTGAGCATATGATTATATTAATTATCAGAAGGGGTTTTGTGGAGATTTAGTATTTTTCATAGTTGAAAGCGTGGATGCGCACTGCTGAGGTGTCCCATAATAGAACAAAACGGCCGTCCAGTGTTTCCAGGTTTTCCATGATAGTCTAGCTTCAATTGACTCACGCTTTCAATTATTGAAGAAGAGTTTTTTATAATTTGTGAGTGCGTGCGTGCCCTGTTTGATATATAAACGTGTTGATCCTCGCCAATCAGAGAGGAGCGAATTATCGATCACAGTTATGATTCACAAAAGCCGTATGAGCAGTCTTGAGCACTATTCGGTCCTGCTTTCTGCCTAGCCCAACCAGTTAAGTCCAAAACACCAATAACAGCCTCTGCAATATGTTTCATTATTCTCAAGCATACTGGGTTTAAATCTCAATCAGACAGACCACATCGTACCATAAAATAGAGAATAATATTTGTACAAGATCTAGCCAAATGTGGCTGTGAATAGGGGGAACAGTAATTAATGGACTAGGGATATCTCAGGAATGGTAAATCATATAATAATAGTTCATACTTCCAAATAAAGCTTATAGTAAGAGGGACATGAATATGGATAGTTTAGTTACTTAACAATTATATAACGGGAAGTATACATATCATATTGGTGCATAAATAGTTCTCAAAGTTACCATTCATAAATCTCCACGGGATATAACAGAGTTAAACATAAATAATAACTTAACATCATCATCAATAGCATCGTTTGTGCAAATACGATCAATCCTGTTAAATAAAAACTTTGTCAAACCCCGTTTGTATTGCACAGGGCAATAACTATAGTTTTACACTAAATATTCAGGTTTTGTAATATTGAGTTATAGTTATGAATATATGCATTGATAAAAAATAAAAGGGGGAAACTTTGAAAGTTGTTCTCTATCAAATTAATAAATGTATTTTTTTAACCTTCTATTTATTGAATGTTTGGCTTATTGTATTTGAATATTGTTTCACTTTTAAGCACTTGTTTAACTCAGTAACAATTAAGATATCTTGATGGTTGATTAATTATGATTGTATTAATCAAAAAGTTTACCAACATGATTCTAAACACATATATGTAGGATACTATTTAGAAACTTTGGTGAAATCGCTTTGTATTCTTATAATTAGGTGAGTAAAAGTTACTCGGGTAAATTATAAATGTTTTGATTGATAGTTTGGAACGGATGGAGAATTTTGCGCCAAAACGTGGCTGTGAACGTGGGAGACAGTAATCAGTAAACTGAATATAATTTAAGAACAGTAAATCGTATTATAATAATGTATAGGTCAAACGGAACCTTATAATAAGATGAGGATACACACAATCCAATTGCTGAATTATTATACAATAATAATATTCACGGAATATTAGTTCATTAATGGATTACAGAAGTTATTCGTACTTTAATATTCACTAGGATATAACATCTATAACATACAAAAAAGCATAAAATGGACAGTGCTTAAGGCATAGAAAGTTTGCCTATATATGGTGCAGACGTTTCTTAGATAAATGTTGATTTTGTAGTATAGTGAATTGGGAAATCGATTAAATTGATGGAGTTAACATTTAACCGATTTATTTCCTGAAACTTAATTAGTGAATGAGGTTGTGGCTGCTTATTTATTCGAAATCATTGACATTGGTACATGGAGAAACCAAATATATATGCGTCTCACAATAAAAGTGAGATCGTAGAGAGATACAGAAAGGAAAGTGAATACAATAAAGAACAAAAAACGGACAGAAATTAGTGTATGAGAGTGGAACAAAAGAATTATGATGGAACAAGCAGTCATCCTAAGAAAAACAACCAGAACGGATTCTTTCAGTCAAAAAGTTCCTTACTGAAGTGAAGAAAATAAAAGAAACAACAAGACGTCACTCGTTTCTATTCCGAGCCATTTCTGATAAGCCTCAAGTCACTGTGTTGCATTATCTCTTAGACACTTACCAAGTAATCTTGGAGAACCTACCTATCCCTGTCCTATAAAGCATTACTTCATACCACGACACCATTTCATACATTGATCATTTCTCTGCTTTTCCCAACTACCATCTTTAAGAAGGGAAGGTGTAAGTCGCTTGGGCCTAGTGATTTGCGACGTATGAGGAGCTGGAGTCCCTTGTGAAATTCTGCCTTGTTAGGTTGGTCAGTCTACAGTGGATAGAGAGGACGGGACAGTTTGATCGTTACCTCTGTATAAGTAGATCAGTCGAACTATACCTCGAAGAACTCTGTCTATCGTCCAAGATGTCAATATGCCATACTGATTGATATCCTATCAGCTCCATAGACTGTCACTCACACTCGAAATTTTGCTATCAGTGGCTTGGATAAGTCAAAAGATCTCACGGCAGTTGCCAGATTCGGCTGATGCTCCAACCACCAAATTTCTTAATGCTTAAGCAAACTTTACGCAACTTCCTTACATAAGAATGTACGTCGATTGTCAAACTCGGGGTAGACAAACGTGCCTAAGCAAGTTGTGATGAAGCTGTAGAAACTCAGTGCTTATAAGCGGGACGTTTTGAAAAGTTCCAATTGACTTTACTGACCGCCCTCATGGCGTTACGCAAATAAAGTCAGTGCTCACACATACTTTTCAAAGGGTTCATGGCTAGTTTCTAACGTAGCTCGGTTTAATATTTAGTTGCAAGAAAAGCTGCCGCCAGAGTGTTTACGTTGATCCGTTCAGGACAGTGGATTTGTTTGTCATTGAAATGGAAGATAAGATTAGCGCAAACGAGGGTATGGGAGAGTGTAGATAAGTGCTCTAAAAGGAGCACTAGTTTGGAACACAGCCAATTTAGACGTAGCCGAACTCGATGTGATCAATCTGAGTCTAGGCATAAGATGCAGAAGGAGGACACCAGATAACACATTAGCGACCACTGCGCCAATAGTTAGTACTAACTAGAAACAGGTTATATTCTGAGCATAGTTGCAGGATCAATCCTATAACCACAAGTATGTGTGACTAGATTCTTCGAAATGTATAGTGCCAATATATTGTAGTGGCTTAGCTCCGTTAATAAATCTTCATAACCGTTATTATAGAAATCCCAACTGTGTTAGAAATCAGTAGGCATTAAGAAGCGGCGACCAAGTTTATTAGCGGATAGCACGGATCACAAAAGCTACAAATACATCGAGCGAATTTGAAGCTGAGAGGCGAATAAGTGTATCCGAGCGAATACAGAGGCGAATTTATAGTCAAATCGACTCACGGTGCAGCAAGACAAGACAAAGGCTGATAATAGGATTCGAGTACATATATATGAGAAAGAGAATGACTCATCGAATGATAATCAAGCGATCAACATTTAATCTAAAAAGAGATATGTGCGTAGGCTGTCATATGATCAAGCGTACACGTTTACACAACCAAGATACTGATCATAATAGTACAGAGAAATATGAGAATTGTTACTGTTCGAATGATATTGTTTGTTAAGTTAATAAAAGGGTTTAACAAAGTTTAACCATAATCTAAGTTGGTTGTAGGAGAGCTGCCATAATATCATCTAGTTGTGAAAATCTTCATAGTAGACCATCCATATTACACTACAACCTGGTTGGATCATATTCCATAAACTAATGCTACACCGGTAAAGCCTGTTTTCTTGAATACATTAAACATATAATACAACCTTTTAATGTACTTTAGCATTATGACTAACAATAAACTTCATTTAAAACTTAGAACGAAAGTGTTGTGTAAACTGTTAAATGTACTTTTCATGGAAAATAAGTTATATCTCTCACTTCATAACTCACCTTCTACCATATTTATGTTTTTTGTCATGCACTATTTACTAAAAATAGCTATACCTTCATAAGATTTATGACTATCGAGACATGTATTACAAAAATAACGTCAAAATTAGGTGATTTATTGAGTGACTATTCATTTCGTTTGAATCATATAATTCTTACTAATAATAACTGTGATAAATTTTTAATAAAATCTTTCTGAAGAATGTACAATTATTTTTCAAATACCACCTCTTTTTTGTAACAACCTGGTTACACCTGTATATTCTAGTGGATACCATAATAACTTACAGTATTTATACTGTTACTACCATTATTATTATTATTATTATTATTATTATTATTAACTGAGACTGGAATCCTTTTTAACTCCGAAGAACCGGCTAATTAATAACTGTTTTATAATATTCAATACTGTCGAGCGTTTACATATTTCCTCATTATTGATTTCCATGATTATCAAAAAATGGTTGTCATGCTATAATTATAGATAGTGTCCATACATCTATTCACAAATCTTATATTCTAACAGTTCAGTATTGTTGAATTCATGAGTTGATTGAAGCTGGAACACCATGGAAAATCTAGCAGCATTGTATGGCCGTCTTGTCCTAGAATGGGACTTAACAGCAGTGCACATTCACGTACACGAACTCAAAAATCTCCAGACTCCTACATTGATAGTTCATTATTGTTTTGCTGACTTTATTATTGAGTCTATTTAACTATGAAGTTGTAAGTCCCTTGATTAATCACAGATCTGTTAAGTAAGGTAATTTATCATGAGACTGAGTTGTTTAATATGTACAACTATCACAATAATGATTTATCAATTCTAATGAATTTTTGGCATGACTATAGTTCATGGATGAACCATTTGGATTTAAAATACCAGGTCGAATTTCGGTGTGAAATTTACTAATCCATATTACTAAATAGCATTTTGGCATTATAACTGATGTAATTTCGTGATATAGACAGTAATTTTAATTCCTAGCTCTAAGGTCCATCTGGAAATTCTAATCTCCGTTCCTCACACTGATTTATAATCCTCACTTAACCCTAGTAAGTTAGTTGGCATTCTCAAAGTTTTTTAAGCATCCCTCAAAGGATGTTCATAAATTACAGTCTCACCGAATTTTCGCTTCACATCGCGTAGTTAATTTATTTATGTGACTTTCATTACTAAAACATACTTTAGAAACATAATTCAATATAATAAACAGAGAAATGGATTCACTACATCCCTCGATCAGTTGTTTATCTTCAAATAATAAATAACAATCAAAGTTTAACAAAAGTAATAAGAATAATAACAATTTAAACTAAAGCTTACTACTTTCATATTTATGGTAATTGGATAAACACGGTCAACACATTAAAGCATGTATGTGTGTGATCGGTTAATATGAAAATAATAATAATATGATCAAATGGTTTACTCTTCATATGATCGTTTGTCAACTTTTTTATTTAGTTCCATATTGCAATTTAAATAAATGACTCAAATTGATTGAATTCTTAAGATTATATATTTGAATGTGTACAACAGAATACAACATGATTTTTAGCTGTCACAGTTACCTATGTTTTCTGTTTATATACAAGATCTTTTTGATTTCAGTATGGGGACTTGTGGAGATTGTAGTATTTGAACATTTGGACTCACTAGTTGGTGTAAACCAAAACACCATTGAAAACTTTAAAGCACTAGACGGCCGTTTCGTACTGGTATGGGATTCATCAACAGTAAAAATCCATGACTCTGCACGCAGAATTCGAACTAAATTATTTGGATATTTTTAACAGTGATATGTAATGATCGTGGAATGTAATAACCAAAGCTATCATTAATTCTACTTTTTAAATTTTATAAGAATACTAAGTTAATTTCATGATTATTCACTGATAAATTGAATTGAATATTCTCACTTTACTATCAAAATAATTGAGAACATGTAAAAGTTATTTATTTTCTGAAAAGTTACCATATATCTACTGATTACGATATTACTTATTTATCATTCCTATGACAAAAAAATTAAACAACACTTAATTTTTTTCAAAACAATACAGTTTTTTACATTAAAATATCATGTGCATAATTGTTTAATATTCTATTTATTATTACCGTTGGATGCCGGCTCAGTAGTCTATCGGTTAAGAGCTCACGCGCGAGACTGACAGCTCCTGGGTTGGAATCTCGAAAGGCGGCATCGTGGATGTGCACTTCTGAGGAGTCTTACAATAAGACGAAACGGCCGTCCAGTGCTACCAGGTTTTCAATGGTGGTCTAGCTTCAATTGACTCATGATCGCATGCCCCCAAATGTCCTGGTACGACCTAGAGTGGGGAGAGTTCGCTCTCCCTCTTGAAATGCTCTCATATGGCTACGTGTATATAGCCTCTGCTAAGGAAGTTCTATTCACTGCCTTCTCGTGGCGGGGGTGTTGTTTACGAAATTGAGAGGACGAAAAGCGAATGCCCTGTGCTTAACCGGGTTAGTGGACATGGTGCGTCCACCTAGGGAACTTGGGAAACCTTGATTCCAAACCAATGGTGCACATGGGCTGCAGTATCCTGAGGGAAAAAGGGCGTATGAATCAGTCGATGGTCACCGGCTACCATTGGACTGCATCTCCTCACGATGCTTCAGTGCCTTGTCGATCAGATCTTTAGGTCGAAGTCTCCGGGTGTGGCTCCCTAAGAAAACCACCTGCTTTGGTTTGAGCACCTGGACAGTATCACGACCCTCATACAAATCAAATGATATTTGTGTAGCTCATTTGTATCTGGTGCCGCTTTGTACCGATATTCATGTGTTTAAATAAATTAACTTAGATATTAATTTTATGGATTTAGTAGTGAATTGAACTCATACCTTAATAACTTTATGTCATAAAAGATTAAAATTCATTTTTTCATTTTAGTTTAACATTTAATAGAATTGATATTATTGTACCGTAATATTAAAAAATATAAATATACATTTATTCATACGAATATTCGTCAAGGTTAGAACGAATAACTTGACAAAAATTAGGCGCTGAGTATAGAGAAGTCATTATATGTGAAAAAATTATATTTGAAATAGTCTCAGCGATTGAAATTTAAATTATTCCAACGTTTCGTCCGGCCAACTTGACTGGACGTCTTCAGGGAGATAATAAAATAACAAAAAAAAATACTATTTATTCATTTTGTCATTATTGTTACATTAAAATTTAAAAAAAAACTTTTTTTTCAAAATAAATAACAAAAAAAATCTTTTACAAAATGAATTAAATTTGTAAAGTTAAATATTAAAAAAAAAATTATTTAACTTTAAATAAAGAGTAAATTAAAGAGATTTGAATAAGTAGTATTTATACAGTAGAAGTGAAATTTTTTTTTGTAAAATATTTAATACAAAAATAATAGTATCCACAAAATGATACGAAAATTTGTTGCATTCCATTTGTGAATACATAAAAAAAAATTAATAATTACATAATCACATTATTGCTTACAGTGTTTAGTGAAAAGAAGAAGAAGAAGAAAACAAGACAAAACAAACTGGTGATGGTGAACATAATGAACATAGTAGACAACCAAGGAAAAGGTGTTATTTAGTACAATTCAATAAGAAAATCTGTTTCAACTTAAGGATTACAAGAAAAGTTATATTCCATGTGCAAAAATCATTTGTCTATATTACATGATGAATTTTAGAAGAATATATATATATATATATATATATATATATATATATATAATTACTTTTTAGTTTTGATTGGTATCATTGAAGTTGTTTTTGATTCATGTGAACATTTACGAACAAGTGAACGTTGATGATTTGTACATGTTGTACTTACAGACCATGTTGAATTCATAGATATTTTACTGTTAATTTTAATATTACCCAAATCATAAATAGATAATTTTGAAGTAACATACCCTGGAGTAGTAGTATTACTTGAACTAGAAACTTTACATAGTACAGAAGAGGAACGTGATTGTGATTGAATCCAGTTAGATGATAAACTTACACTACGAGGTAGATTGTTTCTTTTCGATTTGCCAGTTAAATTTTCTGCACTATTACGTTTTGTTAATTTATCTTTAGATTTCATATTTAATTTATCAGAGAAAATATTTGATTTACGACTATGTAAATCATGATAATAAGCTTGAAGTTGTCCCATAAAATGTAAATTTGGCCCAGCAACAGAACGACGTGCTTGTACAAATTCTAATGCTTTGTAAACATTTAATCCACGATTATTGTATAGAAGATAGGCCATGACAACTGCAACTGATCGTGAAACACCGGCTAAACAATGAACTAAAACGATACCATTATGTTTTCTTGCTTTTTCTGTAAGAATAAGTTAAAAAATATAATGGGAGAAAATTGAAACTCAATAATTTCTACAACCCTATACTGATATATGAAATTATTTGCTACATATATAAATGTCACATTTACTACAACAAATTTATTTAAGTCAATAAGATATACCAAAAAAATAATTAAATATACCTATGAATTGTACAGCTCGATCGAAAGATGGGAGTAGATTTTGTTTTGTAGTATCTGTAGCAGGTATATGCAAATATTGTATCCGATTTAATTTTCTGAATGGCATAGGCAATGTATCTGTCACATTAATTATATGTGTTACATTTAATTGTCTTATCAGATCAACGTCTTGCGAGTCACGTGCATTACCTTTAAACAAATAAAGAGTATTTTTAAGAAAGAGTTAATTAAATAAATAAGCGAAAATGATGTAGAACGCATGTATTACAAGTTTTAATTGCTTAATAAGTACCTTAGGAAATAATATTGTATTGATATTCATTCTATAAAAATGACAGAATAGAGATGTAAACGAAACTTCTGAAGAACACTTACTCTAGTTGATTGATAAATTATTGATTAACAAATGCCATTATTAGTTTTACTAAAGTTTGGTTGAAATAAATACTCTTGAAGTTGATACCTTAGTTCAGGATACAAGTGTGAACTCTTATTTGCATCTATAAATCTTAGCAGTAACTGCAAAGCTTAACCTTTGACTAGGAAACGTCTATGAAGACTGTAAATTCATAAGTGAGTATATATATTTTCGTGGTTATTGTTGGGGATGTCAAATCCCCAGAACTTACTTGGTAAATGGCTTAATCTTGTAGTTTTATTTTGAAAATTTGAATTTAGCTGTTTTAGCGCCAAAAGCGCTCTTTTTACCTTCACGTCATATTTCCCACCTGTAAACTATCTTAACCGCTATTGGTCCTTTGTTTCTTTGTGTGTGCTATTTACCAATGATGCTCAAGGACAAATTGTTGTTGTATAAATGCGCTTGACTTTTTCCATTATTCGATTGCTTGTACTCGGCTGCTTACGGAATACATATATATTCCCCTACTTGCCTTGGACTTCTTCATCTAGTTAGCGGGGCCTGGGACAACAGATTAGAATAGCTTATCGTGTCATTGTGTCATTGGCTTTCGTTCGTTACCGCGGAATCGATTTAGTCTCAGGCATAACAGTTATTTTGCATCCAGCCTTCATTAACAGATAGTATTGTTCTTAATTTTAATGTTCTATAGGTGGTATCGGTTATGGGCAATATCAACAGATTTATAAATCGCATTTTTATAAAGTATCTTTATATGTCTAGAAACTCATCAAAAATAACTTTGTTTCACAGCATATACTTATTTGGTATTCATCTCGCGATAATATTTGTAATTTTCATGACTATATTGACGTAATATTTCTTTTGCAAAAATCATAAGCTATTAGTAATGGGGATCATAAAAATGTCAAACTTTACTTCGAAAATCATAGTTCTGGATAACTTTTAATAATTTGTAATGTGTATTCCAATTAGTTCCCGATTTTTATAAAGCTTGTTTATTTTTTCATTATCAGTTGATAATAGATAAACTAGAGATTTCATATTTTTAATAAATAAGTGAAACAAGATTAATAGTCAGAATATCCTAAAAATAGTGGCTCCGAAAATTTTTAACTATTTGGATCAGTCAATCAGTCAGCTACAACGTACGATCAGCCACATATGTGCATCTGTCCAACTTGCCACACCTCATTAGCACAACAAGATCTACACCGAATTCAAAGAAGTAGTTAATTTAGAGGCGGTAGTATATAAAAGAAAGGTTGTATATAAGAATATAGTACAGGAGGAAAGACAGATATGAAGAAATTTTAATCTCACGGTTTAAGAGAAGATAAAGAGTGCATACACCTGAGCCATCGTGATCGATTCTGAGCTATGTCAGCCACACTCTCCAAACATTGCTTACGATAGTAGCGCGGACCTTAACCAAGTAGTCTGTATCTATCAACATGGCTCAGCCCTGAAGTTAGTGATTTCAAGGACTGATATCACGTTCTGGTTCGGCCGTCACTAATTTCTTTCTATTCGTCTCTGACACTGGTTAGCATTGCGCGTCGTGATAACCGGTGTTCAGGCATACTTAACACGTGGCCCAATCATCTCAGTCGATGAAGATTTAAAACCTCATCAACTAATTTACCCTCATTCTCTAATATCATGCGTCTAACCTCATTATTACTTACCTGGTGATCCCAGTACGAGCGAGCAATATTTCTAAGACATCTGTGGTCAAATACTAGTAACTAATGATTTGGGTACTGTGATAACTATCATTAGGTGAACGATAAAAGCGAAAAATAAATTTCAATATTTATAGAATTCTAGGTAATAAAATTTATGCCATGAAAACTCAATGAAATAAACATTGAGCCATAAATATCTTTGTGTTAGTGGGATATAGATTGAATTAAGCATGTTTTATGAATGATGGTGTTGCTGCGTGCTGATTGGTTAATTCTAAACCGATCAGCCCGGGCATATTATTGCAGAAAAATCTATAAGCTTCTTATGTATATACTATAAATATATGAACATTATTTAAACTATTGATTGCTGTTCACATACCATTATTATTTGAATACAATTTGATTCCTGTTCAACGTGTTCTGATTTTGGGGTCTTGTCGAGTGTCATCGTATAAGAATACTAAGCAATAGGAATAGCTGGGTCGTTTACAGAGCAAAAATTACATTTACAACGCTTTGGTAAAATGGTTATTAGCAATAACTGGTCAAATTCTTTCTGAATGAGATCCTAGCAGCTGATAATCCAACGAAAAAATGTTGTTTTGTTTAATGATGAATATTCTGAAATCTGTATGTTAAAAGCTACCTTTTCACTGATCATCAAAACTCATCTATACTTTTAAAGAAGTCCATGTCTCTTCACGTTTTTTGTGTTTCCGGTACCAAAAACAGATATTATATTAAGGAAAAAGATGAAGTACCCACTTATTGTTTTGAAATATCCAGGAGTACACACAACTTACCCTGCACTGGGAAAAAATTGCTGTATGTAAATGTCTACCTACTTTTACAGTTGTAAAATTTAGTTCCATAAAACATGAACTTAAATACTATATATATTTAATTATATAGCAATTTTGATGAATACAAAGATAGACTGTCAATTCTAACTAAGCTGATATTTACTCTTATCAAAACAGAATGAATTTAACACATTTTACGTACAAGCTACGAGAAAATGCCTAAAATTAGTTACAATCATATCGAAAATCTTTTCTTATAAATTCAACTTCATAAGTCATTCACACTCATAAAAACTTCTCAATTAAAGGTCTTGTTGAAGTGAATAAAATCAACTTTAACAATAAAAGGATAATTAATAAGAAAATTTCTATTGATGTGAAAATAACTAACAAAAAACGTAAGGTGTTTCTAAAATATCTCAAAGAAAGTATAAGTTCCATTATGATACAGTTACGTAAACTGAGTGTTTGTCATAACAGTATAAGCATTGAAAGCGAATTCCTTATCATAAATATCTAAAGTTTACAGTATATACTTAACGTCACAAATTAAATCAAGCACAATCATTTCGTGATTTATGTATATGTGTAATACAATGACTAAATAGTATAGCTCACTATGGAGGAAGCACATATTTGTAAAATCTCAGTGAATAAATTCGAAGTAAATCCAAAGTTTCGCCTAATAACCTGGTCCAAGATTTCTCAAACAAACATAACCAAACATAAAAATTATTGAATATGAATAGGTACATGATTCTCTGGTTAACTGTATACTAGATAGGTCATCTAATCAACTTACTTACTTACTTACTTTCGTCATCTAATCAACGTTAACAATAATTAGAGTAGATATTTGCTTTAGTATGTAAGAGATATGTGATGTGAAACGAAAAGTGTGTTAAGATAACAGATTGTTTGTATTTGTTAGTAGTGTGAGAATAAATTTCATTCACTTTATATTTCCGTTGATCAATGAAAGCATACAAGTCTTATATATGGTCTGAATCAAATATGTCACAGCATGCACACCATGAAGATAAATAAACAAAATAAAAACGAAGCAATCAGTGTTTGTGTTATTTTCATTGTTCCATTTAATTGTTTAATATATTCAGATAAGACAACTGATTGGAGTAGTTGAATGTAAATGTTGTTTATTTATCATCGTTTCATGCATACTGTGATTCATATCGTATATAAGACTTGTATGCTTTTGATGTTGGTTTGTTCTCCGAGCTGGGTGGTTTGGTCGTGGAGCTTTCATCGTCCTTCTGAACGACATCAGCAGCACAAACTTCGGGTAGAAGTGAAGTGTTTGAATTTCTCCACATGTGATTCACAGCTTGTCCTCTGCACCTCGATGTTGATTGGTCCTTATTGACCTTAAATCTGTCATTGTTTATTTCTTTGTTTCGGTTGTATCTCCTATTGGTTTGATTTTTGTTCCTATCTTCCTGCATAATTTTCTTGATTGGTTGATAGATTGGATTGATTTCAATATGTTTGTTTATTGCTGATTGACCTGAGTGCCAAGCTTCTAAAAATTCTCTGGTATTTTTGGAATTACCTCTGTCCAAAATCTGCACGTTATCCCAGTCGAATGTATGTCCGTAGTTGTCCACGTGTATTGATATGAGTGAAGAAATGTCGTGACGTTTGACTGCTAATTGGTGTTCATGTAGGCGAAGGTGCAGGGGGCGTCCGCTTTGTCCAATATAGTGTTTGTTGCAGTTGGTACAATTTATCTTGTAGATGATGTTTGTTTTGTCCTCTTTTGCTATTTCATCTTTTGGTTTGCATAAGATTGAGTGGAGGGACTTTGTTGGTTTGTGGGCTACACCTATTCCGAAGGTTTTCAGCAGCCTTGTTGTCGTTTCCGATATGCCCTTTATGTATGGTAGGGTGATCCTTTTGTTGATTTTCATACCTGATTTCGTTTCTGATGGTGTGTGTGACTTGTATGCTTTCACCGATCAAATGCAATATATAGTGAATGAAATTGTAATTTATGGACGAACCAAACAGATTTAGGAAAACATGTCTTGGATTTAGATGGCAATTTCGTTTATCCTTTCAGCTAAATAAGATTTTGGCATTTTAACTGGTATCAGTTCGTGACGAAAACCCTAAATCTAATTTCTTAACCTAACCATCAACTGTAAATCATAATTCTAATTCCTCAAATTAGTTTATAACCATCATTTAGTCCTCGTCAGTAGGTGTGTAGTGAATGAGAATTCCAGTAGGGACAACCAAATGTATTTAGACACAAAATTACTGAACCTCTCAGTAAAGTCTGAGAACCATAACGTGAATTCTTCAATTGCAAAATATCGATCAATTGCCTCAGATTTGATTGTTTCTATATCTCCACACAAACCACTCACTGTTCTCGTTTTCTTCTCTTTGATCTTCTTAACTTTCTGCCGCCAGGCATTTCATTTTCGACTGACAACACAAACTACTTATATTTGTTGACTTCAATAACACACACCACAGGTAGACATTCTGAAGGTCACTTTATCGTCGCTCAAAGGTCGTCCATACAGTATAGTCTCATTGTAATTTCTCACACCACTCACAAATACAAACAATCTGTTATCTTAACACACTTTTCGTTTCACATCACATATCTCTTACATACTAAAGCAAATATCTACTCTAATTATTGTTAACGTTGATTAGATGACCTATCTAGTATACAGTTAACCAGAAAATCATGTACCTATTCATATTCAATAATTTTTATGTTTGGTTATGTTTGTTTGAGAAATCTTGGACCAGGTTATTAGGCGAAACTTTGGATTTACTTCGAATTTATTCACGGAGATTTTACAAATATGTTCTTCCTCGTTTATTTCTCACATCAACTCGATGCCCTAATACTGTGAAACTATTGGACCAAATTTAGACGAAACTTCTTGAACAGTATTGTTCATTACTCAAAGCACAATTGATTTAAATATTTCAGTCCTTCAGAAATTCAATTATGGTATTACCGTAAATTTCGACATGCCATTGAATGTTTCCAAAGTATCGGACAGTTCTATTCAATTGGTGTTGTATACTTGTATCTTCCCGTTGTTATTTAAGACTGCAATTTATCAGTCTCAGTGGCTAAGTGGGCAACGCGATGGCGCTTGAAGAGAACAACACTGGGTTCGAGTCCCAGGGTTTGCATCAACTCTGAGATGCAGGTACATCCAGCTCACGAGTCCCAAATGGGACGAAACGCTCGTCCTGGATTCCACTGCTAGGGACTATCCATCATTGCTTATTAGACAGTTTTCCTGTATTTCATAACATAACTACAACATTACATTACTACATTAGTGAGATTGATTTTTATTGGTTTTGTTCATCTGGAGTTTAAATCTAGATATGTATAAATCTACAACACATTAAGTTATTAATTTCTAACTATTTATTTTGAGCAGATGGATCACTTCATAGATTAGCTTATTTCTATTTACTTGTAGCCCAATCATAACCCAGTCACAGTCCTAATTATCTTCAACTTTGTTTTCTCTAACTTCTTAGATTGCAAAACATGAGTTCTTTGAAAACTCGAAGATGAAAACTTTATGTATTACGAAAAGCTTTATTGGTTCATTAAATAGATTAATAATTTCTGACATTTAGACTGGAGTTCTGCTAAAACATCTTGGCTAACAATATTTTAATTGCAAAAATAATTCAATATCTTTTCGTGTGTTCAAACTTACTTTAACTAATAACAATTTGTGTTATCCATAAGTAATCTGCTTTTATATGAATTATTTATTGTCTCTCCGAATACTGAATATTGCAAACGTTAAAAATAGACACTGTAGTGGTTAGGATCTAATTTTTTGTCTATCTTTTATGGGAATGCCATTTCACTGCCATTTCACTTTCAAATTTAAACATTCAATATAATATTGCAGAGAACAATGATTAGTGGCAGAGATGATATAACATTTTGTAAATGATGAATTGCAGCTAATCAACGCAAAATGTGTGACATGAATTCATATATAGTAGTAAGGATTCTGTTCTTTAATCTAAACGTATTTCATATAATTAGCAAAGATTTAACTGATTAGAGTATAAATCACCTATAATATTGACTACTTTTCACAAATGTCGACGACATTTATTCACATTTCCAGAAGTAATCATATTAGTTCGTCGAAAACGGTTAATGATTATTCAGTAAATTATTTGTCAGTTAATCCCAAGTACTACTTACTTTAGTGTAAACATATCTTACTTCTAATAAATATAAACCATTAAAAAATTACTGTATTCTTTTGCAACGTATTTAGCTTTTAGTGTCCAATGAATTTCCACTTATCGTTTTCGTATTCTTATTTCAGTTGTTCGATTCATGTATTCAAGAATTCAGTAGGAGTATTCTAGAGTTACAACACAATTGTACTGAATCATGTGACCGTTTCTATTATTTAGCATTATTATTATTTGACGTCCCACTGATGACGATAACCATTTAAAGAAAATAATCACAACTGAAGAATTTATCAAGACTATGCCAAAAAAGTCAAAATAACACAAAACTGAATTGATCGTTACGGAATACTGATTTATCTAACTGAAAATTAAGTAGCAGAACTATTCTTAAGCTGTTGAAAAATTCCTTATCTTCTAAACTGATTAATAAGTTAAACAGAATATTTTCACTCACTGAAATAGCCATTCTGCCTAAGGTCCTATGTGATAGAAAGTTTTAGTACGAGAGTGTTTACCAATTTGATTTTTATTACAGTCCGTAAACATGCCTATTGGTCATATTTACTTACCAAAAGTTATCAAAGTTTCAGTATTTTAGAAAGCCAAAACTAAGATTATAGGAAAAATGTTTTCTCAAAAAAATGCAAGCATGAATTGCGTGCTATATCTAGTGACTTTATGTTTAGATGATATACTGAAATCCACAACCCATGTGTATTTTCATAGTATAAAAAGTTGAAAAATGTCTAATACCGGTTACACAGCCAAGTTGACCTTATGTATTTTAGGTAGTCTTTCAATCTTCAATGTATTTGTTCGTACAGTCTTAAGACATTCAAAAAAAATCAAATAATATTGTTTGGAGCGACAACAAAAATTCTGACGAAGTGTAATAACACTTATAAATTTGGATTTCCGAGACGTTGTTTACTTTGTATATTTCAAACGTTATACGGCACAGTGCAGTTAAATAAAACAATCAATACAGAGCATTTAATAATAGTGAAGAGGTTTAAACAATAATACATTTTTATGCCACTTCACATGTAAAAAAGGCACGGTCACAAGTAAACGACATATGCTGTATGAGATTATCATTGTAAGATCTTTTCAAGTTACTGAAATGTTGATAACATATTTTCAAATACAAAGATTTTAAATTCTGTTACCATAGTACCCATCCGAACTACTTCTATGACTATATATATATATTTATATCTTGAAAATTCACACTATTCGATTGTATAATATTGGTTGAAGGACTAACTATCTGTAAGGTCTTTGTTGATATAAATATAAATTTAAATAATCGATAGTCAAAATTATCAGATTTTTTTCAACATTCAACATGAATAGTAGAATAATATGAATTTATTTATTTTGTCGATTTTCTTCAATTGCTTATAAACTAGAAATAATGATAATAATTCAATAACTCAACTTCGTGGATCAGTTGAAGTTAGACATTAACACCGTTGGATGCCAGCTCAGTGGTCTATCGGTTAAGGGCTTTGGCTCGAGACTGGTAGGTCCTGGGTTCGAATCTCGCTCGCGAGAGCGGGTTCGTGGATGCGCGCTGCTGAGGAGTCCCATAATAGGACGAAACGGCTGTCCACTGTTTCCAGGTTTTCGATGGTGGTCTAGCTTCAATTGACTCATGCTTTCATCTATGAAACATACCAAATCACCACAAAAACCCCTTCTAATAATTCAATAGTTGTTGTTTTCTTGTATCTTCCCATTGTTATTTTGGACTGCAATTAATCATTCTCTTAATGGCATATGAGTATCCTATGCGTACTGCCTCGATATTACTAATTTTGTTTCTAGTTTAAAAGCAGTTGAAGAAAATTGACGAAGTAAAGAAAATCATATTATTCGACATTGATCATGAATTCTTATCTATCTAAGTTTATAAAAGAAAAAGGTCCATAAAATAAACATACAAAAGTGAATTATTTGCTTAGAAGATTTGTCAAGACAGATTCTTGGTTCTGTAAACCTACTCGTCATAGTCTTCAGATATAAATTATTGTATAAAAGTGACACAAATTTAAATTTTTATATAAATTCAGTAAATAGACTAGGGCATTTGATAAACATTATATTGATTATGAAAAATATACATTACATTAAGTGACCACTTTGTAATACCAAATGACTTATTAACTAAATCGTCATACTCACTAGATCCAATCGATAAAGTTCTAGTTCAGCTACCAATCTGAATAAGGCTCTAATACAATTTTTTAATGCTTTGAGGTAGGTGATAACAAATAAAACTCTATCGAATTACGTACATTGCTAAGTGACATATGTTAGCATGGGTTATCTGAATAATGGTTAAGCATAGTGAATATATAAATTCAACCTGAAATCACTTGTGAAAGGAATAGTTCTGTAGTATTGTCTGTAACTGTTAAACTAGGTCACATGAATTCGAATATCAATCCTCTGATGAATTTCAATATTCCTTTTTAATGAGCATTGACTAGTAAAAAAATTTAGCTTCATGACTTTCCGAAAACGCTCTGAAACCATTTTTGATATAAAAACATTTTATATAGTTGAGATCATGAGTTAATTGAAGCTAGACCACCATGGAAAACCTGGAAGCACTGGATAGCCGTTTCGCCCTATTGTGGGACTCCTCAGCAGTGTGTATCAACGATCCCACCTCACGAGATTCGAAACCAGGACCTATTAGTCTCGTGCTCGAGCACTTAACCTCTAGACCACTGTGCTGGCTTCCAACGGAGTTAATGTCTAACTTCAACCAATCCACGAAATCAAGCAACCATTCACCAATGTATTCAGTGAGTTGATATCTCCCAACAAACCTGGTTGAACTCCACTGGTTACTGTTTCTCACTAGAACTCCAGGAAATACCTCATGGTTTGATTCTAATGGTTTAAGCAGATTTTTATAGATTAACATAAATAAACTATGTCCAATAGTAATTGTATAATTAATGTTTATATCTTGTTTACTTTATAAAAGGAATTTTAAAACATGATATCAATAATAATAAATGACTATAATGTCAAACCGAAAAGAAAATTAATATTAAGTACATGAATAAAAATACTTAATTAGATAAAAAAGAAACAGACCGTTCAGTTTAATCCTCTTATTTTAATATAGAATTTTGTTATTCTAGTATGTCATTCCATTTTGTTAAAATAGGATTGATTCATATTGCTTTATATAGATTGTTTTTGAACATAGAATGAAATCAAAATTTCTCATGACATTATTACAGTTGCTTTTAGACATATTAATTAATTCTCAATAATATTTTTTTTTACCTATAATATTAAATAATTGAATGATGATTATTTTCAGAAGGGGGTTTTGTGGATATTAGAGTAATTTCAATAGTTGAGATCATGAGTCAATTGAAGCTAGACCACCATGGAAAACCTGGAAGCACTGGACGACCGTTTCGTCCTACTGTGGGACTCCTCAGCAGTGCGCTTTCACGATCCCGCCTCGTAATTATTATTTTTCATTGAAAATTGATTTCAATGGGTTATATATTGTTTGATTAAATGTTTTAAGATAATAGTGAAAGAAATTAAAATCGGTATTATATGTTCATTTGATTAGAAAAAATTTTTTTTCTTATAGATTATTCATTTAAAAAAGCAATATTTAACATCATTTATCTAATGTCATAATATGATGCAAAATATGCGACGTTTTCTAAAATTTACTGAATCATTATAAGCAAAGATGGATAGTGGCTAGCAGTGGAATCCAGTACACGCGTTTCGTCCTATTTTGGACCCGTGAGCTGGATGTACCTGCATTTCAGAGTTAATGTTCACTCTGAGACTCGAAACCAGTACCGTTCTATTCAAACAGCATCACGTTATCCACTTAGCTACTGAGCTCTGTTAGTCACTTGCTTGTGCAATAGGGAGAAGTTTGAATTCATTTAATTTTGTTTGTTTGAATCTTCCCATTGTTTTTTATGACTGCAATTGGTCAGTCTCTTATTGGCATATGTGCATCTTATGCGGACTGCCTCAAGATTGCCTGAGACCACAAGCACTATAAGCAAAGATGGATAGTTGCTAGTAGTGGAATCTAGGACTTGAGTTTCGTCCCATTTGGGACTCGTCAGCTGGATGTACCTGCATCTCAGAGAATGATCATTTTGCAGTCCTTAAAATCAATGGGAAGATTCAAACAAATAATACCAAGTAAATTTTTTGAATCATGTTAATATTTCATAAAGCAAAGTGGTAGATGATATATTAGTTACTACTTTGTTTTATAATTTTTGATATGATTCAAATTTCTAATTTTTTGTATACATTTTATGCCGAAAAATTATCTTTATTGTTTGATATTACGATTTTTATTCTTTTCAATATCACTTCACATGTCTTAAATAATTATAAGATAAATATTATATTTGTAATATCTTAATGAGTAGAAAAGTGAGATTTTCTAACGTTTCGTGACTTAGTGTAAGCCACTTTTTTTATTCTCTGAAGACTTAGTCACAAAATGTCAGAAAATCTAATTTTACTACTCATTGAGATATTACAAATATATTAATTTATTTATAACAATCTACCCAATGCTCAATATATTCGAGATTATCAAATCAAAACTTAGTAATTGTAACTAAATAATTATAGAAGGGGTTTTGTGGAGATTTAGTATTTATCATTGTTGAAAGCGTGAGTCAATTGAAGCTAGACCACCATAATATGCTCACTAGTGATTTCGAGAAGTATATCTAGGAGCTCTAGTGAGAAGCAGTGACCAGTGGAGTTCAAAACCACGTCTGTTGTGAGATAGGAACTCACTGAAGACAATTGGTGAATGGTTGCTCAACTTCGTGGATCAGTTGAAGTTAGACATTAACACCGTTGGATGCCAGCTCAGTGGTCTATCGGTTAAGGGCTTCGGCTCGAGACTGGTAGGTCCTGGGTTCGAATCTCGCTCGCGAGAGCAGGTTCGTGGATGCGCACTGCTGAGGAGTCCCATAATAGGACGAAACGGTCGTCCAGTGTTTCCAGGTTTTCCATGGTGGTCTAGCTTCAATTGACTCACGCTTTCAACAATGACTAAATAATTATGTTTATGAATTTATTAATTGATTTAGGTCATTCAGTCAGTTACAACCTACGATCAGCCACATATATGCATCTGTTCAACTTACCACACCTCATTAGCACAACAAGACAAACACCGAATTCATACAAGTAGTTACTCTATTGGTCGTAATATATAAATGAAAAAATGTATATAAGGATGTAGTAAAGGAAGAAAGAATGATGTGGAGCAATTTTAATCTCACAGTTCAAGGGAAGACAGAGAGTGTATACACCTACAATATTGTGATTGATTCTGAGCCATATCACCCACACTCTCCAACCATTGGTTATGAGTCACGCGGACCTCAGACAAGTAGCCTGCATCTACCAATATGGCTCAGACTAGAAGTTAGTGACTTCAAGCACTGATGCCACGTTTTGGTTTGGTCGCCCCTGACAATTGATTTAGGCCTATTAATTAATTTGACAAAATAGGTCTGTTTTTAATTTGTCCACATTCTATAGACAGTACACAGTCTTGTATTATTAGTATTGTCATGATTACTTATTATTCGAAATTCTGTATAAAATTAATATATTAGTATAAACATATAGATTATTTTTCACACCACTGTCAAACAGAAAATTAAGGGTTTATTTAATTGTAGTTTCTGTTTTTCTACAATTTTAATTTGTATGATTATTGTATTCATTAAACTTAGAGCCCATATGTAGAGGAAACTAATTATTCAAATCTGAACGAAACATATCAACAAAAAAAACTATTTAGTCATAATTGATTGATCACTGGGTGGTAATCAATGTCATGCGTGTCAAGTCCTTCTTAGTACAGATTGAATGCTATCGATCAAGTTGCAATGTGGCCACTAGTCTAGGTGGATTGACACTGCGTGCTCTATGTTGAGATAAGATGGTGGTTGAAGGTGGTCAACAAGAAATTATGGACCTCGTTTTCATGCTACTTGGCACTGGTCAGCAAGGTGTACCTGTAATCTTGAGGGAACTGGTGCTCCCTGACGGATTTGATCCCGTGTTACTCAGCTTCACAGTCAGAGACGTTACCATTGAGCTATCCGGCCCGCGACCGACCTTCTTTAGGACTGAGACGTAATCACAATTGATTGATCACTGAGTGGTGATCAATGTCATGTGTCAAGTCGTTCCTAGTGCAGATAGAATGCTATCTTGAGAACACATTTCTGAAACAATACAAAATACAATCATACACCTTAAAAAAATTTTATTCAAATATATGTTCTTTTTATCATACACTTATGTTAATTATAAGATTGAAGCCAAAATAATGAAAAAAAACATAATAATAACTTACCTAAATATAGAAATGGTAAAATTTGTGATATACTTGCACTTAATACATCATCATTATTTTGTTGTATTTCATTTACTCTTAATGGTGTTTGTTTAATTCGTACAACTAATGTTTCATCACGGGAACAATCTTTTAAACAAGAAATAAGTTTTTCTGTATCGTTGGATTCAAAATTATCTAATTTATAACAAGAAATATCATCTAAAAGTAACTTATGGTTAGTATTTATACTATTAATATTATTATTACCATTCATAGAAATTACTTTATCATTGAATACACGTGATACAATTGATGAAGCTTCAGAATTATCACTTAATGAAGGTGATGCAGCATCGGAACAAGAACTATCATCAGTATTTATATAATTAATAAAAAGTGGTATATTTCGATCAATGAAGTCATGAGAATCTTGAAGACTTCGAAATGCTTCGAAACCTCCTGGAAGTAACAAAAAAAAAATAAACATAATCAAATTTATGTAATATGTAAATGTTTGTAGTTTAAGTACAGTGCAAAAAATAAACAAATTACATCTATTATTAACTATACATGATGATCCTAAATTTAATTGCATAACATCTCTCTATTTTTGATTATTTCAACAATATATTATGGTGTATCATTTTCTTATCATATGTGTACATCTATCAGTTTATCATTATTGATTGAAATGGTAAGATATGTTAAAGGTGGTTAACATTATTTAATTCAATTTGTCAGACTTTTGATGTAGATGCTATCACTCAGTACAATAAAGACTAAATCTTCCAATTGACTACATTTTAATGCGTGAAACTTAGACTATAGTTATACAAAATTCTAAATCAATAGATTTAGAGACAAATTAAACCGTCATCAATGTTTTTTAAAATACTTTTTGTTAAGTTAAAAACTAACATCTAGTAGCAGTAACCAATATTGGATCCGGTCATAATTTCCCAGAGTAACACAAAACGTAGGTATCCTTAAAAGCTAAATTTTAGGACTAGAAGTTGTTCAAACCTAAGAGAACTCTTATGTGTTTGTAGTGCATCTATGCCTGAGTTTAATCGTTATGCCATTGTTTTATGATTTTATTGGAATAAATTCCAAAGTGTGTGAATATATGTTTGTTTCCAGGTTGTACTTGCATTTTACAGCTCAATTAATAGGATCTGTTAAAAGCGTTTACTCAACCTTTAAAAAATCAAATAATCTCTTATTACTTAGTTGATTAACAGAATTCAGCTTGGTGATAGGTTTACTTCTGTTTATTATTCTAGATTATATATATTTAGGAATTGTATGTGATTTAAACTACGGTTTATTTTCAAGCAATTGTTTATACAAAACTTCCGTGTTGAAAGATGTGTTTGCCACCTATCCAAAATCTCTACCAACTTGCTTAAATGAATGTCTACTTTTTATTCATCATTTATGAGTCCAAAAGTGATTTTTTGAGATTCTATCGACAAGTCATGCCTTATAAAATAAATCATTTTTTTATATTCAGACAGTAACTCACACGTGGAAGTGAATGACAACCTCAAGATATCACAAAAATTACTATAGTTGACAGTGTAGACCACTAACAGACTGTCATGTCGATAACACACATTTTATACGATTCATTATTTAGTTACAGGTGACTTCCGAACAAAAAGAAGCAGTATTTTACTATTTTCTAATAGCTCTATAGTTAAATTCAAGCTTCAAAATGATGTTATCTTGAGAACTCTTGAGGTTCTCTTTTTCGTGAGTATAGATACATCGTATATATGATCACAATATCTTATTTCATTCTTAAAACTTTAGTATCACAGTTAAACGGTTCATCAATGCCAACTGAATTATATTGAAAAGGTTTTGATTCAGTTAATCAGTTTACATCACTTAGCATTAAAGAGCGAAGGATTGAAAAACTGGCACAATTAAGTACAATCACGAAATAGGTTTCTTACAAAAACTAACTATTAGGCAATTCCTATAGGTTCGTATTTCTCAACCTACTCATAGAACCCTATGTTGTTTTTGTCAAGTAGAAATAATACATCTTGTAATAATGCTTATAATATGTAATAATATACTTCAAATAGTGCCCATTAATCTAACTTCATAAAATGATCATGTATTTTTTTAAACATATATGATTTCATACCACAATCTACAATCAGTACACTTACTTGAATAACCAAAATATGTTAAAAGGGATTGAAAATCTACATCTTTTTAGTTATTGTAAGAATCTTCTACCTACTAAACTCAATAAATATAATATCAAAGTTGAAATCATGAGTCAATTGAAGCTAGACCACCATCGAAAACCTGGAAGCACTGGACGGCCGTTTCGTCCTATTATGGGACTCCTCAGCAGTGCGCATCCACGAACCCACTCTCGTGGGATTCGAACCCAGGACCCACCAGTTTCGAGCCAGTAAACTATTAAATACAAAACTAACATTCCACATAATAGTCATTCTGTCGACAATTTGAATTTACCTCATTTAAATTTATTTATTTTCAATCTTTTATCCTTTATTATTTGTTTAAAAATATACCTCTTTTGTTACAAATAAAAGTGTACAATGAAATCTGTTTATTTGTTGTTTGTTTATTTTTTATCACATACGAAAAAAATATCTTAATATCTTATTCCGTTATGAAGAGAATATGACATTTCCTAATCATCCTAAATCAATTACATGAACAACAATGAATGTTTTCAATTAAGCATTAAATACAATATCTTATTCTGTAAAGACAAATTAATATATCTGAATATAAAACCATAGAAGTAATAAAGAATAACACTAAGACTATAAAATTAAAATTAGATCTCCACAAACGCCCTTCTGATAGTAACCATATGCTCACTAGTGAATGACTTAAAAAGATATTTTCTGGAGTTCTAGTGAGAAGCAGTGACCAGTGGAATTCAACCAGGTCTGTTGGGAGATAGGAACTCACTGAAGACAATAGAAGACAGTTTCTAGATTTCGTGGACTGGTTGAAATTAGATATTAACACCGTTGGATGCCAGCCCAGTGGTCTAGTGAATAAGCGCTCGCACGCGAGATTGATAGGTCCTGGGTTAGCTTCTCGCGAGTCGGGATCGTGGATGTGCACTGCTGTGGAGTTCCACAATAGGACGAAACGGCCATCCAGATCTTCTAGGTTTTCCATGGTGGTCTAGTTTCAATTGAGATTCAAACCCAGGACCTATCCGTTTTGCGCACGAACGCTTAACCACTAGACCACTTAGCCAGCATTCAACGGTGTTAATGTCTAACTTCAACCAATCCACGAAATTTAGCAACACATCCACCAATGACTTTATTGAGTTACTATCTCACAGCAGGCCTGATTGAACTCCACTGGTCACTGGGTTCGAATCTCGAAAGGCGAGATCGTGGATACGCACTACCGAAAAGTCCCACAATAAGACTAAACGGTTGTACAGTGCTTCCAGGTTTTCCATGGTGGTCTAGTTTCAGTTGATTAATGATTTCAACTATTTAAATTACAATAACATTCACAAAACCCCTTCTGATAATAATATATTTGTATAAATCTCAGCGAAAGAATTTGAAGTAAATCCAAATATATTATTCTTATTTAATGTCTTACATCAACTCGGCGCCCAAAAACTATGTAACTATTTTCTCTAATTTAGACGAAAGTTCTTATATATTCTACTATTCTTATTAATAAATTAATGTTTATTTGATCATATTTATATTCCATATTGTAATTCAATTATAAATTTAAAAAATTTTCTCTCTTTAAATAATAAGCAGAACTATGAAAATTCAGTAGTAAACTTATTCTTTGAAAATGGAAATAAAAAAATAAAAACAATCAATAATTCAAGCTATTTGATAGAAACTAAATAAGAAAATTTTATAGAATATAAAATAAGATGAGGTGTTGTGTTCTTTTCTATACTTAATTCTAAAAAAGAGATATCGATATATTATGTCGATTTAAATAGATAGCTTAAAAGTATTTATAATGAACAAATGTATATTCAAATGATAATTAGTTTGATAGAAGCTAACCTACACTACTGAAATCCATGTCATAACATTAGAAAACATGTTTAATTTCTTTGACTCAGAAGGAACATCACATAATGATCCATGAGATTACAGAAACATCAGGATAAATTTAAACAACGACTTAAGTAAATAGGTTGTTATGACAACTGACAGTCAGTTAATCTAACTAGAGAAAGAAATTAAGGTAAATGTTAAATTGAAAACAATATTTTGTTTGTAAAACGTAGTTCTCATTTGATTTTAAGAGTTGTTAAAGCTTTATAACTAAAATTGATTGAAATGCTAATGAATTGTAATGATAGATTTACATTCCATTACAGTACCTAGGAGATCATAAAGTAAAAATGAATTGACAAGAAACACGCTTGTACAACTAAAATAACCTTCTCTAACTTAAATTTTAGGTGGACTAAACTGACAAATTTTTCATGCATCCATCAATAAAATTCGAAATAAAGGAGACAACTAGGAGATTACCGAAAGGCTTACTTGAGTTATTGAAAAGTTAGTTTTCAAGAACTAGACTACAATGTCATTTTTGACTCCAAAATTTAAAGACAGTTTTCTTTGGTTATGCAGGAAATCTATCAGTTTTTTGTCTTGGTATGAAAAAAACTGTAACAGATTTGCATTGGTAATCATTTACCATGAAAACATACCAATATCTTCTCAGTTTCTTATTCTTTGTGTTGTTAGTAAATATCTACCTAGTTCACGAATATCTGAATTATGTAATTAACCATTCCCACTTAATTTCAGAAACTTAACAATTCCTTCTTACAAATTCATTGAGTTTTCCAACTAAAGACTATTTCTTGCAATTAAACATTCATACACATGAACTGTATCATAGATCCTAATGTTGGTGTAAATGACTAGTAATGAGTAATAAACTTTAGAAAGTATCCAAATTTTATATTTCCGTTCTGATTAATGAAAAGATTATTCATATATATTTTTGACATTCTAAATCAGGTAAAAAATGTACAAAATACGTTACAAATTAAGAGCCACATAAAACATCCTCACAGAACATTAATCCAAAAGTAACTTTATATTTGCCGAGCCGATTATTCGAAATTGCATACTTACCTCTGTTACCATTCATAGGAGAGTATAGGCCACTCACCAGCATTCTCTAACCAACTCTGTCCTGGACAATCATTTCCAGCTATTTCCAGTTAACATTCACCCTTTTCATATCTGCTTCTAATTTCCGGCGTAATGTGTTCTATGGCCTCCCTCTTTTCTGCTTCTCTTCAAGAGTCCAAGTTAGGGCTTGCCTCATGATGCAGTTTGGTGACTTCCTCAATGTTCGTCCTATTCACTTCCAATGTCTTTTCCTAATTTCCTTTTCAGTTGGAAGCTGGTTTGTCCTCTCCCGCAGAAGACTTGCTGATGGCATTCGATCAACGTATATTGAGTATCTTGAGTAGACAACTATTTATTAATACTTGTGCCTTCTAGACGATGGTTGTAGTAGTTCTCGAAGTTTCAGCTCCATACAGTAGGACCGTCTCGACGTTTTTATTGAAGATTGTGACTTTTTTATTGGTTGACAGTTGTTTTGTGTTCCATATGTTCTTCAATTGTAGGAATGCGTTCCTTGCTTTGCCAATCCTCGCCTTTACATCTGCATCAGATTCTCCTTGTTCATTAATGATGCTTCCCAGGTACGTGAATGCTTCCACCTCTTCTGAAGTTCCTCCATCAAGTGCGATTGGGTTGGCGTTCTCCGTGTTGTATTCGAGAAGGTTGCTTTTTCCTTTTTGTATATTGAGGCCTATTGACGCAGAGGCTACATTAGTTGTCTTCATCTGTATTTGTTCATGTGTATGGGATAGGGGGGGCTAGATCATCTGCGAAGTCCAAATCGTCTAATTGATTCTGAGCTGTCCATTGTATTCCGTATTTCCCTTCAGATGTCGAATTCTTCATAATCCAGCCAATCACTAAAAGGAAGTGCAATGGGGAGAGTAGACAGCCTTGTCTGATTCCGGTCCTTACTGGAAATGCATCTGTCAGCTGTCCTCCATGCATGACTTTGCACTGTAGTCCATCGTATGAGTTTTGGATAATGTTGACAATCTTCTCAGGAACTCCATAGTGTCGAAGAAGTTTCCATGAGGCTCTTCTACACACGTTATCAAACGCTTTCCCATATTCAACGAAGTTTATATATGGTGACATGTCCCATTCAATTGATTGTTCAACAATGATCCGTAGTGTTATGCTTTGATTTGTGCACTACCGATCCTTACGAGATCCAGCCTGTTCAAATAGAAGTTGGGCGTTAACTGAACATTTCATCCGGTTCAGCAGCACTCTGCTGAAAACCCTACCTGGTACTGACATTATTGTGATGCTTGTATAGTTCCCACACTTGCTCAGATCTCCTTCCTTAGGTATGTTGATGAGTTGTCCTTCATTCCAGTCTGCTTGTGGCACTTGTTCTTCCTTCTAAGTCTTCCTCAATAGTATATGCATCATCTTTGCAGTAACGTTTATGTCTAACTTTAGTGCTTCAGCTGGTATATTTTTAGGTTCTACTGCGTTCTCACTCTTAGGTTGTTTGATAGCTACTCTGATTTCTTGCGTCGTTGGTGTAATGACATCAATAAGGTCTGTGTGTTACTTTATTTATTTATTTAGACATGAAAATGTGTACAATGAGGCATCAAATAGATATGCGCCACGTCAATCATTCGATTTGTGTGAGGGCTGTGATACTGCCCAGGTGCCCAAACTGAAACATGTGGTTTTCTTAGGGGGCCACACCCGGAGCCCTTGACCTAAAGGCCTAATCCACAAGGTAGTGGGGCGCTGTAAAGAGATGCAGTCCCATGGTAGCCGGTGACCAATGACCGGTTCATACGCCATTTGTTGCCTCATGATTCTGGAGCCCATGTGCATCATTGGTTTGGAATCAGGGTTTTCCAACTCCCCTAGGTGGACTCTCCGTGTCCAACAACCCGGTTAAAGCGCCGGACATTCGCTTTTTGTCCTCCCAATTTTGTAAACAACACCCGTGGCACGAGAAGGCAGTGAGTAGGACTTCCCTGGCAGCGGTTGTATGCATGTGGCCATGTGAGAGCATTTAGAGAAGGAGAGATGACTCTTATCCCTCTAGATCGTACCAGGGCATTTGGGAGCTAATTCGATGGAAAACCTGAAAGAACTAGACGGCCGCTTCGTCCCATTGTGGGACTCCTCAGGTTTTCCATAGTGGTCTAGCTTCAGATGACTTATGATCTCAACTATTGAAACTACTATCATATCCACAAAACCCCCTTCTGATATTAATACTGAATTGTTGTTTCGCAAAATATTTTTAAATTTCGATTGTTACGATGGAAGTTTTTTAAAATGAAAGTTTATAACGATTTAAACGGCCTTTTCGTAATTCATGTAAACAGATCAAGTGGAGTTATTATCTGGTTTCCTTTACTGCTATGTCAGAGGTTTTAGGAGAATGATGATGTTTTCATTTAAAGTATGAATACAGAAATAATAGAATAACAATGTAGTAATCATTCAGTAAAATGACGTATATAAAATGAAAATTAGAACTAAGCTGAAATTTCATAAGCAACTGATTATCGAGATCAGTTACGTAAAAGTGGTAGTAGGAATTGAAATTGAGTATAAATGTAGGTATTTTATTATTTGTGAGATCGATAATAAGTAATTAGCAATAATAGAACAATAAGAACTAGATAATCAAAGCATCAAACGCATTACGTAACATCAAAATTAAAAGTTAAAATTTGACAAAATCTGAAAGTTTGTTAGATTTGGAAAACATTTTGAGAAACTTATCAATAAATTAGTAAAAAGCCATGGTAAATTAAGAGGCTGTACAAATGTTCTACGTATACAAAGGCTAGGTTTATTGTGTTATATCTTGTGGCCGAGTGGATGACTTGTTGATGTGTGGCTCGATAGAACCGCCTAACAGGGAGCAGCGAATTGTCGATTGGAACAGCGACACGAAGTCGTACGAGCAGCCTAGAGTGCTAACCGATCCTGCGATCTGCCTAGCCCAGCCAGTTGAGTCCAGAACACAAATAACAGCCTCGGCAATATGAATCATTATTTACAAACATAATGGGTTTTTATACAAACCAAAGTAATCAATAACTGAGTATGACTCAAGAATCGTATGATAATAAATCAAAGATCAAAATAAAGCTCACGATAAGAGAAACACAAATATGAATCGTTTAGTTACGTAACAATTGTACAATAGGAAATACGCATAATACATTGGTCGATAAATAGTCCTTAGAGTTACCATACATAATTCACCAGGGGATATAACACCTCCCCTTTTTGAGAAATCCGAGCTCCTCCTCCCCCACGAAATAGTGTTGGATCCTCATATACCCAAGTTTCTATTAATGCGATTCTATTTATAACATGTTTCTGGCATTCAATAGGGAACCTGCTAAGATTGACTGGATGGTGAGGATCGACATTTGATGTGAGGTCAAAATTTGATTCTGCAGAAATGTAGTCATTAGACTTATTGCAAACATCACTGGCAGGTTGTGGATCATTACGATAAACAGCGTCCACCAAAACTGCGCTAGGTTCCAGATTTGATGCATGTAACAAATTTTCTAGACAAGCTTGGGAGTCTTTATCATTAGATTCGGTAAAAATTTCTATTGCGGAATGCGATTCGCTCCGTGTACTGCTCGATATTATATCTGGTACTTTTTGGGCGGTTAGTACGACCATTTCATGGGCATTTGACATGGCATCATGTTGATGAGAGCTGGAAGCGTCACTGTTCGGACCTGCTAATTCAGGGATAGTGGGGTTTGAATCCACTACCGGGCACGTTTCTGAAATGGGTAGTGATGGACAACCGGGCGTCTCCTGCGAGACTGCTGTTTCGTTTGAGTTGCGGCTGGTCGAGGATTCATGGAGGCTGCGATCATTTTCCAGCTTTGCGTGAAATTCTGTGATTAATCCATCCACTTCCGACGCATATGCAAAGAATTGGTGATCCAGAAGCTGTGTGCGTAGTTTGACCATGAACTCCAAATGTCGGTCAAATAGCAACTGTAATCGGTCGGAAGGGAGCGTCATTTTTCACTATATGAATAATGACACAATGACATTCACGGACACCAAAGTGAATGTTGGATGCTGATTGCACCAAATGATTGCCTGATTTTCGAACAATTACAAACTGACCTTTTTTTGTCCCCGTCGCCAATTGTTATATCTTGTGGCCGAGTGGATGGGTGGATGGGCGAATTATCGGTTGAACAGTGACACGAAACCCGTACGAGCAGACTAGAGTGCTAACCGATCCTGCGATCTGCCTAGCCCAGCCAGTTGAGTCCAGAACACAAATAACAGCCTCGGCAATATGAATCATTATTTACAAACATAATGGGTTTTTATACAAACCAAAGTAATCAATAACTGAGTATGACTCAAGAATCGTATGATAATAAATCAAAGATCAAAATAAAGCTCACGATAAGAGAAACACAAATATGAATCGTTTAGTTACGTAACAATTGTACAATAGGAAATACGCATAATACATTGGTCGATAAATAGTCCTTAGAGTTACCATACATAATTCACCAGGGGATATAACAATTGATACTCATTCTGATGGCTTCTGCTACAATTAAGAGGCGGATTTCAAAAGCATATGGTAAGCCCGATAAGATTCTATAGGTAACCCTAAAAGCTTCACCAGTTTCAAGTAAATGCACGAAATTAGAGGTTTTTATTGCATTTTTTTCCTCCTTCAACCAATCATAAAAGGTGATGTTCCCAAATAAGATGATATATCTATTTGATTGTATACCCAGTATAACTAACTTCGAAAAAGCATTCAAAATGGTAAATACACATGACGGCAGTGAAACTAGGAAATTTATCATTATTTCGTGTACTCACTATCGGTTGCATTAAGAGAGAAGGGTATAATCTTTTCGCATTGAATGTACGGTCTACAGCTTTTCTTATATGTCAAACCATTATATCGCAAGCCATATCATCCTTTAATCATAATTTCAGGAATAAATGCTCTTTAGGTACGGTTGGTGGTTTAAGTTCCAGATTTATTTCCAGATACATGTTTGGTTTGGAACTTTGATTAGTACCTAAGTTTAATTTGAAAACCATGGACTAGCTTTGATTCCTTAAATTGACTCATCGTTATTAAATTAGTAATCTAAAGCTTTTAGGGTAGGTTTTGCCAATTGTTTGAAAATGATACTTTTAAAATCCTTGGATGTTTGAGCTTCATCATTTGACATTTCGTACAATAGAATGTTATTTTCAGCTTCAGTTAGCTATGACTGAAACTAAGGAGATATGATCTAGTGAATAGGTAAATCAACGAAATCAGTCTATTTCCCTATAATTTATTTCCTTTCATTTGATTTAATAATTATTAGGATTATTTTGATTAGTTGTTAATCTCTTGCTGATTGATTACCTCAATAATTTGTTTTCTTTCTGGAATTGATGAAAACCTAATTATCATATTAGAGGTAGATTTCCTAGTGTTCTTTAAATTAAGTTTTCTACTTCATTGTTCCATGTTGAAATGAATTATAATAAAACCAGGATAACAAATATACATTGTTATAAATAATTCTATCATCCATAAAATTAACCAATTGCAAGATTGAAACACTATGGAAAGCAAATCAAATGGACACATTAGCAGTTTACTTTGTTTTATTTCGTTAATAATCAGGAACTTCGATTCAACTATGCCTTATTCGGTGCAAGCAGATATGTTAGCAATCTACTTTTATATACATATGAAGCAGACAGACTAATTAGTCACTTTTTAAACAATAAAATAGATCTTAAGGTTTATATTCGTTTTCAGTAAAGACAATTATGAATAATAATACACTTCATTAAAGTTTTTAAATGTAATAATTTATTAATTTTTATCCTTTTGTTGCTAATTTTAGTAGTAAATACCAAACAATAGTTCTTGTAACCTGACTGAAATTGTACCATCATAACTCTCATTTATTGATCTGTATTTATGGTATTGTATTTCACTTATAACAAAACTATCTCACTAATTTCATTAAAATCTATTATAATTTAATAAATTAATTATCACTAAAGTAACTGTATTATATAAGCATAGAAACGTAATTTATTTACTAGTTGGGGAGTAAAATCAATATAAAGAATTACTTTTGATTAAACAGTAATGATAAGGTATTTAAGATGTAAACGAAACTATGGGGTCTACTATTCACTTAAAATATCCATTAGTTAGTAATTGTAAAGTACATAAACATTTGATACCACATATATTAAAGATTAACAATTTCAGATTGGTTTGTCAAATTTTTTTGGCTGTGAATAACAATAATTCGATATTTTAATCTTTTCCAATCAAATTCAATCTTAAGAGGTAAGTTGAGGCTGTAAACTATTGGAACCTTTTTTTCAATCATTCATACTCATTTTAGTTTGTTACATTAAAAACTGAATTATCTATTCTTTCTTTTGTAAAGTATAATCCCACAGCCTACAATTTCTGTCATGATACTTAGAGGCTATGCAGATAATATTTGAAGATATATACTGGAAAGATAGTATTATTGTCCTTTTTGTCTTATTTTTAGGAGATGGATCATGTAACTATATGGTTGAACAACAATATATTATTTAGCATTAGATTCTACTTTTTGTAATTTTTCTCTGCAAAATCAACGTAACTTATTACTTATTACCAGTGACTAGGCCTTGGATTCACTAAATGGATATAAATTCGTTAAGCTACTTGGTAACTTTCGCTACTGAAACAGAATTAAATACTTCCAGTCACTGAACTAGCCAAAGAATCAAAGCCGATCTCAATCCAATATCCTGTGTTTGAAGGAATTTTATTTGAGTGTAATGAATTATAAAGCATAGAAACGATTACTGTTTACCTAGACCCGTACAAGAAAGAAATTAACGAGATGTCATGTAGTTATTATGTTGGAACTATTTATCAATTCAAACAATTCATTAGAAACCACGATGATCTCTTGGTTCTATCAATCATCACATAACAAAACTCCACTGGTCGCTGCTCTTTAGAACTTTGGGAATCAGTTTAAACTTTATCACTAATGAAAAAATTGAGTGAATTAATTATTTACACTTTACAAACTATACGTAATTTATAATTTTCCTTAAAATACGAGTAAATATGATAACATAACGATAATTTTACCAAGTACCTCGTTGTTTGAAAATATTTTTTAACAAAACTCAATTTCTGATTTTCATTGTAGTCTGAAATTACCATTACATGCAATAAATTGTTAATAATAATTCAAAATCCTAAGTTTTGACATTCATATCCATGGACAAGTTGATAAAAAGTATAATTATTAAGCAATGAGTAATGACTTACCATCAATCATGTAAACTCGATTTCCTCGAGCTAGTAGAGCAGAAATAAAATGCAATTCAGCTCGAACTTTTTTATCTTTAAGTGTTGAAATGGACGCAAAATTACTACGTTGATCATAAACCACAATGGCAGGTTTAACCAGTGATATTTGTGAAATAAATGACACTGGAGATTCCGTATAAGGTGCAGGGCATCCATGTGTTTCTGTATACCAAATATCCCATGACTGGATAGCTCGTTTGGCCATAGTTTTTGTGTAACAGTTTGCTGAACGAGCAGTAAGTATGTGACCAGATTGGTAAAGTCTCGTCTCTCTCATATCAACAATGATTAGATAAGAATCTGATGATAATTCTTTGGCTTTACGTAATCTAGAAAGTATGATTTCTGCTTTCACCATGCCACATGTATTGCTGATCTCATCATGGGTAAAGCTTTTTGAGTTTTCAGGTCTCTCTATAACAATAACTTTCGAACTTGACATTTAGAGAAGTAATTCTGATATCAGATATAAAGTACATTAAGCCAGTAACGGTTTAGAATAAACATAATCCTATTTCAATATGTGAATCATAGAAATAAGCTGAAAATTGTACTTTACTTCTAGAGAAAAAGATATTTCATAAATCATTTCATGTTACCACAAATAACTTTCCATTGTGCTAACAAATCCTGTTTCGTTTTTTAAAATCATTGGTTAACTAAAATACGATCGATTTTCACAGAGTTCTGATTGGTTAAAGCTATTAACCAAATTTAATGACATGTAGAATTTAACTTACATGAGTGGAGATAATATCACTAAAAAAATGCACAGGGTACAATCATATTTGTGGATGTTATGTATATTTTGAACACTTGACAATTTTAATCCAAATATCTGATATGATCAACTTGTAAACAATATAGAATGTTCAGAACGATTTCAGTCAAAAAATACAAATTTCATGTAAATTTGAAAGAAAGTGATTGGAAAACTTATTGTCAAGTGTCTAATCAAAATCAGGATTTAAAACAGATAAATCATGCAGACGTTATCCATTTATAGAAGAAATGTTTTGTTGGGTCAACTGAGATAATAAGAATAAGAATGTCAGTGAACCCTTTATCTAAGACTTGATTTTAACGAAGGCTTATCACTCACTTAGATGGCATATTCTCATACTTTCACTAAATTATTCTAAAGATCGGTGGTTATAGACTTAATCTATATTATAAGATAGAGGTTGAGTGAATTATTTGTTCATATGGTTCAATGGAGTTTAAAATTACTTGAATACCAACATTTATAATGACAGTGTAATTACAATAGTGGATTTAAATAACTGGTACTAAGCTAATACATCTGTAATGAATGAGAATACATGTTGGGACAACCAATTCTATTTTAATACAAAACTACAGAGTATCTTGGTAGAATATAAGTAGCATACATAAAATACTTCATTTGCAAATATTCCATCAATCGTCTGAAACTTTATCGTTCCTTCATTGCCACGACAATTACTCTCTGTTCTGTCCTCTTCGATTCGATCTTATCAACCTTCTGCTGCTAGGCTGGTGACTAGTATTATATACTACTTATGTCAACATAAGTAACATACAACACATCTCTTCAGCTATGTAAATTAACAGTCATAGTTGAAACGGCTCATCCAAAAGAATTCACTCATAAGATTTTAGCAAAGAAGTAAACAAAAAATGTTTTAAATATTTTCGTAATTAAAGTTTTTATTATTTAAGGAAAGTTATGGAAAATTTGTGCGAAATATAACCGTCCTTCAAAACTTATAAACTTTTCAAATGACCTGACTAGCATTTTTAGCTCATTTATTGTCGTAACAGTCTAGTTAGTTGTTTACTCTTTACAATAAGTTGCTCATTTCATAGTAGGAACATATGTGACCCTATTTTATACATACATATTTGCACAACCTACCTTCATTTAAAACTGTTGCGTTAAACTTGATAATCTAGACAATGATGATGAGATTTATCGGACGATAGAACAGCACCACAACCGTAATCTCTTAATATTTGGTATATTATTGGGGAAATAAGCAAACTATGACAAATAATTTTTACATAAAAGGCCTCAAGAAAACTGCATTTATGAAATGTATTAATGTGATCAACGAAATGACTTATGGGATTTTTTCTGTCTTCAATAACGTCTCTAATTAGGAACTATTATAGATATCGTCAAACCTGGAACCACAGTCCATCACAAAAAAAACTTATCAAGACTAACTAGGCAGAGCTGAATAAAGGAAATTATTAGGATAATAAAGCCTTTAATAAAACCATTGGTACTAACAATAATTAACAACATCAATACTGAAAGAGACTAAGTCATGGAATGAACAGTCTAAAACAATATGTGCTCTCGGTTATTTGATAGGCTTCAATTAGGAAGTTTTCGAGGTTCACTCAACTATAATTGATTCCGTCAGGTAATATCATTTCATAGTTTGGTCACTTCTCATTGACTTCCGACAGTTTCTTATGCGAAATATAATATGACTGTTTGCAATCATAACACATTCTGTTTATCTTTGCCCAATAACTTTTATAAAATTATTTTAATTTGATCATAAAAAACTTGAATATACGTTCATCAGAGTGATACATTGCTGTAAACTGGACATTTCAACGTTTGTTTTCAAAATGGGATAACTAAAGTAACCAATAAAATGTAGGATAATAAAAGTACTTGCTACTAAATATTAATCAGTGGATGAAATTTTTGTAGTTGCATTCACTGATAAACATTTTCAGTAAGTTACTATTTTTAGTAACCCACTAAATAAATAAAATTTATAAATAAACTAGGCAAAATAAATTGTAGGCAATGAAATGAACTCAGGATCTTCTAATATTTGAACGTTTCATTATTATTATTATTGATGTAAAAGCCACTCACTGTTTCACTAAATTAGTATCAAACTTACAAAAACAGAAATTATCAGTTAAGAAAGCTTATTTGATTAACTGAGTTAATGTAGAATGAAATGAATTCATTTAATTAAAGCAACCCGTCGTGTTATTGAATTAAGATGAGGAGAATTTAGCGAAGACAATCTTCTATTCGATGAAATCAGTATACAAATTTCCATAGTTAGGTCCCATTTAGGAGAAAGAGAAACCTAATTGACACCTTGAGGACTGGATCAATATGTTCTCATGAAGCAATAAACCACAAACTATTTCAACCTTGATAAATACTTATTAGAAATGGCTATCCATCTAAGTTCATGGATAAAAAAATCAAAACCTTGGCTACAACCTGAAAATGACTGACAATTCAAAACAACTATTTGTCTGAGTGTCGAATTTAGAAGCGATACGGTTTCAGAAGTCTTGAATAAACATGACTAAAAATCCCGAGGTAAACATTCCATTTAGTTAAGCTCTATAGTGTCTACACAAGCTGGGCTACTATTCATGGATGGGTTAAGGATAAACATCCTTTTAGGGCCAACGTGATTTTCATCTACATGTTCACTTGCTCTTGTGGAAGAGGTTACATTGTTTTATTGGCGGCCTGCTTGAATACCTGGGCTACCTGTTTCTGCCATCTAAATATTTCAACAAGTTGTCTGGTTTTTTTTTAATTTGTTTTAACCTCATCATCACAAATCAAGAATCTTGGTTAACTGACTTACAGGATGATTGCTTAGTGTCATTACGTGATTTTAATATCTATCGTCAGGATCGATCAAACAATAAAAAGACTTGTGGTGGCGGAGTAGCTACTTTTGTAAACGTGAACTGGTGTCGATCTACTTTTGCCTGTTTCAAGTTTTCAAACGACTTTATTGACTGTCTAACTTTAAGGTGCCGTCCAAAACACCTGAATAAATACAAATATATTTATGTTACTAATATCTACATGACTCCAGACTGCACATCATCTGCGCTATCTGTCTTCGCTGATAAATTTACTGAATTCGCCGTTACTGCCTTCAGTGATTCACTTTCAATTGTATGTGGTGATTTCAATTCATGTGACTGTAGCTTCCTTACATCACTAGGTCACCTAAATGTAGTAGATTTTCCTACTCGTTTGAATGCTCATCTAGACTTGGTTTCCATTAATGATGTGGGTGCCTATGTGACTCGCAAACGTGCTCCATTGTCTAGTTCGGATCACTGTATAATTCGTGTCTTACCTAAAGTATATGGTAAACATGGAAAGAGTACACACGTACACCATACCAAAAAAGTAATATATAGGAATCACTCAGAAGAAAATTTACAAAATCTAAAAAACATGTTTCGTACGACCAACTGGGAATTATTTACAGATGATTCAATAGAAAACACAACGGATGTTATCACCTCTTATCTTAAATTCTGTTTTGATATTTGCTGTCCTACCGAAACCTTCTTTTTAAGTTTTGATCGACTTACATCTCCACAACTAAAACGACTACGGAGGGTAAAAGAAAGGATGTACAAGGAGAAAAACACTATTGAAGTTCGTAAGTTAAATGATCAAATAAACCAAGAGATTAGACGTCTCAACTGTGTGTTCACTCAAAAACTCCTATCTTGTAGAAGCTCTCCAAGTATGTGGAAACTCTTTAAAGAAATTACAGGGGACAGGCAGACTAGAAGCGATAACCAGCTAAATGTTTGTGACTTAAATAAGTCCTTTATTCATCAGTCATCTGACATCATGCTCCCTATATCTAAGGGCTTGAAGAAGAATAGTGTTCCCAGTTTCACTGAAAATGATTCCGGAAATGTCTCCAGTCTCTGAATTCATCCCAATGTTTAGGACCTGATGGTATCCCAAACCTCCTTTTTAAAAAATGTGCCGATGTTTTATGTTATCCATTAATGAATATCTTCAACAGATCCTTCTCAACTAATGTCTTACCGAAAATGTGGAGAAAGATAAAGGTAATCCCTATACCTAAGAAAACTCCTGGTGATAAAAATGCGAAACTTAGACCCATAGCAATAACCTCACCTTTCCTCAAAATAATGGAAAAATTACTGATACAACCACTTCAACCTGTAATAAAAGAGCACTGTGATCCATATCAGTTTGCTTGCAAATGCAAAAGAAACACATTAGATGCCGTTGCTGTTCTGCATCACAATATAGTGTTCGGGTTGGAAAAGGGTAAGAAGTATGTTAGATGCGCTTTCCTGGACTTTACTTCTGCTTTTGATTCTATTCCAAGACACCTCTTACTTAACAAGCTGATCAGCGTCGATACTGACAGCTGGATAACCAATTGGCTATGTTCCTACCTTTCTGGAAGAGAACAGTACACTGTATTTGAAAGAAAGTGTTCAACATCTCTACTGTCTACTGTAGGTGTGCCACAAGGAACTGTTCTTTCACCTCTGCTCTTCTCTTTCTTTCTTCATGATCTGCCATCTTCCACAGAAAACACTTTTGTAAAATATGCGGACGACCTCACTGTATGTATGCCAATTTCTACCTACTTACACCCTATAGAAATGAATGAGTATTTATCTCGTATTGAAAGGTGGTCTGTTGGTAATGGTCTCTTACCCAATCCATCTAAATGTCAAGCTGTTAACTTTAGCTTGAGATATGGACAGAACCTATACTCCATGTTGGGATCCCTAATGCTTGTGCCATTGGAGACTCCTTAATAAACACAGTGTCGAAGGTCAAATATCTTGGTGTTATTTTTTCCTCTGATTTTTCTTGGTCTTCTCATGTTTTACTGTTATCGAAAAAAGTTTACCGTTTGACATACCACATAAAGAGGCTGCATGCTTTTGGGATTACTCGCCATTTACTCTTACAATTTGTAAATTCCTGCATAATACCTATTATTTTATATTGTTCTCCATTATTCTTTCCTGGGCTTTTGAGAAAAGACTTTGCTATTTTGCGTATAGTGCTGAAGGCAGTTTGCAAGGTATGTGGTGAATCTTTTGAAGTCATTGTTAATATGCTTGTGGATAGACATCTTAAATCTTGCAAACTCTTGGCAGGTGTTATCTTATCAGATACTAACCATCCGCTTCATTCATATCTTTCTCCTTGTATATCTTCTGGTAGAACGAGACGTAAATACATTAAAATGCATGCACGCAAGCAAATCTATAAAAGTTCTATAATATCTTACTTAGCAAATTTACTTTGTGACGAACAGGCTGTTAGAGTTGACCTAGTAAATAACCTGTATTTTTAAGCATGTCTCATATTCGATAATTTGTATAAACTCAGATTTTCCTAAAACCTTTCTTTTAAACTTTATTTCTGTTTTTTTTTGTTGTTTTTTTGCTTTTTTGGGTTTTTTTTGGTAAAAAACTTGTTGAAATAACTCGTGCTGAGAATTCTATATTGTACCAGATTATAATATTGAATAAAGCCATTAATAATAATAATAATAATGATAATAATAATAATAATAAGAATCATTATTTTGTACATTTTTAAACCATAATCAGTCATTATTGTCTTCTAACACTTTTTCATGATTATTATTCAATTGTTATTGGGAACTTTAAGTTTTTCATTTCTTCTTCATAAGTGGACAATTATCTCTCATGTTTCTGGTTCGTAAATTATTTTCATACTCCTATTCTTCTCCAACCTCTCTACAATTATGCATCTTTCTTTTGATATTTAAAATATCGGATCACTTTATCATGCAATCTCTTTTATCCTTCTAATAACTCATCTAATAAGCAACTATAAAAACGAATGTACTTGTTAAGTAAATGATTTTATCGTAAAAAAATTTTCTTCTCTTAATTCGATCATGAAGACTAGGGTAACACAACGTTGGTTGTCAATCAATAAGCAGACACTGGAAACACCTAATAAATCACTAGACTACTAAAAATAGGAACAAAATAAAATCAGATGGAAACAATTTGTCACAAAAGAATATAAGTAGCTTATTTATTACTCTTCGTTCATATGAACCTGAATTGTTTCTCAGAGGTATGATTGTGTGACATGTTAACTAAACAACGTTCTTTGAAATAAACTTATAAGGCTCCGACTTTGTATGAATCCGAATTTCCATACGGCGATCTGCATTCAATTTCTTCGTTTCATCTGCTTCTACTCCTTTTTAAGAACAACGGTCATTTAAAACAACTCAGACAATCATGCGGAAACTCCTTAGTTTTTTTCCGAACAAAGAATTATAGCAAATACTTTTTCTTATTGTTAGCTGTATGAAAACTGAATGTTTACAAATAACTGAGACAAACAAGTCCCCGGAATCTTATATGTATCTTCGTATAGTTCAAATGTGTTAAATAATAGATAGAGATTTTCCACCTAAACTTCGTTAAGCTGGTCAAGAGATGTAAGGTTTTATTAGTCTTCTAAACGTGGTTTTGAACATTCTTTACAACTCTGTTAGTACAACTAAAATTGGTGAAGCAGCACAATTTTTAGTTGATAGACTATATTCATATAATTCTTCCAGGCAAGATAAAATAGTGGCATATATCAACTTCGTAGTTTAAACTTAGTAACTAATACGGCTTAATGTCAGATTGAGCACCGAAACTCCATAAAATCATTGCCACTATGCCAATTCACTTTCTGAGCCCAAACGATCCACTTTTTTATAATATGTACAAGAACACATTTATTTATAGACATTTCCATATTTAGCAATGATACATTTCGTAATTAGATTCTGTAAACTTTCCAAGGAGTTCTATACTATTAAAATTAATATGTATTTTGATGTTATAATAGTAGTAGGCATTGAAACTCACTACGATTTACTAATTGGTCGCCAAATAAAAATACTAAGAATACTATTTCACTTTTGTGGCTGATTGCTTGAGTCTTACCATTTATGTTTAGGATTGTAATTGATCAGTCTCTTATCGACATATTTGCATTCTGTGCGGATTGCTTTCAGTCACGAGATTCAAATATTCCAATAAGTTAGTGATCAATTGAAATCCTAAACATTAATTGGAAGACTCAAGCAACCAATAAAAATATGAATTAAACTTCAGCCCATTGCATAAGCGGGTAATTAACTGGACTTAGTAGCTAAATGGATAACGTGATGGTGTTTAGAGAAAACGGTACAGGGTTCGAATCCCGGGGTGAACACCAACTCTGAGATGGAAGCACATCCAGCCACTGAGTCTCAAATAGAACGAAACGCGTGTCCTGGATTCCACTGCTAGCCACCATCATCTCCGCTTATAATACTAACAATACTGTTTGTTAGTCGAATTATTCGTATTTCTCTTAATACTAAGCTTTTGAGAGTTTGAATTGTAAGTTCGTTGAAATGCAGTACTTATTCTGTTAAGATCTGATTTGTCGACTTTTATTTTCAAAAATGACTTTAAATTTGATAAAACGTTTATTCGAATACTTTTCCTATCGACTAGCTAAAGGTCGAATATAATATAAAATAAGGAAAATGTACGAAATGTAACTATTAATCAAATTTTTTCAAGTCTTTAAGCAAATAGGAAGAATATTTAGAAATCTTATTAAATACGTTCTGGTGTCATGCAAAAGGAGCTTGGTTTTGATTGATCACTAATGAAGTGATTGATTGTTCATTATTTTAACTTTTTTCTTATAAACAGATATATTTGCAAAACGAAAGGAGGCAAGCAGACTAATCTAATATTTTAAAAATAGTTTTTTACTAACGTAGTACCCAACCGTTGTAAAATTACTCAATCAAAGTTAGACGAGAATACATAATTACAGTTAAGATACTACTACTGAAAGAATTACAAGTGTTCTGAAAACATTTCTTTGATTGAGAATATTCTATACAATACTGATAGTTTCATGAATTTGTTAAATACAAACCTAAATCTCAGTTGAATTAATTACTTTCCTAAGTCTGTGTACAGTGAAAATAGATACTAATAAGCAAATACATCAAATTGAAGATTTATTTCTTCAAGGCTTTAAAGATCCAGCAACATTTTAATCTGATTTCATAAATGATTCATTCATTCATTTACGCTTGTTACCCATAGTGGAGAAGCATAGGCCACAAACCACCATTCTCCATCCAACTCTGTCCTGGATAAATCTATCCAGTTGTTTCCAATAAATATTCATTCCTTTCATATCTGCTTCCGATTCTTGACGCAGTATGTTCTTAAGCCTTCTTCTTTTTCGTTTCCCTTCAGGATTCCAAGTTAGCCTATGCCTTATGACGCAGTCCGATGATTTACATAATATATATCCTATCCACCTTCAACATCGTTTACGTAATTTCCTCATCAGTTGGAAGCCGGTTTATTCTCTCTTACAGTAGGTTGTTGCTGGTGATATCTGGTCAACAAACATTGATTATCTTACATATACAATGATTTATAAATACTTATACCTTTTTGATGATAGTTATAATAGTTCACCAAGTTTTAACGCCATACAATAGGATACATAAATGATTGATTAACTTCTATTGACTAAAAATAGAATCTTTAATCAATATACTTGTATGTTTTATTATGAACAAATGATTTTTCAATAACAATATTACTAAATATAGTAAGTATAATCATAATACAGAAGAATAAACATGCGTCAAAATTAGTTGGTATATAAAATTAGTTACAATCCGATAAAAAAAATACAAAAAAAAATACTTGCATGGCAACAAATTATTATTATTATTATTAAAATAATCATAATGAAAAATTAAAACATTCATAAATCTTTGGATTTTTCTTTTTAACAAAATAAAATCATATGATGATGTTTTTTAGTTAAAAATTGTTAATCTACTTGTAAAAATTTGAAATTAATTAGTAATATATATGATTTTTTTCTTATTATTTTTTAAAATAAACATTAATTAATAATAAGCCAAAATTTAGATATTTTATTTAAACAAAATTAAGCAATCAGATATAATGAGTATAGACCCTGGTAAAACAAAAATATGTGTTATATAACCAAGTTGTCATATTAACAAATATATCAAATATAGTATATTATGGTTCGAAAAGAAAGAAAAAAAATAATGGAAATAATAATACGTATGAATGAATATTAAAGTTCAGTATATAGAGGATGATAAATAGGAAGTGCATTTGAGCTTTTGTGATTAAATCTATCAGTTAAATAGTTATTGTAGTTACTATGCGAAGCTCTATCGGGTAGTTTCTAAATACCAATATGGTCTAGATCAATTGTCAATGACTTCACTCATAGATACCAAGTTTAATTTTTCTTAGCTTTTTTAATCTACTCATTTATTTATTTATTTAAACAAATAAATATTGTTACAAAGAGGCACCAGATATATATGCGCAGCACAAATCTCATTTGATTTGTATCAGGGCTGTGATACTGCCCAGGTTCCCAAACTGAGGCAGATGGTTTACTTGAGGGGCCACATCCGGAGCCGCTGACCTAAAAATCTAATCCACAAAGCAGTGGAGTATCGTGAGGGGATGCAGTCCAATGGTAGCCGGTGACCAACAATTGGTTCATACGCCATTTGTTTCCTCAGGATACTATGACTCATGCAAACCATTGGTTTGGAGTGAGGGTTTTCCAACTCCCCTAGGTGGACTTTCTGTGTTCACCAACCCGGTTAAAGCACCGGACGTTCACTTTTCGTCCTCTCAATCTCATAAACAACACCGGTGCCACGAGAAGGCAGTGAGTAGGACTTCCCTGGCAGAGGCTATATACGCGTGGCCATGTGACAGGATTTCGAAAGGGAAAGCGGGCTCTCCCCACTCTTGGCCGTACCATGGCATAAGTCCACTTACTACCTGTGATTAGTATTTTACCCTGTTATTTGTCCTACAATACCTGAGCACCATTTCAAAGATAAGCGCAATCGAAAAACTGTAGCCTATAAATATCCATTTTCATAGGATATATTTCATTGTCATTGAACAAAATGGGGTAAACTGTTGTACAGTATATACTTCATTTATTGTTCAGGTGTCTCGCTTATATCACAGCTACAGAACACACAACTTTGATGGACACTGGGTGAATTTATCAATTTTGAAGAAAGCTTGCAGTAGACTCGACACGGACCACAAGTTATCGAGTAAAATGCATTTATACGGTTCACATACATTTCAGACACATCCTTTAGCATAAATACTGTTACTGAACGTCTAGGCTGACGGAGCATAATTCTGTCTTAAGGTAAAGTAATATTATTACATTCAAAGGTCAATATTCATCCCTGTGTTTTACTAAATGCTGAAGGGTGCAGGAGTCTTTAATATGTCCATGCCCAGATCTGAAGTCTCTTTGTTTTTCTCAGATCCACTGTTACCAAGTTTTATTTAGGCATCAGGTCATTACGAATAGTGATATTTTAAGAATAGTAAAAAATATCAGTTTGAGCATATTTAGTACTTATATTTTCTAGGATAATATATAAACCAAAACCCGTAAAGATGAACATGGCATTACTAACACAGTCCTCATAAACCATATCTCATCTGTTTAATTATCCCTTTTTATGAATCAAATTTTGAATTTCAGTTTGTTTTATTGAATAATTGAAATTAAGCAAAGATGGATAGTGGCTAGCAGTGGAATCAAGGACGCGCGTTTCGTCCTATTCAGAACTCGTCAGGTGGATGTACATACATGAGTTGATGTTCACTCTGGGACTCGAACCCAGTACCTTTCGCTTCAATTTTCATCGTGTTATCCACTCAGCTATTGAGTTTGAAGCGAACGGTAGTGAGTTCGAGTCCCAGAGTGAACATCAACTCATGTATGTACATCCACCTGACGAGTTCTGGATAGGACGAAACGCGCGTCCTTGATTCCACTGCTAGCCACTATCCATCTTTGTTTATTAAGCTTGTGATTTCAAGCGATCGCGAGTCAGTCCTCACAGGACGCACATATGTCAACAAGAGACTGTTCGACTGCACTCCTAAATATTAATGGGAAGATACAAGTAAACACCATCAAGTGAATTGAATTGAAGATTTGAATAAATATAATAAATATTTTTATATTAATTAAAACAATACTAATAAAATGTAACTATTTTCATCTTTTTTTCATTTACTTAAAATAGAAAGTATTCAAATGAAAGTAGGCTGAAATACTTTCAAAAATATAAAATAACACATACATTCTTCATAAGAAATATTAATCCAGAAATATCCTGGAAGATATACAATTAAATTTTTTTTATTTAAAAAAAAATAAAGGTATAAAATGGAAACGAACCAATTTTAATCATATCATTCATAATTGATCATTGCCAATGATCACCAAAAATGTAGAGTTTACTATTATGATCAACATTTTTCTATGATAGATTTATCATGTAGTTATTTTCCATGACATTAAAGAAAAGATATGAATTCTGTTGTTTCCTGAATAGTATTAACGTATAAACGGTATGTTTCAAAATGGAAAGTTCTTATACAAATACAGTATGTATAAAATGAGATACAATTTATTATGTAGAAGTGGTTTTAAACGCTAAATTTGAGAATTTCTTTGAAATCTTGGACCGTTACAAGTTGGAACACCACTGAAAATCTTGAGTGATTTGACGGCCGTATAACACTAGTATGAAACTCCTCAACAGTGCATATCCAAAACCTCATATTTGGAAATGGAACCCGAAACGTTCTGTCTCACATGCAAACAATTTACCTTTAGACAACTGAGCAGGGACCCAACGTTACTATTGTCCAGCTTTAAACAATCTGAAATTCAAGGAAATAATTTTGAAATTTTGCTGTAATACTGCTCAGGTGCCCAAAATGAAACAAGTGGTTTTCTTAGGGGGCCACACCCGGAGTCGTTAACCTAAAAATCTGATCCACAAGGTAGTGGAGCACTGTCAGGAGATGCAGTCCCATGGTAGCCAGTGATCAACGATTGATTCATACGTTATTTGTTCCTTCAGGATACTGGAGCCCATGTGCACCATTTTACCTACAATCAAATCACATATTGATAAAATAATTTACAAAAATTAAGACTGATTTACATAATCAGTAGTTATTTTAGCGGTTATTGATTTCAGTATTTTAAATACAAAAAAAAATAAATCAATTTATAACATGATAATCATATATGGAAATGTAATTTAAATAGGCTAGTACTCATTAAATATGAGTAATTTTATAATACTTGAAAAATTCATTATTAAATAGAATAATAATGGGATGTTGTTGTCGATCAGATCAAATGAATCATGAAAGAAAATATAAACAGTGGAATACTTATACAATATCATGTTATGAAAATTGTAGTAAGTTTTGATAAATTATACATGCATAGTGTTAACCAATTTCAATAAACTGAAATGTATTAGAAATTCACTGATGTAATATACATTGAGTATTATAACTGTTTCAAATGAAAATTATTACAAGTTCAGTGAAGTAGTCACAGTTTAACGTATATATGTTAGTTTAAAAACCAAATTAAGTGCTAGCGCGAACTATAATGGAAAAGTATATTTGTAGTCTATTTAGTCGTTAAGGCTTTAGTTGGTGAAATATACATATCTGATGTTATCTATTGATAAGCTACAATTTAATGTATCAGAAACATAGTTGTTAAAATGCAAATGATTAGTTCATTTCATTTGTCACAATAATGAACGGTGTAGACTTATGTAACGTATATACTTACGCCTGTTACCCTTCGTGAAGGAGCATAAGCCGCCCACCAGCATTTTCCTTTCCAGTTCTTTCCAGTTAACATCCATCTTTTTAATATCTAATTCTATTTCCTGACGTAATGTGTTCTTTGACATTCCTCTTTTCCGCTTCACTTCAGGACTCCAAGTTAGGGATTGCCTCGTGATGCAGTTTGGTGATTTCCTTAATGTATGTCCTACCCACTTCCAACGTCTTTTCTTAATTTCCTTTTCAGCTGGAAGCTGGTTTGTCCTCTCCCATAAAACGCTATTGTTGATAGTATGCGGTCAGTGAATGTTGAGTACATTGTGTAAACAACTGTTCATAAACACTTATACCTTCTTGACGATGGATGTAGTAGTTCTCCACGTTTCGGCTCCATACAGTAGCACTGTCTTGACGTTCGTATTGAAGATTCTCACTATGAAGTTAGTTGACAGTTGCTTTGACTTCCATATGTTCATCGATTGTAGAAATTCTGCCCTCGCTTCGCCAATCTTCGCCTTATGTTAGGTTCAGCCTTATCTCAGTATCGTTTCAAAAAGAACATTCAGTTTGCAGTTGATCAGTAGTATATATATATATCAGTGGTTTATGAGTGAATAAAAATAGTGAAATCAACCATCTGATAGCTAAGGTTATTAGGCCGATAATTATCAACACTTAGATAATAATAATAATAACGAAATATACTCAATTTTTAAAGTAAGGGTAATTTCCAAATGTTTAATAACTACTTTTTGCAGATTGTATATAATATTTCAAAAGAATAATTTGAACAACATAGTACTTCTAGCTAAAACTTACACTGTGATAACAATTCAAAATTCCCACATTTCCGAGTTACAGTATACTTGTCTTAATTCTTTTTTCAAAAACTTACCTAGTGTTTTTTCTATCAGTATAAAAGTGATATACACGAGGTTTTACTTTTTCTATACTCACAAACTGAAACTATCACAAACATTATCAGCGAAAATGGATAGTAGCTAGCAATGGAATCGGGGACGCGCGTTTCTTCCTATGTGGGACTCGTCAGCTGGATGTACTTGGATCTCAGAGTTGATGTTCACTGTGGGACTCGAACTCAGTACCTTTCGCTTCAAACGCCATCGTGTCATCTAGTCAGCTACTCAGTCCTGATAGTCACTTGCTTGTGCTTGGGACTCGTCTCAAATAGGACGAAACGCGAGTCAAACTGGATTTCACTGCTAGCCACTATCCATCTTTGCTTATAATGCTTGTGAATTAAGATTATATCGAGGCAATACGCACGGTATGTACATTTGGCCAATAAGAGACTGACTAGTTGCAGTCCTAAGCATCAATGGGAAGATTCAAACAAACAATACTAAGTGAATTTTCAATATATAGCTTTTAAGATGTAGCATTATACAACTTTAATTGGTTAATTTCAGGAAATTTATTATTTATTTATCATTAGAATCTAGTAAAAATAAAATAATTATGAAATATTATGACGTAATAAGTTATGGTTAGAACTACTATGTTGTTCAAATCATTCTTTAGAAATATCATATACAGTTTGTTAAAAGTAGTTATTAAACATGCTACTAAAAATCTGTCTAATAAATGTACTTTCTTTCATTTTATTTGAATGAATATGTATGAATCTTAGACTTAACTAAGTTGTTCTTCTATTCACTCATATAAATACAGTTTTAGATTGATTAAGTCTCTGTCAGACGAATTTTATTTATTGTTTTTATTAGTATTACTGTAAATAATATACACAAAAAATTCAAATAGAGTTAAACTACTGTATTCAACACGAAGACGAGTGGGGACAATCGAATGTACTTAGGCATGAAATTACAGACTATCCCACTAAAACTATTATTCATTTGTTTCAATCTTGACTGTTCCTTTTGCAAATATCAGTCCATCTTCTTTGATTTCATTGTTCATGCATTTTCATACCGATTGAGCTTCATTCCTGTTCTTTCCTTATCGATCTTCTGCCAAAATACATTCTATACCTGACCATCACCATATACTACTTATGTATATATAAGTAACCTATACCACACTACTACTAATCATCATTTAAAATCTTCTTTAAAATAATTAATAAAAGAAACCCTAAGAATAATTCATTTAGTATTGTTTGTTTGAATCTTCCCATCGATGTGTTAGGACTGCAACTGGTCAATCTCTAATTGGCATATGTGCATACTGTGTGTATTACCTTGATATATATAGCTTTAAATCAACTCTGAAATGCAGGTACATCCAGCTAACGAGTCCCAAATAGGTCGAAATGCGCGTCAAACTGGATTCCATCGCTAGCCACTATCCATCTCTGCTTAATAATAATGTTCTTTTTATTGAAATAATCATTTTATATGAACTTAAAACAACAACAAACTATACAGAATTACTCAGAATTAACTAAAAGTTTTGCTTAGATTATTTCAAGTTAAATTATCGATTTATAATAGTAAATATGGTAATTCACCTTCATTTATATTTTTAACCTTAGAATATTGAAGGCATCATCATTATCATGAATCATTATTCTATTAATATAGGTTATTGTTAACATTATTAATTATTATTATTATTATGATTACTAATATTATTAATTTATTGATTTTTATATGATTATTGACTCACAAAATTTGAAATTATCACCAAAAGAAAAAAATGAGTCATTTCGTTTATTGAAAGAAGTAAAAATTTTGTAATAACAATATTGAATTCATTTATATATATACTACTTAAAAACTATTTTGTTAATCAAATATTACTTTGTATTTTCAGGTAATTGTTGGTATTGTTTATGTTGTTGTCCATTTGTAATGGCTGAAATTTATCATTATACTTGGTCAATACCATGGTTAATAGCTTTGATATTTTCTATTCTGTTATTACCATTTCATATGTTGATCATATTATTATTACGTATGAAAATTCGACGTAAACATAATTTAGAAGGGAATTGTTTAAATGATTTATGCTGCTTTATTGGTTGTTGTTGGCCAATGATAATTTGTCAATTAAGAGATGAAATTTTATATTTACGATCAAGATCTGAATGGAAATTAGGTTATTCAAATCGATTGAATGATAAACCACCTTGGATAAAAATGTTTACGAAATCAAAAAAAGGAAAGAACAATGATGTAGAAAGTTTCATTATCAATAGTGATAATGATGATGATGATGATGATGATGATGATGATGATGATGATGATGATGATGATGATGATGATGATGATGATGATGATGATGATGATGATGATGATGATGATGATGATGATGATGATGATGATGATGATGATGATGATGATGATGATGATGATGATGATGATGATGATGATGATGATGATGATGATGATGATGATGATGATGATGATGATGATGATGATGATGATGATGATGATGATGATGATGATGATGATGATGATGATGATGATGATGATGATGATGATGATGATGATGATGATGATGATGATGATGATGATGATGATGATGATGATGATGATGATGATGATGATGATGATGATGATGATGATGATGATGATGATGATGATGATGATGAAAACTGAGCCCACAAGAAATGACGACAACGAAGAAGACGTAAAACAAATTAATAAAAATGAATGTGAAGTTGACAGTAAGATGAATGAAAATACACTTTCAACATCAAATATTATATACAAACTATTGTATGTTTCAATTTGTGTTTGTATTCGATTTCAATTTGCTATATTTGCTAAGTTTTCGTCTGATAAATATTTTTTATAAAACAGAAAGATACTAATCATGTTTTTCATGTTATAGTAATGAAAATGTTTTGTTGTTGTTTGTTTGTTTTTTCGTAATAATAAATCATTTAACATAAAACCTGAAAGTATTGATTATTATATCATTTATATTACATAATTTGAAATTTTACATAGATAAAGATGTTCAGTTTTTTACTTTCAAAAGCAAACCATTGAAGTTACCATGAAACTGTAATAACATCGTGGGCGCGCACTGATGAGGAGTCCCACAATAGGACGAAACGGCCGTCCAGTGCTTCTAGGTTATTTCTAGCACTCATAATCAAAAACGTAAGTTTAGTTTGACAATGATTGCGTAGACCCAAATAGTAACACCCTTCAGTGAGTAAACTTTACTAGAACCTAGTTAAATATCTGCCATTTGCATTCTGCACATCAAACATTATAACACAACATTAAAAATCAAAAACAAGCTTCCTCTTAATTGAAGCATAACCTTAGTATTTATCGTTATAATCAATTAGCTTAAAATAAATAGTTCTATAGGCGCTAGCTATTGATGCTTACCCTTCTTAATCAAGGAGTAAACAAGGTGACGGCCGTAAATCAGAAATTACCACCAAAACTTGGTATTATGCGTATGAGGTATTTCTCGGATCTATTTGAAAGACAACCTGGCAAACTCAAAATCGTTTTTCACTATGCATGACTATGATCTCTGATCGTTTCTGTAATATGTTCAAAACCAGGGTATCAGTGTGGTGTATGCTACTTATATCGACAGACATAAGTTGCATGTAACACCAATAAGAAACAGACTGCCTGGCAGCAGAAGGTTGAGGAGATCGAATTGAAAAGAAGAATGTAAACAGAGTAATTATAGTATCAACTCGAACGAAGGAACGATCATGTTTGGAAGAGACAACTGATGAAAGATATGGAAATCAAGTATTTAGTGTATGGTTCCCATATTTTGCCGAAGCACTATGTAATTTTACATCAATAAATAAATTGGCCTTTCCCACCAAGTCTTCATTCATTACATCTGCATATCACGATTTTAATGTATCGTGTCATATCACCTAGAAAATTAAAATTTAAGGAGTCCGTAGGTGAGTATCTGAAGAAACTCTTCAAATCTGTTTCTGAAAATCCAACTCAAAGGCATAATGGGAAACTTACTGAAGGAGGAAACATATGTCTAGTTGCTTTCTTGACATTCTCGGTTTTTAATGTCTTCCCATTCGTTTTATTTTATGTGTATGTTCATACTACTTCCTAATATTCAATAACCAGTTTTATTTTCGATAATTTCTGAACGTACGTTTATTTGTCGTATAATATTCTAATGTATTTACATAAACTAATCATATTTATCATATGTATCACAGTGATTGCATTATCCTCGCCCATTTGACAGTTGCGGACAGTTGTTCATGCATTCCTCAAATGTTTCTTTGGGCAAAATTTCCATATATGTGTGCTTTTAGTGCCTATTTTATATGCTGATTGTTACTGCTGGTTTTAGACACAGATAACAGCTGTAATTTGTGTTATCGCATCTTATTATTAACATTTGTGTCATTACTTCTTTACACCTTTCACTTTTCAGACGTACAGATACTTGACGAGCTGAATTTTGTACTCGATCTACGTATATCTCGTGATAATAAAACAGTTCTTTAAATACATAATTGTTGTGTTATTAGACCCTGATAGATATGTCTCAAATAGTGACTTCCACTGACGCTTACACCGATTTATTTTAACCTTTGAACATACTAGAGGGTGGAAAATGTGTCTAATGATACATTTTATCTTCTTAGTTATACCATTGTATTACTCATATCCGTCTTAAATGTATGTTCTTGTTATTAGTAATGCAACTATTTACACGGTAGGTAATTATTAACCTTCACACGCTTACTTTCAAAGATCAAAGCATGCCTGTCTGTTTATAACTTATCCGCCTACTAGCTTCCGCTTCATTTTTAATGTTCGAAATATATAATCTGTGGCACAAGATAATATTGAAGCTGATGTGTTTTTCTCCTGCATGTAAGTCTATTTGGAATGCCCGTGTAACGGAGAGAACACCCTGAAAATCCCTCCAAAACAATTTATTGGACAGTATTGTTGGTTATTTGTCTCTTCGCTTTGTCTTACATTTTAACCTTTATTCAGGAATTTTCTCACCGCACTTAACTTTCTTCAGTCTTCCTCATTTGAGCTGTTATTATGTGGCTTTGGTAAAAGACTTACCTTTTGTTATTTCATTTTACTATTGCATGTTGTCAAACTACTGACAATAAAGTCATATTTGGCAAAACTGATGGTCACAATATGCTTTAGTGTAAGATTATTATTTTTTACTGTCTGCTTGGAAAGCTTTCTGGAATCCTTGTACATAGATATCTGATCCCATCTTATTAAGAGTACCTCGAACGGCATAACCTGCGGTATAAAGTCAGTAGTTTTTTAATACGAACTAACGTGCTAAACATTTGGAAGAATAGTTGATAAACAAGAGTTAGATACCTGAGAATCACTAAAAGTATTCCCAATACAACCTTATTGTCAATAGTCTGGCAACATACAATAGTAAAATTAAATAACAAAAGGCAAGTCCTGTACCAAAGCCACATAATAAGAGCTCAGAAGAGGAAGGCCGAAGAACATAAGATGAGGTTAGAAAAGTCCCGAATAATGCAAGGATCATCTTTATGAGACTGCCTTCTGAATGAGGGAAATTCTGCGGTATCCACACGGCATTCTTAGATTTCATCAGCTGACTGGATGGTTAGGAAACCATCTACGCTAACAGCACTAGTGAACCTTGCACGAAGGAGACTTGAATGATTTGAGTGGTTGGCATCTTTTCATAGTGTAATTCATATGGCCACTAATAGTTCGATTTCCAAACGACTGAGCCAACTACCTAGTTTCTACTAAGAATTTTGTCACCTTTGTTCAGCAAACTGAGAGGAAAATCTGAATGGTGTGACACCGTAGATTTTATGACGGTGCTGCGTTTCGACATATCTTCATATGTGTTGGTGTCTGCTCTATCAAAACCGATACCGTGGAAGATCTTGGTCCTTACCACGCGGCGAGCCTTTGGTTGCTTATCCGTTTTAAGACTGGTTTTCTACAGGGTTGAGGACAGCTTTTCCGTAAACCTGTCAGAAGACATAATATTCCTCATTATAGAAGTAAATAGTACCAGGTTTTTATTCATTTTTAGAGTTACTTTATAAGTGCCCTGTTAAGGTAGGTAAGAAAGGTGAGTTGTTATCAGATGCATAATTAATCATATGTAATTGAATCCGAACACTATTTGAAAAAGACAATGCCAATTTTCTTAACCAAGTTTATTTTATCTTGCAGATGATTTACGAAGCGTCAAGCACTCTGTTCTGGCCTCAAATGAATTTATTACAGTCACAGTAAACGCCGAGAGTATCGTATTTTTCCCAAAGTAATTTTGAGTACATTAGCAAAAAGGACAGTGGTACTTTTCCTCTTACAGTAATTTTTTAGTATTGATTGTATCCAGAGGTGTAATGGCTTTTTTTGGATTTTTCCAAGTTCGATTCTTGTTTTCAGTAACAGTAACATACAAACTTCAGCTTTTCGTGCCCAGTATCCATCGCCTTTAAAGACTTAAAAAACACTTATTCTAGAGATCAGATTCTTTATTATTCTCTCTGCGAGATCGCTCAACATTTTTATGGCGCAAGTAAAACCTCATTATGGTGGGTTCGTGTGTTTTTTCCTACCGGGGATTAAGGGAGTTTCAGTCATGATTACAAGAAGAAAGAAAAAGGACTCTGAAATTCTTAAGTTTAGATTGTACAATCACCATTAAAAGAGTTGGAAAGGTTTGAGGTTGATTAGTCCATATAATGTAGACCAAGAGGGTCTGAAACTTATGACAGCTATTGCTCGTATCACAGAAGGAAGGATTATTCTATATGAATCGTAGGAGCACCAGTAAGTTTAATTGTCGACCCACTGCCAACACTGTCGACATGTCTTTTGAGCAGTCAAAACTGCCAAGACATAGGTAGGAAGCAGTGATGAGTCCGACCATGAAAATGGGTTTAGAAGTTTGGCAACTAACTATTGGTCAGTCAATGCGACTGGTGTTGTGATCAGAATAATGAGGAAGATTAATTGGGTTGTCATTCCTCGTCAAATTGAAGGGGGTAATGAGATACCCGACCTACTTCCAACATATTACTGTAGTTTATGAGGTAAATTAACACTGACTTGCCGTATACTGAACGATAAGTTTCGCATTATTATTTGCTATATTTATCTTTCACCTAAGATTGGTCGTACTAGAAGGAATTCTCAGACAGTTCAGAAGCCATCATCAAATCGTCTACGTCTAGAGTTTCTCTTTTCAGATCGAGTTGTAAATTATTAAAACTGTCTAACAGTACATGTAGTACCAACACCTTCGGTTGACACATACAAAGGGATATTGAGTCTTCACAGTAATAGAAATCGGAAGGTTTAACATAGGTCACTTGATCTGCCATTTTCATCTCTAAAGACTGAGGGTTGAAACTCCATTCCATCACTCGCGCGCTTTTTGAACGGAAAGTTTAGTCGTAGCGTAATTTACATTTCTCAAACTTTTGCTGTGTTCTTACGCAACAAAAGTACCATTTCCGACCTAAATAATATATTCTGAGCTATATGTTCGGTAGATTGCTTCTTTTTGTGTTTCACTCAACTTAATAGTTAACTGTGGTTTTGCTTCAGCTTACAATCGGTTTTTTATAGTTTACACGTAAAGACTAGCTTTTAGCTTATCGTTAACCGTTTTTATCCACTTTCGCCGGTTTTTGTGTACTGCTTTTTTAAACGGTCCTTAATCTACTGCTTGTGTTTTTAAGACTGTCTAAATCATTATCCATGAAAAATTCACTCAAAAGACCTGGTTGCCGTTTCGCTGTTACATCTGGCATGCAATGTGACGACTGCAAAGGTTGGTTCCACGAGGCATGTATAGATCTAATAAAAGCAGCCTATAGCAGATTCAGCAAGTCTGAACGTATATGGCTATGTGTCACGTGCGACACCGTTACCGTAGTCATGCTGGGTACCATCATTACTTTAATAACAGGTCTGAGAGACAAGTTGTCTAAAAAATTGGTAAATGACAGTATCATGACAGGTAACAAAACTGGGACGCACAAGGCAAACAAGCAAAAGGATATTGACAGGTCGGCCATCGACGGTGCAGGTGAAAGCACGAGTGATGACGTGCTGAAACTCAGCACCATCTTAACATCGACTGTCATCGACTCCCTCAGTAAACTTGGGTCCCCCAGGGAACAGTCCTTGAATGAGACAGTGGTTCCCAAAAACCCTGAGTGTGGTTGGACACACGTTGACAGGAGTAAAAAGGCCCAAGCGTCCGAAGGTGAACATCCCAAGTGCCGTGCGGAAATCAATTGGTGACTTGCCCCCACAATCTACCCCCAAGACTGTCCACCCGGTCATCACTGAGCCCAGGAATCGAAAACGCGCTTCGACATCCGAACAACAAGGTACCAAACCTAGACGCCCTGAAAAACCTGGGAAATCAATTACGGTTCGTGACGACTCTGTTATAATCATGAACCTTATTGACTAACCCGACCTTCCTCTCAGTATGCAGGGCAAAAATGATAGGATTCTCTGGGGAGAATTGAACAAGCGGCTTGAACTCCCTAGAATAAAGCCTTTGACGGTCACATGGCTCAGTCGGGGGAAGGCCTCTAACCGCCTAAACCACCTGAGGCTGCTTCGTGTTACATTTAAGAATGCCTCCGATGTAGAGGACGTCCTGCTAGCGAGTCACTTACTGAAATCCGATGATAACGTAAGAATACTGCCCGACATACCGTATTCTGAACGAAATCTCATCCGGAACATCCCTAAGGAATCTCGCGAGGCGTTTTTCCGTGGAAGAAACATCATTGTGCAAGGTGTACCGGAAAATATGGACACAACTCAAACTAACTCCGATATTCGGTAATGGAAATTCATTAAGCATTCCTTAAAACTCAAGAACATATTGACCCAACAGATAATGCGACTAGCCAAGAGAAACGGAGATTCTAGGCCCCGGCTATTGAAGATAACCTTCCCCTCCTCCCACATGGCGGCTGCAACTCTGGAAGCATTTCGTGCCAACAGACGTCGGTTGCCAACTGGCATCCATATGCATCCGGCTAGGCCGCACGACACCAGGATCAAGCACAAACGAAAGCTGGAGCTGACAATTTTACTCGTGGACTGTCTTGATCATAAAATAAACGTGTAAAGAACAGGGACTACCAACTCGGTGAACCTTGTATAGGTAGGCTACCTGTCCACTCACGCACGGCTCATATAGACACAGGAAGAAGCTCACGCGTTCCAAATTGAAAGCATAAACTGCTTATACACGAACGCCACGAGTGTGCCAAACAAAATGGATGAGTTAAGTGAACATAGCAACGCTAATAATGCTCATCTGAAAGGAATATCCAAAACTTGGATAACGTATCAGTTTACGGACCAGGAGCTAGCAATACCTGGAATGTCTTCACTTCGCGACGACAGGAAAATTGGAATGGAGGTTGTGGTAGCATTATACATACGGTCATGCCTGGAGGCACATCAACTTCACAACCAAGAATTTCTCAATCTTGATGAGTCAGTATGGTGCTCAGTAAGATTGTCTACCACTTCGAGATGTCTAGTTGGTGTCATCTACAGGAAGCCCACTGCTGACATCGAGTATGACAATTGTCTGCTGGAAGGATTAACCGCTCCACGCGTCTTGGATTCTCTCAAATCCTGATTCCAGGGGACTTCAATCTTCCTAGAATCAACTTCGTGGGACATACTTACATTGAAGGTGACAACTCTACTGAAGCTCGGTTCTTCAACCTCATAGGTGACCTAGGATTATTTGAAAATGCAAAGTCGGCAACTCGTTGGAGAAACAGTCAGACGCCGTCGCGCTTAGACTGGTTATTCACAAATGAAGAATTCCTAGTCGACGACCTCTCAATGCTGGCTTCTCTGAGGAAAAGTGATCACGCCGTCCTATCATTCAGCTTACTCAGCAAAACAGAGCTAAGATATTCCACTAGCAATAGGCGCTGGAATTTCAAACGGTTGAATGTGTTAGCTTTACACGACTATCTAGAATAGGTGGATTGGGATGTTCACCTTCAACTTGAAGTGGATGCTCATTGGGATTTTTAACTGCACACGATCTTATGTGCTACTGAGCATTCTGTTCCTAAAAAGATCCCAAAAAGCTACAAACAACTTCCAATCATCAAGAACCGTACTCGTAGTTTGTTAAGCAGCAAAAGGCATTGTGGGGCCGAATATAAACGAACCGACAATAATGACGCATACAGGCAACACAAACACATAAGGAACATATGTTTAAAGGCAATAAGAGAAGACAGGCTTCAGTACCAGACCAAGCTTATCGATAAATTCGTCTCCAATCCGAAAAGCTTATTCAGTACGCAGCTTCTCTTCGACAAGGCAAAACTGGAGTTTCCCAACTGCTAGGTCCTAATGGCCCGACCAATAACGACGGTGATGCCGCAAACCTCTTGGCTGAACAATACTCCCGGACATTCCAGCTGACCCACATCAACTATACTGACGAAAGCTTCACCTGCATCTGTACAGGACTTTCCGAAGTGGACCTGAGTGCTGACCTGGTACTCCGTAAACTGCAGCACCTAAGAAAAAACACTTATCCCGGTCCAGACATGGTTTATTCTGTTGTATTGAGGGAAGTAGCTTCAATCCTGTCAACCCCACTTAGCGTGATGTTTGCACAATCGCTTAGTAGAGGCAAACTACCGGAAATTTAGAAGCTGGCTCACATCACACTAATTTTCAAAGGAGGTCGACGCAGTGAACCCTCAAGCTACCGACCAGTGGCCCTTCTCTCCATACCTTCTAAAATTATTGAACCTCTAATATACGATGGTATACTAGAATAATTACCATCCTTAAAGTTCTTCTCACCTCAACAGCATGGTTTCAGAAGAGGTCATTCTTGTATGACCAACCTGCTGACTGCGGTGGATAGATGGACAACCATCCTTGATCGCAAGGGGAAGGTTGGAGTCATCTACCTGGATTTCTCAAAAGCTTTTGATAGGGTCAACCATGCATGTCTTATCAATAAGCTTAGACGATTGGGTATCGAATCCCTTTTGATTGACTGGCTCACTTCATATCTAGAAAATCGACATTTTAAGGTCAGGGTTAACTTCACTCTCTCTCAGACTATGGAATGTCCTAGTGGGGTCCCCCAGGGCTCAATACTAGGACCTCTTCTTTTCTTGGTTTACATTAACGATCTTCCCCAACAAGTTTCATCTGACTTATTGCTTTTTACTGATGATGTGAAACTTTGAAGAGAGATACATAACCATAAGGATATACTAGTACTTCAGGAGGATCTGACTCGACTTCAAAGTTGGGCAGACGACAACGGACTTACATTCAACACTTCAAAGTGCAAAGTAGTCCATCTGCGACATGTTGCAGACCATAGTTATAACTTAGGCAACTCCTCTCTAGAAGTTTCCCAAGTTGAAAAATATTTAGGAGTGTTGGTACCCTACGACATTAAGTCGTATGCGAACTGTGACAAAAACGCCTTTCAAGTAAACCATGCACTGGTGACATTGAAGCGCATTTTTGGCCAGTTTGATGGTAGAACCTTCCACATAATCTTCAACAGTTTTATTCGTCCCCATTTAGAGTACGGAAACACAGTATTTCCTCCCTCCCTCCAAAAGAATAAGGACACTCTGGAACGTATCCAACGTCGAGCCACGAAATCAATTCGGGGACTCAAGTTCAAGCTTTATGAAGAGCGCCTCCAATCACTTAACCTTTATCCGTTAGAGTACAGGCGTCTTAGAGGTGACCTTATGACTTACATTATCCTTAATACTTCTGGTCATCCCCTGAAACTGGAGACCCCACATAGCAGAACAGACTGCAGACACAACTTCTACTCCGTAAGAGTTGTCAAATGCTGGAATTCGCTACCGACTGAGCTAGTCCAAGCGACTTCCCAGGAGTCCTTAAAGAGGAAACTTGACTTATTCTGAAGGACTAAGGATAACTTCTTACGACTTACCAAATTCATTTTTTCCTCCATTGTCGTTAATATACCTAGGTTTTTGCCTGGAGGTATTGGTAATCCACTGCTATCAGACACGGAAGCCCGTTAAGCGAAAGCTTCTTCTATTCCGTCCTCAACTACTTGAACCTAAGGCGCCAGACCCGGCCTGTGCGTTACGTCTAGAATCCGTAAGAGCCAAACTACCCTTCTATTTCATATCCATGCGTTAGATATAATAATGCATAATTCACATTAAAATTACAACAGTCCGATTTCTATTTTTCAAACCATAATGGAATAGTTGACACTGATTTGATTACTGGGTTTGGCAATGGGAATATATCGTGCTGGAAAACATTATAGGGTTGAATATGTAATTACTCATTTATCCTGTAGCATGTTTGATTTATATTCTGCTCATACAGATGCTTCTATCCTTTACAGCTCCCAAATAAAGCTGTGATCACTTGCTTAATTTTAATTTGTCCTTAATTAATCTTTCGATTTTAGCATTTTGCAATATGTATCGCTCGCCAACGTTATATTCAACGCATGAGTCTCTGTAATCCATTCTTCATGTGCGTGTTTTGGGCCTTCATACGTAGCTCTTTTTTAACGCACGACGGTAGCTTCGGTTTTCACACATCCATAGTTATTTATATTTAACCTTGGTATGCACCCTTCTACAATTTTGAACATGATGAAAAAGGCTAACCTAATATTATTGTTGTGTACTGACAACGCAAAATTCACTTTTGAGGGCGACCACTTTTGACCAGTTGATGACGTATTTATTGATAGTCCTTTAGAATTATTGCTGGCTGATGTGCTTATGTCCTATGCGGTAAGTTTAGTTGAAGACTAAATTCAAAATATATTTCTGTTTAAGCAGTACATGGGTGACATCGTAATCACATGTGATAAACGTGATTATGTTAACTGCTTGTTAAGGGAATGCATCACGATTCAAAAGTATACTTGCCTTACATGCAAAAAGAGGTGATTGACAAACTCCCGTCTTTATACACACTAATTAGGGGAATAGACGATGATTCCACTAAATATTCTGGATGTAGAAAGCCAACATGGTAGTGATTTATATATACGAAAAGATTGCGTATAAAGATGTGATACAGGGAAAAAGAATTATTTGGTAGACAAACAGGTATAAACTAGTTTTAATCTCACAGTTTAAGGGAAGACAAAGAGTGTATACATCTACGGCATTATGATCAATTCTGAGCCACGTCACCCCGAGTCCCCAACCACTGGTTACGATAGCAACGCGGACTCCAACCAAGTAGTCTGCATCTATCAATATGGCTCAGCCCTGAAGTTAGTGATTTCAAGGACCGATGTCACGTTCTGGTTCGGCCGCCCCTAATTTCCTTCCATCCGTCTCTGACACTGGTTGGCATTGCGCGTCGTGATAACCGGTGTTCAGACATACTTAACATGTGACCCAACCATCTCAGTCGATAAACGTTTTAACCTCAGAAGGGGTTTTGTGGAGATTTAGGATTTTCATAGTTGAAAGCGTGAAAAGCAGTGACTAGTGGGGTTCAAACCACGTCTGTTGTGAGATATAAACTCGCTGAAGACAATTGGTGAACAGTTGCTCAACTTCGTGGACCAGTTGAAGTTAGACATTAACGGCGGGACTAAAGAACATGGACGACCTTTGAACAAATCTTAAATGACCTTGAGAAATATTAGCCAATCAGAAGACAGTTAGCATACAGTAAAAATATATTATATAAAACTCAAAAATTAAAGGGGATAGTGTTCTTTTACATGAATCAAAAACTTATCAAGGTTAGATATAGGTTCAGAAGTTCTAAAATCATAGTGCATCCGGCACAGGAACTCATCCCTGTGGCTCCATAGTAGCCGACCTCTGAAACCATGATAAAGTCCCGAAAATTCTTTCAGCCTCGACCACATAGTTTCAGTGTTGTCGGTATGTTGGTATGGTTCAGGGTTTAAGATTAGGGTTAAAGATGAGACTATGAATTATGGACGACATTTGAGCGACGCTAGAGTGAATCTGAGAGTGTAAACGTAATAACTAAGACTAAATGAGGGTCATAAACCCGTGTGAAGAATTCAAATAATGATTTACAGTTCATGGTTAAGGTTAGGAATTATACTTACGGTTTTCATCACGAACTGACATCAACTATAATGCCACAACTCTGTCCAAATGTATAATTGAGTTTTGCGCCAAAATCTTATGATAACTTATCTTGTAGACGCTTAATTATCATGTTTTCTCTAAAATCCGTTGTAAACCGACCGTACGTAAGCATCAGGTACCGAACTTAGCGCCGTGACCTTGAAAACCCACGAAAGCTTCTGATTGGCTCGTCCATGTTCTTTAGTCTCGCCGACATTAACACCGTTGAATGCCGGCTAAGTGCTCTGGCGCGAGACTGGTTGGTCCTGGGTTTGAATCTCGCGAGTGCTGGATCGTGGATGCGCATTGCTGAAGTTTACAACCTCATCAACTGATTTACCATCATTCCCTAATATCCTGCGTCTAACCTCAGATGCGAGCAATATTTCTAAGACATCTGTAGTCGAATGCAAGTAGCTTACGAGTATCTTCTAATCTTAATGGCCACGTTTCGCAGCCGTAAAGTAAAACAGAACGAACTGCTGGGCAGTACACTCGTCCCTTAATTGATAGACAGATATCTCGTCTTCGCCATAGGTGACGTAAGCCGGCAAAAGCCAAACGAGCTTTCTGAATCCGTGCTGAGATTTCTTCAGACACCAACCCATTAGGCCTGATCAAACTTCCAAGATAAGTGAAGTTGTCGACACATCCGACTACTTCACTCCCTATCCTTAGTTCAGGTGTTAATGCAGATCAGTCCTGAAGCAACAATTGGCATTTAAAAGAGGAGAAACGCATCCCAAACATCCAGACATTGTTACTCAGTGCTACCAAAAGATTCTGCATTTTACCAGTGTCTTCACCAAACAGGACTATATTATCTGCGTATTCTAAGTCGATAAGTGGACCTCCTGGAAGGAGATCAATTCCTGAGAATTCAGACGACAAGAACGTTATTTTCAGCAGTAGGTCTATGATGAAGTTAAACAAAAATGAAAATAGTGGACAGTCTTGCCGGACACCACTTGAGGTTGCAATATCAGATGAGAGTTCGCCATAAGCTCTGACTCAACTGGTAGTGTTCGAGTAAAGAACTTTCTAAGGACTTATGTACTTCTGAGGTACGCCTTTCAATGACAGACATTGTCGGACGCCGATGAGCATGCTTGTGTTCTAATACCTGACTAATGGTGAATATGTGGTCGATAGACAAACATCTTCGTCCATCGTGAAACATTTTTTGGGACAATTTCTAGGTTTGATGTCAAGTCAGCCTTTGTTATGTTATACAAATGTTTCAGGGCTTATACTAAGATTGACTGTAGCCTTGGACACGCGAAAACTAAAACTTTTTATGTGTTCAGAAACAATATGTTCTTATTCTGTACCTACCTTAGTAGTACTGATTTATGCAGTACAGTTTCCACATCGTGCTCTTTATTATTATCTTTGTCTTCGTTAACCTTCTAATTTGTCCAGTCGACCTTTTATTTTTTTTCATACATAATGTTTTATTAGTTAATACATGATCTCAGATTGTTCGAAATGTATTTGGTGAACACACCGCGTATTTCTAATGATGTTTTTCCTCTCATTTCTTTATCTAAAAGTAGTCCATTTTGTTAATCAATATCCTTTTCCTCTCACAGTAAGTGTGATTGAAAATGTGGATTATTCATTTGGCCTCCCATCTCAGAAATAATCGTGATTCCATTATTCATGTTGAATAATACATATGTTGTCTCATTGTGCTAGTAAAGTTGCTTGTAATTCTTGGTGATTTGTATTTTTGGTACTAGGCAAACTTCTAACGCTGATTTATTTTGATACTATAATTATGAATGTATTTTACTCACAGGACCTAAAAACAATACGTAACGTGCAGCAGGAAATATGCTTTCTGGGATTGTCTTGTGCAGGAGAATACTCAAATATGCTTCAATTGCCCAAGTTAGTTTTTTTAGAAACTTGAGTTATCAATTCAGGTCTGCAATAGACAAATAAGAGTCCAGTGGTGGCCGACGTTGGAAAATCCATGGGTTGAAGACTCTTTGGCTGATAACGATCTACTGAAGAGAAAACCAGTGGATTATGAAATTAGTCAAGCAGAATATGTATGGGTAGAGAAAATTCTGAAGAACACTAAAATCCCGTTTCCTGAAAATATTGTGGCTTCTACTCCTAGTGGCTGGATACCCCCAAACCGTACGCAAGCATCACTATATTTTTAATGCTTTACATTAATTCTTCTCATGGAATAAGTCGCAACGAATTTCAAAGCTTAGATAATTGTTTCCAAGTATTTTTGTCGTAGTAATGATAATTCGAATTATTTTTACTGCCTACCATAAATTTACATAAGTAGGCGGCATAGTGTGTCAGTCAGTTTGTAGAAAATCTTTTGCAAAGTCCATAATATCAATTGGAAGCCTTAAAACAAATTCCGCTTATTTATTGATAAGTTATTGATTATTATTTCTGTCATATCGAGGTGTGTAAAGATATTATAAAATGATGCCTATTAAAAATGAATACTCAGTTTTTCACCAAACATGACAAAAGCCATCGTGATTTGCATCGGGCCTAAAATATATGTTTATGTGTAGGTGCCATCTAAAATCCTTGTGTTTCAGATGTTGAAATATAGTTGCGGGTCAGACTTTCTGTGCTGTATAATCCGACCAATCCCCAATCGCAGTTTTTCAGTCCCACAAACTTTCATTCATACACACAAGGCATTCAGCTAGTTATTCCAATCAATTTTAAGATTACAAAAATCCAATCACGTTAATCGTTTCAAAGTTACACGTCCTCAGCAGTTATCAGGAAACAGCTGCACTGTTACCATGTTAGAGGATACTTAATCATATACATATTTAGTGTAGACATTAATTTTTATGATGATTACAGATATTTCACAGGTCCTTAAAATTGGGAAATATTATCGGGACAGCCCCCAAATGCATTGGTACGGCCGAGAGTGGGGAGAGTCACCTCTCCCTCTCGAAATGCTCTCATATGGCCAGCGAATATATAGCCTCTGCCAGGGAAGTCCTACTCACTGCCTTCTCGTGGCGGGGGTGTTGTTTACGAAAGTGAGAGGACGAAGAGCGAATGTCCGGCGCTTTAACCGGGTTGGTGGACATGGAAAGTTCACCTAGGGGAGTTGGAAAACCCTGATTCCAAACCAATGGTGCACATGGGCTCCAGTATCCTGAGGGAACAAATGGCGTACGAATCAACCGTTGATCACCGGCTACCATGGGACTGCATCTCCTCACGATGCTCCACTGCCTTGTGGATCAGATATTCAGGTCAAAGGCTCCGGGTGTGGCCCCCTAAGAAAACTACCTGCTTCAGTCTGGACACCTGGGCAGTATCACAGCCCTCACACAAATCGAATGAGATTTGTGAGGCGCATATTTATCTGGTGCTTCCTTGTACCAATATTTATGTGTTTAAATAAATAAAATAAATAGCAGCAGACATTTACTTCATCCAAGTATTTTAGCTTTAATAAACTTGTGCTGTAAAAGTTTAGATATTCTCTGCTGGATGATGAGTCATCCTTACAGAATTCTTAGTAGCGACCACTTATCCCCCGCTCCATGATATGGAGATTTAAATTAATCAATTGGCTAATTTGATCTGATGACTGAGATAATACTAATTGGATTACGAAAGTCTGACTCCTTGGTCGGTTATAGCAATACCAATAAAAAAATTCAAATACTGGTGACTAAAACCCTTGTATTTGTGAGTAGTTTAGTGGACCTTCCGGTCGTTGACGACATGTAATGCCCACTTTGGAGGCTTGAATGCATATGCATGCAATTCTGACTGTCCATACTGGGTGTTATTAATTGATCATCGGTGAGGTCCTCCGCCTGTGACTGCATCGAGGATTAGTGGTTCATGCTAGCATTCGTTGGTTCATCAGGACCCTTCACATGAAACCATATGGATCCTACGGTTCATTGGCGAGCTAATATCAAATATAAAGAAAAATCGTATTTCCGTTTATAAGGATTACTATGAAGAAAATCAACCTTAACTTAATCGTGCTTTCATTTGAACTGTATTTTCTGATAGCCTTATCACTCGATTTACCACTTAACAAAAATATCATTCTTTTTTACGTAAAGCACCTAGTTCCTTTATCAATTAAGTCATCTTGTAGGAAGTATATGCAATACACACTGAGTGGTATAGATTTTAGGATTGATATTGTTTCTTCCTCTGTTATATTTTATTGGTAAATATTGTACATTTCCTTTTTTCTGCCAGCTGAATTATCAAAGGATGTACCTTATTCTGTCCGAAGGTCGAAAAATCACATGCTACCCGTTTATTACGCAGAGAAACAAAGAAAGAAAAAAGAGCATACACATGGGACTCGACAGCTGACGGTCATTAGACATGTTGATGGAGATATGCAAGTAAGTTAGGCCCACATTATAAAGTAATAAAAGTAGAGTACAATAAGTACATGAATTATTGTAAAATGCTTATTATGCACTATACTACTATACTCTCTATTTTACCAAGTGGTAAACTTATAAATCACAGACATCTATCAGCCTCTTACCTTAAGGTGAGATTTTATTCCGTAGACTGACAGCTACTATGGTAGTGCAGTGTCTGTCATTGAAACGTGTATTAAAAAAGCATATTACTCTTGAATAGGCTTGCTACTTGAACACTACTGATTGAGTCAGAGCTTAGGGCGAACTTTCATCAGAATTGTAAATTTCAAGTGGTTTTTGTCAAGGCTGTCCACTTTATTTAACTTTGTCGTAGACATTCTTTTGGAAATAACGCTCTCATCATCTGACTTTTCAGGAGATGATCTCGTACCAGAGGATTCACTTCTTGACTTGAGAGTTACAGAAGATATATTTCTGTTTGGTGAAAATTCTGACAAAATGATGGGCCTTCCAACCATCTTTAAGCAACAATGCGAAGACGTTTGGGATGCGATTCTCTTCCTTCAAATGCAAAATTTTACTTCAGGATTAACCTGTGCCAGAGCCTGAACTAGTGATAGGAAGTAAAGTGACTAAGTGCGTCGACTGTCTCACCTGTCTTAAGATTCTCATCGATCCAGATTGGTTGATGTCTGACGAAATCTCAGTGCGGATTCAGAAACTTCGATTGACATTTACTAACTTGTGGAATTCACTTCAAAAGAACATACGAATTCCCCAGCATACTAAACATTACAAGCGTTTCACAAAAATCGATCTGTTTTGCCTGTGCTTTTGTTATCACAAGGACATCTACTTGCATACTTCTTAAATTATAGACAGTAAAAAAACTACGGTATCTTTACATTAACTCAGGCTTTGCCAGAGATACTACATAGTTAAAACAAGTTGCATGAATTCCTTAGCATCCAATGGTTTTAAGAGAAAATAGTTTTGAAGTAAAAATCAATAAGTCAACTCATTTACAATAAACGCAATAAATCATTTATTCAGTGATAAGCTTAGGGAATCGAAGTGAATTCTTTGTTTTGTTTACATGTTTAGGAAAGAATGACAACCTTTTTTTTAACAATATTATAGGCTCTGGCTAATGATCTCCGGACGATTCTTCAACCGAAATGTGAAGCTGGACTGTTTCTTTGTCAAGTAGATGAAGTAACACGTTGTATAAAAATTGAAGGGTTATTCCAAGAAGAGGTGGCTAAATTTCTTCTCAGTAAGGGGTTTTGAGAGTTGTATAAAAGTAATCATGTATATGCTAAATAAACAATATTCTCGCTATACAGTTTTATTCAATAACAGCTTCATCCCACGGTCCATGGATAGTCCTGTTACAAAGAAAATCAAACATTTATGAGGAATTGTGATTATACAATATGAAATTAAATTTGTTTGTCAGGATTCATGTCGTTTATTGTGCGTGTGTCATTGCAGTTTTTAATGAAGCACTAATTTTACACAGTAGCTCGTTTATATAAACGAACCGACCCTAAACATACACAAGCATCATTGTGAAAACCAATGGTACCAGAATCGTGTCTTACACAACAACGATCTCAAACGTCTATAATAACGTAGTACTTTTTGACCAAAGACTACTAAGTGATTCTATCCAATCGATGTCAAATGATAGATTGTTTGTAACTGGTGCAGGATCATATGACAAAAAAATTCATGCTTGTACTTGGAAAATCTCTGAAAGATAAAAATACTGAATTTTGTAACAACTTAACAAGTTATGAGTATTCAGAATTTGTAAGAAAAAAATGTATCATGATAAATGCGATTTGGAATCCAACTAGCTGATTGACTCACGAACCTTTTAATTTTCTGCATTCTTAATAAGTAACACGGTCCAGCAAAATTAATACACAGAGTCGATGTTATGAGTACGCAAAGAAAGATGTATCTATATTCAAATGATACTTCATTGTAAACTATCGGCCAAGCACTCAGAAGAGTTGTAGAACCGGATAATATGGTTAAGCATATTTGTGCTCGATCACCTCCGTTATTCTGAAATGTGAATAAAAGTCAGTAACAATATAAAAGCATTTTAGAGAACGTCATTTTGTGTCATCATATATTTTGTGGACTAATTAGCTTCAGTGAATAAGAAACTATATATCAGGTTGGTGTTATATGAATTATAAAATAAATGTATGTGGTTAATTGCCCTATATACTGTTTTTTTCCGTATAATGAATGAAGTTGTCTTTTGCGAAGTCATCACGAAATTTATTTGCCTAATATTGAATTGAGTATATAAAAATTTAACAATGTTAGTCAGCTACCTCGATCATTTTTATTTTGATATTCACAGTATAAGTAATTCTTCGTCTACCACGTCGTACCTGTTATTGAGCAGAATTATTGAAGCACAACAATTAAGTGGCTTTCTCAATCTAGGATGCATAGTCTTCTTACATGTCAGCGCTAAGGAACTTATTCTACTACACTGTGAACGAATTTGTACAGATTTTTTAATACTTAAACGATGTACGCAATTTATTGCTCCGCATAAAATGCGGAATATCGTGTAACGCGAGACAATGTTTAAGAGCTTTACTATTCTGGTTTGGTTATACAGCACTGCCTATTGTACTACACGTATTAATATTTGTACAAAACCTTACTAAACTCACTTCATTGAGCAAGTTAAACTAAAACTACAGTCCCATTTAGATTCACTAAACGAGATGTTTTTAAGTCATCGTGATCTGGTGATTAGTTACTGGATTTTGGAAACACTGAAAGTTGTGTCCCTACACTGAGATGTGTCGAAATTATTCTTGATGTTTGACAGAGTATATAACAAAACCATACCACTTGCCGATCCCAAGCGTCAGCTGTAAACTTTTGTTTGAAAATTGAGATTCACTGTGTCAAGTAGGAATCCTAAGGATGCGTACCTTGCTACTAAAAACGCTTCAGTCATGATCATACAGTTGCGTAGATCTTTCTAGAAAAATCATTGGGGCGTACAGACAACATAATTCTACAAGGCTATCATGAAAAAATGTGGCTTTCCGAACACTGGGGTAAGATGTGACAATGCTAGGTATGCCATACTTACATTATCCACCACTTCCCGCTGAATCCAGTTTTAGAGTGGAGAGTGAGGTGGACGAAGTTATGAACCAATCATAGCAGACTTATTGTGCGCGAAATCTACGTACAGAAAACTTTGGTAATCACTGACATACCCTAGTCGTACTACCGGCCAGATATTCTCTCACCAATAAAAGGAAAATTATATTGTCTAGTAACTAGCTGTGCCCTATTCTATGAATACGAAACGCAGCGTTTAAGGGCAAAAATAATTAGGCGTATACTATCCATCTAATTAAAACGTCTCTTTGAAAGACTAATCGTGTAACGGATCTACTGGATAAAAATTATTTAATTTATTAATAAAATTACAGACAAATCGTTCAGTCGTTTGGTACCGTCTGCAGTGAACAAATTTTAAGTTAGTATGACATTCTGCAAGCCGAACAAGGGAAGTAGAAAAATTGGGTAGTGGTGACTGTAAGGATGGTCAAATAAGACATCATTAGCCCACCAAATCGGTTATTAGTTTTATTTTTTTACACAAGTGTAAACACACAAGATATTTCAGACTATAAGGATTATTGATGCAAAATCCCAAAAAACAGAATAAAATTATCAGCAAAGTTGAATATTAGCCAGCAGTGTAATCCAGGACGCATGTTTCTTCCCACTTGGAGCTCGTCAGCTGGATGTACCTGCATCCGAGTTGACGTTCATTTGCTTGACCTACCAACATTTACGTTTAAATGAAAAACATTGAAAAATACACAACACAAACAGTTCTAAAGCGGCATTACGACAGTAGCAATCATTTGAAACAAGGGTAACTGTACTTACGCGAAACCTTCTTGTTAATGCTGGCCACAACGCTAATAAAGTGACGGCAGTGGAAAGCAATGCGAAAGTATGATAAGGGCCAGGTAGACGACTAGCCAAGCAGAGAGCAGCTAACAAAGCAGAACTCAGAGAAATAGTATTTGACCCAGGCTTTCGAGGATGCCCTTTCCAATGAGTCTTATAATCAAAACATGTCCAATACACAAGAAGGAAAAAAGTACACATGGCGTATATAGAGTCCGTGCTTACGCTCGATAAGAGAGAATGCAGAATAGGAGCAAGCAGAAAGCAAAATGTAAAAAATACCACGCCCGACTTGATTTCAGGTATGACTAAAAATTAAAAAAAAACATAAGTGACATAACGACAACAGAAGGGAAATTCAGTACTCATATACGGAAGTACTAAGTGTAGTGATGATACTGTTAGGTTAGCAGTAAAGATATATTTCGAAATATCCAATTATTCGCACTAGCTGTTTACTTAGATTAGACAATGGTTGACGCAAAAGCATAAGGAATCGGTAAACTCTACTGAGTCGATTGTACGTGTAGTCGACTTCTTTGCATAACTAAGTAGAATTTTGAAAGTCCATGTAAAACATTTAGTGGTATGGTTCAATATATCTATTTTCAATTTAAAAGCTGACATAATGCCGAAGGTTTGGCCTAACAACTATCTTAATCGATTACAGTGAGCGATGTACAAGGTGGTTTCCATCAATTACTTGTGAAATTTTATACTAAGATCTCATATATATGGATATGGACTTAGTATGCGAATTGCCTAATCTTTTGGACAGTGGTTTTTAAAATTTCAAATCAATCAGGGACTTACGTCAGTAACTCATCCTTGTGAGCATCCATCACTCGCCCATATCATATATTGCTTATTACCTATCATTTAAGGTTCTTCCCTGTTATTTGAACAATAGATGACCCATTGATCAGAACACGAGTTTACCCAGACTTGCAGATTACTTTTGTGGTTATAACTAGATATTTGTTCATATTTCCAAAAGTAGGCCACTTGTCAGAGAGTAAATTAAACGCTATAAGCTGAACAGATTTCTGATTTACAATCACATGTAAATCTATTGCATTAATATTCCCTTATTTTTTATTTTTTTTCCCGACCGTTGCTGCTACCTTGACGTGGCGGTCGGGCTTGCCTATCGTGATGAAGCAATCGAGCTATGCTGGCTGGAATAATCGTTCCTCGAGGTCCTACCATGCCAGACAGGTCGGTTGAAGAGCGGTGAGACTAAAAGCAGCAAACCCAAGGTCCGAAGGCGAAGTCGTACTGTCGACTGTACAGAGGTGTGACGGCAGTAAGGTGTTTCCTTCAGACAACCAGCATGACAGCGATGCTGCCTTCCCACAAGGAGGGGTGGGGTTAGAAAAGGTCGGCCCTAAAAATGCACACCTCGCCTTATCCCACGGATATCCGTCTCCGGCGGTGAGGTTTTTTTGAAGAACGGAGCTAGCACAAAAACTACCCACAAAAAGGTCGTGTGTGACTGACCTCAAGCAGTTGTCCCTTGGGCACTGCGGTCACGCTCTCAGGTCATTAAGACCACTTCTAACCCAATTTCCTTTTCAGGTACCCCCAGGAGAACCCTTCCACGGTGTGGGCAACCGGGAAGTGATAACTGCCCTCATACCCCTAACAGCACTCAAGACCACCGTATTCATAATCAACCTCCTTCAATTCCTACTATTCCTTCTACCTTGACTTTCAACACTAAACTTCCTGTTCCGGTTTCCTCCTCAAGTGTCACCATGGCCAACAATTCTAGTGCGCGAAACGCTGTCCCAGGTCTACTTAAACCTCGCTCCAAACTATACATTGGAGCCTTCAACTTACGTACTTTAAGTCAAATCGGTCAACAGGCCTTCTTGGCTAAGACCCTAGAATCTCGTACCATTGATGTATGCTGTGTCTCCGAAACACGCATACAGGATCCCAGTGTGGTCATTCACTTGACCTCACCTCGCCAAAATGGACAGCCAACGAGATACACTCTCCGTGTATCTGGCGACCCGTTGGCTAGTTCTCGCGGACTTGCAGGTGTAGGTATAGCACTAAGTACAAGGGCAGAACAGGCACTATTAGAATGGATCCCCGTTAACAGTCGCCTGTGTGCTGTCCGGCTGAATGGCTCCGTAAGAACTCGGAAGGACAAGGACACACGTCGTTGCCTTTTCGTCGTTTCTGCCTACGCTCCCACCGACTGCAGCCATGATGAAGTGAAAGATGACTTTTACAGAAAGCTCTCTGAGCTTCTTCAGAAAGCTAAGCGCTCAGACATAGTACTCATAGCGGGTGACTTTAATGCCCAGGTAGGCAGCTTGAATCAAACAGAAAGACATTTAGGTGGGTGTTTTAGTATTCCGGCTCAACGAACCCATAATGGTGATCGTCTGTTGCAACTATGCTCAGACAATCGTTTATTTCTAGCAAGCACTAATTTTAAACATAAGGAGAGACATCGTCTAACATGGCGAACACCTGCACCAAACCAACGATGGACTCAAATAGACCATATTGTCATCAGTCATCGTTGGAGAGGCTCAATAGAAGATTGTCGCTCGTATTGGAATACTTGTTTAGTCTCTGATCACGCTTTATTACGAGCGCGCATTTGTCTGCGCCTCAATGGACGCAGGAAAAGTACACTAAGAAGACCCATTAGGATTGAACTGGAGGACGAGAAAGCCAAATGCGAATTCCAGAAACAACTGAGTTCACATCTAGGCAGTTCTGTAAACAAGACTGACACAGATGCTGCTTGGAAAGACATACGAACAGCTGTGGAAACGGCAGTAACATCTATTAGTCATTCAAACCATAGGGCTCCAAAAAACCAGTGGATTTCCTCTAAGTCTATTTCACTGATGGATTCGCGTAAACTCATCTCATCAGGCTCTGAACATGACGAAGAGCGTAAACAAATTAGAACTAGGTTAACTAAAAGTCTAAGGAACGATCGTGAGCAGTGGTGGGCAACGAAAGTAAAAGAGATGGAAAAGGCAGCGGCTGTAGGGAACACCAGGCAACTATTCAGACTAATAAAAGAAACCGGAATTAAGAAGTCAAGTGTAAGTGAGACAATCTCCGAAAAAGACGGAACCCTTATCTACTCTCAACCCAAACGTTTAGAACGATGGGCGGAACACTTTAATGAGCAGTTTAGCTGGCCTTCTTCGGAATGCGATTCTCTCCCTCGAAGTGCAAAATGTTGCTTCAGGATTGGGTTGCAGCGACACCTGAACTAATGATAGGGAGTGAAGTAGTTGAGCGTGTCGACCGCTTCACTTATCTTGGGAGTCTCATCAGCCCTTGTGGTCTGGTATGTGACGAAATCTCAGCACGGATACAGAAGGCTCGTCTAGCTTTCGCCAACTTGCGTCATTTATGGAGTAGGCGAGATATCCGTCTAGCAACCAAAGGACGGGTTTACTGTGCAGCAGTTCGCTCCGTCCTACTTTATGGCAGTGAAACATGGCCAATAAGAGTAGAGGATATTCGTAGACTACTAGTGTTCGATCATAGGTGTCTTCGAAGCATTGCTCGTATATCCTGGGACCACCGGGTAAGTAATGCAGTTGTTAGGAAACGAGTGCTAGGTAGGGATGGCAAATCGATTTATGAAGTAGTGAAACTTCATCAGTTGAGATGGCTGGGACATGTGTTACGTATGCCCGACCACCGACTGCCCCGACGTGCAATGTTTCATGGTGTAGGAGTAGGTTGGAAGAAAGCTAGGGGTGGCCAGACCAAAACGTGACACAAATCAATGAAGTCACTGACAAGTGGACTGGGCCATGTTGGTAGGTGTAGACTACCTGGTTGGGATTCGCGAGATGACAGCAACCGATGGTTAGAGACCTTGAATGACATGGCTCAAAATCGTTTGCAATGGCGAAGATGCATCCACTCTTTGTGTTCTACCAAATTCTAATCTTCTGAATTCCTCATGTATTTATCTTTTTCTCTTTCCAAATTTATTTCACTGTACTATACTCCTTCAATAATTTCTTCAAACCCTAATCTTTTGGATTTCTGATTATACTCCTACTACTTCTACCACTATGGGAATTGAATCGACAACTGCATCTCTGTGCTAATGTGGTATGGCAACTCGAACTGATGTACGTACGTACGAAGTTCTACGTTGTGACTGACTGACTGACTTAGCTGGCCTTCAGCTACTGCACAACTACCCACTATTCCTAGAAAACCTGAATGGAACATTGAAGTAGGCCCCCCGACCCTACTTGAAGTTCAAAAGGCTATAGGTAATCTGAAACGAGGAAGAGCAGCTGGTCCAGATGGATTGGCTCCAGAGGTCTTTAAATATGGTGGTTCGATTTTAGTGATTAGGTTGACTAATATTCTGGCTAAAATCTGGGAGACGGATGAAATCCCATCCTGCGATAACCATAGAGGGATTAGTCTGACCAACATAGCATCTGAAATACTAGCCTCAATAATTATCGGGCGCCTAACTAAGACTCGTGAACTGCGAACACGAGAAAATCAGGCTGGCTTCGGACCTGGTCGTGGCTGTATGGACCACATATTCACCATTCGTCAAGTTTTAGAGCACAGACATGCTTATCGGCGTCCGACAATGATAGTTTTTCTTGACTTGAAAGCAGCATTTGACTCTGTAGACCGAGAGGTTCTGTGGCAGTGTCTGTCATTGAAAGGTGTACCTGAGAAGTACATAAACCTTGTGAAGGCTCTTTACTCGAACACTACCAGTCGAGTGAGAGCTTATGGCGAACTGTCATATGATTTTACAACCTCAAGTGGTGTCCGTCAAGGCTGTCCACTATCCCCATTTTTGTTTAACTTCATTATAGACTTGTTGCTGGAAATAACACTCTCTTCGACTGAATTTACAGGAATTGATCTCCTACCAGGGGGACCACTAAGCGACTTAGAATACGCAGATGACATAGTCCTGTTTGGTGAAGACGCTGGCAAAATGCAGTCTTCTGTTGGAACTCAGTAATAATGCCAGGATGTTTGTGATGCGATTCTCCCCATCCAAATGTAAATTGTTATTCCAGGACTGGCCTGCATCAACACCTGAACTAAGGATAGGGAGTGAAGTAGTCGAACGCGTTGACAACTTCACTTATCTCGGAAGTCTGATCAGCCCTAATGGGTTGATGTCTGACGAAATCTCAGCACGGATTCGAAAAGCTCGTTTGGCTTTTGCCAACTTAAGTCACCTATGGCGAAGACGAGATATCCGTCTATCAATTAAAGGACGAGTATACTGCGCAGCAGTTCGCTCTGTTCTACTTTACGGCTGTGAAACATGGCCATTCAGAGTAGAAGATACTCGTAGGTTACTAGTATTTGACCACAGATGCCTTAGAAATATTGCTCGCATCTGCTGGGATCACCGGGTAAGTAATAGTGAGGTTAGACGCAGGGTATTAGGGAACGATGGTAAATCAGTTGATGAGGTGATGAATCTTCATCGACTGAGATGGTTGGGCCATGTGTTACGTATGCCTGAACACCGATTACCACGACGCGCTATGATGACTAGTGTAGGGGATTGTTGGAAGAGAGTTAGGGGCGGCCAAACCAAAACATGGCATCAGTGTTTGAAGTCAATAACTTCTAGTCTGAGCCATGTTGGCAGATGCAGACTACCTGGTTGGGGTCCGCATGACTATCGTAACCAATGGTTGGAGACTCTAGGTGACATGGCTCAGAATCGATCACAATGGCGTAGGTGTATACACTCTTTATCTTCCTTTAAACCTTGAGACTAAAATTGCTTCATATCTCTCTTCCTTCCTATACTATATCATTATATACAACCTATAATTTATATACTACTACCACCACTAAATTAATTACTTCTATGAATCCGGTGTTCATCTTGTTGTGCTAACGAGGTATGGCAACATGGACCGATGCATAAATGTGCCTGGTCCTACGTTGTAGCTGACTGACTGACTGAATATTCCCTTATTAACAAGAAATCTATGTATAAACTAAGATCACAAGGGGGAGAAATACCGGAGCAACTTTACCCCATAATATTATAGATATTGAAGGACCAGGAATGAAGTGTTTCTCATCACCATGATCTATCTAAGCCTTATTAAAAAGCTACAATATCCCACAGTAACAATTGGGCAAGTAGTTAAGTCCTGATTTGTCTTACGGTTTAATAATTATTTTTTTCACGAAACCTTAAATGTATAAAATTGAACTTACGTGAAGCCAACAGTTACCTTTATGAAATTGTCTTTCATTTTCCTCCTTCATTAACCAAAACATGGCATACCCAGTAGTTATTAAGAAGAAAAGGTAAATATTGAGATGCTGTGGAGAAATCCATCCGAACAGTAGGTAAAAATAGATAATTACAAACAAAGACAAACTGTACTAAGGTAGAGATGAATAGAACATACCAACAGAGTTGTTGATAAATGCTGCCAGCAGCGATTATAACATTACGTGCTCGAAGTCTGGGTAGAAACACTAATTATTACCAGATTGATTAATTGCAACTAACGGTTTTCTTTTAATTCAGACAAGAAATCTGAATCTACATAATTATCAGGTAAACCACGATTATTGTATAGGCAGTTGTTCCACCTTTTTGTGGGAGGAGCGTCTCCAAGCATTGCTGTTTACTCGCCAGTCCTTGAACACCAGAAAGTCAATAACCAGTACATGTACTTTAATCTCTCGGAGAATGCTACAAACGGAGTGGGAAGTATCTAATCCATACAACTAAGTTCATGAATAAAATCAATATATATGAAAAGGTTAAAACGACTGAGTAAAGAACTGGAAGTCTGTAGACATAATTAGGTAGAAAGCTGTAAACCGTACTTTACATGTGAGTTTCCACTACTTTTCTTGCTTACTTACAGCACATATGTACTCCGATAAAACTGGGTGCCGAAAATGATGCCCCGGCAAAAATGGAGTGACATGAAATAAAGGAGTCATACAGTCAACGATTAAATAAATGGAAATAATATTTGATGAAAGACATAGTCCACTTAAAAATACAGCCGAGAAAAATTTCATAGAGTTACGTGAGTTCATCTCAAAATTATTAAAGTGTGTATGAAAGGACTACTCTACAACTGCCAATAGTTTCTATTACGAGCCATTTCTGACACCTGTTGAAACTACCCAGTCGAACCGCGTATAAAGCCTCAATCTGAAAGCTTTGGTGATTTGAGAGGTGCCAGTCTTTTACAGCATCTTTTCATAATCAGATGTTCTGTTATGAGCAAATAAATCCACTTTTTTCTACCAGTCATATTATCAGCAAATTAGGCACGACTTGGATGAGATTTACCAAACATTATTAGGCTATGGAAGTCGGATTTATACGCCAGTTAAATGTTCGCCACATAAAAAATATCTGGGCGAAGTACTTCATTGTCACACCGTCTTGGTTGGAAAAAATGACTTTCTGTAGATATATCAGAGAAACGAAATCACATTTTCTTAATTACAAGCCGGCATACTTTTCAATAGTTCGACGTTATTTATCTATATCTGTTTGTCTGAGATTTTATTATTACGAAGATTCAATATCTCACTGCGAACCCAGCAATCAAAACAATGTCATCCATTTCACTATGAATTAAAAAACAGAAATCGCACTGTTGTAATTTTAGTGTGAATTATGCATCATTATATCTAACGTATGGATATGAAACCGAAGAGTACTTTAGCGATTATGAATTGTAGGCGTAACGCACAGGCCGGATCGGCGCCTTAGGTGTTTCAACCCTTAGTCTTTAGAGATGAGAATGACAGATCAAGTGACCTATGTTAAACCTTCCGATTTCTATTACTGTGAAGACTCAATATCCCTTTGTATGTGTCAACCGAAGGTGTTGGTACTACATGTACTGTTAGACAGTTTTAATAATTTACAACTCGATCTGAAAAGAGAAACTCTAGACGTAGACGATTTGATGATGGCTTCTGAACTGTCTGAGAATTCCTTCTAGTACGACCAATCTTAGGTGAAAGATAAATATAGCAAATAATAATGCGAAACTTATCGTTCAGTATACGGCAAGTCAGTGTTAATTTACCTCATAAACTACAGTAATATGTTGGAAGTAGGTCGAGTATCTCATTCTACTTTATAAGGCAGGTCTGAATGATTTTTCACTATCTCGGTCCCTCACAGTCGAACACTTCGAGGCATATCCACTTCACAGCTTAAAGAATGCTTCTCTATCTGGATTCCAGATCCTAAATGTGGTCTTGCATACGCTGGGTACAATATCCTAAGCATTTCTCCATTCAAAGTACGAAGCAACATTCAGAGATACTGGGATTCCCGTTCGAAAAGACTCATTTCTCGCTTGTCAAAGTATCTAAAGTAAAAAACGATCTACGAATAGACCAAAATGATCTGAAAGCGTCTGGAAGTAGCTGCCTCTTAGTCAAACGTCGTTTTTAGGTCATTACTATCAATGACTCCCGAGTCTTCATCATTAATAACTTCTTTCAGCTCCATTTCACCCCAGGTGTAGTTACATAGATCTTTATGGCGACGGATTTGGACTACTACACTCTTGTCACAGGTTACTTCTAATGAGCACCTACTTGGCCAGTCAATCAGCACGCACACGTCTCCCTATAGGATTGTCTTTTTAGTAATTCCTCTCTTTACGAATCCCCATGATGATAAAAAACTGGTCACTTTCACTTGGCGTCTCCTTTAAATGAGAAATTTAATTATCCATCCACAAGTTCTACCATTCATTTCAAAATATTCCAGTTCTAATGTAAGACCTAAATAGGAGTCCTTATAGATGGCTTCTTGAATGCTTCCATCTTAAGCTAATCCCCTATCTTCCCTTGTAACAGCAAGATTAGACAAACATGAAATATCTTTTTTAAAACGGTGTCGTTCCTTGCCTAGAGATTACCCCCTTCAATTTGACGAGGAATGACAACCCAATTAATCTTCCTCATTATTCTGATCACAACACCAGTCGCATTGACTGACCAATAGTTAGTTGCCAAACTTCTAAACCCATTTTCATGGTCGGACTCATCACTGCTTCCTACCTATGTCTTGGCAGTTTTGACTGCTCAAAAGACATGTCGACAGTGTTGGCAGTGGGTCGACAATTAAACTTACTGGTGCTCCTACGATTCATATAGAATAATCCTTCCTTCTGTGATACGAGCAATAGCTGTCATAAGTTTCAGACCCTCTTGGTCTACATTATATGGACTAATCAACCTCAAACCTTTCCAACTCTTTTAATGGTGATTGTACAATCTAAACTTAAGAATTTCAGAGTCCTTTTTCTTTCTTCTTGTAATCATGACTGAAACTCCCTTAATCCCCGGTAGGAAAAAACACACGAACCCACCATAATGAGGTTTTACTTGCGCCATAAAAATGTTGAGCGATCTCGCAGAGAGAATAATAAAGAATCTGATCTCTAGAATAAGTGTTTTTTAAGTCTTTAAAGGCGATGGATACTGGGCACGAAAAGCTGAAGTTTGTATGTTACTGTTACTGAAAACAAGAATCCAACTTGGAAAAATCCAAAAAAAGCCATTACACCTCTGGATACAATCAATACTAAAAAATTACTGTAAGAGGAAAAGTACCACTGTCCTTTTTGCTAATGTACTCAAAATTACTTTGGGAAAAATACGATACTCTCGGCGTTTACTGTGACTGTAATAAATTCATTTGAGGCCAGAACAGAGTGCTTGACGCTTCGTAAATCATCTGCAAGATAAAATAAACTTGGTTAAGAAAATTGGCATTGTCTTTTTCAAATAGTGTTCGGATTCAATTACATATGATTAATTATGCATCTGATAACAACTCACCTTTCTTACCTACCTTAACAGGGCACTTATAAAGTAACTCTAAAAATGAATAAAAACCTGGTACTATTTACTTCTATACTGACCGCTGATTTTCCCATTGAATCTTCAAGTAGAACTGTTTATCTCGATACATGGTTGAAGATCTATCTGCATATGCTTTTAAAATAAAGTTAAGTTATTTGAGAAATTTTTATCTCCAGGACTAACTCATGTCATCTATTATTTTGTCCTACAGAGACTTAACTGATTACTTGCAGTTGTTGTTTAACTTCGTGTTTGCTATAGTGCTTACTTATATGAAATTATTTAAATAACAGTAATGACAAATGTTCAAGCTGAAGGTGTTATTACCAGGATAATTAAACAAATAGCTCAACAATGTGTTTTAAGAGGACATGACGTCTCTGAGACCCTCGTGGCATTTATCGTATTGAGTGAATAAATTTAAATCACGATGTAACGATTTTCTAGGTTAAAGCGGTTGTTCTTGATCCTGCTTCGGGATTTCTACCCGATAAACCACTGGACAATGAGGATATTAAAAAACTGATTGAAGTAATCGAATATTTGATTCATATTTCTGTATAGCTATGTGTTAACAGAATAACTGATCAAGGGTCACCATCAATTGATACAATAAAAATGCAGGTTTTCTTCGAAGTAAATCATCTTAAAAAAGGTGATTTAACATGATCTTTTTTTACGAATTCCCTACACTGCTTAAAAATCGTAGAGTTTTGGTCATTATATATCCTCGGAAAACCTAACTTCATCTACCTGACATCAACTTCTTCAATATCAGTCATTCTTGAATGTCCATGGGATCAGTGGTAAATCAGTAGACCATTTACTGCAAATTTCATCTGAGATACATATGAACATAAACAATGAATTAAGAGCTTCGGCGTTTTAGGTTACATACCATATAGATTTCACTTAGAAAGTAGATATGAATTTTTCAAATCTATTTAAATCAAGAAAATTTCATGTTTGCAATTCACTTTAATATATGCTTTAACTTGGAAGCAAAATAGAGGGAGAATTATCTGTTCTTTTGCTTGGTTTTTGAAACCATTAAAATCTAACGTTTCAGGAGTTGTTTTGTTATGCACATATAATGATTCATATGATTAATGGGAAGTGAAGTCAACTTTGTTATCAATAAATACTTGTATGAATATTCTATTATCTGTTTATTTATGCTTTACTAGTAATCGCTTTCCTGAAAATGATAGATGCCAAAAGTATGTATTATTTCTGGTTTTCGGTCAACTTTTCTCTAAGAGTAGCAAATACGTAAACTGTGTATTGTGATTCATTTGACAAATCGTGTTACACAAAAACTCCTTGCAATGTCACATCTATACATATTGCCATCACAAGTGATCCCACATTATAGTAGAAACTCATTATTATGAAAGCTAAATACAGTTAATTACGAAAAACAGATTCGAAACTTTATTGTCATTAGGATTGCACGCGATAAGAAAGGATAGCGCACAAAGTTAGGTAACAATTAAAGATATTAACTGTGCGAAAATTTCACCAATTATGCATATCAGTAACTTTAACTTTCCGCGAGATAGCCCATCTTTGTCTCAAAAGCTCATGTCTTGTCTAGTAATCCTTTATTTTAATACTTAATAATTTAAAATATGATCAATTAAAGTGTTTTTAAACCTATGATTAAGGACCCTTTATTCGAAAGTTGGTTATATAAGGTGAATAAATTTTGTCAGAAGTAATTCCTTGACCCGATTTCGTTCCATTTTACACTGATCAGATAGACATTGAGGAGGCGTTTTCTTTTTTAATGACTTGAAGTAGAGTAACCTGGCGTTGTGTCTAGAGAAATCTCCACTGAGGCTGACCTCTTCCAGAATGGATTGATTATTTTAATGGAACACTGGGTAAAAATGAACATCACTTTATATGGTTTCAAGTATTTATGAAACGTTGAGGTAAAGTCATCCAAGCAAAAGCCAGGCTTATTTTAGCGTTGGTGGTGTATCATACGAACATTAAAAGTAATTACGTACCTATGCCTTTGCTCTAATTATTCCAATAAAATTGCCGAATGATTCCCAGATGAATTCCTAACCGAGCATCATCGTGTGCTGGAAAAGCGTTTGGAACCTGTATTACGCGAAGCTATAGAGAGTCGGGCGAAATTACGGGAAGAACTGGAAGCTACTTATCAAAATATTATATCAGCTATATTATTAAGGTCAGGTCTTGGATCTCCAACAAATATGGAAGTTATCAGAGAAGCTACAGGTGAGCTAATGAAAGTTTGCTTTTCCTTTTAAGCTACAAAACAGAAGGCTTTTGAGACTGAAAATTACGTTTTTTAATTCTAGCATGTGTAATTAGGTTTCAGAATCCTCCTTTTATATTAAGCTACATATATAATCTTATTTATCAATGAGCTATGTGATGAATCCAAAAATCAGTTAGTCACATGTAAACCCGTGAATATTTATGGATATACGTGTATTTTTAAACTTCATCACTCTGAGTTTAGAAATCTACACCAATAAAATGACCTGACCAGTTCCGTGGAACTTTGAAAGTATGAAACTCAGAGGACGGATATCTCTCTAAAAACGTAATATCATGTTATACAACGTGTTTAAGTCAAACATTCATAAGCAATCTAGGATCTAACACAAATGTCCGTGGTTTAAGTTTTCCACATGTATCATCGCAGAGCGAAGGAAAACTAACTAATTGAGTAGACAAGTAAGCGGAAAAATATTACTAACTGAAATGAAGAATCTAAAATGCAAGTATACGTTTGAGTTCAGCCTTTAATATTCTTTAGACACACGCATATGCTAGACACGTCTACTCGCCAATGTTGTTAGTGGTTTCGCATTCCTGACAAATGTCCAAACCATTTTAGCCAGTGAAGTTTTCAGACTTACTATCAAGCTTATTAAATACATCTAATGTCCTGTACTTAGCTTCTGCAAAACACACGTGGTGGTTTTCTCTTGTGCATACAATATTGTGAACAGAGTTGTAATAAAAGGAAAACTTTTTCTTCAAAATGATCTTCCACAGCCATGTAGTGGGAAATAACCTGATGAGCATTATGTATAATGTTTGTCATACAAACGTTTATCTTGTCCGATTGACTGGTAGTGTGAAATACCGGAGGTCATTTGAATTTTTCATATTCATATTGAGGTCTTTCAGCTATCAGCTCATCATATATGAATAAACTTTTAGGCTAGGTGCTGAATATAACGAACCGCTTCTCTTCGCGTTGTTGGACTAGACACCGTTGCAAATTAGTTCAGAAGCAAAACTTCAATTCCGCGGAAAAAAGGAGAAATGTGTCTCATCTCTAATACTAAACATTTTGATGACGTATTTGACAAGCAGAAATATGACTACTTTTTTCCGGTGACAGTGTCTCTAGGCTCATAGTTAGTTCTCCGGGAGCCAACCAAAGTTAGCTATCTCTAGAATTATAAATCTGAAAAATTTGAATCAATGTGGAAGTTATCTTTTCTGGATGACATAACTTTACCAATCGATAAGCTCACAAAACACCAATCATGTATGTGAAAGAGCCTTCATTAGATTGATATTCTCATAAGTTTGCTTCTTTTGTTGTCAAAACTTCAAATATATCTATCGACTGATGGATTTATGTGCTGTGTAAAGGTAAATAAATATATTAGCAAATGCTATAAGTGTGCATAATTTTAACCTGAATAGATTGCAACAACGCTATATATATATATATATATATATATATATATATATATATATATATATATATATAATGAAGTTTGAATGAAAGACTTTTTGACGAACGTATTATGCACAGCAGTCTATATTAAAAAGTAGGAATAGACTAAATTATTAGTTTCATCGTTATTTGATTGAATGGATACAATGTCTTATCTAGTGCACGTTAAGTACAGACGGAATTTATCTATATCTTGATGTTTATCTACTTTGAATTTCAGATATAATATTTTAAGCGCTTCTGTTCTCTCGTTTATTAGCTGCACTTCAAAGTATATTTCCGCAGACAGATATTGCAAGCTTTTTGTCAGCCAATGCTAATCAAAAAAGGAAACAACTGTATGAATTTACTGGTCTGGTCACTGGTATACGTCTGTATAACAAAGACTGTAATAAAGGAGGAGCTGGAATTGATGATCGTAAGTTAACTTCACCGTCAATGACTATTTCCTTTTGTCTGGATTTATTGTTAAGAAGTTGAATAATGGCTTTCCGGTCAGTATACTTACGTTTAAAAATTTAATAAAATATGAATATTGTAGTTAAAGTACTTGTAGTATACGATGGGGTATATCCGTTGCTCAGGATGGAGATACTGGAGTTTTTGTGATCTCTGAGCTAGAAGGGTTGGTTTGGAAGCTTTTATTGTTCTTCTGAAAAAGATCATTAGCACCTACTTCAAAAAGAAGTGAGTTATTGGAATCTCTCCACCACTGACTGACATATTGTCCTGGTCACCTGAAATATGATTGGTTTAAATTCATATATGTGTGGTCGTTGCTTATGTTTGTTAGAAAACTAAAAGAAATGACATTGATATTACAATAAATGAGAACATAAGTGAGGATACTTGAATGTATTTCAGCACAAAATTGCAGAACATCTTAGTAAAATCTAAGAACCATCCAGTAAATACTGCATTTTCAAAGTGTCAACCAGTTGTCTCAAACTTGACTGTCCCTTAATTTCCACAGCAGTCATTCTCTTTCCATGTTCTTTTTTTTCTATCTATTAAACCTTCTGTGTCCGGGTATTTCACTTTCGATTGGTGATACACACTACTTATATCTGTCTACACCAGTATCACATACCACATGAAGATCATGGTATTTTTGTTATGAAGAATGTTGCAGTTTCTAATCTCCAATATGTTCACAATAACTGAATAATTGAAACAATGAGAAATCATGAAATTAATGACTTTTTAGAAAAAGTTTTAAAACGTTTAACAATATTTTAAAATGTTTGTGAGGAGTCTGAGTTATCACATTCCATCATGATAAAGAAAATCATCAAAATACAAATTTTCATAAACATGTGATTATTATTATTTATCAAAAGGGGTTTTGTGGAGATTTCAGTATTTACATAGTTGAAATCATGAGTCAATTGAAGCTATACGACCATGGAAAACCTGGAACCCAGGTTTAGTTTGAAGATTTCTAGTGATCTATTCAATTTGAAGATAATTTATATCCAAAAGTCAACATTACAGAATATATATTTAAAGTAAATTTTCAATTTAATTATTTAAAGCAACCAAAATTAAATTGTTTCATCTAAATATATTTTATTTAGTTCCCCATTTATTGAGTGAAGGAGTGCCTATTACATTAGAAACAATTAATGAGGAAATTAAAAAATCAGATGAACTTGCTGCTATTTACACAAGTATGTATCACTTGTAAATGACTTTTAAAAAAAAATCATTTGTTATTTGATAAAGTAACGTATTTTTTGGTATTTAGGATTTCATTTTTGATAGGATTCAATAGGTGGCTTGTTGTACTCATTGGGATATTACAAATATATAATTTTTATTTATTAACGCGTACACTACTAATTGAGACTGAGTAGTATATTTTAGGCTGAACACTCAATTGAAAAGTTATAAAATATCATAAAATGCTCATTTTGTTTGGGTTTTATAAAGTTCACTATTGCCTTATCAGTGAAAAATAACCTACTTACGCTGTTTAGCACCAGGAATAAATGTTGTGTTACTTACTTACGCCTGTTACCCCTAGTGGTGATGCATAGACCACACACCAGTATTCTCCATCCAACCCTCTCCTGGGCAATCTTTTCCAGTTGTTATTCATCCTTTCCATATCTGCTTCTATTTTCCGGCGTAATGTATTCTTTTGTCTCCCCCTTTTCCGCTTTCCTTCTGGATTCCAAGTTAGGGATCGCCTCGTGATGCAGTTTGGTGATTTCCTTAATGTCCGATCCACTTCCAACGTCTTTTGCTAATTTCCTTTTCAGCTGGAAGCTGGTTTGTCCTCTCCCTTAATAGTATCCAGCCAGTGTATGTTGAGTATTTTGCATAGACAACTGTTTATAAATACTTGTACCTTCTTGACGATGGATGTAGTAGTTCTCCATATCTCAGCTCCGTACAATAGGACTGTCTTGACGTTCGTATTGAAGATTCTCACTTTGAAATTAGTTGACAGTTGCAAATAATATGTTGGCATAAATTAAATGTGTTCAGGCTGCCAGTCTGAAATGACTTTGCTAACTAAATAACAATGTTTGATTATTGTGTTTATAATGCTGAATAATGACTTCAAATGATATCCACTTATCAAATATCCAGTCTGAAAATTATGCTTTCTGAAGTAGATCGTTAAGATATATTATTTTGACCTTTGATAACATAAATCGTCATAATATAATTTTATCTATAAATAGTCATAAATTGTTACTCTGAAATGTATTGATTTAAAAAGTTTATCTAGTATATCTAAATTCATTGAAATACGAACTCAAATACTGGTGCATTATCAATTTGGTTAATAAATAAAAATATTGAAGTTCGTGTATTAGGATAATTTAGTGTTTTATGCAAAAATCTATACAACGCTTTACGGTTCAGATATTTCAGTCAAACAGTTTGCGTTGGTGAATATTTCTTTTTTTCCTTTGAAAGGTCTTTTCTTGAAACTATCTACTGTTGACTCAACTACTGATGTTAAAGCTTTAATAAAGTCTGCTAAGGAAATGGATATTACACCGGAAAACTTGAGAGCTTCTGTAGTCAACGCTAGACAATACGGGAAATTTCTAAGAATTATTGAATGCGAGCTTAATCAAATGTTGGAAGAAATAGAGAAAATAATTGAAAGCTTTAAAAATTGTATGAAAAAATTGCATAATCTAATAAGTGATCGTCCAGCCGTTCCAAGTAACGAAGTCTATGTAAGATATTCATTGAGTTACTTCTATCTCATGTTATTATCATTTATCGATATGCTGAACAATGTTTTATTATATATATATATATATATATATATATATATATATATATATAGTAGCTAAACTGTTCAATCTGAAAACTGTCCTATGTATATACCTTTGTAATGAATGAATTTATATGTTCCTAAACATTAGCCTGGATTTCTACAACTTGCCAATTATTGGACAAGTTTACAAGATGAAATGGTTTACTTATCTGTATTAACCAGTACTTTAAACACCTTACAAACATATTTTGTTGGACGTCATTTGAAATGGACCAAAGAACAAATGTATAATTTTATCTCAGATAAGGAAGTTATATTCGACGAAGATCGTAAGGTAAGTTGAAAATAAGATTTTATAACCTTTTTAGGTGAGACTGTTTATCATTTTATTAATTGTTTATTTCGGAATCAATCTATTATTGGTTCCCTTATTATATACACAACACTTTCTGATTAACTTATTAAACAAATTAGTTAGTGTGAATCAGAAGTCAATCTAATGAATCATAAGGTTTCCAAAATCTAAGCACTAATAATTGTTCTACGAAACAGTAAGCTAACTATAACTTCTAGCTTCATTTATCATACATTAACTCTCACTCATGTAATTCTATTTTGAAAATGTATCATCAATTATGATTTGTTTTTAATTGATTAGCAATTGCTGAAACACAAGGCAACATGTACTGAAAGCATCCTTGGTAGAATGATTGTGTGTGATTATTTCGATTATTCTAGCTTGTAACATTCTTAAGTTAAGTGTAAGAAGTATAACGAAACATCAACTACTCTTGTACCAATCATGTTATTATGACAGCTTAACTTTCCACATTTAGCTAAAAACAATTTTAGGCAATGAAATGTGAAGTGGTATGAATGAACTACACTTTTAGGATTTTATAAGTTGTAAAACGTTTTCTCAATATGATGCAATATTTGTAAGTAATAAAGAAACATTTTAGAATTGAATTTCAGACTTTTTATCAGTCAGAAGCAAATAATTATTTTGTCCTCACTTCGTTAGAAAGCATCTTGGTTGCACAATTGTGGTAATAAATCCTTCGATATATATATGACTGTAGTCAATGAATATTTTCATTCTGTCAATCCTTTAAAGTGCCGACAAAAATTCTAACTGACTTTCTGATGTTCTCACTTCATTTAGAAACAGAAACGCTTCAATCATCTTAATCTTCATATAAGGAAAGGTCACACCGGCGAGTGAATGATTTAGTGACTAGCGATCTATCAGTAGAAGTTGTGAATTTTATATACTAGATTAAATATGGCAAAACATGTCTAAATTTACGTACATTATATGAAATGTCCTACTGATTGAACGCTATTATTCGGATTCTAAGCTAGTTTCGTAACCCCCCAAGCTAGAACTACACAGCGACCTGAACACGAGAGAAAAGGCACAAAAATTTGCGGGGAGCACTTTACTCCAAAGGTTCATCTATGTACAGAAAATATATGGTTTTTATAGTATTTTAAAAGACCTTGGGTTTTACTGAAAATTCTAGAATACTGCTAAACATAGTAGCAGTGTAGTAGTATTCCAATCAGAACCTCTACATGTGACTTTTCACTTTCGTGATATTTCTAGCAAAACTTCTAATCAAACGCTGATTGGATAATATGCTTCATAATGTTTCCTGAGCTTGTCATGTCTATTGCGAGTAATTTGCAGGATCATCCCAACATTATATAAAATGCTTGTCGTGAATAACACTGCTAATTATCACTGAAAATGTAGTCAAAATGCATAATTACTTAATTGTTCTTATCTCAGTACACCTAAGTGAATTTTTAATGTTCTTGATTTATAATTTCCATAATTATTTTACACAATTTTATTTTAGCATCATGAGCCATTAAGTGAAGAGTACTGTGGGGGAAATCAGTGTGTATTCCCGCATTCTTCATCAGACGAGATGAATCTTAATATTGAGTGCGAAGTAAGTAGTCTTGAGAGTTTATGCTTGTTTATTATATAATTATACGCTAATTTAATAAATAAGTTAACAGTAAATATATGATTTCTACTATTTTCACATCAACTTTTGTCACTGATGAAGTAAATTCCTCAAAGAAATATTTAATATCTCTGATTAATCAACATTAGTATTGTCTTTTAGAGAAATTTCAGGTATATTTCAACTAAAGTGAATGGCAGGAGTTGTTTTTGGTTTACATAACTTTGTTTTTAAATACTACTATTTTCTGATACATTTTAATACTAAGCAGAGGTACTTTAGGACAATTTTTTATGCTCACTATGTATCTGGTAAGAAAATGATTATTGTGTTCCTAATGATGAAATAATACTGTATACTACGTGGCCAACAAGTTGTATGCAGAGACCTAAATCGTCATGCGTATTCAATGGGTGATAACTTTAGCTGATCATCAACGAGTTGTATACGTATTTAGAAGCATGAGACTTGGAAAATATCAGCATGAATTATAGAAATTAATTCAGTTGATAAGCTTATAACACTAATTAATTGTATTATTCACTATGAAAAATAAATTCTTGATTATTCTTTGATCAATTTGATGTAACACAGCTACCTGTTAGATTACAAATACAACACATTCAGGTAAAAGTAGAATTAAAAGTTTTATTGTCACAAGAAATTCAATTAACTTATATTTTACGAGACGTTTAAACTTCATAGAGTGATTTCAACATTCAGGCCGAACTCTAGAATTCTTACTTTAAGAGGTTTATATGACACTTGCACAAATCAGTTTTCATGACAGATCATCATGAACACAAGTTCTAGAACAATTTCAAAATATTTTTTATACATGTAGCAGATTCCAGAATACATGTTTTGTTAAACATAAATACTTACTTACTTACTTACGCCTGTTACTCCCAATGGAGCATAGGCCGCCGACCAGCTTTCTCCAACCCACTCCAACCCACCTTCAGGATTCCATGTGAGGGCTTGTCTTGTGACACAATTGGGTGATTTCCTCAAAGTGTGCCCAATCCACTTCCAACGCTTCTTCCTGATTTCTTCCTCCGCTGGAATCTGGTTTGTTCTCTCCCACAGTAACTTGTTGCTGATAGTGTCTGGCCATCGGATCCGAAGTATCTTGCGTAGACAGCTGTTAATAAACACTTGTATCTTCTGGATAATGGCTTTCGTAGTTCTCCACGTCTCTGCCCCATACAGAAGAACTGTCTTCACATTTGTATTGAAAATTCTAACCTTGGTGTTGGTTGACAATTGTTTTGAGCTCCAGATGTTTTTCAGCTGTAGGTATGCTGCTCTTGCTTTGCCGATCCTCGCCCTCACATCTGCATCTGATCCACCGTGTTCATCAATGATGCTGCCCAGATATGTAAAGATTTCCACATCCTCCAAAGCTTCTCCGTCAAGTGTAATTGGATTGGTGCATATTGTATTGTATCGGAGAGTCTTGCTTTTCCCTTTGTTTATATTGAGACCTACTGCTGCTGAGGCTGCTGCTACACTGGTCGTTTTCTCCTGCATTTGTTGTTGCGTTTGTGATAGAAGAGCCAGATCATCCGCGAAGTCTAAACATAAATACTTCACCATAAAATAAAAAATGTACTACTCAATCATAGGTTACTCTTAATGCGAGCCTTTTAGAATTTTTCTAACAATTTTAGAGTATTATTAATTCTTATTTACTAACTACTTTCCAGCTGAACAAGTATCAAAATTTGTCTATATCACAATACTCTTTAAACAACAGTAAATTCTTGACAGCAGACCCTAACCATAAACAGAACTTCCTGTACAGTTTGTAATGTTAGACGAATAAATGTCAGTAGAATTTAGTCTTGTTTAATCTCTACTTACATTTATAATTAAATATTAATTATCATCGTTTATAAATGTTTTATTTTAATCAATATTTACAGGGATTTTGCATCTGGTCATTGGTACGTTATCAAGGTCTACTAGTACCAGCTGATACTCATATGGGAGTTTTACTCTTACCTCCAGATAATAAAATGTATACATTTAGCACACCGGAAGCAGCAAAAGAATTTGTGATGGAAAGTGATAAGTAAGTGTTAAATAAGAGTATATATTATATATGTATATAGCATATCAAAAGACTAATATTTGAACGAAGAATATTCTTTTCGATAAATTCTCTTCAGGTTCTACAATTATATATCCAAATTAATAATCCGAAAAATTGGCCAGGTTAAAGGCAAAGTACATCGTTTAAAGAATGTAAATTTAGGATTGTCAAAAACCAAATAGAATAAAATTGTTAATGTTGATATGACTCATATAGAATGTTAACTTGAATCTGTATATACGTAAAATGAAAATTTAAGATCTGTGATCAGAATATAAATATGGGTCAGATAGGGTGAGAGAGATATGATAGTGCAATTACAATTCGATCAAGTGGAAGACTAAATGTGTGAAAAATTAGTGAGACGTAATAAGGAGGGATCAATGCGATGTGAATGAATCATGTTTAGGGGGGATTAATAATGATATTTAACCAATAATAATAATAATAATAATAAAATACAAAAATTTGTGAATAAAGATAAGAGACAATTACATTTGACTACGAAAGGTCGTAAGTACATAGTCAAATTAGGTCATACAATAGCTAAGATGATTGTTCATTAATTGGCCTTGTGGTTGGCCAAGGGAGAAGTAGGGGTTGGAGATATTTCTTCTGTACACATAGCTCAGGTTTCTTCATTCTGATGGCTACTGCCTCCGCCGTTTGAAGGACTTTAAGCCTGATAAGCTTTGGCATAAAATTACTGACCCTATAAATAATTGGAAAAGATTGATTTATACTGGCACTATGACCAGTTTGTACTAAATGGGCCAATATCGAGCCGTTTACTTTCCTCATCAGACCTTTGTTTTGCCACGCTGGGAGGTGTTCACGAGCACGAAAATGTAAATTCCTAGAACTTCGACCAATATAACTTGCTCCACAGGAGCAGTCGAACTGATAAATACAAAATGAAGTGGTCATTCTAGGAACTTCATCTTTAAGCCTCGGTGTCACCATTGGACGCGTAGAAAACACCAAACGTAGTTCACCTGCGTTGAAAGATTTTTGGATAGATCTGCGTAATCTCTGAGCAAGTATTTCGCCAGCGGCATCCCCCCTGAATTATAGGCGCATGAACAAGGACTTTTTCTTGACCGTTTGGAATTCGCCTATTTTCACTTTCAAGATCATATATTTAATTATAAATTTTCTGGGATACCCGTTCTCCCTTAGAGCATTATGCAATGTGTTTAGCTCATTGTCAACTACATCCGCCGAACATATAGTGCGTATTCGATAGCTAAGGGTTTTGATTAGGTTTCGTTTGTACTGTAGAGGTACAAAGCTTAGGAAGTGTGTATACTGTCCAGTCCAAGTACTTTTTCTGTTCATGTTTCTTCTTAACGATCCATCAGATCTCTTAGTTAAGAGGACGTCTAAAAAGGCTAATCGGCCATCACTCTCTTCCTCCGATGTAAACTGGATGGCTGGATGCACTTCGTTAAACTGCCTAAGCACATCTTGTTGTGAAATATTATCTTTACACAGGATGAATGTGTCATCCATATATCTGCAGTAAAATTTGAATTCTTGAATAATCTTTTTCAGATGACCGTTCTCTAATTTAGCTAGAAATATATCAGCTAGTATAGGGCCCAGAGGTGAACCCATTGCCACACCATCTGTTTGTCTAAATATGTCACCGTTGAATTTGAAATTTACATTCATGGTGCATTTCAGTAATAACTCTTTCAAGACATTAATCGGAACAGTAGTTTCAATTTTATTTTCAATCAGTTGTTCCCCTATATATTCTACGGTCTCAAGAATATAGCATATCGTTATTCAAGATATCATAACTGACAGTTGACATTTAAAAAATGAATGTCTTTTCTTCTTTACCTTTAACAATAAACCTCAAGGGTCAGACTGTAAATATTGAAACATAGTGTTATTAAAATAAATCCCCTATTTGTCTAGCTCCATAGTTCTTTCTCCCAAATATATGATATAACACGCTGAGAAACAAATTGTCGCCGGCCGTGATCATATTCAAAATTAAATTTAAACTAGTGATCGACTAATTAATGGAGCTCCTTGCTATTAAAAACAAGATCCTTGCACAAATTATCGCCTTTTACATTCATCTTGAAAAAAATAATCCATTAAAAAATATTGGCATTAATTCTATTGGTTTGAGGAGTCCGAAGGTATTAGGAATTGTTCATCAATTCGGGGGGGGATATCATTTAAAAGTTTAGACCCCAATTGTTTTAATGTTGTCTAGAATTGACATAACCAATGTGAAATTGTTGTAATTCATATTACTATCTGAATTATTCTAACTTCTGGACGCACAATAAAATCAGTTGGTATATGACTAGTGGATCACTTTTATTTTCTCAATAATACTATATTCATTATCATATACTCATCTCCTATGTATGTACGTCTTATAATCTGCATCCTCTTTCATCATGTTGTACTTATTTTCATGAATGTAATTATTTACTTGCATATATTGTTACCTTTCAGATTAATTTATACATGTCTGCTATCTAACTTTATTCTGATTATCCATAGATTTTCTTGTATTCGATATTTTTTTTGTCTGATGTAAAAATTGAATTACTTCTGACTAAGTTTCTTACATTAGTGATGGTTTATGTTTAATCTCCTCAATCTAACGCATCCAATTAATTTATTCATAAATTAATGGCCTAATATACTGTTAGTGGTTGTAAACTATTGTCCTCCCATATATTTTTCGTTTTTGAATGTCCCATGTTAAAAGAAGTTATTCTTCATCAGATGTCTCATTGTGAAATAGACAAAAAACTTATTAGACAGGGTTTATGTGTAAGTGATAATTCATAGTAAAATTGTTAACACTGAGTACAGAAAATGGAGATTTTACTGGGTGGACGTTGAGAAGGAAAGTAATGAAAAACTTAAAATAGCACTCTAGCAAATCAGTTCTTAAGTAGATCCCAGTGGACTGCAATACTCCGATAACCAATAAGATGATTTCACATCATATTGTCTTGTAGTAAATGGATAGTCCTTTTCATACAGATGTTAGATCATGTCTTCTAATGTACGTATATTTGGAAAAACAATATTAAGCGGTTAATTTTAAGTAATTTTCATTTTCTTGAAATTTATCTTCCTAGGTTTTTGAAGGCTATACCAGAAGTTATACGACGTTTACCTGAACTAATCCCAATTTTAAAACTCAATTACCTTTTTTCGAAAGGAATTTCTTATACGGTAGGTCTTTAAAATATATGTTACAAAAACTTTAGAATAATATCTTATAATGAATAATATTTTTTACTACAATTGCTGTGAAAATCGTATTTATGTAATTGCTTTTTCTGATGGTAGTGTAGTGGATGCTGCTCATAAGATTGTTTGTAAGTAGTGTGTAGCGGGATGTGAAACCTAAGTTGCTACAGCTGTCGGACGGAGTGAAAAGTTCCAGTGCATCAAATGTGCGGTGTCAGCAAAACACTTGTAGACCAGATGAGAAAACAGTTCAGATGGTGAAACACACCGAAAGATGAAAAGGAACGATTGAAGGCTATGCAAATGTATTGTGTAAATACTTTGTAACTTCTCACAGTAGCTGCGCATTCCTTCTGATAATTGTTTTGTTAACTAGTAGGAGTACTTCAGACCAAATTCCGTATAGTTCTAGACGATTTTATAAATCCAAGTCAATTTTTGATTGCATCAACAACTTGAGTTCGGTTATAACGAATGGGTCTTATGAAATGCGCAACTTGGAACTTTAACAGATGTAGTGTTTGTCACATATTATTCGAAGAAACACACACTATCACCTCAACACAATTAAGAGACATGAAGACAGATGGATACTAGCCCAGTAGTGTGAAGTTTAGGCATTTGACAACAGACCTGTTTATCTTGGGTCTGAATCCAAATGTCGTCATGGATGCACGCCGTTGAAGTTTCTTATGCTAAGAAGACATAACTGTACAACTTTTCCTGGTTTTCAATGGTTGTTTAATTGAGAACAGTCCATGATGATCACTATACAATTCAACGATACCCTTAACCCCCTATTCTAATAATTAATCAAAGAATATTCGTAAACCGAAATATTATCTCTCAGTTATAAATAATGTCACATCTCAAATCAACACTGAGATAGAAGTCTTAAAATAATTAGCACCCATAAGTCCAGCCGGTGGTATAAATGAATTAAACATAGGAAATATAGTTCGAAAGGCAGGAAATTTATCGAATTATTCTGAACAGAATGGAATGGTACGAAGCTCAAAATTTAGATTTCGACTCATATCAACTAGTCTCTGAAAACATTTCGAAAAAATTCCAAGACCTAATCAATAATTCTGTACCTCGTGATACGCCCAGGGACGGTTAATGTCTTCATAGAACTTTGTCCTATCTCGATCTGATTGCTTCTAGGATTTTTGAAATCTACTTTTATATAATACTTGATTGCACATTCCAAGTTGACTTCATAAATCATGCTTCCACCACCTCAGTAAGTTTAAGACCGACAGTTTTGTCAACCGATTCTAAGCACACGAACAGTCCATGATGATCACTATACAATTCAACGATACCCTTAACCCCCTATTCTAATAATTAATCAAAGAATATTCGTAAACCGAAATATTATCTCTCAGTTATAAATAATGTCACATCTCAAATCAACACTGAGATAGAAGTCTTAAAATAATTAGCACCCATAAGTCCAGCCGGTGGTATAAATGAATTAAACATAGGAAATATAGTTCGAAAGGCAGGAAATTTATCGAATTATTCTGAACAGAATGGAATGGTACGAAGCTCAAAATTTAGATTTCGACTCATATCAACTAGTCTCTGAAAACATTTCGAAAAAATTCCAAGACCTAATCAATAATTCTGTACCTCGTGATACGCCCAGGGACGGTTAATGTCTTCATAGAACTTTGTCCTATCTCGATCTGATTGCTTCTAGGATTTTTGAAATCTACTTTTATATAATACTTGATTGCACATTCCAAGTTGACTTCATAAATCATGCTTCCACCACCTCAGTAAGTTTAAGACCGACAGTTTTGTCAACCGATTCTAAGCACACGAACAGTCCATGATGATCACTATACAATTCAACGATACCCTTAACCCCCTATTCTAATAATTAATCAAAGAATATTCGTAAACCGAAATATTATCTCTCAGTTATAAATAATGTCACATCTCAAATCAACACTGAGATAGAAGTCTTAAAATAATTAGCACCCATAAGTCCAGCCGGTGGTATAAATGAATTAAACATAGGAAATATAGTTCGAAAGGCAGGAAATTTATCGAATTATTCTGAACAGAATGGAATGGTACGAAGCTCAAAATTTAGATTTCGACTCATATCAACTAGTCTCTGAAAACATTTCGAAAAAATTCCAAGACCTAATCAATAATTCTGTACCTCGTGATACGCCCAGGGACGGTTAATGTCTTCATAGAACTTTGTCCTATCTCGATCTGATTGCTTCTAGGATTTTTGAAATCTACTTTTATATAATACTTGATTGCACATTCCAAGTTGACTTCATAAATCATGCTTCCACCACCTCAGTAAGTTTAAGACCGACAGTTTTGTCAACCGATTCTAAGCACACGAACAGTCCATGATGATCACTATACAATTCAACGATACCCTTAACCCCCTATTCTAATAATTAATCAAAGAATATTCGTAAACCGAAATATTATCTCTCAGTTATAAATAATGTCACATCTCAAATCAACACTGAGATAGAAGTCTTAAAATAATTAGCACCCATAAGTCCAGCCGGTGGTATAAATGAATTAAACATAGGAAATATAGTTCGAAAGGCAGGAAATTTATCGAATTATTCTGAACAGAATGGAATGGTACGAAGCTCAAAATTTAGATTTCGACTCATATCAACTAGTCTCTGAAAACATTTCGAAAAAATTCCAAGACCTAATCAATAATTCTGTACCTCGTGATACGCCCAGGGACGGTTAATGTCTTCATAGAACTTTGTCCTATCTCGATCTGATTGCTTCTAGGATTTTTGAAATCTACTTTTATATAATACTTGATTGCACATTCCAAGTTGACTTCATAAATCATGCTTCCACCACCTCAGTAAGTTTAAGACCGACAGTTTTGTCAACCGATTCTAAGCACACGAACAGTCCATGATGATCACTATACAATTCAACGATACCCTTAACCCCCTATTCTAATAATTAATCAAAGAATATTCGTAAACCGAAATATTATCTCTCAGTTATAAATAATGTCACATCTCAAATCAACACTGAGATAGAAGTCTTAAAATAATTAGCACCCATAAGTCCAGCCGGTGGTATAAATGAATTAAACATAGGAAATATAGTTCGAAAGGCAGGAAATTTATCGAATTATTCTGAACAGAATGGAATGGTACGAAGCTCAAAATTTAGATTTCGACTCATATCAACTAGTCTCTGAAAACATTTCGAAAAAATTCCAAGACCTAATCAATAATTCTGTACCTCGTGATACGCCCAGGGACGGTTAATGTCTTCATAGAACTTTGTCCTATCTCGATCTGATTGCTTCTAGGATTTTTGAAATCTACTTTTATATAATACTTGATTGCACATTCCAAGTTGACTTCATAAATCATGCTTCCACCACCTCAGTAAGTTTAAGACCGACAGTTTTGTCAACCGATTCTAAGCACACGAACAGTCCATGATGATCACTATACAATTCAACGATACCCTTAACCCCCTATTCTAATAATTAATCAAAGAATATTCGTAAACCGAAATATTATCTCTCAGTTATAAATAATGTCACATCTCAAATCAACACTGAGATAGAAGTCTTAAAATAATTAGCACCCATAAGTCCAGCCGGTGGTATAAATGAATTAAACATAGGAAATATAGTTCGAAAGGCAGGAAATTTATCGAATTATTCTGAACAGAATGGAATGGTACGAAGCTCAAAATTTAGATTTCGACTCATATCAACTAGTCTCTGAAAACATTTCGAAAAAATTCCAAGACCTAATCAATAATTCTGTACCTCGTGATACGCCCAGGGACGGTTAATGTCTTCATAGAACTTTGTCCTATCTCGATCTGATTGCTTCTAGGATTTTTGAAATCTACTTTTATATAATACTTGATTGCACATTCCAAGTTGACTTCATAAATCATGCTTCCACCACCTCAGTAAGTTTAAGACCGACAGTTTTGTCAACCGATTCTAAGCACACGAACAGTCCATGATGATCACTATACAATTCAACGATACCCTTAACCCCCTATTCTAATAATTAATCAAAGAATATTCGTAAACCGAAATATTATCTCTCAGTTATAAATAATGTCACATCTCAAATCAACACTGAGATAGAAGTCTTAAAATAATTAGCACCCATAAGTCCAGCCGGTGGTATAAATGAATTAAACATAGGAAATATAGTTCGAAAGGCAGGAAATTTATCGAATTATTCTGAACAGAATGGAATGGTACGAAGCTCAAAATTTAGATTTCGACTCATATCAACTAGTCTCTGAAAACATTTCGAAAAAATTCCAAGACCTAATCAATAATTCTGTACCTCGTGATACGCCCAGGGACGGTTAATGTCTTCATAGAACTTTGTCCTATCTCGATCTGATTGCTTCTAGGATTTTTGAAATCTACTTTTATATAATACTTGATTGCACATTCCAAGTTGACTTCATAAATCATGCTTCCACCACCTCAGTAAGTTTAAGACCGACAGTTTTGTCAACCGATTCTAAGCACACGAACAGTCCATGATGATCACTATACAATTCAACGATACCCTTAACCCCCTATTCTAATAATTAATCAAAGAATATTCGTAAACCGAAATATTATCTCTCAGTTATAAATAATGTCACATCTCAAATCAACACTGAGATAGAAGTCTTAAAATAATTAGCACCCATAAGTCCAGCCGGTGGTATAAATGAATTAAACATAGGAAATATAGTTCGAAAGGCAGGAAATTTATCGAATTATTCTGAACAGAATGGAATGGTACGAAGCTCAAAATTTAGATTTCGACTCATATCAACTAGTCTCTGAAAACATTTCGAAAAAATTCCAAGACCTAATCAATAATTCTGTACCTCGTGATACGCCCAGGGACGGTTAATGTCTTCATAGAACTTTGTCCTATCTCGATCTGATTGCTTCTAGGATTTTTGAAATCTACTTTTATATAATACTTGATTGCACATTCCAAGTTGACTTCATAAATCATGCTTCCACCACCTCAGTAAGTTTAAGACCGACAGTTTTGTCAACCGATTCTAAGCACACGAACAGTCCATGATGATCACTATACAATTCAACGATACCCTTAACCCCCTATTCTAATAATTAATCAAAGAATATTCGTAAACCGAAATATTATCTCTCAGTTATAAATAATGTCACATCTCAAATCAACACTGAGATAGAAGTCTTAAAATAATTAGCACCCATAAGTCCAGCCGGTGGTATAAATGAATTAAACATAGGAAATATAGTTCGAAAGGCAGGAAATTTATCGAATTATTCTGAACAGAATGGAATGGTACGAAGCTCAAAATTTAGATTTCGACTCATATCAACTAGTCTCTGAAAACATTTCGAAAAAATTCCAAGACCTAATCAATAATTCTGTACCTCGTGATACGCCCAGGGACGGTTAATGTCTTCATAGAACTTTGTCCTATCTCGATCTGATTGCTTCTAGGATTTTTGAAATCTACTTTTATATAATACTTGATTGCACATTCCAAGTTGACTTCATAAATCATGCTTCCACCACCTCAGTAAGTTTAAGACCGACAGTTTTGTCAACCGATTCTAAGCACACGAACAGTCCATGATGATCACTATACAATTCAACGATACCCTTAACCCCCTATTCTAATAATTAATCAAAGAATATTCGTAAACCGAAATATTATCTCTCAGTTATAAATAATGTCACATCTCAAATCAACACTGAGATAGAAGTCTTAAAATAATTAGCACCCATAAGTCCAGCCGGTGGTATAAATGAATTAAACATAGGAAATATAGTTCGAAAGGCAGGAAATTTATCGAATTATTCTGAACAGAATGGAATGGTACGAAGCTCAAAATTTAGATTTCGACTCATATCAACTAGTCTCTGAAAACATTTCGAAAAAATTCCAAGACCTAATCAATAATTCTGTACCTCGTGATACGCCCAGGGACGGTTAATGTCTTCATAGAACTTTGTCCTATCTCGATCTGATTGCTTCTAGGATTTTTGAAATCTACTTTTATATAATACTTGATTGCACATTCCAAGTTGACTTCATAAATCATGCTTCCACCACCTCAGTAAGTTTAAGACCGACAGTTTTGTCAACCGATTCTAAGCACACGAACAGTCCATGATGATCACTATACAATTCAACGATACCCTTAACCCCCTATTCTAATAATTAATCAAAGAATATTCGTAAACCGAAATATTATCTCTCAGTTATAAATAATGTCACATCTCAAATCAACACTGAGATAGAAGTCTTAAAATAATTAGCACCCATAAGTCCAGCCGGTGGTATAAATGAATTAAACATAGGAAATATAGTTCGAAAGGCAGGAAATTTATCGAATTATTCTGAACAGAATGGAATGGTACGAAGCTCAAAATTTAGATTTCGACTCATATCAACTAGTCTCTGAAAACATTTCGAAAAAATTCCAAGACCTAATCAATAATTCTGTACCTCGTGATACGCCCAGGGACGGTTAATGTCTTCATAGAACTTTGTCCTATCTCGATCTGATTGCTTCTAGGATTTTTGAAATCTACTTTTATATAATACTTGATTGCACATTCCAAGTTGACTTCATAAATCATGCTTCCACCACCTCAGTAAGTTTAAGACCGACAGTTTTGTCAACCGATTCTAAGCACACGAAACCTGGTAACATCTTCAACCAACATTGAAGTGGTTTATTCACGGTGTTAGTATAATGGCCTCCAACATGTAATACTGTAAGGAACTAATACAGAAGACTACAACATATTGATATTTGTTTTTATGAAAAATATATGGTTACTAGATATGTGAGGTAGTTTATGCATGAATCTTTAACATTTTAGTTCTTATCACCTAATTAAGTGAATCTTCATCAAAAATGAGTAGTATTTTCCATAGAATCTCTAACATGAACCGAAGTCTAATTCTGTTGCTTAATTAATACTTCAAAATCTTGATGAACTTTAGAACACGACTGTTATTGTTTTCCTTCACTTGAATTTAATTTATTCATATAGGAACTTATTGACCAAAAGTGATAATGAGATGTAATATCAGATAAATTGTAAGTTATCATACGGATGGACTGGTTTTTTTATTTATAGCATATCAAAATAATTTATGATATTAATAGGAATTAATTGACATTTTTATTTCAGAATAGTCAATTTCATGAGAATACAAGTCCTAAGGTCGACTGCGGTGTTCAAACAGTACTGCACCCAATAGAAACGTATATTAATAAAAACTATCATTGGAATGAGTGGGAACTGAGGAAAAATGCTTTAAAGTTGGTAAGTAACCATGGGTCTGAGTATTTTATCGAAGAATTTAGCATAATGCCTTATAAAATTGTTGTATTTGCACAAAATAATGATTCCTTTGTACTCAATCGCCTGCTGATTACGAATTCCAAATGCAATACGTTCATTTGTGCTCATATAGTTCTATCTCCGTTAAATTGCACTATTTCTGGAATTATTAGCTAGCACATTGATTCGGATACTTCTAATTATCATAACAATGCACGCAAATTCTTGATCTATGGAAGTAAGGTAGCAAAAATATTGCATAGTGACGGCCGCGAGTTAAACAAACAGAATCAAGATAGTGCTTATGTATTTTGTGCAGTTTGAAGTGGAATGACAGACAATTTTTACGTTAATGTCAATTAGGTGAAAATTGGCAATAATTGATTCTTAATATGCTTGGAATCAATAAAAAATCTATTGTGCAACCGTAAAGTGAATCTTAGGTGACCCTTAAGCTGAATTACAAAGCACACCTGCCTCTAGGGTAGGTTGAGCGTCGAGGTACTTTATATGATTCAATGTGTAGTCAAGAGTTTTTTGTGAAGCTAATGAATATTCTTTCTTTCTAAATTCTTCTTTAAATATCAACCCTTAGTTTCATAAGTTTGTAAAGAAAAGGGTGGCAGGACATTGCATTATAGGTGGTCAGTTCGTGATGAAAACCTTAACTCTAAATTGTAACCGTAATTAAACTCATAATACCTAACCGTTTTGCAGTAGAGCTTATGTCAGTTGGTGACGAGAACACGATGAGTTCACTAACCGACCTCATAACACTAGTCTGCCTTATAATATGTAAACTCAAACATTTTCCGCCATTATAAGGAATAATCCAACATATAAGAGTTAATTATTCGTACCAAAGTAATCATTCTAGTGTTAATCGTTCTATAGTTAAACACTGCCTCCTGATTGGCTGATAAGTCGCTCAAGGTCGTCAGTGTAATATACTTTTACCAGTAAGATTGTATTTGTATTCTTTCGCAAGATCAGTAAATTACCACTACTCTTCATCATTTGCTCATCGTTAGACAATTACTCTTACGTACTTTTGTAATTCGTTTAACTGCCACTGACCGAAGTTTTCCAGGTAGTAGTTTTTGTTTCAACTTAACAGTTATCGGCATATATTTATAGAAATAGTTGGCTTGTAAGTAATCATAATAGATTCGTCTTACTTACAGTTTCGAGATTCACATTATACACTACATATTTTATACAGCACCATCGCATTTAATATCTATAGTTCTCAGGAATACTCGTTAGGGAAGTTATTAATAAATACTCCAAACTCAGGGTCTGACTATTTTGAAAGTATTTTAAGAAGAAACCTACTTGGCTTCTATTCTCTTATGAATTTTGAGGCAATACAACTATCATTTTGCCTTTCTAGTAGTTGCTATATGAATATATACATTGCAAATGTAAATAGGGGATGCTTACTCATCAAATTAAACTTTTCAAGATTCTAAATCTTAACAACTTTTTAATTCGCTTACCTTTTCAGAAAATGTGTTATTAAAAGATCATTGATGTTATGAAGGTAAACTATTCGTTAAAATATAAACTCAGGTTTTATGTAACTTCTTCTAAAATAGTAACAATCTTACCTAAATTGTATTAAATTTTTTGGCTGGATATAGAGAAATACCAGTATAGTAATTGGTTTTAGTAATGTTATGTTCTCTGCATACTTTGGAATTACCCTTCAGTTGTCAGCTTATTTTATTTTCTTTATAACAAGTAGGTAAACTTAAGAAAAAAGGCCACAGCTTCTGTTCAAACAATTTTAAGCAATTGGAGAAGAGACAATGCAACTCAAGTTTATCCAATGAAGTAAGACTTAATACAAAGAGAACATTTCTTCGTTTTGGCTGACTGTGGTTTAACTTATTAAGATGAGAGAGGGCTGTGAAGGTCATTAAAATTCAACGTTCGTCTTCATATAACACAGGTCGTATCAACTAGAGAACTGTTAATGAACAGATAGCAATTAATAGCTGGGCCAAATTAGCTCAACGTTCGTTCATTAGTCGACAACCAGGATCAGATAAAAGACCATATTCAGAACGTTTAGGTCTTATAGTGGACATGATACCTTTCAGAACTGCTCACCAAAAATAAAGTTTCTCATTACTCAGTCAATTCACAAAAATGTGTAATACCGAGTTTCGACTGGTTTTGTGATTTTTCTGTTTCTTTCATTTTGTTATAAAAAATAGCTTGTTTTCACATTACACGAGGACTATTCTTCCTATAAGTATCAATTAGTTTAGAATAGTATTGTTGGTCAGTAATTTTCGAATTAAAATCCATAAGTAGAAGGTACAAACTGTCGTAGTGGATTATCTTCGAGATAATTCCTAAGGCTTTGTGCATCACACGTACTGATAATTGTTATTAAGTAGCTCCCAAAGGTTTATCAAATCCTGGAGACAATAAGAAGCATTGACTACAAATTGTTATTGTACAGCGCAAATCACTGAGCCACAAGTACACAAAGTGAATTCGAGTAGAAATGGAAATGCGAGCTAGCAAATATGGAGGCGAGTGAATTGATGATTCAAGCACATATATATAGATGTGATTAATCACATATGTTCATATGGACATGATAATAATATTACAAAGATATAGACAAATTGTTACTGTTCAAATGACACTGCCTTTTCAATAAGTTAACTGAAGGGCTTGGAAAGATTAAACGTCAACAGACTTACGTGTAGATGAGGTGCTATATTACGTCGTGTTTCCTTGACTAAAGCACAGTATCTCTAACTTTTCCTATATTAGTAAGACAGAGCATTCAGCTGCTCAATTTTCACGAACTTTGAATGGTAAAGTCGTAAGGATGACTTTTAGGGCAATATATGTTGAGAACACACTTCGTACACTTTGATTTAGCTTATAAAACGATTATTTATTGAAAACGTTTGATGTCTTGAAATATTATGCAAGTAGTGAAATATTGCCAAAAGTATTTTTTTTCCGAAACAGCATAAATTCTATTCTCTACGTTCTACAGAAAGTCCACTATTCTAATCTAATTTAACTAAGTTAAAACATTCTAGATGAGTTATATAAACCAAAGCTCTAGACAACTTAAATTGTTTACTAGTGCACGTCTCAAAGAAACGATTTGCATATAGGTAAAAGGTAATTATGATATAAGTTTTATCGTAACGCCATAATGACTTTAATTAGACCCATACCCTCCTATAAAAAGATGAAGTACTAATCTATCAATTTTGAAATGTAGTCAGTCTTTAATTTTTTTCAAATTTCAGAGAAACTAGTACAGCAACCAAAGAGGATGGTTATACACAAGTACCGAGACCAAGCGTATTTATACATGGATTACGTGGTTGTGGTGCTATTGATTCAGCCCCGAATGCAACTAACGTAGTGAATAACCAAGCAAATTGGACAACATTATATCGTGAAACAACCGCCACAACAATTGATTTAACTATACCTGTAGAACAACAGTTATTGGGGAATTTACAGAAAGTAACAACTGGTCACAACATATGATTTAAGGGCAGTAGAAAGATTGATAGCAACGATGAATTTATTCAGAATTCATGCATTCTTGAGCTGAAATGTGACAGATTACTTGCAAATGGATGTCATATTTAATAAAAATACAACTGTGCGCATTTCTTTCGTTCGATGGAATGTTTTAAAAAAATAATTAGCGGTCAGTATTGATATCCCACTGCTGATTCTTATGAAGCTTTTTTCTTAAATGTGTTAAACAATTTGATCGCGGTTATAGTTGATAGGGTACTGTTTAACTTATTACCAAAAATGTAGTTTATCTTACCCGCGTAGATTGAGACAAAAGATAGCTTATTTCTGTATCGAATATAGTAAACACAATCGAATGCTTGAAGGAAGTTTAAGGAATCATGAGCCATACCAGTCCAGCAATGTTCGGGATGCCATTCTCCGCCTCGAAATACAAAATGTTACTTCAGGATTGGGTTGCATTGGCACCTGAACTAATGATAGGGAGTGAATCAGTTGAGCGTGTCGACCGCTTCACTTATCTTGGGAGTCTCATCAGCCCTTGTGGTCTGGTGTGTGACGAAATCTCAGCATGGACACAGAAGGCTCGTCTAGTTTTCGCCAACTTGCGTCATTTATGGCGTAGGCGAGATATCCGTCTACCAACCAAAGGACAGGTTTACTGCGCAACAGTTTGTTCCGTCCTACTTTATGGCAATGAAATATGGCCGGTAAGAGCAGAGGATATTCGTAGGCTGCCAGTATTCGATCATAGGTGTCTTCGAAGCATTGCTCGTACATCCTAGGACCACTGAGTAAGTAATCCACTTGTTAGGAAACGGGTACTAGGTAAGGATGGCAAATTGATTGATGAAGTAGTGAAACTTCATCAGTTGAGATGGCTGAGACACGTGCAACGTATGCCCAACCACCGACGTGCGATGTTTTATGGTGTAGGAGTTGGTTGGAAGAAAGCTAGGGGCGGCCAGACCAAAACGTGGCACAAATCCATGAAGTCACTGATGAGTAGACCGAGCCATGTTGGTAGGTGTAGACTACCTGGTTGGTTGGATGACATGGCTCAAAATCGTTTGCGATGGCGAAGGTGCATTCACTCTTTGTGTTCTACCAAATTCTAATCCTCTGAATTCCTCATGTCCCTATCCTTTTTCTCTTTCCAAATTTATTTCACTGTATTATACTACTTGAATGACATCTTCAAACCCTGATCTTTTCGATTACTGCTTATACTATTACTACCTCTACCACTATGGGATTTGAATCGAAAACTGCATTCCCGTGCTAATGTGGTATGGCAACTTGAACTGATGTACGTAAGTACGAATTTCTAAGTTGTGACTGACCAGTCCAGCATAGCTAGTGGTCGTTCACAAAAGTAAATTACTTACCTAGTGAGCACATGAGTATTTTAAAGGGTTTGTGTACAAGTATCCTAAATGGATGTAAGGAAGGGGACTGAAATGAATCCAAATAAAACAAATATTTCTCTATATCTCGCATCATTAGGTGAGGTGCTGTCCAATAATTGACTCTTCAAAACAAAAGCCTAGAAATATCATCTTATTTAGATATTGCGTTTTTATTAGTTCAAACATTAATACCCCCAAAGTGTTATCTCCTACATTTAAGCGCAGAAATTCTAACTTTTAATTCAACCTTAGCTACTATTGCACCCAACTAACTGACTGTGATATACCCGTATTAAGGTTGGTGAAGTTCAGTCAGTCAACTACAACTTACGACCAGGCACATATATGCATCGGTCCAAGTTTCCATGCCTTATTAGCACAACAAGGTGAACACTGAATTCATAGTAATTACTTCAGGGGTAGTAAAATATAAAGGAAATATTGTGTATAAGAATATAGTACAGGAAGAAAGAATTAGCTGGTAGAAAGAAAGATATGAAGCAATTTTAATCTTATAGTTTAAGAGAAGATAGAAGGTGTATACACTTACGCCAGTGTGATCGATTCTGAGCCATGTCACACATAGTCTCCAACCATTGGTTACGACAGTCACGCGGACCCCCACCAAGGAATCTTGATCTACCAACATGCCTTAGACTAGAAGCTAGTGACTTCAAGCTCTGATGCCACGTTTTGTTTGGGCCGCCCCTAACTCTTCCAACCATCGCCAATACTAGTCAGCATAACGTGTCGTGGTAATCGGTGTTCGGGCATACGTAACACGTGACCCAACTATATCAGTCGATAAAAATTTAAAACCTCATCAACTGATGAACCATCATTCCCTAATATCCTGCGTCTAACCTCAGTATTACTTACCTGGTGATCACAACAGATGCGAGCAATATTTCTAAGACATCTGTAGTCAAATGCTAGTAGCTTACAAGTATCTTCTACTCTTGATGGCCACGTTTTGCAGCCGTAAAGTAGAACAGAACAAACTAAGCATCCCAAACATCCTTGCATTATTACTCAGTGCTACCAAAACACTCTGTATTTTGCCAGCGTCTTCTTCAAACAGGAATATGTCATCTGCATATTCTAAGTCGATAAGTGCACCTCCAGGAAGATCAATTCCTGAAAATCCAGTCAATAAGAGCGTTACTTCCAGCAGTAGGTCTATGATGAAGTTATAGAAAAATGGAGATAGTGGACAGCCTTGTCGGACACCACTTGAGGTTGTAAAATCAGATGACGGTTCGCCATAAACTCTCACTCGACTGGTAGTGTTCGAGTAAAGAACTTTCACAAGGTTTATGTATTTCTAAGGTACGCCTATCAATGACAGAGACAGTCACAAAACCTTTCGGTCAACAGTCAAATGCTGCTTTCATGTCAATAAAAACTATCACTGTCGGACGCTGATAAGCATGTCTGTGTTCTAAAACCTGACTAATGTTAAATATGTGGTCGATGCAGCCACGACCAGGTCTGAAGCCAGCCTGATTTCCTCGTGTTTGCAGTTCACGAGTCTTTGTTAAGCGCTCGATAATTGTCGAGGTCAGTATTTTGGACGTTATACTAGTCAAGCTACTTCCTTTTATGATTATCACAGGATGGTTTTGACCACTTCTTATATATTGGGAAAATCAGTGATTGCGACCAGTCAGATGGGATTACTTTCGATTCCCAGATTTGAGATAAAATATCAGTCAACCTGACCACTAAAATTGGACCACCATACCTAAAGACCCCTGGAGCAAGTCCATCTGAACTAGTTGCTCTTTATCGTTTCAGATTAGCTATAGCCTTTTGAACTTCAATCAAAGTCGGGGGACCTATTTCAATGTTCCATTCATGGTGTTTGGGAATAGTGGGTAGTTGTAGAGTAGCTGAAGGCCAGCTGAACTGCCCCTAAAAGTGTTCCACTCATCGTTCTACACGTCTGGGCTGAGAGTAGATAAGAGTGTCGTCTTTTTCCGACATCGTTTCACACTTGAATTTTTAATTCGTTTCTTTCATTAGCCTAAAAAGCTGTCTTGTGTTACCTACCTTTACTATCTCTTTTGCTTTCGTCGCCCACCACTGCTCACAATCGTTCTGTAGACTTTTGATTAGCCTAGATCTTATTTGGTTCTGTTCCTCATCATGTTCCGAATTTGATAGGATAAGTAACTAGTCTATCAGTACAATAGATGTCGCAGAAATCCACTGGTTTTTCGCAACTCTTTGGCTCAAATCAATAATACATGTCACTGCTATTCGTATATTTTTTCAAGCAACATCTGGGTCAAACTCGTTTTCAGAACCACCCAAGAGTGACCTTAGTTTTTCCTAGAATCTACTTTTGGTTTTCTCGTCACACAGTTCTAATGGGTCTTCTTAGCGTGGTTTCTCTGCATCCAGTGTGGCGCAAGCAAATGCGTGCCCATATTAGAGCATAATCGGAATCCAAAAGAGTATTCCAGAACGAGCAACAGTCTTCTATTGAGCCTCTCCAACGATGAGTGATGGCAATATGGCCTATTTGAGTCCATCGTTGGTTTGATGCAGGTGGTCTCCATGTTTAACGACGTCTCTTCTTATGTTTAAAACTAGTGCTTGCTAAAAATAAACGATTGTCTAGGCACGGTTGCAGCAGACGATCACCATTATCTGTTCGCTGAGCCGGGATACTAAAATACCCATCTAAATGTCGTTCTGTTTGGTTTAAGCTACATACTTGGGCATTAAAGTCACCTGCAACGAGTACTATGTCTGAATGTTTAGCTTTTTGAAGAAGTTTTCTGTAGATCCCATCATTCACTTCACCCGGGATGCAGTCAGTGGGAGCGTAGGCAGAAACGACAAAAAGGCAACGAAGTATGTCCCTATCCTTCCGAGTTCTTATGGAGCCGTTTAGCCGAACAGCACAAAGACGATTGTTAACAGGTATCCATTCTAACAGTGCATGTTCTGTCCTCGTACTTAGTGCTATGCCTACATCCGCCAGTCCACGAGAACTAGCCATCGGGTTGCCAGATACACGGAGGGTGTATCTCATCGGTTCTCCGTTTTGGCTAGGTGAGGTCAAGTGAATGATCACACTAAGATCCTGTATGCGTGTTTCGGAGACACAGCATACATCAATGGTACGAAATCCCAAGGTTTTAGCCAAGGAGGCCTGCTGACCGATTCGACACAGGGTTCGTACGTTGAAGGCTCCAATGTGTAGTTTGGAGCGAGGTTTCAGTAGACCTGGGACAGCGCTTAGTGCACTAGAATAGTCGACCATGGTGACACTTGAGGAGGAAGCTAAAAAAGTTCAGAATTTATAGTCGATGTAGGGGGAATAATAGGAATTGAAGAGGGAGATTAATTATGAAAACAGTAGTCTTGAGTATTGTTAGAGGTATGAGGGCGGTTATCATTCTCCGGTTGCCTATATTGTAGAGATGTTCTTTTAGAGGCACATGAAAAAAGATTGGGCTAGGGGTGGTCTTAGTGACCCGAAGGAGTGACCGCAATGCCCAATGGACGACTGCTTGAGGTCGGTCTCACCTTTTCGTGAGCAATTTTTGTGTTAGCACCGTACTTGTTGAAATATAACCTATGGAGATGGAAATCCATGAGATAAGGCGGGGTATGCATTTTTAGGGTCGACCTTTTCTAACCCCAACTAACCTTGTTTGAAGACAGCATCGCTTTTATACTGGTTGTCTGAAGAATACACCTTACTACCGTAATACCTCTGTACAACCAGCAGTACGACTTTAGATTTGCTGCTTTTAGTTTTACCGAACTCCAACCAACTTGTCTGGCATGGTAGGACCTTGATGAACGATTGTTCCAGTCAATATAGCTCGATTGGTTTATTACGATAGGCAAACCCGAACACCACGTAAAGGTAGTAGCAACGGTCAGGGTTAGTGAAGTTGGCGAATAATAAAATGAGTCCGGTGGTTGATAATCGATATTTTTGAATTTTTTTAACACCCTTGGCAATTGCTAGTGTAATTACGGTACAAATGCAGTTCGGCTTCATTTTTTATTATACAACTAAATAATATGGTGAAGCTTGAAACAAGTCAGTCACTTAGTATGAAAATTAGCAAATTTTTTTGGTAATAATTGTATCCGGTGGTATTCCTCAACAAAATGTGCCGACATCATGATGTCTCCGCTTTATTCATAAGTTGTTCCACAATAACAGATATAACTAAGAACATTCTAAATACAAATCAATTATATTCTTTTGTAACGCTAAGCACAAACCATATCATTATTATGCAAGATTTACTTGTATGAGTATCAGTTAACTGAGTCTATTTGATAGTCAAAATTTGAGACATAGGTAGCAGAATACTAGCGTAATATTCTGAATACAATCATACAGGAAATTTGTGGTTTCAATTACATTTACTAGACCAAATGTCCCGAGCATCTATTTGTAGTATGATTATATCGGTACTTAATAATAGAGAACTAGTATTATATACCCTATATGTTAATTGTATTTGCTTGACTTCATGAATAATTCTTGTATACCTTATTTGTTATTTTATTTTATTTAAACACATAAATATTTGTACAAGGAAGCAACAGATATATATGCGCCTCACAAAACGAATGAGATTTGTGAGGGCTGTGATACTGCCCAGACTGAGGCAGGTGGTTTTCTTAGGGGGCCACACCCGGAGCTTTTGACCTAAAGGTCTAGTCCACAAGGCAGTGGAGAATCGTAAGGAGATGCAGTCCCATGGTAGCCGGTGACCAACAGTTGGTTCATACGCCATTTGTTCCTTCAGGATACTGGAGCCCATGTGCCCCATTGGTTTGAAATCAGGGTTTTCCAACTCCCCTAGGTGGATCCTCCACATCCACCAACCCGGTTAAAGCGCCGGACATTCGCTTTTCGTCCTCTCACTTTTGTGAACAACACCCCCGCAAGGAGAAGGCAGTGAGTAGGACTTCCCTGGCAGTGGCTATATATTCGCGTGGCCATATGAGAGCATTTCGAGAGGGAGAGCAGACTCTCCCCACTCTCGGCCGTACCAGGGCATTTGGGGGCGCATACCTTATTATTAAAATAGTTAGTCGTTCCGCTTCAATTTATTATTTTTTCCTACTTCGACATAGACTGGCCATAATTTAGAATGCTATGATTTCCCGAAAAAACATTTTTGAAAGTGAACAATTAGACTCATAATGGTAGAAATAAGAGACAAAGAAACGTCTAATTGAGTAAAGGACAGGGGCAATGGGAAATGCTAAAAAAATTATGGGTACACTGACTAAAAATTTACGCAATGATTAGACGTTGGTATTCAAATATCCATTTCCATATGTGGAGTAAATAGAACAGTACTAGATTAGGCTGCTAACAACAATTAGCATAAGTTCAGAATACGACAATCTATTTCTATTTGAAATGCAACTAAGTCTTGGTATAGATAATTGTCCTATGTTGGAATTGAGATAAGTAAACAGTACAATTATTAGGCACTTCAATGGATACCAGAACTAAATGTGCTTATGAAGTACGCAAAATATCCCAACAATCAGTTTGAAGTATACAGAGTGAAACTGCAGATTCCATCTGGGAGGTTAATACCCAAATGTATACTCGATTTCAAGAAAAGTGATTTAATGTAACGAAGTTGAGCAAAATGAATCAAACATTGGAAATTTGATAGGAATCAATTCAAGCTAATGTACTAAAATGAATTTACATGATCTTGGTACTTAACAGTGGTTTACTTTGTGAACACAATCTTATTTTGTGAAAATATTCAAGAATAATGAGACTAAACAAAGGGCTTGGTATTTAGTAAACGCTTGATATGATGACAAAAAGACATCTCCAGAAATAAAAACACAAGTCTGAAAATTAAAATCAATTTATGAATTTAATACATTCCATAACTTGAAGGTAAAGTTAGGTGGGTTGTATCGTCTCTTCAACGTGTTTAGCTATAAGAGCTGCACGCTTACGCATATAGTGCTGCCAATGAAGAAGAATTTGATCATCGATCATTCGACATATCTGACCTCGCGCAAGAGCAGAGCGAAATTCCGCATGTTGCAAAAGATCAAGCAAGTGAAGACAGTACGGATAGCTAAAAATGAGAGGAATATATTTTACGTGGTTAAAAAACGGTTTACCATACACTATAGTCGCCCTATTTACTGGTAGCACAGTGAGACTTCAGACCAAAATTATTACTGATAGACCTGTCAGTTCATACGGTTATCTATAGAAACATTTACGTGACACCGTTTCAGTAAGTCATCACTGCTGAAAACTGGTTTATCAAAAACATACTGAGTTCCTTAAATGTTTCTTTATTAAGACTGTTGCTCCGTACGACATTTGACCTTTCCTCAAAACCCTTTAGACTCAAAATCTTCAGCGTTTGAAACTTGTATTAAATACAAAAAGATTTTACCAATAACATATTTTTGTACCAAACTGATGATTTTTCTGAAGTACGTTTTTAGATTCTCACAAGTTTCTTATGTGTGCTAAGCCCATCTTATATTAAGCTAGTCAATAAATTTATCACCTTAGGATGATTTATGTAAACAGATTAGATGCACATAGCACTGTATTTAAATATAGAAACCAAGCTAGTTCGAGTAGTGGTTCGCCCATAGAAGAGCAAACATAAGCATTCGTCACACTCATACTTACTTACTTTCGCCTGTTACTCCCAATGGAGCATAGGCCGCCGACCAGCATTCTCCAACCCACTCTGTCCTGGGCCTTCTTTTTTAGTTCTATCCAGTTCTTGTTCATTCTCCTCATGTCTGTCTCTATTTCTCGGCGTAATGTGTTCTTTGGTCTTCCTCTTCTCCTTTGACCTCCAGGATTCTATGCGAGGGCTTGTCTTGTGACACAATTGGGTGGCTTCCTCAAAGTGTGTCCTATCCACTTCCAACGCTTCTTCCTGATTTCTTCCTCTGCTGGAATCTGGTTTGTTCTCTCCCACAGTAACTTGTTGCTGATAGTGTCTGGCCATCGGATCCGAAGTATCTTGCGTAGACAGCTGTTGATAAACACTTGTATCTTCTGGATAATGGCTTTCGTAGTTCTCCACGTCTCCGCCCCATACAGTAGAACTGTCTTCACATTTGTATTGAAAATTCTAACCTTGGTGTTGGTTGACAATTGTTTTGAGCTCCAGATGTTTTTCAGTTGTAAGTATGCTGCTCTTGTTTTGCCGATCCTCGCCCTCACATCTACATCTGATCCACCGTGTTCATCAATGATGCTGCCCAGATATGTAAAGGTTTCCACATCCTCCAAAGCTTCTTCGTCAAGTGTAATTTGATTGGTGCATATTGTGTTGTATCGGAGAGTCTTGCTTTTCCCTTTGTTTATATTGAGACCTACTGCTGCTACACTGGTCGTTTTCTCCTGCATTTGTTGTTGCGTTTGTGATAGAAGAGCCAGATCATCCGCGAAGTCTAAATCGTCCAACTGCATCCTGCCTGTCCACTGTATCCCGTGCTTTCCTCCAGATGTTGACGTCTTCATAATCCAGTCGATTACCAAGAGAAAGAGAAAGGGTGAGAGTAAGCAAACTTGCCTAACACCAGTCTTTACTTCAAACGAGTCGGTGAGTTGTCCTCCGTGGACGATTTGGCAGTTTAGTCCATCATAGGCGTTCCGTATGATATTTACTATCTTCTCAGGCACGCCGTAGTGTCGAAGAAGCCTCCATAGTCTCGTCCTGTCCACGCCATCAAATGCCTTCTCGTAGTCAATGAAGTTGATGTAGAGTGATGAATTCCATTCGATTGACTGTTCCACAATAATACGTAGAGTTGCGATTTGATCTGTGCACGATCTATCCTTACGAAATCCAGCTTGTTGATCTCGAAGTTGGGCATCCACGGAATCCTTCATCCTGTTTAACAATACCCTGTTGAAGACTTTCCCTGGTATTGAGAGGAGAGTGATGCCCCTGTAGTTGTCGCACTTGCTGAGATCACCTTTCTTTGGTATCTTGATCAGAAGTCCTTTTTTCCAGTCTGTTGGTACTTGTTCTTCGTCCCAAATCTTACTGAAGAGGATGTGTAGTATCTTGGCAGTTGCTGCTACATTTGCTTTCAGTGCCTCTGCCGGGATGTTGTCTGGTCCCGCTGCTTTGCCGCTCTTGATTTGTCTAATGGCCATGCTGATCTCTTCAATTGTTGGTGGGCCAACATCGATTGGGAGGTCTGTGGGTGCTGCTTCGATGTTGGGTGGGTTCAGTGGAGCTGGTCGATTTAAGAGTTCTTTGAAGTGTTCTACCCACCTGTTTCGTTGTTCTTCAATGTCGGTGATTACTTTGCCCTCCTTGCTTTTCACTGGTCTTTCTGGTTTACGGTAATTTCCAGCAAGTTTCTTTGTTGTATCATACAGTTGTCTCATGTTTCCCTCTCTTGCAGCCTTTTCCGCTGTCGTTGCTAAATCTTCCACATATTTACGTTTGTCGGTTCTGATGCTCCTCTTCACTTGCTTGTTTGCCTCTGTGTATTCGGCTTGTGCCTTGGCTTTTTCCGCTCTGGTTCGGCTGATATTGATTGCTGCCTTCTTGTTTCTTCTTTCTTCAATTTTATCCAGTGTACCAACAGTGATCCATTCCTTGTGATGGTGCTTCTTTTGGCCCAGAACCTCCTGACATGTTGAAACGATTGCCTCCTTGATACCTTTCCAGTTGCTCTCCATGGTAGTTCCCTCTCCATTGAGTAGATCATGAAAGGCCTGGAACCTGTTGCTGAAGGCTATGTTGAATTTGTTGAGTTTGTCAGCATCTCGAAAAAGGCCGTATTAAACTTTTGTGATGTTGTCCGCACCGTTGTCCAGTGCTTCTTGAGTTTTAGTTTCATCTTGGCGACCAGGAAATGATGATCGGATGCTATATCAGCTCCTCTTCTGGTTCTCACATCCTCCATCGTCCTCCTGAACTTTTTGTTGATGCAGATATGGTCGATTTGATTCTGTGTAGTGTGATCCGGTGACATCCAAGTGGCTTTGTGTATGTTTTTGTGTGGGAATATGGTTCCACCTATGACCAGTTTATTGAAGGCACATAGGTTTGCAAATCTCTCGCCATTTTCGTTCCTTTCTCCCAGTCCATGTTGTCCCATGACGTCTTCGTATCCACTGTTGTCCTTTCCAACCTTGGCATTGAGATCTCCCATCAGAATGGTCAGGTCTTTGGTTGGGCACTTCTGGAAGATCGACTGCAGCCTATCGTAGAATTGGTCTTTAGCGTCTTCATCGTAGTCATTGGTAGGCGCATAGCATTGGATGACGTTCATTGTAATGCCAAGTTTCTTCTTTTTGTTTTTCTTCTTTGTTTTGAAGGAGGCTTTGATGATCCTTGGTCCATGAGATTCCCATCCTATAAGTGCATTTTGTGCTTTTCTGGGCAGCATCAATGCAACTCCTTGTGTATGTGGGGCGTTTTCTTCTTCATGACCGGAGTATAACAGAAGTTCTCCTGAAGACAGTTGTTGTTGTCCAACCTGCGTCCAATGCGTTTCACTGATTCCAAGCACCTCCAGGTTGTATTTTCTCATTTCTGCAGCAATTTGGAACTCTTCCGGTCTCCCACATTGTCCGGACATTCCATGTACCTATAAAAATTGTTGCTCTGGTTGTAAGAAGGTGCATCGGCCTCATGACTTCCGAAGGAACTCGGCTTTCATCATGAGACGTCACAATTATTCCTTCTACTCCCAGGGCAGAGTTTAAATGGTTTGAATGATTTTTTCTGGTTAGCGTTTTTTTAGCGAGTTGATTTTCTACGGGATGGGGTCGCTAACCCCATGCCCAACCCTCCTCAGTTACCCGGGCTTGGGACCGGCAGTAACCCCCAGAGGAGCTACAGGCGTTCGTCACACTCATAACACACTAAAAAAGCTTGTGGCTCCGAAAAAGGTCCCACTTGGAGAATAAATGTTTACATATATGGAGAAATGGTGAACCAACAGATGGGTGACCGAAGTAAATGATTAGCCAATACATAGCCTCAAATGCCTTGATACGGCAGGGGGTGGGGAGAGTCAGCTCTCCCTCCTCTCACATGACCACGCCTATAAAGCCAATAACAGGGATGTACTAATCTGCCTTCTCGTGACAGCGGTGTTAAGAAAATAAAAAGACGAAAAACGATTGTCCGGCGCTTTAATCGGGTTGGTGGACACGGAAAGTCTACCTAGGAGAGTTGGAAAACCCTGATTCCAAACCAATGGTGCACATGAGCTCCAGGATTCTGAAGAAACAAATGATGTGAACTAATCGTTGTTTACCGGCTACCATGGACTGCATCTCCTAAAGTTGCTCCACTGCCTTATGGATCAGACCTTCAAGTCAAAGACTCCGGGTCTGGTCCCCTAAGAAAACCACCTTCTTCTGTCTGGGCACCCCGACAGTACCATAGCCCACACACAAATCAAGTGACTTATGTGGCACATGTGTATTTGGTGCCCCTTTGTACCAATATTTGTGTCAAAATAAATAAACAATACATAAGGTAGTGAGGATACACTTTTAGTCATGACAACGTTTAAGAAGATTGTATTTCTAATTTAGCCCTATATATAATAGTGAAAATATGGTATTTTAGTCAAATTTGAGTTGACTAACTTACATAAGATACCTTGAATATGCAGGGTCCTTCCAATATAGTAAATACTTCAAGTACTTTATGAAATTCGGCTTTTCAAACCAACCTTGCTGTGCAAGAACTAGAAGTGAATAAGAAAATATGAACAAACAATTTAGATAGCTAGGATTAGCAAGACATTGGACAAATTCCAGTTCTATTTGAAACCTATTTCGCGATTCATCTAGACCAAAGTCTTAACTCGTTATAAAAAAAAAGTCAGTTACTTTTGAGGTTGCTTTGAGGACGACTTCGAGATTGCATTTTACTCAAAAGAGTTAAGCAACGAAGCTATAATTTTCCCGAATTTTGAAAAGCTCAGATTTTCATGATGGAGTTATCTACCGGAATCTCAGGAAGGTAGTTGATGGAATGGATGTTTTCACTTGGATCGTCGAAATCCTTCTGAGTGGTTCTATAATACTATGGTTTGGAGAAAAAAAAAGATATTTGACCATATATTTGTTTTAGAAATAGTGCAATTGCATGAACACTTGATTAATGCACTACACAAGTAGTTCATCAGATGAAAATAATGTTACTACTTGAACTCTCACCCACGTGTACTATCTAGATTGCACTTGAAACCAATAGAACGATAGTCTTAAAAGACATTTATTCCATACACTGCATTTTATATACTCCGGACAATATTTTCAGCGTGTGTGAAAAAGAGACTATAGAAGATAGTGAAATTAAAGGTAAGAGGTGGGGAAATGAAGACGATGGCTATTGAAGTGAGCTATATCGGGAAAGGATATGAAATGGGTATGGATATTCTTAAACTCGTATCACTTAGTAGGAGACTCGCAGGAAGTTGTCAAGGAACTCTTGAACGAGTAGTCAATAATTTTGACACACTGACAGGTAGAGACCTCTAACTATTCTGAAATTAGTGGAAGCACCACCAAAGTCGAAATTACTCTTGAACTTCAAAACAGCTAAAGAGGGTAATAGTGATGCCAAACATAAACGGAGTACGAAAAAAAGAGTTAAGACTACATTATTTATATATGTCCTCTTATTATTCACTTTATAGGGAGCCCAATTTCTTCATGATCTCCAGACTTTTGGGCGGCAAACCTCACAAGCTTTTCCCAGCAACACAGATGAACTCATTCTTAATTTTCCACTTGACCTTAAATCCTAGTATCCCTATATACTCTCTTTTGAACCATAAGTCCAATATTGGACATATGCTCAGGCCTCCTTATCATTGCTGGTGTATATTACAGTACAAGCAGATAACCTTAAGAATCACGTCTGCTATCATACCTGGTGTGAGAATGGCGGGTAGGTGACCAAATGGTTATAAATTAGGAAGTCAGCAATATAAAAAAACCAAAATCGAGACCCTTGTACTGCCCGAACTCTTTTTACCTTCAGAAGACCTTGAAACGGGTGAGGTCATTGGGTCAAACATTCTCGATGTTTAAAGTTTTGTTTCAACTTTCAAGAAATGTAAAGTGTCCTGCGCTTTCGTATGAATACTTCACAAACATATTAAGTCATAATGGATCAACTAACAACGTTGGTGAAGCTACGAAATTTCCGTCAGAACAATATTTTCAGATATTTCAACCTGCTCATACAAAGTATATTGAAGAGAGCTTCACTTGCGATTCAACAGGACTCTCATGAGTGAACCTGAGCGCTCATTTGGTGTATTATGAGCCAAAGCACCCCAAAAAGGACACTTTAGCAGTAAATAATACTCCGAAATCAACAACTCCGTAAGTCCTTAACTTTTGATGCCGATCGCACTAGTTTTACTGGACATTATATATTATTTTTTTAATGTTAACTTTTCACATATGATGATACTTTTTCAATATTTTCTGATATCTTTCTTCTCGTTCATCGACACACCTCACACTTACCATGGCGGAACAAGCTCCTAAGTTATTTACAAGTAAAACCCACTTCATTCATTTCAGCTTATTTCATTTTGACCCGATAATATTGAAGCCTGGTTCTGCCACACAGAAGCTGATATCCACAAGCATGGAGCATCAAACCCACGTACTTAGCTGTTTGCGGCCGTTAAGTCACTACTGTGTGGCTTCAACAGATACGTCACCCCTAGTATGTTTACTATTGATGTTGCGGAACCTTACAAGACTATTCTCAAACGTAGAGATCTAACCGACGGATAAGGTTTAGACCAGCTCTTTTATAACACCCAGCTACAACATGATTAAGCAGCAGAAATGTTGCTGCAAATGCGAGAGGTCATTGGTCGACGAACCTTTGATGAGGGTATGTCCATACAGCTCTTCTCAAATTTGCAGAATTCCCTGAGCTCCTAACCAACTGACACGAAAGTTCTTTCCGGCAGCTTCTTAGACAGCACTGGTTGGCCATTTCACTCTATTACGGGGCTCCTCAGCAGTGCGCATCCACGATCCCGCACTCGCGAGATTCGAACACAGGACCCACCGCTCTCGAGCCAGAGCACTTAACCGATAGACCACTGAGCCGGCATTCAACGGTGTTAACTTCTAACTTCAACCAATCCACGAAGTTGAGGAACCGTTCACCAATTGTCTTCAGTGAGTTGACATCTCTACAACAGACTTGGTATAACTCCACTTGTCACTGCTTCCCACTAGAACTCAAGGAAACATCCCTTACAGTCAGTCATTAGTGAGCATATGATTTTGGATCAGAGGGGATTTCGTGGAGAATCGTTTAAGGGCTTTGGCTTGAGACTGGTAGGTCCTGTGTCCGAATCTCGCGAGAGCGGGATCAGTGATGCGCACTGTTGAGGAGTCCCATAATAGGTTGAAACGATCGTCCAGTGCTTCCAGGTTTTCCTTGGTGGTCTAGCTTCAGTTGACTCATGATGTCAACTATGAAAAAAATACTAACTTCTCCACAAAACCCCCTCTGATCTATAATTTCATTCAGACAGAAGTCATCATTCAAGAAGGATTTACGCATACATTAGAAAATCAATCATCGGGTATTGAGTGAATGATGAAAAATCATCGACAACAGAGACAAATAACTGGTGTTTTAGTCATTATTGCAATACCTGCATTCTTAGCCACTGCTGTGCATCACATCTCATTATTCGGGTACTCCAGATAGGCATTTCTAACAGGTTTTCACCGCCACACTATGTAACTTGACCAATGCAGCTGGTGGTTCGGTCAAATCAATAATACACGCAACTTGGAGAACCTACTGTGAACGGCTACCTCTATTGTCCCACCTAAGTCAATACTATTTATACAAACGTTAGAAATCTAGACGCCGAGTTACATACGCTAGTTATAAAATGTATTCTCTATAGTCGCTATTCAGTCCTTAATTCCAAATCTAATTTGTTGAACCCCGTATGTACCATCCTATCCGGGTAACCTCTCTGCTGCAGTCTGATCATACATTATATTTTGCACAAACTAGCAGCCTACTAGAATGATTTGTTGCAACAATTTGCTATCGTCAGTTTTCAGCTTCAGGTGTTTTCATTTTTCTACCATAGTAGGCTAGTGATTATAGTTTCGCGCTGAAAGATGCTTGTTTAGACAGCCTATCACAAAAGTCTGTATTTCCTGATGATAGGGATGGTGATTTTCCTACTTATAGGCTTTTCAACGTCATTGTCGATAATTTTCACTACAGTCCTGAATGATCGTCTTTTTAAATTTCAAATAATCTTGGCAGTTTAAAGATCACCATAGATAATTCAAAAATGAACAATTGTTTTCAATAACTTTATCATCAGGCTCTACAGTGATAAGTCCATAATTATAATATTTTACAAAGTCCAAAATGAGGCATGTGTTAATTAATTTGACAATGTTATATGTTAAAAATGGTGAACGTATGCATCTGGTACGATATATATACCTAAAAATTGTGTTGTTTGTTAATTAGAAAGGTCATTTAATAAAGGTCAAAGTGATTGGTACTCAAGTGTCTAGTAATAATCGATATAATAGTAATTTAGGAAAAATGAAAATGCAAAAAGTTGTGTGAATAAAGTGCATAGTAGGAGAATTTCATTATGTTAATTGAGATAATAATGATAAATAGTAATGGTAATAATAATATTATTGTGTGAATATAATACGTAATAAAAAGGGTGTTATCAAGGTTATTACGATAAAGAAATTGGAATGATGGATGTGAAGATTAAGATAGAGGTGATCAACAAAAAAAGGAAGAAAAAAAACGGGGGGAGGTTTATAATATGTAGTTTAGGAATCCGGTGATCCAGTTGTAGGCCAAGGTAAGCATAGTGGCTGGATTTACCTTTTCTGGATGCATAAGTTTGGTTTTCTGGAGTTGATTCAGATGGCTTCGGCTATGTAAAGTAATCGTCATCGAGCTCTTTGAGATAGATTTTTCGGAACTTGATATAAAACAGAGAAGGCATTCTCTGTTTTGATATGATGTTCACTATTTACCAAGTGAGAAAGGATAGTGCTGTTAATGGATTTAGTGACTTCTTTTCCTAACCGTACTGGTACATGTTCACGAATACGCAAGGATAAAGCCTTCTGAGTACGGCCTATGTAACTAGCTCCACAGGAGCAGTTGAATTGGTATACACACGTGGAAGAGCCCATCTTCGGTAACTTATCCTTGATTAATTGTGTAAGTACTGGTTTAGTTGAGAAAGTAATGTGTAGCTTGAGGGCGTAAAACGTCCTTTCAACCGATCTTTTCAGTTGGCGTGTTAGGATATCCCCCGCTATGTCAGCTTTGAAGTTCAGTTTCAGATACAAGGTTTTTTAACTCGCTGTGTCACAATTTCTTCTTATTTTAACAGTGTTTTCTACTAGGTATTTTTCAATGAACTTATATGGGTAGTCATTCCTTCGCAATGTATTTTTTAGCATATCTATTTCACTCTCAACATCGTCCTCAGAACATAATAGCTTGATTCTGTGGCTGAGACATTTAACTAAATTCATTTTATACTTATGAGGAGTGAAGCTTTGGAAATGGGTATACTGACCCGTCCATGTATTCTTTCTAAATATATTTCGCTTTATGGAACCATCTCTCCTTCTAGAAAGTAGGACGTCGAGGAAAGCTATACTATTGTTTTTCTCTTCCTCGCTGGTGAAATTAATAGCTGGGTGGACGTTATTGAAAAAATCCAACATCTGTTTGCCGACTATTTCGTCACATACGATTAGTGTGTCATCTATGTATCGACAGTAGTAGTCTAGCTTACTTAGGGTGTCTTTTAACGGTCCATTTTTCAGTTTGGCCAGAAAAATATCAGCAAGGATCGGGTTTAGTGGTGATCCCATTTCTACTCCATCTACTTGTCTGTAAAATACATTGTTAAACTTAAAGTAGATATTCACAGTAAATTTCAACAGTTCTTTCATTTTATTTATTGGAATCGGTATCCCTGTTTTCTTTTCTAGCACTTGTACACATATGTAATCGATAGTTTCAATCAGGGATGTTAGTGAACAAGGATGCTATGTCTAGTGATAGCACGGTTTAACATTTATATTCCTATTTTTTATTGAATCCACAAATTCAAACACTTCGTTAACACTGTGGTTAACCAGTTCTTGGTGTAATATTATTGGATTGTAGGAACGTATCACTCCGCTTTGTCAATCTGTGTCTTGACTTTTGCATCAGATCCTATATGTTTCTCAACAATGGATAGGTGTAGAGAAAAAGTCACAAATTCCAGAGCTCTGCCATCAAATGCGACTTGTTCGCTGCTCACTGAGCTATTTTTCGGGCATTCGCGTTTTTCCTTGCGAATCTTGAGGCCTTCTACAACAAAAGTTACTACCACACCTGGTGTCTTCATGATAGCAGAACCATGACATTTAACCAGTCCAAATTGTTCATTAGTGACCAAGTTGTCATTGTATTTTGCGGTTTTTCTTAAATGTGGAGGTCACTTCAACAACACACTCAAGAACTTCGTGTGGTGCTGTGAGTAGTATGCCCCATCTGAAATTCCTGCGCGCAAAGGACTATCCGCAGTAATCCAATGTTTGTCCCACTACTCCTGCTACCCGTTGCTTTTTGGTAAGCTAAAGCTATTCTTTCTTCCATTTCCTTTCATGTGTTCCAGTCGAAATTGTAAGACTTGGAACTTATAACTGAGAAATATCTCGAAGTATTTGTGTCTGTTAGCAACTCCAAGCAATGCTACATTGAGTTGTTTTTTTCAGTAGTTCAATACTTTTCAGCTTTCGTTCTACCTTGGCTATCAGCAGATGATAACTTCATGCTCCGCTCTTGGTTCTCATCTCTTCGATGAAACTTCCAAGTTCTCCATTCATAAGGCTTTCTGTATTGCAGTTTAGTTGAATCAGTTTATCCATTCTTTGAGAGAAAAATGCCATTACGTGTAACCATGTTGAAAAGACTTGGATTAGCTAGTCCCTGAATACCCGGGTTTTTCTTCCACGACTTCAACGTTTGGGTTCACTATAAGGATGATCAGGCTTTTGTCCAGTAATTTCTAGACGATGGGTTGTAGCGCACCGTGAAAATTATCATAATAATGTCATCTACTGTTGTTCGTGAGTGTGTTGTAATGGACAATATACATTGTATCCATTTTTCTTTTTAATGAAGGGTACTTTAATGACTCAGGAGAGAACTTTCAACTTTGAAGAACCCTTTTTGGTTCTTTGAATGAGGTCAATGTGACTGTTGAATGGTTCTCCTAACCTCTCACTTCATTCAGGGATCCCACACACGTGTATCAATTATTGCCGTAGTTTTCAGAAAAACTACCAACTTCTTGGCAGTCGAAGGATTTCAGGTTTCTCAATGGTGTGTCAAAGTTCATTTCCATAGAGACTTAGAGCAACGATCAAATGACTGAAATGATTTTTTAGTTAGCATTTTTATCTGCGTATTCCTTTTACAAAGTGGGGTTACTAACTGTATGCCAAGCCGTAGTAAGCCTCTCACACACAAGCATATCGTGACCTGATGTTAATTTTATTGCTGACTACATCGAAATGAAGGTTGACTGTGACGTTGAATGCTTTCAAAAATACTTATTTTCCCGTGTTACCTGACACTAAACGGTTCGTCACAGTTGTTACAGTTCGAAAATTAGCCGGAATACTAACCGTCTACCATTCAGCCCAATCAGTTTCTAGGCGTAATGATAAAAAATGTTCCGAAGAAGAATATTTTTGTTTTGGAAGAACATTTAATTGAGATCTTCATAAGTCCGAACGACACTGGATTCCTGTATCGGTAAGGTTTCAGCGACAGTACAGACACATGGTGTGTCCACCGCACCGTGATCAGTGACAGTGGATACTTTGTTTGTGAAACACTTTTTGGTGAAAAGTATCATCAAACAGCAAATTAATGGCATTTACACTTGTACGCTATATTTTGATCACAAGGATAGTTTGACTGACCAAATCTCAGTCTTGTAGTAAGTCAGACTAATAACATACATTTCACTAAAAATCGAGGATTCTTTCCGAAAGAAGAAGGAAAAACAATATAGTTTGAACAAATCTCCTTAATATTTTATAGCCGACCTGTAGAGTAAGGGGCAGTTTTCTGAAATTCTTCATACATTATTCTGATCTTATAAACTGAAGTTGACATGAGTCGGATTCCACGGAAATGTGATCGTTTGAACTCAGTAATTAAGTATTATAAACATGACATAGAGAAAAGTGGGTACTTTGTCAGGGATCGGAGCTACTAATTGAGGCATTTGAAGCTTACTGTTATCTGCTCAACTAAGTTCGTAATGATGACCACTCAACTACTTTGTCGTAAATAATTTTAAGACATCTAAACTTTTTTGTGTGGGTTTCGTGTTTTTATTTTATCATAATGACGGATGATCTCTACCCTAACAGATTTAAGACAACACTACACTTAAACGTGAAAAACAAAAAAGTCAACCCTTTGTTTAAACGCACCATTTACTCACCTCATTTTTGAACAAACTTTTAAACAACGTATTAATCGATGCGCTGTTTATAATCAAAATAATTTTATTCATGGACGTGAACTCTGAAAAGGTAATCAATGGTTTGATCACTCAACGTTATTCAATCCCTACATGTTCCGGTTATTTTAATTCTTTTAATTTCACTACTGTGATACACTTTTCTTTATTTTGTCGAGAATTCTTGCTTTTATCTACACAGCAGTAATGAAATACGTGGTAACTATCACAGTTCGAATTAATTTGGGTTGAGACGTATTATGAAATATTACTGGTAAATCCGTCTATCTAAAAACTAAGCAAAATAACTTTTACTCATTTTCAATAACCATACTTTCGGACAATGTTTGTTAAGGAAAAATACGTTATCTATTAGCGTTTTCTGGTCAGGCAATACTTAGAGATAATTTCCATATTTTTTAATGTATTTAAAGCCTAATGTCGCTATTTTACAAATTATATTCAGGTGACTTTGAAAGTAAAATATTATTTGCTTTCGCTTGTTTTTAGACACAGACCCTTTTGTTTTCAACACTTCATAATACAAGAGCTGTAGAAAGCTTAGCCTTTTTAAAGTTTCGTTTGAGCCTTTTTCATTTACTGTAATTGATACAGTTAATTTTTCAAAAGACGATTGTACGGCCGTGTATGATACAAACCTCACATTTAAGTAGGTGTTTGCGTGAATGGTTCGTTTAAGCCAAGGTGATTTTGTGGGTTTTTTACGGCATTATTACTAATAACCATATCGAGTGCACCTACATACATTTCAAAAGTCGTATTTTTGAAGTATTTTAGACGGATAGCTGTGATGTTTAACAGTGTTTGAATTATAGTATAAACTAGTAATCCAAGGAATAACACAATTTAATCCAGGAGTATTAGATGAGCACGAACGAATGTACTGTATTTGGAACTCCGAATCAAAACAGTCATTAATACAAAGGAGTCATTGGTTCATTCAAACATCACAATAACACATATATTAAACTGGAAATCGTAGTAGAGAAGTGTTTTGTGGCAATGGTCTCTGATTTCGAAGACTAAGGTGCCTCTTAGTATTTCTATAAAGCAATGTACCGATCTTTCGTCGATGTCTATAAACACCGTTTCTGCAACAGTTTAGGCAACGTTTAATAAGATTATACTTTATCCATGGTTTCTTTAGAAAGTTCATTTTGCTTTTATTTGAAACTGTATTAAATGAGTGTCCATTGGTTTCCGAGGTTAAATGGGATTGTAGCATATCTACTTTTGTTCTCAAAAAGTTCATAATCGGAAAAATAACGGTACAGTTACATACTTAGCGTCCATTATGTAAGTTATGGTTTTGTTAACATTCATTAACCAGAACCCATGAATGTTCCAAGGTCACTTTCGCGATTTCGCGTAATTGACACTGATCATTAACACTCTATTTATGAGTGTAAAGAATATTTTCCTACTTTTACTGGTGCGTCTTTCGTAGCAGGATACGTTCTACCTCCGTAGCACAGTATTAGTATGTTTACTCCCTCTTTATTTGATAGGGGAAGGATTAGTAGCTGTTTAACAAACGTGTTATTGTTGCGTAGTGAAACAATTGTGTATGAGAGCATTGGTCGAAAAATTTCACTAGATGCTGTTTGACCAAGTATCAACGGAGTCTACCAAAAAAAAAGAAAAGACTAATCAGTAACGTTTGAAATAACAAACAAAATTTGGAGAATATTTAAATGCCCTTCATTTAAAATATTCCATTAATTTCTTGTTAGCACATGCCTTTATTCCATAAGTTTAGTTTTACTATAATAATCACATATTGTAGTCTTTCGTGCGATATTCTAGTGCTTATGCATCGTAATAAGTTGCGCTTTCCACTGTTGCTTTCTAGTTCTTCCTCATGACTTACGAGCACACAGACTGACGTGGCTGAAGTTTGCCATCGTGTATATATGCAGTTGTATAACCTGGTTATAAATTTGTTGAACTAGATTATTCTGTCAAACAGCACGTTTTTATACGAATAATCAACTAGTGAAATGCATTGGACTTGAGTAGAACTTAGTTTGTAAAGTCATTCAGTGGAATATTCAGTCAGTATTTGAGTACTCGTTGGTAAGATCAAGGTATATTCTTTCAAGAAAGAGTCTCTAGAAATGTTTGTTTGAGTTCAGTTATGAAGGGAAAGTGAATTAATAAAAAGGAAAAATGTAATTTTTTTGAATCTTCTCAACTATATGAATCCTAATATACCAGCCATTTTCATTTATTTTTCTGTTAATATTTTATAGAAACAATTTTGTTTCCATTTTAATCTGTAACAAGGTAGTGTTGTTTGCATTTCTACTAAAATTCTTCTTTTCTCAACACTACTTAGCATATTTGTTTCGTCGTACGTTATGTATCATTTCTGGCTCATGACTCTTTTTCCTTCGGTCCGTGTGAAATACGTTTTTGCTTCATACAAAGTGAACTTCAGTATCAATTAAAAAATTGTTCTTTCTCGCTTAAAAATGATTTATTGAATTATTCCGAGTTTCTCTATCCTTTATTTTGAATAAGAAATTTTTTTTGATTTCTTACGCTCCTAATACTTAACACTTGTCACGTTAGTAAATATAAATGGAACGATACGATCGATGCGTAAACTGATGATTCACTGTACACAGTATACAAAATATAAGTTAAGTATATGAGTTAGGCATACACCCTATTATTTATTACCAGTATTTCGGCGAAAGAAGACATATCAACTTGTCCTTACGTTAATGTAACTCAAATTCCACAAAGAAAAAACCAGATTAAGTATGCGAGTAGTTTAGGAACTTAGTGCAAATTATCACAAGGATTCGGAATAAAGTAAATGTTATATTTCTGTCTATGAGTAAGGCATATGCGCCTCCTTTCTTTAAATGTTATATACTGATTAACTTTAGATAAGTTCAGATTATATTAGTGCTATAACTTTTTCACAATCTCAAAAGTCTTCATGAAATTCCCTATCAGCTTGAAAGTGAATAGTTTACAACCAATGCAACTTCACCGAAGTTTGTTGTATACTTGTATAACGAAAACAGCAATAAATCAAATGTAGCTAACAATCACTTAGTTAAACTAAACACTTGATTTTATTGTAAACCTTATAGTTCTTAAGAAATCTATTGTGTGCTTGATGTTTACTGAAAGAATAAATATACACACTAAACTGTGTTTGTGTCTATGAAGACTTATAGCATTATTATATTTCGCTCCCATGCTTCTCTGATTTTCTTTCATAGTATTAATGTGAAAGTATTTCTAATTGATATTTACCCTCCGTTTGTAATATACGAAGCTTTTGTATACAAGAAGACGTTTCAGTATAGGAATTTAATAATTATGAGAGGAAAATAAAATAAACAAATGTGATAAATTGGCTGACTTATAACCGGTATTGTGTCACTTTTTAGCTAGTGAGGTCTTAACGTGAAGTGGTTATAGATCAGGTTTTATGGGTCGACTGCAGATTAATTTTGTGTACAGATTTTTTGAATGACTGCTACAGATTATTCAGAGATCTTTATTGCGTCTGGTGCTATAATGTATAGTTTGTGACACAATTCACCTGTGTATACTGTCCGTTGTGAAATAGCTTAATCAATGCTACTTATCCCTTGATGCTTTAGTTGTGAAATATTTGAATATTTATGAAGTTAAAATGAAAAAGCTTGGACCAGATTGCCAGGCGAAACGTTGGATTTACTTCAGATTCATTCGCTGAGATTTTACAAATATATCATTCCTGTTAAAATGAAATCACTGAAAAAAATTGGAGCATAATTCCAACTCTAGCCACATCCTTTTGCTTCCTTGGCATTGAACATAATAATGTAAAATTTAAATTACAAACTTTTGGGCACTTTTCAAACCAATCGAACTTTTACTAAGGCTTACTACTACATCTAACGAGCGTACAGTAAAACAGATAGTATCAATGAGTTATATGCTGCTCAGTAAAGGACCTGAATTTCCTGGAAAATGATATGTTGTCAGATTATAGAAGGTTAGGGTTATAGAATCCAAAGCTCAAATGAGATAGCAGTATTTCAGGTTTGTTAAATATTCTGTAGTTTATGTGAGCTCATAGTACAAAGATATATTTATATGAGTTTATTTAGCACCAAATAGTATTTTTCTTAGCCTAGAACTGAAATCTTCACCATGAAAATGAGCAGTCTACCAAAAAGGTTTATCATTTTTTTAAGAAATGTCTATATATACTTAGTATTATGACAATGATTTGAGATATACATACACTTTTTCATTACGTGCTAATGATATGAATCTAATATACTATATGAGTATTATTTACCTAGTTCATAAATCACAAACTTTTATTTGATTACCTATATTATAAAAATTAAACTTGAATGTAATTACTTAATGATATTCTGGTCAATTGAATAAGTTTCTTTTTGTTTTTTGTTTTATTAAATGAATTTTATCAAATACATTTTTAACAGCTTCAACATAAATTTCATCCCAAATTCATATAAATTAAAAAATAAAAATCATTAGGAAATCATTTCATTATTGCAAGGAGTGTTAGTTGTCTCCATCTTTGATTAGATTCTCAATGGTCTTTTCTTCCACCTTAGACAAAAAAATTGTTGAATATGTAGGTATCATTAACAAGTTTTGATTTGATAATTTTGAATACGTTGAACATCAGGTAGATTGTTATAAATAAACTAATATATCTGTAATATCTCAATGGGTAGAAAAATTAGATTTTCTGACGTTTCGTGACTCAGTGTAAGTCACTTCTTCAGAGAATAAATAACCAAATTTTTCTAGTCATTGAGATATTACAAATATATTAATATAATTATTGAATTTGTTATATATTTGTGAGTAAAAATAACTGTTGATATGGTAAATGATTTAAAGCTTTTCTTTTCCTTAATAATATACATTTAGTAAATGTAAAATTATTTATGAGATGGTGGAGAAGATTTGTAGCTCAGGTGGATGATTTTGATGTAAGTTTGTTCTCTAAGCTGGATGGTTTGGTCGTGGAGCTTTCAACACGAAGTTTGTGCTGATGATGTCGTTCAGAAGGACAATGAAAGCTCCTCGACCAAACCATCCAGCTCAGAGAACAAACCTACATCAAAATTATTTATAATAATATAATATAGAAGATTGAATGCATTGTCTTAATAGTTGAATCCGTATACAAATAATAAAAGTTAATCAAACATAAAATAAAATTCCTGAAATATATTAATCTATTCAATAAATAATGAATTCAAATTTTGTACCACAGTGATTTCATGGTAAAACATGCTATGAAAATCATTCATTTTACAAAGATATGCTTTGTATGATAATATTGTGTTCCGATTCATAAATATTGTCCATAACTATCGAAGTGAATACTATTTATTATACATACAGGTAATAAAATTCATTGGTAAGTAAACTTTGAACTTGCCGCATTTATCTCAGATACTGTAAGCTTTCAAAATTGATTTGATAAGTTTAATTAAAAGTTCAATATCTTAATTTAAATTTAAGGAATGATTAAAAAATGCTTTAATCCTTATCATCAAAATTTATTGACATTATGTTTTTTATCTTTAATCTTGAACGAAAAATCATTTCCTTTTAATTTTAATTATTTATTTTCAAAATGATGTATAATATTATGTTACTTGGGCTGATGTTTTTATGATTGAAAAAAAATGTAGACTCTTAAAATACTTACGTTTGAACATATTGAAGTTTTAGTTTTTACTTTAACTAAGGATCAATGTAGTGAAAATGTTTCCATGAACAACAAAAAGATGAAATCACTCATCCTTATAATTTATATATTGTTAATAAGCTTTGATCTGATGATATTATTTATTTTTATAGATTTATCTGACGCGTATGTTTACTTAATCAGTGTCCTACAATTCAAAGTTGGAATAGTGAATATACATAAATATGGATGGTCAGTGCATAGGCAAAGGATTACGTATGATACAAGTTCATGTTCTTCACTTGGATGACACTATCCATACTTTTCAAATTTCGGTAAGTAGATATACGATATGATGTTTTAGTTTTCATGTGTGAAAAAAGTTTTTTTTAATGACAGTTATAATTAAACAAATAAAGGGTTTTTTAGCTTATGAATACATTAGGAAAAATTGTTAATAACTTCATTTCTAATCTTGTATTACATACCATTTAAACTTGTTTATCATAATTACCTTCAATTACACTGGGTTTGGATGAAAACTGACTTATTTTTGTCAGCTAATTAATGAGATTTTTATTTCTAGGTTGGATTAAGTGATATATTACGTAGAAGGCTTGACAGTTAAATGTATTTCGAAACTGTTTGATGACTGATTTGATCTTTTACGATAGACCACTAAGCCGAGACTGATAGTTCCTGGGTTCGAATCTCATGAAGCGAGGTAGTGGATGCGCACTGCTGAGGAGTCCCACAATAGGACGAAACGGCCGTCAAGTGCTTCCAAGTGTTCCTTGGTGGTCTACCTTCAATTGACTAACGCTTTCAACTATAAGTTTTTATTGTTTAATTTCATAAGTATAATTGATAGTTATTTTTCAAAATATTATTTATGTCTGAATGATGATTGCTAGAATTTTATAATTTTTTTATTGCTACTTAGTTTGTTATCAGTGCGTTTCAATAAATAATGTAATCGATTTTATCAGGTAAAACTAGTAATCATGTTAAAGATCTTCTATGAGTGGTAACAGGCGTAATAAAGTAAATAAGTATAGATGGTCTTTTATCACAGTAAAGGAAACGAGATAGCACACGAAACGTAATAGAGGATACTACTAGTCAAAAATGTTTTAGGTATCTCACAAAAATAACAGCAAATACGTGACTTAGTTTTTGCTTTATCAAAAGAAACAACATGCTTGTTGAAAACTATTTGTTAAGCATTGACTGAATAGCATGAACATATATTTCTGCGAAACAGGTGTCTCTAAGGATGTTAAAATTTTCATTCTTTCACTACTTTTACTGTACCGCTTAGTATTCAATGCAGTTAATGTGAACTTATTCATCTGTTACTTGTACATAAATAAATATCTAAATAAAACTGTCGGTGTATAAACTGTATCTCTAGTGACCCCGTATTTAAAGCTTCATAAATGTATTTAAACAAAACAAATTCCATAAACATTTAGATATTTGGCGGAAAGAATTTATGATTTAGTTCACTTAAATGCCTACAACATTAAGCGAGTTGTTTATTATCGAAATTATTCTATACAAATGTGATTGCGAATTTTTCAAAAAATGACATTATCTAACCGAGAAATTTTATACTTTGATGTCTTTTAAGTGTTAATAAAATATTTCCTTCCATGAACGTGCAATATATTTCTTTTAAAAGTAGTTCACTAATTTAGCTTAAAAACTCCAATAAATATACTAGTAAATACTTCTGCCTAATAAAATACTTTTATCTATTTTGTTATTTATTATTCTAGAAATTACTTGTATTCACTTTAAATTTCGAACAATAATCTTCGGATTAAGGGGTGTTTTGTTACATACTTGAGTTAAACATTTAAATTTCCTGGAAAAAAATATTTTTCAGAGTAAACCGTAACTCTGCAAGCACTGTAACGTCAATCATTCATCTTTTATAGACAACCATATCTTTCTAATTTGAAACTCATCTTTAAACAATATAGTCAAGAGGAATAAGGCAACCTACTGACGTTCTCAGTTACAATAAAAAATAATCTTGAATTGTTTTATTTTTTAAATACATACGAATTTATAAAATAGACAGTGAATGTTGCGTGACTGTGCAAACAAAATTATCATGTTTTATGTAGCTAGTTTGTCCCAAACTGCAAAGAATATAAAGATGGGGATAAATTTTTATCGAAACTAACAAGAATAATTTTTATTATCTGAATAAATAAATAATTAGCCACTACAAATTTCAAGTTGTTTTGAGATATTTAACTCGTTCACAAGTATATTAAATAACTGAAATAAGTTTTGACATCCTAGAAAGTGGTCATTGAAGTTCTATGATGACAAAATTTGTTCACACTGTTCTCGATAAACGATGACTTGAAAAAAATAATAGCTGAGCTCATTGATTATCAGGAAAAGTTAACCTAAAACACTACGAAATAGCTTTTACAGAATTTAATGTAAATTTTATGGGTTAAATTTGTTTAAAACAAATTCTTCACTCTATTAGTTAATAAGATATTTAATAAACTTCAAACTTTATTAGTTCTGTATGGAACAGCATGGTTATTTCAAAATTGTGAGATTTCGTGATTGTTGTTCAAGATTGTATGTTTCCATACTTTTCAAGTGTAGAAAACTTCAATTTGCAAAGTACTAAATATATAACCATAAAAGGTTTTGCTTTACGTTTTAGGTAACGTGAATTAACATTCGTTTACATAATATGTAATTAGCTTTGTAAATTTATAAAGTATTACTTACAGTTAGAAAACCGATAGACACAATTAGGTTAGACTGTATGCATCATATCAATTAGAGTGTCCGTTGACTGTTAATAAGGATGATTTATTCCGGTGATTCCATGATTTATTAGTCACGTACCTTTTATTAACTAGCCAGATTAAACAAAAAGAGAAATTTGGAACAGAGTCCTGGTTCTCATCAAATAATTAATTTTTGGCAAATTAGTGAACAACTCACAAAGTAATTTAAGCCTGTAAAGTTCCGAGTATTTAGTTTTGGTATTTATCTCTAGAACGAAGAAGAATTTTCATGGAGATTAGGGATTCTCCTAAATGATATACTCTCGGACGGAAGTTTCCTGAATATCCTTTTTGGAAAATGATGACATCCGGCAAGAATCTACTTGTATAGTTATAACAGTTTGAAGGATATGTTCATATGTGCAAGCGCGAAAACTTATTATATTCAAATATATACGCCAGTATATCACGTATTTATTAAACATAACGGTTGCGATAATTTAAAATTTACTGTGGACTCAATTTATGTGTTCATAACTACTTATATCAGAATGCACATAGACTCTTACTGAACAGCAAAGTACGTCTTTTCTAAGGTAGGCTCTATTTTAGCAAGCGAATTTATAATTTCTTAATTTATATGAAAAAAATGACTATCAAAGTAATCCTCCTCATCATTTTCTTCCTTAGTGTGTCAGGTACTTTTATGTCCTTATCGGTTGATTAAAAGAGTAACATTCGTAGAAAACTATAGCTTTTACTTAATTTATCTCTTGGCTAAAAAAGAAATATTTCTTCAAAATGAATAGTTAATCTAATTATAGGTCAAATTCGCCTGAAAATAATCGTACTCTTCCTACTTTTATGTCACTTTTCTCCCTTTCATATAAATACACTCCTTCTGGGAATTCGAATGAACTTCGAAAAAAGTTATTCAGTGCACATTACGACATCTTAAATTGAGAGGAAACGTTATCAAAGTTGAAACGTTACTTTCATCATGTTACCTGGAAAGATTAATGAATTGTGAAAAAGCTATCTGGCTATCATCGTAATTTTTTTAGTTAATGGTAAAACAATATTTCAGATAACTGTAACTAACTGTCACTGTCTTTGATTGTATTCCTTTTTGTTCTATATTATCATCGTTATGAAAAAACTGATCACGCATACATACATAAACTTATAAGGAGAGACTTTCGAAAGCTGACATACCAAAAAGCATTTCATTTGTTACTGTCATATAAATATGTACAGATACACACATACGAATTTATCCTAAAAAGACGAAAAAAAATCATTTTTAAGGTTTATCGGGTAAAGAATGTCATGTGATAATAAAAAAGACTGTTTTCGATATTTAATCTCCATCCTTCGGATATCAGTCATCTTTTACTGACTGATGCTTACGTGTTAGTTTTTGTATTACAAAATTTTTTAATCTAAAGGCAAATATAACTTTTCTGATTGGAAAACTAACTATATCTGACAACAATCATAATTAAATATTTATTTTCAGCAAGGTTATATTCATATCTACCAGTTTAAATTGAAGGTAGACTGTAATAACTAACTAAATATAGAAATGTGCTCAAATATATTGTTTCTGACTGTTTTAAAGGTATCATATTCATAAAGAAATCACCAACCCTGAATGCCGATAATTTACAGGGTTTTACGTAAACTGTTCTGGGACGGAATCGGTGTTTAATGCTTCTTTGTCAGGAAGCTTTAAATTTCGGTTTACTTTCATTTTATTTGATTCGAAAAGTATGAAATGGGTTGAGATTCCTAAAATATAAGAAACATATTACCTTTGAGGTATTCTGGCTGAAAGTGATATCTCAGTGAATAATATTTTATATTTTGATCGATGGAAAACATCTTTTATATTTACAATTGATTGATCACTGGGTGGTGATCAATGTCATGTGTGTCAGGTCCTTCACATTGAAGATCGAATTTCATCGATCAAGTTGCAATGTGGCCACCAACCTAGATTACTCGACATTGCGTGCACTATGTTGAGATAAGATGGTGGTTGAACGTATTCAACAGGAAAACTGTTGACTACCTCCAACTACCATCATATCTCAATATCTGTCATATTTCTGGCTAAATAGAAGTTTTCGTTTATTAGGTGATAGTCATAGATTGAGTTTTGAAAAACAGACTGGAAATTAGGATAAAACCCCATTAAATTTCAATCACAAGATCAGTGATCTGTTACAAAGAAGCGGATGCTTTCCATTTAATTGAAGATACATTTTTAACGATATATACGCGTAAATGATATGACTGATTATTCCAAATTAATCTGCTTTTATTAGCCAAAATGACCTGATATTTAGATGATTACAAAGAATTATAGATATCTCGCAGTTAAATTCAGCAATCAATATACCTGAAATACCTCAAAGAGGATTTTTTCTGTGGATGTACTGTAAGACGTCCAGCTATTTTGTTGATGGATGTTATCTCATTGCCTCTCTAATTTTCACTATTTATTGTGTTCAATGGAAAGTCCATTCTTATTCCAACAATTTTTGTTTATAGATTTCCGTACACATGAGTTAGTTACCACGACATGAAGGAAAATAATTAATTTTGATAATTGTGTTCTAATTTCACAGATCGGTGAATGACCTACATACTCAGACAATACAATCTTTTGTATCCAAAGTAACATTTATTCATGTATATATTTCTATCAAACTCAATATCAGTAAGCCATCTGTTAAACTAATTAGCTCATTTAGCTACAAATGTTATTTCAGCTATGAGATTAAGTCACATTACTCAAAGTTTAACTGATTATTGTAATATATTTGTTTCATAAGCATAAAAGCACTATCATTTTACTTCAAAATTAAACCGAGATAAAGGTAAAGTTGAATATTTATGTCTTTATAGTACTTATTTATGAGAATATCGTATTTCGAAATTTGAAAAATTCCCATATTGTGATTTAGAACAACATATATAAGCGAATAATATTGTTTTCAATTAGATCCTCATCAGGCTTTACTCTAATATACAGTAATATTTATATGCATATACGAAATTATTAAACCCATCAAGGCAGTTTATGAGTCAATGATAACAGTGGAATAGATTACATAATCAAAATTAATAATAAGTGAAAAGTACAAATTGATAGTGTAATGACAGGTGTACTAATTGTGATAAGAATAATAAAAGGCTTGAATCAATGTTACATAATAGGAAAATAGCTCAATGATTAAAAAAATATAGACACTGAAATAACATTCATAGAAATTATAAGATTACGTAATAAGAAGTGTTTAGATAATTGGACGGTGAGGCGAATGTTAGAAAAATTATCAGTAAATAATTGACGAGATCGAACCCCATAAGGAAAAATAGTAGGAATATGATAAATAACTTTAAAAGACTAGTTTCTGTCAACTTCATGACCACTATCAATCAAGTGTGAAAGAATCGAGCTCCGTATCAACTTGACCATACCTTTTCCTAACCACGAAGGGAGGTGTTCACTAACTCTTTGGTTCAGTTGTCTGGTAGTGCGCCCAATATAGCTTTCTCCACAGGAGCAGCTGAATTTATAGATACACATAGAAGTGGCATAACCAGGCAACTTATCCTTTAGTTGAGGAATCATCAAAGATCGTGTCGAGTAAGAAAGAAAGAGGTCGGCTGCATTAAACGTTCCTTTAACTGCTTTATTCAGTCTATCCCGTAGTACATCATCAGCTAAATCGCCGTTGAATCGTAGTTTCAGGAAGAGTGGTTTCTTCGCGGCTGTTGATATCTTTGTTTTCTTATTTGTTAAATGCAAATGTTTCTTCAGGAATCCTTGTGGATAACCCCTTTCAATCAACATATTATGGATAACCTCTAACTCATTGTTGATTGAATCGACTGAGCAAATCTTCCTAGTTCTATTTGCCAGACATTTGACTAAGTTCCTTTTATAGTAGAGAGGTACGAAGCTTAAGAAGTGTGTGCACTGGCTAGATGAAGAGTTTTTCCTAGACACACTTCTACTGATGGAACCGTTTGCTTTTTTTATTAACAAAACGTCAAGGAAATTTAATTTATTATCTATTTCCTCTTCACATGTGAATTTAATAGCTTGGTGTTTGTTGTTAAACAGTTCTAGCAGTTCGACTTTGCCAATGTTCTGATCCACGATAATAAAAGTGTCATCAACGTACCGACAATAGAAGTCAAGCTTATTGATAACATCTTTGAGGGGTCTATTCTCTAGTTTTGCAAGAAAAAAGTCCGCTAGGATAGGACCTAGAGGTGAACCCATCGCTATACCATCAATTTGTCTATAATATGTTTTGTTAAAGACAAAATGAACATTCATTGTACATTTCAAAAGTAATTCTTTAAGACTGACCTCGGGAATTCCGACATTGATTTGTTTTTCATGTAATTGTTGACACACAAAATCAATAGTCTCAGTTAGTGGAAAGTTGGTGAACAAGGAAGCAACATCTAGAGATATCATCCGTTTCCCACTTAAGTTCATATGTTCAACCTTCGAAATGAAATCAGAAACGTCTTCCACGCTTCTGTTGACGACTAGTTTGTTTAAGGGTTCCAAGATTTGAACTAGCCACTTTGCAGTTTTATGGTAGTTTCATGTTGTTCTAAATATCGCATTTATTGAGCTTAATGTGAATTTTGTTGGATATTTCGTAGCGAGTGCACCTTTTTCCAGTTTAAGAATTCTCCTAAACATAATAATCCTCAAGGTTTCTGATTGTTATCGATAAACTGATTAGATCGAGGACTAAACTAGTCTTATTATTGACAACAAGTATGAAGATATATCTCATTTTTCTTCGTTGCCATTAGTTCATGAGTAACTGTATGCAAAACATTTCACAACAAAATATATTTGAATTTTAATCTTTGTCCAAAAATGAAGTCAATAACTCACATTTTATACTCATTAGTAATATGGTTTTTATAGTATTACTACTAAAGTAGCTAACTTTTTATCATGATAAAGGAATAGAAAAAATTAAGAAATAGCAGCAAAAGTAAACGACACTTTCTTTTTTTGTCTACTTAAGTTGGAAGATTTTCCACTGTCATTGACTGAATCGTTAATTTTCCTACAGCTTAGTTAAAAAAATTATGTTTAAATGCATTAGATGCTTTTGGAATAAATTTGACTAACTAGTGTTTTATTTTCTGTAATTGAAAAATCACTTGATATTTTGACTTTGACTTCATTGTTCTAGTTCAATAGTTACCATGTTGAAAGCTTCTCTGTATTTTATAAATGCACTAACTTTATTGTTAACTATTGTTCTCTTTGGAACCGCGAGAAAATACTTCGTAAATCAAATGCTGCTCAGCCTCTTTATGGTTTATATAAATAAATACCGATCGATGTCGAATGATGAAATGTGAACATTGTGTTTATATCTATGGAAACGTTTTACTTTTGTACCACCTGCTGTGAAGCATAATCACGATACAAATCGCTGGTTTTAGTTTTTGTGGGACGTTTTGCCTACTTTATAAAATGGATATGATATTTTATTTTGACTAGTAACCTCACTTTCTGGTGAATTCATAAACTAAGTTTACTTAAATATGTCTATTGATCAACTTTTCACCTGATTATTAAGCAATCAAACTATCACAACGGGAATTTCGCACTTTTTATCTTCATGATATCCGAATTTTCTCAGTTATAATTAATTTTATAACTATCTGAATATATAGAAGAAGGGGAAATGAAAAAGGTGCTATTCTAGATGGAATGATATATTTCTAAGCAGCAACTTGACAGACGGTATCCTAATATTTTGCTATTTATTTCATAGTATTCAAGCAACCATCTTCAAACTTCTAAGATTTTCTGTATGTATGCGGAAACTAGATTTTAATTCACTTGCTTAATCTCCTTAGCAAAAATTCTGGGATGACTGTTCGTCTGGCAAAACTTATTACAACCATTCTCCGTAGCTTAATTGAACTAATTCGTATTCAATGGAATTGTGTCTATGTCAATATACATTGTGAATGGTAATTTCCAATGCTTCGTTGTTCTGCGTCAACTCAGGTTTCCCATAAAGTGTTTACATTTGATATTCTTTAATTTTGCTGAATAAAGTGGTACTGTATTAGTGTATGCTTCTTTAGGTTAATAGGATTCTTTTGAATAATTCAACGAATAACTTTCCGATTGGATTAGTGAACTTTTTGTTTGATATTGATTTTTTGTGGGAAAACCCATGAGCATTAAACTAGGAGCATTTATATTCCCTTTTATGTAGAGAAAAAAAATGATAGTAACAAACACTAAATTAAATTAGCGTCAAGTCACTCGTTGTTGAACATATTAGCTATTTCGTTGGCAAAATGTTTACTTTACTAAAAGCTTGAGTATATTCAATAAAATTTTACTCGTCTTATTTTTTCAGAGTGTAATTATGTGAATAATTATCTATTTCTCATACTGAGTAAAAGTTTTAATCTCACTCCAACTGAAATCACTGAGCCAAAAGAAAAGGACAATTAATCACCTACAAATGAAATGCATGTTTACTACTAATCAATAAAAAAATCTTAGCTACTTAATTAACTATTTAAGCAAAAATTCTTTTTATTCAATAGATTTTTCCATTCCTCGTTATTTAGTTACTTGTTACTTCTTCCAATACCATCTTAAGTTTTGGAGACATATGCATTGCTTTTCCACATTATTCCTTTATAAAGTTTATCTTGAGTATTTCAACTAAATAAAATTGTATCCAATATTGTGAATTGCCTGAAGTTATTATTATTTTTTTCTAGAAAATTTTGTTATTTACATTGAATGTTTAGCATTAACAAGGATGAACGTATTTTCTACATTAATTAACTGATGATTGTTGTTACTTGTTGCGTTATTTTATCAATTGTATGATCATCATAAATCATTTACCTAATTTTTTTATCCTTTAGGGTCATTCATTAGGGGAAGAATTATTCGCAACAGTTGTCGATCGATTTAGACTACTTGAAGCTGATTACTTTGACCTGGAATATGTAAACGATGAAGGACTAAGAGTAAGTGTTTAGCATTTCTTTTTGCCTAGCTATTTTTGTTCATCATATTTTCCATATACACATATATTGATAAAAGCTTGAAATATTTTCTGCTCTAATGAAAATTGTGTCTTAAATTCTATTTAATATAGTTATTAGATTAATGAAAAGGGACAATGCAGAAAAGCTGCAGAATCATTTCATTCGTTCTTTCTTTATTACTTTAGATTTAATCGTTTTCTTTGTGTTTTAATTAAGAAAAATATTATAACTTACTATTTTGCTAAGTGACCCTTTGACATCACGGAAAAACTAATAACAAATTCATGTGTGACGTACTGTAACCAACCTCAATATTTTCAGTTTTCAGTAAATCAACTATTTGTTATTTTCATAGATCTGTGATAAATCTGTGAAATCGATGTTTTTGACATGAGTAGGCGGAATCAACTATGAAACCATTAAATTATCTTAGTAAGGAAATAACTTTGACAAAAAAATTGTTGCCATTATTTTTTTCGTTTATTGCCTTTCTTGAAGTGAGATGTGTCTGTTGGTGCTATATGTAGCTACATAATAAAACATTATACATTTGTATAAGTGTTATAGATTTTACAAAGTATGTGATAATGTGACGAAAATAACAAAAATTCATATTTCTGTAGTTGAATGCATGAGCAGATCAAAGTTGGACATTAACATCATTGGATTCTGGCTCAGGGTTCGCACGTGAGACCTAAGGTCTTTGGTCCGAATCCTGGGTGTGATATCGTAGCTGCGCACTGCTATGGAGTCTCATATTAGGACAAATCGGCCACCCAGGTTTCAACGGCGGTCTACCTTAGGTCGACTCATCGATTTAACCACTTAAACTACTAAAATCTCCATGACTCCCCATACTCCTAAACATTCAAATTGTCTTATTAAGTCATTCAACCCTAACTTTTAGAAGCGATTAAAAATTTTGAATACTGTAAGTCCTTAACTACGTTTATTATCAGAAACCTAATTATAGGATGGGAACTGATCAGGTATGTTGACTCATAATCTATTATAGTCAGTCGTCATAGTTATTGGATATTATCAATTTAGTTCCCAAACATGCTTACTTACTGATCACCTGAAAATAAAATTTTAAAAAATTGCTCCATTGGAAGGTTACTATTACTCAAGGATGCGTTAATTAATTTTTGCATTACGTCTGATCATGCATAATATAAACCGATTCAGATTTATGATCAAAAGTTCAACATATTAAATTTTGTTTCAGAGATCTTTTGAAATTTTACCATTTCGTGAAATGATTTCTCGAAATTAAGTAACATTAATAAGGATTTTAGCATAAATTTGTTTACTGCCGAGAAATTTTAAACAAATGATTAATTACCTGGTTCTTTAAAAACGAAGTGTCATATATTTCCTAGTAACTCTAAATAATGACAAATATTAATCACACCTTGTTCAACGAAATGAATTTACCATTTGCACATTTAAAATAATTTTCCTTAAGATCTAGAATGTACCGTGGTCACCAAATTTATAGTTTGAACTTTCAATTTCGATAAATTGCTAAGAGTTATCTTGAATTCGTTGAGTTTGTCAATATCTTGAAGGACGACTGTATTAAGCTGTTGTATTATTGTTTGTCCAGTTTTCCAAGGCTTCTTTAGCTTCGGTTTTATCTCGGCAACTACCAGGTGGTGATCTGAAACAATGTCAGCTCCTCTATTTGTTTTCACATCTTCCATTGACCTTCTGATTTACTTAGTGATGCAAATCTGACCGATCATTGGCAGTTTATTTAACATTTGTTGTGAAATCTCTTGAATCTACTTTTAATCATGTTAAGTCTTGAAACAGTGATGTTTGTTATTAAAAGGACGTCATCCTATAAGCATTCACATTCTTACGAGACTTAAATAAGTTGTCATTAAATTCATATACTACTACTATTTCTTCTAATTTATCAATTTTGAGAATTGATTCAGTCTTTTGTTGAATATACAATTTTAATGGCAACATAATAACTTGGAGATATGTGTATCATATGTTTTAACAGTTGAAAAATCTTGATTTTATCACGTCATTAAATGTCTTTGTTCCCATATCCTCTAACTATAACATTGCATACATTAAGTTTAGAGTGATGTTTCCACTGTTCATGTGTTTAGTAAACATTTGTATACTTTTTTATGATTAAGAATAAAATGCATTGATAATAAGATGCCTTGGTAAATTTAAAAGGTTTTACATTCCTATACGTTTATTTTACTAGTTGAAAGTAATATCATTAGAAATGGTCCAGATTTTCATCGTTATTATTATATAAGACTAGTCAAGTTTATAGTCTATCCAGTTTTCATGGTGAGTATAACAATGAGTGAACTAAGATGGTGGTTGGAGGTAGTCAGCAGGAAATCCTGGACCTGGGTTCGTTCTGCCTGGCACTAGTCTAGTAATCTAGTATGGAGCTCCTCAGTAGTGCTTATCCACAATGTCAGGAGTTGAACCAATGACCTCCCATCTCACAAGTTAACGCCTTACCTCTAGACCACGGAGCTTAAATCCAGTTGTGTAGAATTATAACTACAATCACTCCACATTCCATTGACTTAGGTAGATATCTTCTTTATACAAGACACGTCTAACTCCATTAGTCACGGCTTCTCAAGTAGTAGGAAGAAACGGCTGTTCAGTGCTTCCAGGTTTTCAGTGGTATTTTGACCTAAAGTGGTTTGTTATTTCAGCGAAATTCAGCAATCTCTACAATCCTATACTATTGCTCATTTCAGTTCATCTGTTAAGTTCTGAATATTTCTTAGATTGATAATACCAGTCGGAATAGCATGACTGATATGAGGGATATAATACTCAAATAATATTACTCATTTCAATCACTCAGATATCTTGAAAAACTTCAAAACTTCCTAATAAATCATATTGTACTTAAAAAACAACTGTACACATGTAAGTAAACATAAAGTTTTGATTAAACCGAAGGACTGATTTTCACCGAATTTCGTACATGTGTTATTGATTTTCTGTCTCTTTACCCTTAAATCAAACCATTGTTCATTATTGTAGGTTTAAACGTTGGCAGATCTCATTTCCCTCTCTTACTTTAAAACAATATTTTGTGTGAACAAATGTTTGTTCGTCATAGCAAAATGTGATCAATAGTTTTTAGTGAACCTTCCTTCCATGTTTTTCTATATATTTTCTTTATCATTCTATCTAATGGTATAGAGCATCGAACAAAACACATATCACGTTTTATTTAAACCATTAAAGTCTAAAGTTTTCTGAATTAAATTTGTGCAATTAGGCGGTTACATTTGCCATATTAGCCAAGGCAAACGAGCGGTAATTCAAATAAAAAGTAGCTTAAATATGAGACAAACTGCACAAACCCCTTTTAGTAATAAATGAAACCGAGCACTTTTCTTTCTCACTCTTTGATAAAACACTGAAATAAGAAACAGAGTATTGAAGTTATATAAGAAGGAAGATTTAAGGTTTATTTCAGGAGGATTGGTATATGAATACATGCAAATTGTTTATGGTGCCAATTGTATTATTCAGTTACAGATTTATGGTGACACAATTAGAGAATTATCTCAGTTTTCTAGATTATCCTTACAGCTTGACTAACATGAATCATCTCACATATTTTTACTTCGAAAATATTTTGAACTAAGATTTTCAAAAATCATTTTAACCGTTTCAACTGATGTCATTAACTATAAACTTCAGAATTTCGAGTCTTGTATACTATCACTTGATGACTCTTCTCAAAGTCATCTAACCGATTACTAAAGTTAAATTATGATAAAAAATACCTTTAGAATGGTTACCATCTGATTAGTGCCTTACATTTTTCCAAAAATTGTCAAAAATTGTTCAACACGCTATTGTCAAATATTTTATCTATTCATAAATTGATATGATAAGGGCTGTAAAAAAGTGGGTAAATATAAATTTTGTTGCGATATACATATATTTTTCGTCATTTCGAGCATGAAATAAGACCATTTAGACTTGAAATATGTAAATGCAATCATTATTACACTAAAGGGATACGAGGTGTAATTGTTATTAAGCAGTATGGTAAGTCGAATGATCAGCTATTTCTATAATCTTAAATCATGCTCTTTCTAAAAACACAGGATGTTGAGGTTGAATTTCTTACAAAGATAATATAAACCAAAAGATTTTAAACTTAATGAAATTGTAATGCTAAAGTGTATTATTCTATTCAGAAATAGTATTATTAATCGTCACTTCATTCGAATTTTATGCAAATATCCCATTTCCTTTAGGGCACGATTCATGTTTTCTTTTCCTTAATAAAAAAATTAATATGTGAACGGAAACTTCCAGCATAAAAATTCTAGTTTAGACCACATGACTAAATATTTCGCGATGTTATGTATATATATGGATTATTGTTAATTTGGTTATTTATTCTCTGAAGAAGTGGCCTACACTGAGTCACGAAACGTCAGAAAATCTAATTTTTCTACAAATATATTAATTTATTATATATATATATATGTTTGATAGAGATGTTTCTTCTAATAGTTCCGTTTATCTAAGCTGAAACCTTATTACTTATTTTACCGATCCCAGATATTTATATAATATGAAGTTTTTAGTGGCCCTCGAATATCTGACTCCAGGAAGACCGTACAGATTATTGTTATGAAAATCATATGTCACCATTCCTCATATATAATCGCCGACTTAAATCGAGTTAGCGAATAACGAAATTAAACAATTCAAATACTAGAATGGAGTTTTGAATAAATATATTTTGTACACTCATTGATTTGGACAAACACTAAAAGGAGGACGAAGCGAAGGAAGCGAAGTGAAGCGAAATGACGTGCAGTGGAGAAGGCATGTGAGCCAACTCGATTTAAACAAGCCTGAATATATACTTATAGTCAGACAAAATATGTTACAGACATGTGATAAGATAAGAAGTGCACACACATATGCTCATATAAAAACAGTCAAGGTTGATAAGTGGATTATTGGGAATGGTCAAAATGTGGTTTAGCAAGAATGGATAAGTTGGCCTGTTCGGAAGCTAGAATAAGCTGTGTGTGCTTAACACAGCAAACGACATTACAAGTTTAACATTTCATGAAATTAATCTACCTCATATTTATTTCGCAATTCATTTAAAATGAATGTTGTTTATTATGTTTGTGATCATATAAACTATTCGATTATTTTAAGGCCTATCAACTGTAATAAAAATATACCACAATCCATCGGTAAATTGCGGACCTGTTTCTTAATTTAACTTAAGACATAAACTATTATTGATCATCAAAATTATGATTATTTCCATGGAAATGGCTCCCGGGTTGAAGTTCAATGCTGTGTAGTTTTAAAAACTGACGATCATCGAAACATAATTTTGCATCGAATGTTTATGATGATCACTCGTGGTCCAATAATTAGAAAAACAGTCATTCAATTCTTAGTACATCACTATTGACATTCTTTTTCAGTGTTCACTGAGTGGCTATCGATGTGGAATTTTCCCAATCCAGATCATTGATCGAATCCTACTAATCAGTCGTAATATGGGTAGCAATCTCAATAGTTCAACATCATGTTTGCTAGATTGAGAGTCAAGCAATCAGAAGGAAACAAGTGACCTAGATTTCATGCACGCTAACATTGCATTAAGTAATCTTCAATTCCATGCGTCAAATCATTCCCCTCAGTTTTACAGAAATGTCTTACATGATTAGTAGAATTCGATCAATAATAAGGACTATACAATAATCACCTTGGTGATTCAGTGGTCAGTAAGTTTAGATATCTCATTTCTGCATAAGTTCATCAACCGTCGGGATATCTAAGTGATAACATTGTTGATTGGAATATTCTTTGACGCATTTAGGAATCCCTTAAGCATTTGTGGGCGTACCTATTCGAACACAAATACTGAAATAGAAGGGCATTAAAATAAATATGCACCACACAAATAAGAAGACGAAATTATAAATAGATATAGAAAGGATGGTGAGTATAGGCAAATAAATAAATAAACGAAAATAAATGAACCAGAGTAGTATATAAAGGTGGGAAGCCTTTCAGTTAAAAAAAACAGGTGCCAGCTAGTACAAAACCTAGATTTTGAGCTTCCTGGTGATTGTTTATAACCACTTCAAATCTAAACTTACTTTTTACTCATCATCTGATCATTGCTAACATTTCTAAAATCTTATGTACATTTGTGTTTGAATTTCATGTCAGTTTGTTGAGTGAAGGGAACTGAGGTTTTGTTTATATTGTTGTTTTTCAAGCAAACGATGATATAAACAGCGTTACATACAGCTTGGCAACCCACTAGGAATATTGTTACACTATACTATCGACCAATGAATGTTTTTTACTAAAATTAAGAAAGAGCATTAAAACTATGCATTTGTATTAAAGATTGGAATAACTTTGACGCTTTAATATACAAAAACAAGATCAAGACATAATTATACTTGTATATTACGACATCAATCCAATACTCTGAACTGAAAATTTTCAGGAATTCAATATGAATTATCAATAGTGGTTACGAGCCAAGTTTATCGAAGTGACAAAAAATAACCCTACATAACTTCTATATAAAATTACTGCATTCACACAATTTTTAGAACGACTCTATCATAACTATATAGTGGCTTAGTTTTAAATTATTGATAATGAAGATAGATGGCAGACATTTAATTACTAACGTTTATTAAATTCCAATAAATTAAAAACTTTGGTTTTGCCAAACAAAATTATTTTAAACTAACCAAATAAATTTTTCCTCAAAAAAAATGAACAAATTTCGATTTCCTTTCACATTAACCTCCCCCCCCCCCGAAAAAAATCATAATTTGTTTTATTCATTTAAAATAAATTTTTTCTACCAACGAAGAAAATATTCTTATCCGTATAAGGCGTATCATAGATGCTTACAAACATACAAGAAAATAATATAACTGTCATTGTGGAATATTAAAATTTAAAAAAAGCGATTTGAAAGTGAATTCATGAGAATAAAATTAAAAGATGAAAATTATCCCGTCAATTATATTTTACGGAATTAGAAATTTTTCAATATGATAGGTAATATTCAAGATATAGTCTAAATGATCATGATAGTGACCAATATTTAAATAGTTGTCTGTATTAGTCTTCTTGTCATAGGAAAACACCCAATAATATGATTTTTTATCGCTATTCTTTGTATATATTTATGCATTGTATGGAGATAGACAGGCGTGCAGATTTTGCTTTTGGCACATACCTATAAACTTAATAGAATTGGCGTAAAAATATTAAATTAACAAAGTTTCATTTCCTCATTGTTTGAATCTTTATATAAAATTCAAGTCTTGGCAATTATGACTACACCTGACATTATCTCTTTATTTCTTTAGAAAGCGAGAAGCAACTCTTCAGGAGGTGTTACTTCTAGGACGATTACAATTATCTCTACAACTACTGCTAGAATATATAGTTTCACAACGAACAGAATATATTTATTATCAGAAGGTGTTTTTTGTGGAGATTTAGTATTTTGCATAGTTGAAAGCGTGAGTCGATTGAAGCTAGACCACCAGGGAAAACCTGAAAGCACTGGACGGCTGAGGAGTCCCACAATAAGACGAAACGGCCGTCCAGTGCTTCAAAGTTTTTCCTGGTGGTCTAGCTTCAATTGACTCACGCATTCAACTATGAAGAATATATTTAGTTTAATTTCCTTTATTTTCCATAGTGGCCTAAACAAAAATCCAATATATATATATATATACATATATATATATATATATATATATATCACCGTAAATAACAAAATGTAATCGATTATGTGTTTAAATCAATATTACTATTATTTTATCTAGGATTTATAATTTTAATGCGACATGAATAGGAATATATTCTCAGAAAAATTAAAATGAGTACACCTGAATAATGACGAAATGATGATTTAGTTACAAACGTTATGTTCTTGAATACGTAAACAATCAGTACACAAAGATATTCACTACAGCTTCATGTATAGTTTTTTTATATTTTCTTGTTTATATAAAATAAAAGTGCCAGTAACTCAACCATTGTTAGGACATGACATGAAGCCACTGAGTTTTATATCCTTTTTTTTACTTCAACTTAGAGTGTTGTGGCGTACTACCAAACAATAGATTATCTTTCACTAAACAATGAACGTAACTTATATTTCCGGTCAGTTGCATGATCATTAAAATGAATGTCGATGAACGCTGTTTCAATGTATTTATTAAAATGTTTGAGAACATTAAACTTATTCAGGATACTAAACAGAACGATGGTTTTGGTGGTGTGACGTTCTCTGATTTTTGCGGTTTCATGAAGAAGTCTTCATCAGCAATCTGTACAATAAGATTAGTGATAGGTTTAATTTAGCTGCAACAGTTCACAGAAGAAATATACAATTAAGAGTTACTTCAGAAAATTAGTAATGATCTTCATAGCACATACTGACACGTATAATCCCTTAGATAGTTTTTCCATGAAATACCGACATTTTCCTAACTCAGCAATAATCAGGGACAATTTATTTCAGTGTGTAAACGATTATTGCACACAAAATGTTTCGAAAATTCATATATTTGAACTTCACATGATTGACCTTACAGATATTTTTTCTTTAGGTTAATTGATTTACGAATCGAAAGCATGTCATTAATATGCTGTCATCAATGAACTTAGCTTTCATCGAATTTAACATAAATACCATGTTTCTTATGATGGATATTCGATTATAATAGTCTGCTTATTAGTAATATTCCTTATTTAATTTATCTGATAGCAAAAATAATTATCAACATCGAATATTGTATGCTATTATTTTTTTATTTTGAGTTTTTTTCCATTTAATGGACGATAAAATATTTTTATGATGTATGAGTTTCACTGTGTAATTCAAGGGTTTTCAGAATTAAACTTTGAAAAAAATAAATTACTTATTGCACACATATTCTGTTTTTTTTTTTCGATAATTCAGAGATTATTAAATGATACAAATAGTTAGTTTAATGTACGGTTTCAAGCAGAACTAATTTTATGTTTATGATTATTGAAATTATCAGTATTTCAGAAAGATCAATGAAATGGATATTTTTAAGTCACGTAGGATCATTATCCCTTTGAACTGATTTTAAAATAATTAATTGTATTTAAATGGGAATAGATTTATTTACAAAGATTATTATTCCTATGAAAAACAATAATAAGGTATCAGAAGGGGTTTTGTAGATATTATAGTAATTTTGGTAGTTGAGATCATGAATCAATTGAAGCTAGACCACCATGGAAAATCTGGAAGCACTGGATGGCCGTTTCGTTCTATTGTGGGTCTCCTTAGCAGTGCACATCCACGATGCCGCCTCGATAGATCTGAACCCAGGACCTATCAGTCTGGCGCGCGAGCGCTTAACCTGTACAACACTGAGCTGGCATCCAACGGTGTTAATGTGTAACTCAAAATTAACTGAAAACTTTTAATGGTTTCTAACTACAGTTAAACTCATGGTTTATAAATATACTATAGGAAATAATAGATGTGAAGAAATTGGTGGATGTCATATGTCAGTTACGAATGTTGTTCTTCATTGGGGTGACACCTTATAAATAAATAAATACATAGAATGGCAGTTCTATTTATTGCTTCATGGATCTTTTCATTTATTTTTTCAAATAGATTGAAGTTTATTGTGGTTGAAACCTTTATTTAATATCAAGGCTTATGCATAAAGACTGATAATGGAGTGTAATTACCACAAATTTATTGTTTAGATCTATTAAGATATTAGAATATCAGTATATTTATTTGCATTACAGAATGTAGGTAGTTAAGCATGTGGTGTATTCAACATATGCTGACAAATGTAAGTCGTATATAGCAGCAATCAAAAGTCAAATGCCTGCCAGCAGAAGATTGATTTGAAGAGAACGGTAATGGAAACAAAGCAATTTAATAATAACGTAATTGAAAGATTCATGAAGCATGTAAAGCACGACTGGAGAAAGATGTGCAAACAATGTATTGAATGTGTGATTTTCATATATTACTAAGGCACTGTATGATTTATACTGTTCAACAACTGAACCTAGTCTTAGTATTTAATAATGTAATCAAATATTCAGTTTGTTCATTTGTCCCATTAATAACAATTAACCGGATAGTCGGGTTTTTTATTAGATAGTAACTAACAATCATCAAGAATTGTTCTTTTTCAAAAACTACTTAGCATTCACGAATTAGAAATAGGAACAGCGATTATTGTAAAGCTTCATATTCTCTACCTCCTTAACTCTTAAAATAAAAATCAGTGTTTAATTACAAAATCATATGCATTTACTAATCAAATCAAGGATTTATTGTGGAACCTACAGTTTAGCTGTTTATGCTGAGTTATTAAAACTACTCACTTAACGTAGTAGCAAAATACATAAGTTCGCTTAAATTCAATTAGATCTTTATTGTGTTATCAATCACCAAACAAAAGATTTACCTGGCCGGAATAAATGAATAATAAAGTGCCTAATGACAGATCGATATACAAATCAACCATCCATTCAAATAGTTTTTCAGTATTCTGATATAACATTTTTAGGGTTTACCAAATAAGTAGTTATAAGGGTTATTTCAATCTCTTTTTGTCTTGTTTCATTTTATTGAATTCGGTACTTATATAAAATCCAAAGACATGATTTGTTGGAGATTTAAAATACTACTACCACAACAACTACCACTACTACTGAAACATACATTAATATAAATGCTAACTGTTTATTCAATAAATCATTTATTCATTTCTATATAATATGGTAGGTATTTTCTTCTCCACAAGCATTTATCTTCATAAATCTCAATTCTTCTTACTAAATTCAAAGCAAACTAATGAAATCTTATGGTTCTTCCTCTCTCTTGGTGTTTGATGTTGTTTAACATAAAAATTGGACAAAAGAAATAGGTAAATGAAAATTCTTTTATTAACCTAAATTTGGAAAATGCACTATTAGGTCAGCACCATAGCTGAACATTCAACTGATTTCCCTATCAATCAAATTGTGCAGTCTTTAATTTCGGCAATAAATGAGCTAAATATAAAATATTCAATCATTTTAATCTATAAAAAATCACTGTTCTAATCCTATATGCTTATTTAATCAGTCTATAGTAATGCTTGAAAATGTCAGGCTCCTTTAAATGTTATCCTTAAGCTTGTAAATTTTTTAATTTCTCTAAAAACGTTGATACATACAGTTTCATTAAGATACTTTAAATAACAAATTCATTTGAAAATCGTTTAAAAATCCCAATCATATTAAAAGACTAATATTTGAACGAAGAATATTCTTTTCGATAAATTCTCTTCAGGTTCTACAATTATATATCCAAATTAATAATCCGAAAAATTGGCCAGGTTAAAGGCAAAGTACATAGTTTAATGCATGTAAATTTAGGATTGTCAAACCAAATAGTTAATGTTGATATGACTCATATAGAATGTTAACTTGAATCTGTATATACGTAAAATGAAAATTTAAGATCTGTGATCAGAATATAAATATGGGTCAGATAGGGTGAGAGCGATATGATAGTGCAATTACAATTCGATCAAGTGGAAGACTAAATGTGTGAAAAATTAGTGAGACGTAATAAGGAGGGATCAATGCGATGTGAATGAATCATGTCTAGGGGGGATTAATAATGATATTTAACCAATAATAATAATAATAATAATAATAATAATAATAATAAAATACAAAGATTTGTGAATAAAGATAAGAGAGACAATTACATTTGACTACGAAAGGTCGTAAGTACATAGTCAAATTAGGTCATACAATAGCTAAGATGATTGTTCATTAATTGGCCAACCACAAGGCCAATTAATGAACAATCATCTTAGCTATTGTATGACCTAATTTGACTATGTACTTACGACCTTTCGTAGTCAAATGTAATTGTCTCTCTTATCTTTATTCACAAATCTTTGTATTTTATTATTATTATTATTATTATTATTATTATTGGTTAAATATCATTATTAATCCCCCCTAGACATGATTCATTCACATAGCATTGATCCCTCCTTATTACGTCTCACTAATTTTTCACACATTTAGTCTTCCACTTGATCGAATTGTAATTGCACTATCATATCGCTCTCACCCTATCTGACCCATATTTATATTCTGATCACAGATCTTAAATTTTCATTTTACGTATATACAGATTCAAGTTAACATTCTATATGAGTCATATCAACATTAACTATTTGGTTTGACAATCCTAAATTTACATGCATTAAACTATGTACTTTGCCTTTAACCTGGCCAATTTTTCGGATTATTAATTTGGATATATAATTGTAGAACCTGAAGAGAATTTATCGAAAAGAATATTCTTCGTTCAAATATTAGTCATTTGAAAATCATGTCTAAAAATATCTTCTGTAGATTTGTTTTGGCTTTCGAAGCTCATCGATTAGCAGTCTACCTTTTCTAATTTTTTCATATCTAAAGTCTCTTGCTCCTAGCTCAATTTATTTAACGTTGTAAACCAACTAAACGTTTGTTGATCAAACGGACAATTTGGTGATATTTGTCTGACATCTTAGTCTACTCAAATTTAATAAGTAGTTACACTCTAAAATTGCTTACATAGTGTATTGACTCAGCATAAAAGAAAGTAATAGATAATCCGTACACTTCTTTTATCATTTTTAAACTTGTTTAGACGCATATGCGATCGGACTGTGAAAACAAGGTCAAAACAATAAAAAATTATAATAATTATATTCCTTGCTGAAATACATCTGCAATAAATCAGTTATAGGTTAACGTATTACTACTAGGTTCGTTCCTCCTATTGACTGAGTCAATGAGTATATGAAATATACGTATCCTTAATTCATTCGCTTATTAGGCTTATTTTATTCCGTTATTTTTTAACACGAATTAAGTTGATAATAGTATCTGAGGGTAGCAGGGATGTATATTTTGATAACGTCATGATCTAATTCCAGTCAAACGAACGGGTCACTAAAATATATAGTCCATAAATATTTCTAAATGTATCTATCGCCTATTTATAAACCTGGTGAAATTATTTATAGGTCACTATCAACAAATGTCAGAAAAAGAATGATAAGCAACGAATTGCAAAATCTAGGAAATCCTTCTCTATTCAGGCATCCTGAAATTTAATTCAAAATGTCTGACAGCATGGGTGATTCTGCCACATTGATGATTTCTATCTTACCCTACTTATTGATAATCTTCAATAAAATGTTTACTACATAATCCAACTTTTTCAAATTCCCTTTTTGAGTGGATATAAAAAGACTGGAACATATTAACTACCTAGTCCTCATTTGAACATTGGTAATAGTTTTATTCGAAATGTATCTCCAGAAGTTATCGTCATATTGATTTCACTTTTGTCAAGGCCTTTATGAACGCTACTTAGTCATTATTTTGCTGATGTTTCTTCATTTTGATTGCAAATACCAATGAATGCATCACTAAACTTTCTGTATTTAATTCACTGATTCAACAGTAAATTGTCTGTTTCCGATGTATACTCTATTTAGTTTATTCAACTTTGCAATATTACATTTATATACAGCTGACAATCCTTGTCTACTAAGATTTTTGGCACTTCGTTTTCTACTACCCATTCTCAATTTTGTGTGGTTCACTCATGATATCCTCAAAGGTTTCGGGTATTGGTACTAACTTGAAATACCTCAGTTATAGTATCCTATAATAAAATTTGTAGTGTTGTCTTTAAAACAAATTTGTTTCTTTTTGTTCTCGTTTTCAGTGTTGGTTGGACCACAACAAAACGATTTTGCGGCAATATTCCACAAACCGAGATTTTATTTACCGATTTAGTGTTAAATTTTATACTCCTCATCCTAATTTACTTGAAGAAGCTTATACAAGGTTAGTTATAAAAGTATATTGACTGTTAAATAACGTTGAGGTGATTTTCATGTCAAAAACACCTTAACTGAGTGTCAATTTAACAAAAAAGGTTTTTTATAATTAAGTAATTACTTGAAAAAGTGGATCATTTGAACCATAGTTTTTATTATTGACTAATAAATTATGCAAATACATTTGATAATTACATTCATGATGACGTCTATATTAGATTTCTTACTAGATGAAGCAGAAGTAAAAAGTATTGAACAGATTTGTCAAACAACAAAACAATGTTAATTTGCAAGTTTATTGACTGTCCTTTATAGTAGTGTGAATAACTATGGGTTTTTGGTTGAAGTTTACACAACTGCTAAAACACTCTCTTTTGTCCTATATAGCTTACTAACAAGTTTCATTGATTAAAACACTTAGAAAATGTGTAAAGTATAAATGCGTTGAACGGAATTCAAGTAGCTGGCAATATAATACGAAAATCAATTTTTCCATTTAATGACTAAACTAAAACCTTTATCCTAGTTTAAATCCATTTCTCAGCCATGAGGCATAAGGGAAAATTATTTGTATTGAAGATTAAAGTTTATGTAAAAAATTAGAACCGATTGATTTGCCTTGCTTCACAGGTAACGTGATTGACCATATTGGCTATTTAATTGCCTGGAAAAAACTATCAATAGTTAAAGATAAAGCAAGTCCTCATACGGCTATTATGCATCAATAATCTCATCTACATTCATTTTGTATTGTTTGTTTGAATCTTTCCAATTATGTTTACAACTGCGAATGATCAATCTTCTATTGGCATATGCATATACGTATTCTGTAAAGATTGCCTCGATATTGCCTCAAGTCATGAGCATTGTGAGGAAAAGTAGATGGTGGCTAACAGTAGAATTCAGGACGCGCGTTTTGTCCTGATTGAGACTTGTCAGCTGGACGTACACGAGATCGAGTCCAGGAGTGAACATCAGTCCTAAGATGTAGGCACAGCCAGTCGACGAGTCCCAAATAGAGCGAGGCGCGTGTCCTGGATTCCACTGTTAGTCACTATCCATCTTTGTTTATAATCTCGTTCACAGTTTTCTTTTTCATAACATAATTTGAATTTATGTTAATGATTTATACAGTAAGAGGTTCTAGCAAATCGGAAAGTAATTTATGGAGAAAAATGGTGTAATCGGATGATCATTAGAAATTACGTAGCATTGAATAATAATTCCATCCTTGTCTCTAATACTGCATACAACAAATCCAATGTTTTTTTCTAGTTTCAGTTCCGATGATTACAGATTTAAACACCGACGAACTTATCTTAGAAGTAAAAAAACATTTCAATATTATAACTCTACAAACTTAGTCTATAACCATTTTGAACATAGAACATTCCGTTTGACATATTCTTATATTGAATTCGATTCTACGATTTAATTGTTGAATGGTCTCTAGTTCCTTCAGTGATTTCATTCAATTGTTTGTTGTTTTCCTCTCAATAATAATTTCAGATACTTGTTTGCTTTACAAATAAAACGTGATTTGGTTACCGGTACTTTATTATGCAGTGAGAACACAGCTGCTCTACTTGCTTCATACATTGTACAAGGTAAAAATAGCAGTAGTGACAACCTTGTTAGTATTAAAATATTATTTTGGGTAGACGTGTATCGCCTATAAGTTGTTATTCTTATTTTGCTCTTAATTTCACTATATCAACGGTAAAGGTCAGTTCACCTTATTTTAGAGTAAAGTTTATTGCGTTCATTCTGACTGTCACACTGGTTAAAATTAAGTTGATGTTTTCGAAGCAATATGGATTCTGCTCAGCATGCTTCTATCACAGTATATCCACATTCATATGGGGGTAAAAGTGAATCGTCGAATTGATAAGCATTTACACAAACTACGTAACTAAGTTTCAGGATGTTTGCAAGAAAGATAAATATACGCAAGACAAAAAATCACTTCATTCGGACTACATTTCTGTCAAATAGTGTACTTAAACATATTGGGTATCTTTGATATGATCAAATCATATCGGTAGGTCAGTGAGCAGCTGAAGTGAAGATTCAACTAGCCAATTACAAATGTACTGAATCATCAAGTCTTCTTGCAGTAACTTTAAAAGTAAACCAAAGCCTTATTATACGGGTGGAATCGATCAAAAAATGTTGCTTTACTTTAGCCTAGAAATCTTGTGCGTAGAATGACACGTCATTTAAGAAAATTATAGCTTATACTCTTCACTGTCCTCGCACTCTATGCACCACCAAAAGTTGATGCTGTATTACTTAAACTGTTTGTTAGTAGTGTAACTATTTTCGCAAAATAAACTAGTTTGATTGTTAAAGTGACTTTCGGAAAAGCCATCACTCATTCTCAATGGAAGAGGTTTATTCAGTGATTTAAAAATTTTATTGATGTGGCTCTGGTTGGTATTTTTGTCAAAGGTTGTTAAACATCTCATAAGATAGATTTATCCATATAATTAAACTCAGTTTTACATGAATTAGATCATACACGTGACGACAACGTGATTTATTTCTGATTTAGATTAACGCGAAACGTTACACGAATAAATATACAACTGGCAGGACCAAAACGCATAACATACATTTATGTCGAAAATAGACATTAAGATAGAAAAATGCAGTGCAAAAGGTTATGTTTAAGTTGCAATAATTTTGGAATGAGAAAGGAATGTAGCAGTAAATTATGCGTCAAAAGAAAGTTTTTTATTCACAAAATAAAACAGGATAAAAGTAAATGTTAATATTTTACAGCATCTGAAGTAAGCGAAACTATGTTTCGAAAAAGTTTCCGTTTCTTTATATGATTGTCGAAGTCTATTAAAATATTCTTTATCTTTAACTTCGTCTCTATAATTAGTGCATAATATTATCATTTATTTACCTAATTTTGTAGCTGAGATTGGGGATTTCATCCAAGAAGAATACAGAACGATATCTTATTTGAAATCCTTAAAATTACTTCATGAACCAAATGATGAACGTCTGCGTCGAGTTAGAGAATTTCACAAATCTCATGTGTAAGTACCGATTTACTATTGAATGCACATTTAGCGGTATCAACGATTGATTTTCGGAATAAAATTAAAAAAAACTAAGGTTAAAAGTAAATAAGATGTTGAAGATTATTTAAGTTATTAATCTTATCACTGGGAAAGATTTTATTAAATTCTAATCAACTCTTAAAGTACTTTCATATATTTCAGAGTTTGCGTTCTGGGAATTCGTCTATTGTTAAAATAAGCTTAAAAGTTCGTTTTGCCGTTATTGAACGACTTTTAATGAAATACTGATGTCAACTGAACGAATATAGAAAACATGAGTTCGTTTCCATGTGAAACGCGAAATGTTGAGTAGTCCCTAATTATTAGGCTACTTCTGTTCCATATCCTAAGGTATCATTTAAAGATTAAATAATGGTGATCACAAATTAAGATTTTTTAATAATTATAATCAACCTATTATGTTTGTTAACATCCATCGGTTAGTGAATTACGATTAAAAATTAGTCTGATAAATAATTATGGTAATATGTTGTAAGTCTGAGTCCATGATTTTATACTACTAATTATATAAGTACCCTCGGAGTTGTTTGATGGTGATTCACAGCACAGAAAACAATAGTGCTAGTTAGTGTTTCTGATAAAAATACAAAAACTGTTAAGAAATGGAATAAAACCAGACAATAGCAGCAAAATAACAAATTAACAAAGCTTTATATATAAACTTTTTCTGAAGTGGATTTTCTCGAAAAGTTAGATACGCTGTGTTGAGGAATTATTATTATTATTATTATTATTATTATTATTATTACCATCATTAATATTATTATTATTATTATTATTATTATTATTCAATAGTCACCTGATCATCAACTTTACCCTCTTACAGTATATTTGAACTAAATTACTTCCTGGTTGACTGCATTATTTCTTTGTAAATTCTTATACCACAACACAGGATGACATAAATATTTTCACTCATAACGAAAACTTATGGTGATGCTTAGTATTTTAGAAAATAGATTTTGATCTTTTTCGTCTAAAAGTTGCATATTATACTACTGGTTTGAATTATAATTGTTATAGTCTACTTGATTTGTAGTTCGACATTATTTGAAAAGACTTATTTTAACCATTACAAAAGTAATTTATTCTATTGAACGTTAAATTAGAACACTTCAAGTAAATAATCTACATTTATCCTTAATTGTATCGTAATGACTAGTTTATGAGAGTCAGAACAGTGAAATGTATTTTGGTTTTATGGAAGAAATAAGGCTTAGACTGGACATCGGGAAGCCTAGTTAACTTTAAAAAAATACCAAATAATGTGATATGAATATAATTGTTTTTCATTATGTTCATTACTTTAATCGATCTTTCACATCACTTTTAATCGTTTATAATAGTGGATTAACGCCAACAGAAGCAGATTTTGCATTATTGGATACTGCGAGAAAAATAGAATTTTATGGCGTTCGTTTACATTTTGCACGTGTAAGTTAATTTTATTTATGCAAATTTATTTTATTTAAAAATGATTTCTTCTCTGTCTGACGTCATATAAAAAATCTGTGAAAGGTTTCAGAAAAAAGTATACTGTACTGTAACTCATTAATTAAATGATAACTTTCCGATTACAAAATCTGAATGTTACCCTATATTAAGTCAAGTGTCTGTATCATTGATGAGTTCGAAGCGGTGATTTGAAGCAGTTTTGCAGCTGGTGTAATAGCTTTGTTAAATTAAGTGAATGCCTTCAAAGTAACCAAAATATTCAGATTTAAGTGTTCAATGATATTTTGTTAAGGAGGATTTTCAACAAAATCCATAGGCTTCATGAAAAACAATCGAATCAAAGAAATGGAATTCCCTCCTTTTCCGTTAGAGAGGGTTCCTCTGTTTGACTAATAATATTCGCTGAATTATCTTAAAATTTCGTGAATGCGAAATGAATCGACTGTTATTGAATATATAACCTAATTTTCCAACCTATGTTAAGCGTCCATTATATTCATTATTATTATTATTATTATTTACGCCTGTTACTCCCAATGGAGCATAGGCCGCCCATTATATTCACCTCATGACATTAATTAATCAGACTAAATTTTTTTTTAATATTTAGTCCATTTCTATCTATTTTATATCTCTTTTATTTGACTCCCCTAAGCTGCATATCTTTAAATTTCAGGATCATGAAGGACTAGCACTCAATTTAGCTGTTACACATCTTGGTTTATTAATATTTCAAAATTTAATAAAGGTTAATACTTTCTCTTGGGCAAAAATACGAAAACTAAGTTTCAAACGTAAACGATTTTTTGTCAAACTACATCCAGAAAATTATGTAAGTATAAGTTTTAGAATTTTAAACTAGAGTTTTTACCAATTTTCGTTATATTATGTATTTAGTCATCTCGTCTATTGTTCTAATACTGGAAGTTGACCATAGTAAGCGTCATATGAAACAGCAAAAGTTAAAGAGTTTTAAAAGTCAATAACTGGACAATTTGACCATTATTTATTTCATATATCATCAATAAAGGTTTATATTTATCATTTATACTTTTTTGGAATTAAGAATACTATGAACATTATTGAAGTTGGTCGGGCATCATGTTTTATTGCGTCCAGTGTTGAATAATAAGGAGTTTGTTAGTATATCTATAGAAAACACATTTGCTGTTTTTATCGGTCATAATACATATATGTTCAAGAAATTAAGGAAACTGTTACTGTAGTCGAATGTATTAGGGGTGATTGTAAAAAATCTCTTAACATGACTAACTAACCGTTGATGTATAATTAGAACACTGGTGTTTATCATTTACGACGATCTGTGGATGAATGCATTCATTTTATCTAGAAAAGCTATCTTCTTTACAAAAGGAAGAGGTTAAAGATTATTTAAAAATGGTAATTTCCTTGAAATTGTCGTCTTGTGTATCAATTTTTCGCCAAGCGTTATTTCGATGTTTCTTTATATAACCCACTACCTAATCTCCTTCTCAAACATCAAAGCAGTCAAATTGTAAAAAAATTTAAGACATGGACACACATCACAGTAAAGCAAAAAAATTATCTGGCATAAATCTATACGTTCCTTAAATTTTATTTTCCGCCTTTTTCCATGGTATATAATTAATCATTCTTTTTTTTTCACGCTTCACTAGTCAAAGTTTGTTAGACCTAAATGATGGATTTTGTAAATCCTTATTGAAATAATCCTCTTGTTATGGAATTTCATAAGAGAATAGTAATTTTTTAAGAAAATCTATTCACGAAATTGAGCAACCATTCACCAATGTATTCAGTGAGTTGACATCTCCTGACCTGGTTGAACTCCACTGGTTACTGCTTCTCACTAGAACTCCAGGAAATACCTCATGAAGCCAGTCACTAGTGAGCATATGATCATTATCAGAAAGAGGGTTTGTGGAGATTATAAGTTATTTTATATAGTTGAGATCATGAGTCATTTGAAGCTAGACCACCATGGAAAACCTGGAAGCACTAGACGGCTCAGTGGTCCAGTGGTTAAGCGGTCGCGCGCGGGACTGATAGGTCCTGGGTTCAAATCTCGAGAGGCGGGATCGTGGATGGGCACTGCTGAGGAGTCCCACAATAGGATAAAGCGGCCGTTCAGTGCTTCCAGGTTTCCCATGGTGGCCTAGCTTCAATTGACTCATGATTTTATTTATATAAAATTACTAATAATCTCCACAAAACTCCCTTTTGATAAAAATCTATTCAACTAATTTTAAGTGGGAAAATTGGAAATTGTCCTTTACTGGGGTTGTATTTCAACTCCCTTACGAAATGACTTCTACACTGAACTGAAAAGAAGTTGTTATCTATTTAAAACTTTTCTAAAAGTGTACTTTAATCAAGTTAAGAATCTTAAAATACCTTGCATAATTTTTTTCACGTGTAAATACAGACTGTTAATAGGCGATGAGCATAGAAAATAAATCGACTAGCTAATATTCGAGCACGAGGCAGAAAACGGATTCATGAACTTCAGTCTATGCATATACAAGGATAAATAAATAAGACTAAGAATGAGCTCGAAAAAGTCCCTTATATTTAATTAGAAGATTTAAGTGTTATTGTGACGTTTCAGATTTAGTTAGTAATTAAATTTAACTATTAAAGAACAAACGTTCTTCTCAGTCTTATAAGAAGGTATACGTTAATTTCGACAAACCATCGTTCAAGCTTCATACAGTAGTGTGGTCCGATGCCTGGATAGTATATTTTGTAGGTCGATTTCCACTATGATTAGAGAAACAGAATCAAATGTGTGAATTACTTATCGAAAACTAGTCAACCAGCGTTATCTATGTTCTATTATATTCACTGTCAAAACTATTACCTTATGCAATAGACAGATAAGAACGTATTGAAATTGCATTAATATCAATATACAACAATAGTCCAACAAATATTTCCTTCACAGCTTTGATTATCGGAGGGAGCTCTAGAACAATATATATCAAGGTAGCACACGTCTAAGTGTTAATTATCTTGAGTCTTGTACACTTTTGTGACTTTCCAATCAATGTTGAATTTTCTAGTTAATAACAGCAGATTTTACTTTTGAAAGCATTCCAAGCCGGAATACAAGATTTTCAAACATACAGTAATGTCTTGAATAACGAAAAGTACTGAAATCATGTATAGTCACTGAATTTTTCACACATCGTAAGATTGAAATTCTCATAATAATTCTAAAACATTTCATGATTGAATTATTCTAAGACAGCACTATATTTATATAAAACACTAACGCTTCTTTAGTGGCCCTATACCTTACTCCAATTAGATCGTATGGGTGATCGTTCTCAAAATATACATCCTGGCTATCCTTGTATATAATTATCGACTTAACTAGCTTTAGTAAATCACGGAATTAAATAAGCCAGATACGAGAAAGGATTTCGAATACTTTTATTCTGTACAATCACTGATCCAAGCAGACGATCAAAGGAACGAAGCGAAACGATGGAGAAGGCATGTGCGCCAGCTCGATTTAATCAAGCACTAGCAGTATTTATAGTCAGGTGAGAGTAAGTTACAGACATGTGATGAATAAGATAAGAAATGCACACACGCTTACTTGAAAACAGTCAGGATTGACAAGCGACTAATTAACAAGGTCGAAACGTGACTCAGAAATAATGGATAACTTGGTCTGTCCAGAAGCTAGGATAACATAGTAACCATCACTACACTTCGTATTGCTTGTTTTTGGTTAAACATTTAATCCTTAAGTAGGTTTAGTTGATAAAATTTTTATTTTTCTTTGCTTCATTATCAATAAAATCCACAAATTATTCAGTGGCCAATTCATACTAATTAAGTCGTTTACTTATATCCCAGTGATTGAAGTTCATTAATAGTGTTTTTTGTTTCCATTATTTATTTAAATCTCTTCGATATTATTCTTCATATTGATCAAGCCAATTTGTTAATTACTACTAGACTACTTTTATTTCATGTACATTAGCAATGGAGAATTGGTTGGTTACCTAAACAAATGGACTAGAAAGGCTTAGAAATGATGATATGTGGAAAGGCTACTAAACAGTACAAAAGAACAAAATATTTAAGGATTTATTCTGCCTTTAATATCCTGACTAAGTTTAGGTATTTGAATACAAAGATTTATTTTATTTTTTAACTGACTGATCAAATGTTGATATTACCTATCGAAGATGTAAAGAACATTACTGAAATGCTCTTATACTCCATTATCTGGTTTATTTGAATTCAGAAAAGCTGTATTGGGATTATATTTGTTTCTTTCACTAAGTGAATTCGATTCATAACTTCTAACTTCATATTTAGATATTTTGTGAAGGAGAAGATAAAACTTGTTAATTTTATAGAGATATTGGTTATAATTATTATAATACTATTCAGCTGCTAGGCCTGACGTACTTTTTGTCTATTGTGGACAAAATCCTCTCCCTCGTTTTATTGATTTTAAATCAATCTCTTTGTCGAAGAACTCCATACTCAACGATATATATATATATATATATGAATACGTATATGTATTTGTATTTGTATATTAAAGTAATCAAAAATTCAATTCTGTTGTGTTTCTTTGCACAATTTTCCCTCATGAGATTAGCATTCGATGATAATTCACTATGGTTTGAATCAATTAGAGCTAAAATAGGCTAAAGTTGTATTTCTAGTTATTCTACTAAATACGTTGTGTACTCTTTGGTGCCTGAATGCATCAAGTACTGTTTCCTGCAATGGTTTATTTGCCCTCTGATGAGGAAAATTCATACTACGATGGATTAACCAACCTATATGCTCAGATATTTGAAATGGCTTTCTGATTCTCGTTATTTCATAAGAATAAATATTATAGAAAGATAACAGCTGTCGATTGAAGGCTATGTGATATTTTTACATAAATCTGTTTCAAATATTAAAATTTTATGCCAGTATTTCAAGGTTTTTAATTCCCTTTTCAAAGCTAATTATTCAAAACTAAAGTCGGTCTAGATGTGGTTATAAAAAAGAACTAAAACTATTGTCTAATTTAACCCATAAGAGTTTTTCCGTAATCCCATTGTTGACACCCTTGACTAAATTTTGATCATTTTTAGTTGACATATGTTCACTACTCAGCAGTTGTCGTGATATGGCCATTTTGTTACAAGTTTTACAGAAGGAATGAGTTGCGATTAGCAGTAGGATTCGGGATGCATATTTTGTTCTATTTAGGTCACGTCATCTGTATTATTCTGCATCTCAGAGTTTACATCCTAACCGGCATCCAAACCCAGTACTTTCACTTTGTATGCCACCCATTTACTTTTTATCCTGACACCGACCAATGTTCACAGACGACCTTAAGTTACCATTATGTAGAAAGACTAGCCCCGAACGAAGAGAAAGAACTCAAGATCAATGGCCACCATTCCAAGATAGTTATTATATTTAGGACATTCGTAGTTTATCTACGAGCAGACTATACCGCATCACACCACAAAATAATAAATAAAAATTAAACATTATTCTGACTAAACGGGCCTGAGAGTAGAGGAGACTGTGAATAACAAATTGGGAATAAATCAAGAATAATAAATCGTATAATAGTGGATAGCAGGTACATCGAAAGCTTATGATAAAAAGAATGTATGGACATATATAGTAAAATTACCTGATAATTATACAATAGGAATATGTACGTGTAATGACAGTGCATGAATCAGTCCCGAGAGTTACCATCTTTTTATTCTTCGTTTGTACATAATATTTATCTACGTAGATATCGAGGCGCGAAAACCAAAGAGTATGGATTAAGTTAAATTCGTAACCGTTGTGCATAAAGGTAGCTATTTAGACTAGTTGGCTGAGTTCATAGAACGTCGGCGTATAAATCAAAAGTTACCGATTTCGAATCTCGTAGTGAACATTAAATCTAAGATGCGGTTTCATCCTGGTGCCAAGTAAAATAAATGATGAAATGCATGTTCTGGATTCTACTGGTAATCGCAATCCATTCCTTCTACAAAGCTACTGTTACCCTTTTTGCTACATGTTTCATAAAGTATAATAACTTCGGGGTCGATTACCAAAACTATAAAGCAAAGGTTTAAGTAGTTATCATTGTTAAATATCAATTAGAATAAGTCTTGTTATAACTGTACTGGTTAGTCTTTTTGATTGGTAACATTGGGTATGTAACATAAACAGTGTGGGAAATTTGGGAACTGCGGTCAACATGGAGCTTATTATTGTTTTACACATTGATTTTTGACGTTTTCGTAAGATGTTTGGTGAATCCCACTTTGTTTAATTACGGTGGGGACGGAGGACTTCAATAAATTTCTGTGGCTAATGGATCATGCTCCGGCTACTCAGGGCAATATTCATTTAAGTTCATTTCAAATATACTATTTTCTTCATAATTTTACTTCATGTATCTCTGAAATATTGAATGAACTTCAAAACCAGTTATTTTTTACCTGGTAAGTTGGGTGTTCATCACCGTTAGTAACTCAGTTATTTAATCAGTTCAATTTTTCCCTTAAATCCGAAGGAGTAAATCTTATGTTAAAACATATTGTATGTTTTAGTAGTCTCTGATTGTGATATTTAATGTGGATGTTCTAATAACACAGAAAGTATCATCAGTTCCTTTAAAATTAAGACAACCTTTGTTGTTGAATACCAGCTAATAAGAAACCTGGATTTAGGGTGTCAGCAACTTACCTCTGGGATAAAAATCGACTATTTATACTGATGTAATTATTACTGTTGAGTTCGTAATCATTTTTATTTGTTCAAAATATTCTAATCTCTCTCCTCCTTTTTTATTACGTGAAACGAAATACCCTGACAGGACACAATTGAATTTATATTTGATTCGCGTGACGAATGCAAACAGTTCTGGAAAAAATCAATTGAGCATCATACATTTTTCCGATGTACTTATCCTGATCGTAAATTGCAAAGACGTTCACGTCTAACATCAAGTGGTTCCTCATTTCGGTAAGCCATCATATAATAATACTCTTTATATAGAAATACTGCTAAGGAAGAGTTTTACTTTGAATCAAGTTGGGTTTTTTTAATGAAAACTAAAATAAATTTGTTACAGAAAAGCTTATTGTATAATTCGCTCTTTTCGTTTCAAGTTTTACGATATCATTGTTGGTTTAAAAAATTAGATTCAATCAAGTATTTATTTCATTTGATTTTGATTTTATTAAGTAATATAATTTTCATAAGTTACTATGAATTCCTAATGAAATTATTCGATTAAAAAAGATTCTGAATCTCTAAAGTGTTCTGATTGATTCGCTTCTGAAACAAAGCCACATCCATAATTCCCTTTTGATATCACAATCCTTTCTACGTTTTTCAATGATTGTGATGGCATGTATAAACTGATGTATCGATATGTATTTTTGGTTGCTACCCTGAAGATGCTGATATTCTGCATTCATTTATTGTTCTGCTATTTTGTAATTAAACTACTGGGCTAACAGGAGTTTCATGAGTTCTGTTCCATTCACTACATTTGAAAACAAGATTAATAACATACGTTTTAAGCAATATGAAGTCATCAAGATAACAACATTTGTTTGGATGTTTAAATGTTTTAAGCTATGTGACTAATGAAGTTATAAAAAGCTGTGAAAAATTGATCCAACTTGATAAGAAGCAATGTAAACCACGTTAGTAAAGTTTGGGAGTTTAATACCCTATATACACCAAAGTTGTGAATATGAATAAGGGGAACTTGATTCCGACACTTTATGTTATCGAGCTTACGAAATATTTAAAATTTCTGTTGCCGGTGATCTTGTTTAAGCACTCCTAAAGATTTTAAAGCATTAATAATTTGATAATTGATGTTAGGTAAATAAACAGCATTACCCTCCGATTAAATTGATGTTTCCATATGGAAACGACAATTAAAAATCTAGAGTTGTAATGTTTTTAAATAAGTGAAACATAATATGATATAAAATTTATAGAATATTTTCACTGATTATTTAACTATGCATAGTTAACAAAATCTAGAATAAAGAGATTGTCTGAATTTTATCATAAAAACCTAATCTTTTTAAAAAGTATCTCCGATGAATGATTTACCATTAATTGACTCTTAATACTACTATATACTCCAGTTCGCTTTCAATACTGCCTTGTAATCTACTCCTCATTTTATTGAGGTCAATTTAAATCACCTAATTTCCTCATACTTATTTCATCCGTTCTATCATCCTATTAAATGAAAGAGTAGAAAAAAATCCTCTATCAATTCCTCTACCAAATCCGTAAACAAGCTGATATTGAAGATAAACGGTTTTAGCAAATAAACTATATGGGACATCGTCAGTACATTTTTCTCAGTATTCATTATTGTCAGACGTTGTTATAAGCTGATTAGAAAATTATCCATGACGAAGATCATAAACTCATAATACTATTCCACTTAATCGTTTAATGGTAAAAAGATTATTAGACTATACAAAAACTATCATTTTTACAAGACTAATGCAATCCGTTGTAATGGCAAACTAATTCTACTGAAAATGTAACAAGGTTAGAAGAGAGATATGAAAGATAATTATCCATTTAACGAATTTTGTACAAAATTAATGAAAAACAAGTACATGTCAAAACAATTTATAAAATTGTAAAATCAAATAGGGAATTATGATTATAGTATATGACATAGCCGAAAAACAGATCAATTGTCTTTAGTTTACATGAAGATACAATGAGTTTTTAAGTGTATCATAGTTTATTTTAAAAATAGTTGAAGTAAATGACATTTGTCAATTATACTTATAAGCATTATTATTTTTGTATGGCATGTCTACTTTCTAGAATAAAAATACAATCATATTGTATTTGTGTATCTTCAGTGAATAATTAAATGAGATTTCATAATAAGTAGAAAAAGTAATTCAATGGATAATAGAATCTGAGGATACTTCAGTGTAGTTGTATGCTTTGGTACTTTTTTACCATTCAAAATTGTTTTTTTTTAAATAAAATATTTGTAAATTACATCACTAAGAAAAATTTAGTTAATTCGATTACTTCTTTTGGACAATGAACTACATATTGGAAATAAACTTTCAAGAAATAACTGGGAAATGATTGTTGTGATAAATGTATACCATTCTTTAGTCTTTCTACTCGGTTTATGTTATTTTATAAATGAGTAAAATAACATACTTCAAGATATCTAATTTATTCATTATTTCGTTAATATTCAGAAGGGGTTTTGTGAAGATTTCAGTGTTTATCATAGTTGAAATCATGAGTCAATTAAAGCTAGAGCACCATGGAAAACCTTGAAGCACTGGACGGCCTTTTCGTCCTATTATGGGATGCCTCAGCAGCGCGCATCCGCGATCCTGCCTCACGAGCGAGGTTCGAACCCAAGACCTACCAGTCTCGCGCCAGAGCACTTAACCGACACTAACACCGTTGGATGCCGGCTCAGTGGTCAATCGGTTAAGTGCTATGGCGTGAGACTAGTAGGTCCTGTTGTTAGAGAGTTTGAAAAAGCTCTTTATTCTTTGTTATCTGTAACGTAGAATTTATCTCATTTCCAGACTACTATAACCCTTCCTTATTTCGTTTTTTCAAGATATTTGGGACGCACTGAACAGGAATTGCAGGAATATGTGCAACGAAACTGTGAAAAACGACCTCCATTCGAAAGGTATGGTAAAGAATTTTTTAAAACTAAAGAAATAAATTATTTACCCAATAATATTATTTAACTACTTTCGTTATTTATAATCGGTTTACCTAACTGGATCCCATTAGGAAAGTAACATCAATAAAATAAATTAAAGCTTTTAGTAGCTAGTCTCTTTTGAAATCGGTTTTATTTGATTGATTAGTTTCAACAGAAAATTGCTTACTTTAATAGTATCGAAATTGCTGTTGACTTTGAATATTTTGAATTTCATTTATTAAGTAGCTGTTGAGTAAAACTATTGAGGTGTACTACATAACAAACGAAAGAGTAAAATAGTGCGACAAACAATTCATTAGAGATTAAGAATACTTTTTCGTTTTTAATTAGTTTCTACTTGTTTGTTGGCTGTAAATATTTCTGAAGAACTGTCGATCATAATATAAAACACTGGTAAATATTAGTAACCTATATATTTTTATATGCAATAATAGGTAACGCACCCTACAGGTTATAACAAGTTATTTAAAAAGGGACTAAGTTGGATAGTTGCACAGAATGTCTACTCATGTAGATATATCCTTCTCATCTTCTAGACTAATATGTCTTCTTGTTCCTTTAGTGTTCTGAAAATTTCCAGAAAATAATTTCCCGTGTAACATAAAGATTACCATTTTTTTAAATCAGTGAATAGTTCACTCAATTAACAGTGATCATTAAAAATTATTCCTTAATTTATTCATTTGACAAATCACATATAAAACTATTCTATAACGTTTTTCGAAAAAAATTTAACAGAATTTGGATGGAAAATATGAACATAAAAACATAAGTTAGATTTTTAGTGTATGTTTTTCTCCTATAACCAGATGACAAAAAAAGGAACTTGTTATGGTTTCCCTAATTATTCCAATACATCGTTACTGATACAATTACCAAAAATGCACACTTGACAGAAATGAAAATGAAAGTAGTAAAACACTATTTCAATGAGTAGTAACTCGAATAATATGACTATGAGGTAAGCAGAGATCGATAAAAATCAATGAAACTTATCAAGTAAATGTATATTAACGTCCAAATAAGTCATCAAACTTGTATGCAATTATAAATCTAGATAGGAGAAATAAATGCAGAATTTGGTAAACGCATTTGATCATACATGCTCGTTTATACCAGCAAAAGGAAGGTTACAAAATATCGGCGAATTATTACGGCCCAAAACAACATCATTTGCTAAATAGGTTAATTCAAGGGCTTCACTAATTCGAACATAAATAAGTTTGTGTGGAAGTGAGAGTGTTGTAAACTGCAAATTTCATGTTTAATTATATTAAAAACAGGGCCAAAACATGGATGAGCATGATGTTAAAAACACTTATGTATACCAGTCGTTGTATGTAGCTTAGTGACTCTGTGTGTTAGTAACCTAACAGGTATTAAATTCAGGACTTTAGATAGTTAATACCACTTCTGGTGAAATTATTACTTATATTTGAATTTGTATTGTTTTTAAGCGCTACATACCTGAGATACTCAGATATAACTTTATTCATTACCTTAAAAAATTTTAAAAACATATTTCCACACATATTTTTCTAGACCGTCAGCTGCTAGACATACCAGTTTATCTAAAACAACTGCCCCTGCATATTCTACTAGACGACTGAATTCAGCCTCACTAACATTACGTTCAAGTTCAGCTGATAGACGTAATTTCATGTCAGGTACCATGGGCGGTAGTTTTGCCGGAACATTAGCTGCACAACCTGCACTAAAAAGAGCTCAAAGTATGGGAGTTAATGCAATCAGTCGGGATCAGCAAGCTGCTGAAAGATCCTCAACAGATATTCATTTACCCATCACCACACTAGCAACTAGCGGTTATGCCACAATGTCTGGAAGTGTTAATGATAGTGGTCGAAGTAGTCATCCAAAAAATATTGAAGATCTAGAGGAAAAAGAAGTAAAAAATTTACAGTCAAGTTCACAAAATGAGTCAGGACGAAGGATGACTGGTGACTGGAGTGGGGAGAATCAATCTACGCAGTCAGATGAAGGCATTTCTAGTCGCGCATGGAAATCTGAAGCAGGATCACTCGGTCAGAATGCAGTTACATCACTGTCTCAACTTAATTTAAGAATGGATGCCTTTCTTAATTCTCAAGATGACCATATATCTTTATCTGACCAGAGAAAACATGAAGAATCAAAGGATACTGGAGAAAGTTCTGACAACATACAACTAAGTAAGAAATCTACACAGATCGTTGATATACTTCAGGATAGTTCAATCAGAGGATATCTTCTTTCGTCTTCTCCTTCATTTGACCAAGGTAGTGAACAATTACCAGACTTAAGCAGCTTTAAGTCATCTGAACATCGACAAAATGAGTACTCTACATCTCGCTCATTTAATCTGAATCATACATCCATTTCTGATTCAGACAACCACCCTAGTTGGTCGCTTTCACTAGCTTCGAAAATTCTGTCCAGTCAACCAGAATCAATACATTGTTTTGAATTCTCACAACCACCACCTAAACCTCATCGTACTTCTCAGATTTTAACCACACGTGAAGAGGATAGTTTGAGATCGACTTCTAAAGTAAGCCACTATGTCAAAGTGTTTATTTTCGCCCTAACATATGTAAACGATTAAAGTCAAGCTGTGAAATACCAGTTTATTATTAGTGCTAGTGACATTTTTATGGAGCTTATAAATTTAGCTAACAAAAAGTAATATTTGAACGACGAATATTCTTTTCGATAAATTCTCTTCAGGTTCTACAATTATATATCCAAATTAATAATCGGAAAAATGGCCAGGTTAAAGGCAAAGTACATCGTTTAATGCATGTAAATTTAGGAATGTCAAATAAAATAGAATAAAATTGTTAATGTTGATATAACTCATATAGAATGTTAACTTGAATCTGTATATATGTTAAGTGAAAATTTAAGATCTGTGATCAGAATAAATATGGGTCAGATAGGGTGAGAGAGAGATATATGATAGTGCAATTACAATTCGATCAAGTGGAAGACTAAATTGTGTGAAAAATTAGTGAGACGTAATAAAGAGGGATCAATGGGAAATGAATGAATCATGTTTAGGGGTGATTAATAATGATATTTAACCAATAATAATAATAATAATAATAATAATAATAATAATAATAATAATAATAATAATAATAATAATACAAAGATTAGTGAATAAAGATAAGTGAGACAATTACATTTGACTAAGAAAGGTCGTAAGTACATAGTCAAATTAGGTCATACAATAGCTAAGATGATTGTTAATTAATTGGCCTCTTCACTAAGAGATCAGATGGATCGTTAAGAAGAAACATGAACAGAAAAAGTACTTGGACTGGACAGTATACACACTTCCTTAGCTTTGTACCTCTACAGTACAAACGAAACCTAATCAAAACCCTTAGCTATCGAATACGCACTATATGTTCGGCGGATGTAGTTGACAATGAGCTAAACACATTGCATAATGCTCTAAGGGAGAACGGGTATCCCAGAAAATTTATAATTAAATATATGATCTTGAAAGTGAAAATAGGCGAATTCCAAACGGTCAAGAAAAAGTCCTTGTTCATGCGTCTACAATTCAGAGGGGATGAAGCTAGCGAAATACTAACTCAGAGATTACGCAGATCAATCCAAAAATCTTTCAACACCGGTGAACTACGTTTAGTGTTTTCTACTCGTCCAATGGTGACACTGAGGCTTAAAGATGAGGTACCTAGAATGACCACTTCATTTTGTATTTATCAGCTCGACTGCTCCTGTGGGGCAAGTTATATTGGTCGAAGTTCTAGGAATTTACATTTTCGTGCTCGTGAACACCTCCCAGCGTGGCAAAACAAAGGTCTGATGAGGAAAGTAAACGGCTCGATATTGGCCCATTTAGTACAAACTGGTCATAGTGCCAGTATAAATCAATCTTTTCCAATTATTTATAGGGTCAGTAATTTTATGCCAAAGCTTGTCAGGCTTAAAGTCCTTCAAACGGCGGAGGCAGTAGCCATCAGGATGAAGAAACCGGAGCTCTGCGTACAGAAGAAACATCTCCAACCCCTGCTCCTCCCTTGGCCAACCACAAGGCCAATTAATCAATAGTAATCTTATCTATTGGATGACCTAATTTGACTATGTACTTACGACCTTTCTTAGTCAAATGTAATTGTTTCACTTATCTTTATTCACTAATCTTTGTATTATTATTATTATTATTATTATTATTATTATTATTGGTTAAATATCATTATTAATCACCCCTAAACATGATTCATTCATTTCCCATTGATCCCTCTTTATTACGTCTCACTAATTTTTCACACAATTTAGTCTTCCACTTGATCGAATTGTAATTGCACTATCATATATCTCTCTCTCACCCTATCTGACCCATATTTATTCTGATCACAGATCTTATTTTATTTTTATTTTTATTTAAACACATATATATTGGCACAAAAGGGCACCAGATACATATGCGCCACACAAAATAATGAAAGTAGGAAGAGAAGGGATGAAAAGATAAGGCGGACTGAAATGTACAACTAGAAGACTCTTTCAGTTACGAAAGTTAGAACCACTCTTTATGTAGAAAGTAAAAGAAGGTTGCAGCAGGATCGCCACTGGCTTCTATTCTGAGCCATATCTGATAACGTCTCTAGCCACTGTGTTGCACCATCTCTCGGACCCCAGCCAGGGAGTCGTGAAGGACCAACGGAAGCTAGCCCTATGCAGCTTTCTTTCATGCCACGACACCATGTCATACACTGACCTCCTCTCCGCTTTTTCCAACCAGTCCCAGGGTCGGCAAATAATGCACGACGTGGAAGTCTCTGGGACGACATTCTTAAAACATGTCCAAGCCACCGAAGTCGGTGTTTCAAGATGATGACACCAATTGAACTATCGTCTCTGCGCCCGAACACACGATGCCGAAACTCTGCATTACTAACATAGTGTTGCCACTGAATGTCAGCAATCCTTCGGTGACAACGATGATCGAACACCGAGAGACGTCTAACATCCTCAACTCGGAGAGGCCAGGTTTCACAAGCATAGAGCAAAACTGCTCTCAGCGACGCGTTGTAGATCCGACCTTTTACAGCCAGACTAACATCACAAAGGCGCCAAAGACGGCCCAGATTGGCATAAGCCGCTCTGGCTTTCATTATACGTGCATCAATCTCATCACTCACGCCACCACCAGCACTTATATAGCTACCTAGATACACGAACTTCTCAACTACTTCGATCTCCTCACCATCCAGGGTGAGTACAAGATTAGAATCCTGCCAGTCTTGTAGGAGTACTTTGCACTTGGAGGGTGCAAAGCACATGCCGTACCTGCGGACACTGATTGCCAACTGATTAAGTGCTGATTGCATGCCTTGGGCATTATCGCACAGTAAGACAATATCATCCGCATACTCAAGGTCGAGAAGTCGTTCTCCAGGCAACATATCCACACCGCCATTACTTACATCCATCAGAGCTGTTTCCAGGTTGTCGTCGATGGCAAAGTTGAAGAGGAATGGTGAGATCGGGCAACCCTGCCTAACCCCACTGTTTGAATGGAACAAGGGAGAAAGGTGGTTGTATGCCCTCAATCTGCCTGAGGTGTTCGTATACAGGGCCTTTAAGATGTTAATGAACTTCTCAGGCACACCCTTCTTCAATAGACAATCCCAGAGAACAGTCCTGTCCAACTAATCGAAGGCCGCCCTGATATCACAGATCTTAAATTTTCACTTAACATATATACAGATTCAAGTTAACATTCTATATGAGTCATATCAACATTAACAATTTTATTCTATTTGATTTGACATTCCTAAATTTACATTCTTTAAACGATGTACTTTGCCATTAACCTGGCCATTTTTCCGATTATTAATTTGGATATATGAATTGTAGGACCTGAGGAGAGAATTTATCGAAAAGAATATTCTTCGTTCAAATATTAGTCTTTTAACAAAAAGTAGTCTCTAGTTATTCCAAGTCTTTTTAACACATTTTTATCACAATGTGGTTCATATATTTTCAGTCTCATTGTTTTTTATTAGGTAATATATAAATATTTTACTTCATAGATTTACCCTGGACAACTCACAGTGAAATGCAAATCTTAATTGCTTATGAAAATAAAACTTTTTAAGTAGAATAATTGTAATTTTTGCCATGATTATGCGAAGCAATTTATAGGGTGATAAAAATACTTGCCTACATTGAACTGTACAACTACAAAAATGAAGAACGAACCACCAAAGTTACAAAAAAGAATTAGGACATTAATATAATGGAAATCAACTGTAATATAATTTATTCTCTCAGTCAATTGAAGTTAGTATGTAAAAATCTTATATCTATGCAACAGGTATTTTATGGAAGTGAGGAAAGCTGTCTGTGAAATTTTGTTATTTTAGTGAATCCTTTTTGTTTATATTATCAGTTTCATGGATGTAACAGAAATGATGAGCGATTACCAGTGAAATTAGATGTGCTTTGAGGTAATGTAGATTAGTAACAGGTGAAAAAACCAATACTATTATATGAGATAAATATGGTATGTGTGTAATAATATACAGTCGATTACATGAATCGATATAAATTGCACGTGTAACAATTTCCTATGAAACTAAATGTAAGATTTGCAGTTCCAAAATAAATCGCTACCAGCGGATAGACAAATTGGCCAAGAAAACATATTTCTCAGTAAAATATTACACATATACTAAAAATCTCAGTCAATTAAAAAGTGCGCAGATGTAGAGCGAGTGTGTTCGTTAGTTATTCATCAGTCAACTAAGTTACATTCAACCATAAGACTTGAATTTCGTCCACCGTACAAGTTTGCGGATGAAATGTCAGTATTACTAAAAAATATACTATATAAACGGCTGTAACACTAAATAATAGCTGCCTTAATTGCTGATACTAGATAGTCATTGAATGTTGTTAATTTGACAGAGTACATTTAATTACTTCAAAGCGTAGTCCAGTTATGCAAAATGATGATTATTCAAATCAAACTTCTTGACAATTGGAATCTACCTGTAGATGAATCTATCATGACTCTTGTCTTACTTACTTACTTACTTACGCCTGTTACCCCTCGTCGAGGAGCATAGGCCGCTCACCAGCATTCTCCATTCAACTCTGTCCTGAACCTTCCTTTCCAGTTCTTTCCAGTTACTATTCAGCCTTTTCATATCTGCTTCTATTTCCCGGCGTAGTGTGTTCTTTGGCCTTCCTCTTTTCCGCTTCCCTTCCGGATTCCAAGTTAGGGATTGAGTCGTGATGCACATTGGTGATTTCCTTAATGTATGTCCGATCCACTTCCAACGTCTTTTCCTAATTTCCTCTTCAGCTGGAAGCTGGTTTGTCCTCTCCCATAAAACGCTGTTGCTGATAGTATTCGGCAAATGAATGTTGAGTATTTTGCGTAGACAACTGTTTATAAATACTTGTACCTTCCTGATGATGGTCGTAGTAGTTCTCCACGTTTCAGCTCCATACAGCATGGACAGTCTTGACGTTCGTATTGAATATTCTAACCTTGAAATTGGTTGAGAGTTGTTTTGAGTTCCATATGTTCTTCAATTGTAGAAATGCTGCCCTTGCTTTGCCAATCCTCGCCTTTACATCTGCATCCGATCCTCCTTGTTTATCAATGATGCCCCCCAGGTACTTGAATGTTTCCACCTCTTCCAGAGTTTCGCCATCAAGTGTGATTGGGTTGGTGTTCTCCGTGTTGCATTTGAGAATCTTGCTTTTTCCTTTGTGAATGTGGAGACCTATCGATGCGGAGGCTGCTGCTACATTTGCTGTCTTCATCTGCATTTGGTCGTGTGTATGAGAGAGGAGGGCTAGGTCATCTGCGAAGTCCAAATCATCTAATTGATTCTGAGCTGTCCATTGTATTCCGTATTTCCCTTCAGATGTCGAATTCTTCATAATCCAGTCAATCACTAGAAGGAAGAGGAATGGGGAGAGTAGACAGCCTTGTCTGACTCCGGTCCTTACTGGAAATGCACCTGTCAGCTGTCCTCCATGCACCACTTTGCACTGTAATCCATCGTATGAGTTTTGGATAATGTTGACGATCTTCTGAGGAACTCCATAGTGTCGAAGAAGTTTCCATAATGTTCTCCTGTCCACGCTGTCAAACGCCTTCTCATAGTCAATAAAGTTGACGTATAGTGATGAGTTCCACTCAACTGATTGTTCAACGATGATCCGTAGTGTCGCAATCTGGTCTGTGCACGACCGATCCTTACGGAATCCAGCCTAATGATCCCTTAGTTCGGCGTCTACTGCGTCTTTCATCCGATTCAGCAGCACTCTGTTGAAAACTTTTCCTGGTACTGATAACAAACTGATACCTCTGTAGTTCTCGCATTTGCTCAGATCTCCTTTCTTTGGTATCTTGATGAGATATCCTTCTTTCCAGTCCGTTGGCACTTGTTCCTCTTCCCAAATCTTCTTGAATAGAAGGTGAAGCATGTTTGCAGTTATTTCAATGTCTGACTTCAGTGCTTCTGCTGGTATATTGTCAGGTCCTGCCGCCTTCCCACTTTTGATTTGTCTGATGGTCATCTTGACTTCTTCGATCGTTGGTGGAGTGACATCTATTGTAAGGTCTGTGTGGGCTGCTTCGATGTTCGGTGGATTCAATGGGGCTGGTCTATTCAGCAGTTCCTCGAAGTATTCTGCCCATCTTTTCTTCTGTTCTTGAATCTCAGTGATTGTCTTTCCTTCTTTGTCCTTGACTGGTCTCTCTGGTTTGCTATATCTCCCTGCCAATTTTTTCGTTGTATCATATAGTTGTTTCATATTCCCTTCTCTTGCAGCTTTTTCCGCCGCCGTTGCTAGTTCTCCCATGTATTTCTGCTTGTCGGCTTTAATGCTTTTCTTCACTTCTCTGTTTGCTTCTGCGTAGTCTGCTTGTGCTTTGACTTTCTATGCTCTTGTTCGGCTGTTGTTAATTGCTAGTTTCTTGTTCTTCCGTTCTTGAATTTTGTCTAGGGTTCCCAGAGAGATCCATTCCTTGTGATGATGCTTCTTAGGACCAAGAACCTCCTGACACGTTGAAGTTAGTGCTTCTTTTATCCCTTTCCAGTTGTCCTCCAAAGTAGTTTCTTGTTCATTCAGTAGATCCTGTAGAGCTTGGAACCTATTGTTGAGAGTTATCTTGAATTCTTGGAGCTTGTCAGCATCTCGAAGGAAGGCTGTATTAAACCTTTGTAGTGCTGTTTGTCCAGTTGTCCAGTCTTTCTTAAGCTTCAGTCTCATCTTGGCCACAACCAGGTGGTGATCTGAAGCTATGTCAGCTCCTCTCCGGGTTCTTACATCTTCCATTGATCTTTGGAATTTTTTGTTGATACAGATGTGATCTATCTGGTTCTCTGTGGTATGGTCCGGTGAGATCCATGTAGCTTTGTGTATGCGCTTGTGTGGGAATATTGTGCCGCCTATAACCAATTTGTTGAATGCACATAGGTTTGCAAGTCTCTCCCCATTTTCATTTCTTTCTCCTAGTCCGTGTCGTCCGATTATATCTTCATATCCTGTGTTGTCCACTCCAACTTTAGCATTTAGATCTCCCATCAGGATGGTGAGGTCCTTACTTGAGCACTTAGCTACAATTGATTGCAGCCTTTCATAGAACTGATCTTTATCATCGTCGTTGCTATCATTGGTGGGTGCATAACATAGGATAACGTTCATTGTGATCCCTTGCTTCTTTGTTCTGAATGATGCTTTGATGATCCTGGGTCCATGAGATTCCCATCCCACAAGTGCATTTCTTGCTTCTTTGGACAGTATTAGAGCAACTCCCTGAGTGTGTGGAGCGTTTTCCCCTTCGTGACCGGAGTACAGCAGCATCTCTCCTGTACCTAGCCTTTGTTGTCCAGTTTGTGTCCAATGGGTTTCGCTGATTCCGAGTACTGCCAAGTTGTATCTCCGCATTTCCATTGCTATTTGGTTGGTCTTTCCTGTCTCCCACATTGTCCGGACGTTCCATGTACCTATAAAGAGTGTTGCTCTGGTTGTTAGAAGGTGCATCGGTCTCGTGACTTCCGAAGAATTTCGGCTTTCATCATGAGACGTCATTATTCCTTCAACTCCCAGAGCAGAGTTTAAATGGTTTGAATTATTTTTTCTGGTTAGCGTTTTTTAGCGAGTTAGCTTTTCTACGGGATGGTGTCGCTAACCCCATGCCCAACCCTCCTCCTTTACCCGGGCTTGGGACCGGCAGTAACTCTAGAAGAGCTACAGGCGGAGTTATGACTCTTATCACTCGTTCATAAGTCACCTTTCGTAGCTTTATAAATTCTTTACAGTTTACTGTTGAGGGATTTTATTTTATAATGTTCAAATTAATTAAAAACACCCTTCAACACCGTACAATGATCACCATAATCTCAGAATGTTAATACATTATCCTGACTTCTAATCCTATTGCATTTCATATACTACCTATTTCCAAAGTTCTATTCTCCAGTTAGACTTTCTTTCATTCTGAAAACTAACGAAATGCGTAATCATAAATCAATATGCAAGTGATAAATTATTTGACAGTTCCCATAAACAGACTATTGTCAAATCAGATTGTATTGTACTGATATTGCGTGGATAAAAAAATGATGGTAATAGTTTGATTATTGTAACAGAACAAAAATTCATGAAAATCTCCCATTCGCAATGTTTCCTGTCTCCACAAATCATTTTTAAGCTTCATTATAGATGAATTAGTTGATAATATCACTATGTCGAAATATTCTTTATCTGTAACAATGCAACAAAAAATTCATGAATATAGTCCATGTTAGAAACAGTATTGGGTTAAAGAAAGCTAAAAAAATTCTAATAACTAGTTATAACTAGACCTGTTTTATTTTGAATAAAGAATAACGATGCAGTTTCGAATCCTCGTTTCGCCCTGATTTAGAAACTGTCAGATAGATATATGGAATCCTAATGTTTATATCCACAATAAGGCATAAAAAAGATAATAACCACTGACAGATCGTGAATTTCTTTTGTACATTTGTATGGAAAATGTAATGATTTGTCATTCATTTGTAAGTTACTCAATTATCGAGAACTATTTATCGAGAGTTAGTCGTTCTGTAAAATAAGGTTTATTTGGTCTTACGTTCAAGAATTAAACAGTATACAATACAGGACTCATCATTCATCAGTCGTAATTTAGTAATTGGATTCTCAAAAGTCAGATTGTGTTCAAAATTTGCATGTTTTCAAAGTTTTATTTTTGGACTACCATATAACTAAGTAAGAAATCATACTTTCGTTTTTCAGCTTGTGTAGAGTCCTGTTGAGTTGTTTCCGAGTAAAGTTAACTCTTATTATCTTTATATTATTAACTGTGACCCCTTTATTTATGATTAAGTATTCAGTTTGCCTGAAATCGGGGAAATAAAAAAATAACAACATCTCTATCACTTATCAAAAGATTAGAACAGACATATTACGTGTTACAAAATACTAGACATTGAGAACACTAACTTCTCAATCTATTTATCTTAAAATAAATGAGTTTTAGAATTTAACAGTTTAAAGTACTATTCTCTGTTCATTAACGACTCACTTAAATTTGGATGAGATTTTCTACTTTTTTAATTCAGTTACTAAATTTTAATTTAATTCAATTTGATCAATTAACTTATTTTCTCTATTCTACTAAAACCTATACAGTTTAAAAGAAATACAATTATGGAGCCATCATTAGGCGAAATAATTCAACTTCATATGAATAGATCTAATCTTATAAATCCGATAACATCAAGTGGTAGGTAGTTTTGTTCATTTTTTTCTTTGTTATTATATTTCGTCAAAATTGCTTTCTTTTTTAACTGTTCGTCTATAAAATCAAGGGCATAAATTGTTTTGGTCTTTTTATTTACTCAGCTTTTGTATCTTCTTAATATTCAGTTGTTCGTTCTTTTCTTTAGCATCAAGAGAATAATCACTAATCTACTTCTAACACTGTGCAGTGGTGGTGTAGTTTGATAAACTTTTTAAGTGCACACCATCCACTAGTTCAGATATTTATTTTTTTTAAACAAACTGGTTTTTATCAGACCAGTTGGTAAAAATTTATCATTTGATGGATATGACTTTATTAACATCACCAGATCCCATGTTAGCTTCCATAATAGGTTTTGTTCTCTGAAATGTTATGACAGTCTAATAGGAAATTAAAGCTACAGTGTAATTCATGAAGGTTTACAGTAGCTGACGTAACAAACACATTACCAAGAGTAAGTAACAGTAAAACTAATGTTAAATTATCTCATTTGTTGTCTAGTAAACAAGTTTTCATCCAGTGATAAAACAAAGTATAAACTTCTTTTTGCCGTATGAATTTATGATAACCAAATTGAAACTACATTATTTGATAAATTCTTTCAAGTTAGTGTTTGCATCAGTATTTTGTACAGTTTAAAATCCAATTTTTTTCAGATAAAATTAATACCATTAAAAAAAATGAATGATCCGTTTGTAACACCCCAAGGAGTGAAAAATTAACTTTTTTAGTAAATGAACTAACTTTTAGAAAGCAGCTTATAAAAAGTTGTGAAATATCATAAACCTAACACTATACTCATTTAGATATTAAAAATATCTCATTAATATTTTAAACAAAAGTCCAGTCAAAACTCAATTTATTTGAAATAATCAAACTAAACTTCCGTAATAATATCTACAAAATGTTATATCATTTTCAGAGACAATCAAAAGCACTGTGCACTAAAAAATTGTTCATATCTTGACTTTTATATGTACTTGGAATCTTTAGGCTTTTCCGCCGTTTCTAAGAAAAAAACAACTGAGAGTAAGCACTTTTAATTGATGTCAGATATGATACAGCGTAATTTCCATCCGATTTCACTTTACACTATGAAACTTTCCAGTAATTCATGTATTCTAACAATTCTTCAACTGATATTACTTAGAAATTAACACGATCTTTAGATAAATTTTGCATTTCAACATGATAAGTCATCTAACTGAAAGCCTGAATTGGTTTCCTGAGCTTTTTTATTAATCCAAATTGGAATCTAAACGGTAACTTAACCACGAGGGAAAAAGTGCGAAGTGTGAAATGACTGCTTTACGTCAAGGTCAGTTTATGCTCAGTTAGTTGAGGTTATTTATAGTATTTCAGATGTCCTTGAGTTTCTGGAAGTCTCTGGAACCATACTAAATATGGTAGCGGCATAGGTCAGTATCCAGGTGGAAACGTGATACGTGATTCTTCAATTTCTAAATGTTTCTGTAAAGCTTCTATTCAACGCTGGTTGGATATAATGTTTCCCAGAGTTCTCAGGGCCCCTCTGAATTTTTTTCGAGGAGTAGTTTGGACCTACGCAACATCTTTCTTCTTCCAAAATATAAGACTTCTTAAGATGTAATCAATATACACATAATTGAAAAAAATACCAATTTCTCTATGTCCCTCGTATTCCAATTGATTAAACTGTTGTACGACAAATATAAGATACCAAAACGTATATATATATATATTGTATATGCTTAATCATTATTTATGTTTCCCTTGAAAAATAGGCACTGACAAAAAAACTGTTAAGGGTAATGAATTGTTTATTGCATTTTGAGAAATCTATTTTTTCACAAAGATTACCAATTTCTTTTATGAAGTTGTAACTATTTACACCTAAATACTTTGTTGTCAGTGTTTTCCAAATAGTTATGTCTATAATTATACTATTTCGGTCATGTATAAAATAAGTTATCCGTATTTCTGTTGAAGAAAATCTATTTTCCTGGTAGATAGACTTGTTAGGTGAACTGTCAGAAAGGAATGATAACGAATATTCATTATACTATTAAACGGTAGCCAATTGTTCGTATATTGTGTATTATATATAACTGATGAAATCACACGGATTATTGTAGCGGGTTTTTTCTTTGCACTGACAATGAAGACGTCGCAAAGTTACTTCACAAATTTTCTGAAAAATTAGTTTTAGATATTGTTTCTGTAAACGAAAATGCCTTGAATAATTTGGTCTTTAACGTTCCTCATATTTCATGCAAACTGTTTATAATGTCGGCGTACATGAATATCCTGAGACGGTTATTTTACCTTGCACTAAATAATATTATTATGATTCGTACACTACTATCTCATGAGTTCTTACTGTTTCTTGTTCTGTCAAGTACTTTCTTCTATGAAGAAAACTTGGGATATTTGTTCACAAATAAATCAGTTATTTATTATACATCGTTCAAATTTTTGTTCTGGTTTTCGTTAGTGGTAGAAATTTATTCTTCAATAAATATACGAGAACTCTTGATTTGTTTTGGAGATTAATCAAAAACAATAGATCTTTTGCTAACTGATTCATTCAAGCTTCAGGCAAAAAAAGTAGTGGAAACCATCGACTCCATTCGTAACAGGATGTAGAACTGTTTTTAACTAATCAAGACCTTATCAATAATTTTTTCAACTAGTTATTTTATAGTATGATGCAAGCACAGCAAAAGTCATTCAGTGTCAATGCAACCTACATGTGGGTGAAATGACTTCAGAGATCAAGAGGTAGAAGAGAAGCAGTACTTAATCAACTTTGATTTATCATTGTACCGAAGCAGGATGGTTTTTGTCACCTTTCATTATCTTTAAAACACATGTAACCTTTACATGCTTATCAGTTGTTCGTTTAATTTTATAATGTCAATTTATTATAGTCCAAATAACGATACAGTATTATTAAGAATTAAAAGGCATTACTGTAGGGTAGTAATAAAAGCTGCTGTCTTGGTAGGACATAGCATCTATCTCAAGATCTATCTATTCAATATTTACCAAATAAACTTCACTATTCATTCTTTTATCTAGAATCGGATAAACTATCCACTTACAGCGTTTAAAACAAAAAGAAATCTTAAATGAATGATTCATTTTCGAAAAATTTACCAATAGACCATAGAAGTATAAATTCCTTAACCATTTATTGCATAACACTGACGCTAATAGGTATGAAAGTACACTATTTAATGGATAAACTAGTTTAGTTTCACAATAATTATTTCAACTATGGACTAGTTCGACCATAGTAATGCAATGATTATTGATTTTAATTGTGAAGCTTAAATATAAAGCATTATCATACCTTTAATTTTCTGTGGGTGATTAACAAACCTGAATTAAAGAATCTGTAATATTTGTATATATATATATATATATATATATATATATATATATATATATATATATAGTAATTAGAATAAGTATCTGGTAACTAGGACTGTTGAGTAAACATGGTGATATATATACAGTTACATATTGGGGAATAGCTAGCCACTTCCGAATATATCATACTAGATTACTATTTTCTTCTTACGTCAGTTTGATTATTTTTGTTTAATTATTCGTTGAAATTATCGAAAAAATATATCTAATTAACATTCTATGTGTTCTGCTTGGACAAATTTTATTATCTACAGATTATTAAATGCAAATAAGGCTAATATGGTTTGAAGACGACGTTAACAGTGAAGAAAAATTTAGGCAATCTTCTTAAAATATGAAATATTATATTTATTTTTCCATATTGAATAATTTAATTTTTCAAAATAAATTTCTAAAGGGCTCGTTCTCTGGAAATTTTTATTATGGGGTATTAGTAACCTTTTTACACAACAATATATAAGCTTTTATTACAGAATGACATTCTTTATTTATTTTTAATCCTTTTCAATAGAATTTACCAGAAAGAGACTTTGAAGATGGTTGAAAGGAAGAAACGTTTTCCTAAAACGCATAAAATCTGATTTCTTTTCAGCACTTTGAGTGTGATATATTAATATTTTCAGCTACTTTTAGTCTAAAAAGAAATTTTCAACGTTAAAAGTTTATGAGTTAGATAGAATCGTTTCACAGTTATATCTTTAACTTTCTCTTCTGACATAATATTATAAAAGAATAAAAGTGACAGGTCCTTTGGTCTATTAAAAACTTGACATTGATAACCAATCGAGGTGTGTCATTCAGTTTTGATAAGTTCCAGTCTAGTTCCAATGTACACTATGTATCAGGGGATGTATGAAAAGCTGCAAATATAAGAGAATCTGGAAGATAGAAGAACAAGAGGTAAAATGATCCTGCGACTCAGCAAGTATATAAGACGTACTTAGATTTAGTAATGAAAGCAATGGACAACAGTTAGTGGTAACACAGGGATGACAACCGAAACTAGAAGTTGATCGATTGAGATTTCGAACTCATTGCACGGTTAACCTCCAGAAATTTCATTTGTTAATTAAATCGTGTAAAGCATCCTAGTATTACAGTGTGAAACTTTTCTAATTTTTATATATCATTTATCATTTCTCTCTGAACTATATGTTTTCGTCCTAGGAAATACTGGCATTATTCTCCTATGAATATATTTAGAAACAGAAATGACAAATCCATTGGTCGATCTATAGACTTGAAACAATTTTGCAAATATTTCTTATTATTTATACTCATCACATATAATTAATTATATACTATACCATAAGTGTAGCCTGTCAATTAGTCGGTTTATTAGATCGGTCTAATCTGAAACTTTCAAACTCATCTAGCGACCGGATTAGATATGACTGTATGATGAAGATTCGTTAAAGATTTAAAATAATCCATACTTAGTGGTCAGTAATATGAGTAGTGACTACTGAAATGTCATCATGGATGGTACTAGATGAGCATTGGATTAAATCGTGAAAAGATATAATTTAGAAGTCTGAACTATTTTATACCGACCAATGATTCAGACACTTACTATAAGATCTGAAGGTACAGCGCGCGACCACTGACAGTATCTTAGTTATATATGAACTAAAATATTAATTCTAATATTAAACATTTATCCAAAGCTGCTCGGTTCTTCCATCTTTTGAGTTGTGTTTTTCGGACTTATTTTTCAAAAATGATTCTGTAACTAAATAAATAAATTTGTACTTTAATTTTTGATCAAAACATGTTTCTGTTATAATTTTCTGTTATAATTCACATCTGCACAAGTATATCTATATATTCATGCTGATCGACATCGAATAATTAAGATGATATTAAATTTTGTTAATGATAAATTCTTTTTTCTTGTATACAATATACATTTTTACTTCTTTCTTCAACTATTTTTAAAAGCAACTCAACTTATTGAAACACCCGTTACAGTGCAAAATATTAGTAATGATGAAAATATTAAAGACGATAATACGTATGGATCAAACAATACAGCTACGAATCTACCAAGCTCGCAACCATATGAGGCTACATTGATTTTACCAACTGTCACCCAGCTTGGTTTAGAGATTAATTTGGATAAAGAATTATCATTCCTGCACACCAGTTCAATCTTATCTTCTGAAACAAATAACGTAACTGATTCTAAAACATCAGTTACTGATATCGTACCAACAATCGAAACAACATCGTTTACACATGAGAATAACACTGCAACAACAATGACTCTATCTATGTTGCCTAATTTGTCAATAAGATCACAAACTATTTCTTCATCTATTACCATACCACCATTCACTACATCTTTTTCTCTAATGACTTCATCGCTTTCAACAACAACAACAGCAACAGCATCAGTGGCATATCCAGAAAGTACTGCAACTACCAAGGGGTCACAAAGTCTATTAGTTAGTGATCAGCTATTGTCTTCGGATCACTCAATACTGTATGATTTTCTTCCACAAGAAGATACATTTTCAATTACTTTAAATGATATTTCAATATTAAGGTCATCTGAAACAACTGATAGAGCATCAACAGACAGGCAATTACCCAAATCAGAAGTGGAATCAAACAGAGTGCAACTAACCGATTTTCTACAAACATTTGGGTTAACAAGTAGTTCAAATGAACCTATAGATCTAGTCAAATCTCTAGTAAAATCTAATGAAAATGAAACTTATGGATCTCTATTTCTAGACGATGTAAGTAAGATATATTATCATTTCTTGATTTTAATTACTTCAGTACATTATGTGCGTTCAAATAATCCAAATTTTTGGTTTGTTGTTAACAAAAACGTTAATTTCATTACAACGATCATCTCCTTTGTCTAAAAAACACTAAACTTGGAGCACTGTTTTAGTTAAAGATGGTTTTTTGCTTGATGTCAAAGGATTTTCTAAGTATAACTACAGGTTTACTAAAATAATAAATGTTTTTCTCCTGATGTATAGGAAAAGAGAATTTCTGACATTCTGTAACTTAGCTTAAGCTGTTTATTCAAAGAACAAAACAACGTCCACAAATCAATACAAGTTGAAATCGTAAAAGTAATAAATCAGATTGAAGATCTAATGCACAACAATAAATTTTACTATGCTACTTTCATCAACCAAATCATGCTTGATGGCGAAACTCTGGAAGAGATGGAAACATTCACGTACCTGTGAAGCATCGCTGATAAACAAGGAGGATCGGATGCCGATGTAAAGGCGAAGATTGGCAAAACAAGGGTAGCTTTTCTACAATTGAAAAACATATGGAACTCAAAACAACTGTCAACTAATTTCAAAGTGAGAATCTTCAATACGAACGTCAAGACAGTCCTGCTGTACGGAGCTCAAACGTGGAGAGCTACTACATCCATCGTCAAGAAGATACAAGTATTTATAAACAGTTGTCTTCGCAAAACACTCAACATTCATTTGCCGGATACTATCAGCAACAGCGTTTTATGGGAGAGGACAAACCAGCTTCCAGCTAAAGAGGAAATTAGGAAAAGACGTTGGAAGTGGATCGGACATACATTAAGGAAATCACCAAACTGCATCACGAGGCAATCCCTAACTTAAAATCTGGAAGGGAAGCGGAAGAGAGGAAGGCCAAAGAACACATTACGCTGGGAAATAGAAGCAGAGATGAAAAGGATGAATGTTAACTGGAAAGAACTGGAAAGGAAGGCTCAGGACAGAGTTGGATAGAGAATGATGGTGGGCGACCTATGCTCCTCGACTAGGGGTAACAGGCGTAAGTATGTAAGTAATCCTACCTTCATGTTAATCCAGTTCTGAGATGAGATTTCATGTATTCATACGTATTTAGTTGGTTTAAATAAGTGTGAAAATTACATTTTGACCAAGTGTCTAAAAATAATGAAGAAAACCTTGACTGTTATTATAATACGTTGAATTTTGTCATAACTTTACGTAAAACTATTTATCGGTTTTTTCACATTGTTTTGTTTAAATCTTCGCAAAAGAGATATAATTGCTCGTAGGTGGTTAATACATTCAAATACATTACTTTTATCATGAATAAAATGAGCTTTTACCAAATATTTTGATAATTTATGTTACTATTATAAGGTGTATTGTTGATTTTTTTTCCTAACTTTTTTTGCCTTTTTTATTTTCAATAATAATCCAATGTATACAATTTATATAACAATAAAGTTTCATTTCCTTCCTGTTTCACCTACTTTTATATTGTTCACATTGTCAATTTATTTCTCATTTTAATAAAAAGGAAACTTATTTTTTACTGATTTATTCTTATACCACTGAGCTATTTTATTATCTCCATCGACTTATCATACTTTTATCCAATACTATGTGTGCAATGTTTCCCCAGCTACAAAATGGCTGATATTCAATGCATCTGTTTAGTAAACTACAGTTACTATTATTTGAAAAAAATATATTCATGTCACTTAAAAATTCAAGTTTATGTCTATTAAACGGTGTTTATATGAAAATCAACTACTTAGTAGAAGTTATTAAATGTTACTTTATTTAAAACACTGAAAGTGACTTCTAATTCTCTTATAAAAAAGCTTCTGACTGTGAAAATAAAACATATACCATTCATGTGAATATATATGTAAAAAGTATTTAAGACATTTTAGAAACATCATAAGTCAATTACTTCCAACTGCATATTGAAGTACCAGAAAAAATGAGTAGAAGAAAAAAGACTGACATTTTTCTAAATTGGTCTTCCTTTCTATTCTTGTACAAAAGATGTTATATGTGCATTATTAAATAATGCTGTCCAATGACCAAATGCATATTTATTGTGTTCAATTATGTGTTTTGGATGGACCCACATAACACTTGTTTTATTCAATTTCACACATAAATAGTTATTTATTGTCAACTTACCAACGTCAACATCACTGTAATGAGCCAGTCTCATATAGTTGATACCTATTTAGATTGATTACTCAGTTTTGTGAATTACTAAATATAATATCAAACTTACTTATTTCGTTATCCTTTCTGTGATATGAAAGTTCTCCTAAAATGTCTTGTTTGCTCTCTTCTCATTTGAATATCACTGTCACAATCGTAGTGTCTTTTTATATAAGCCATTTGAATCTATCTAATCACTCATTTATTTCCAAATACAGTTAGATTTAAACAGAGACATTTATATGATCATATGTTGATCAATGCATTAATTTCGATATGAAAAATTACTTCATTCAACGACTCCCGATATTTATACTTAATTAGATTATAACTGGCAAGATCTATTCGCTTTATTTTTTCGCTGTTTCAAATTCTAATTGATTCTTTTCATTGTATTTAATCTTACCAGTTTAGTATAATATTTCTTTACTTATCGATCTTCAGGTCTTGATATCTTGATCTTGAATTGATTTTTGAATTATTCAACATATCGATTTCCATACTTTTATTGATTATCATATAAATTATTTTCTTTCACATTATTCTGCTTTAATTTATTTATTTATCATTTCATAGAATAAAGACTCTTTAGTTTTACATGTAAGGTGAACTTGTCAGCGAACAACATATATGTGTCTAATAAATTAAAATTATGTCACCATTTTGAGTTGGATGTACCGTATATTTTATTTGTTAACTACATATATCAATTTTCTTATCTCACAACTGTATAATTTGTTGTAACTTCTTAGTCATTTATATAAAACTAAAAAGAAGTTTTCATTGGTGAAAAACTCTAATCATATGAAAAACACAGATATATGAATAGTGAACAACATTGAATACAGGAAAAATACAATTAATTTTTTACATATCCATTGGTCATTCGGAGATTAAAAGATAAATTACCTTAAGTAGCTACATCTTTCTATTATCTTTTAATTCGGCTGCTCTTGTGAACTAGGTTATATTCTCGGATGAAGTCATATACAATATAACAGAAATCGGGGTGGATCGATAGTCATTTGAGACTTATTGGTAGGACGCATTTAAGACTTAAACGGATTAAGTGACCTGTAATTTAAACAAATTCAAGTGTAAAAATGGCTTACCAATATCATATCCTCATGGCGGGATTCTAAAACTGGTTGATTGTGGAAGTTCTGCTAAAGATATGCTGTTCACAAGATCTCCGTCCACTTATAAGTTTATTCTTACCATAGTAACAATACCTGCTTCCATTGAAACGTTTTTTTAGAGAAGATCATTATTTGATGGAAAGAACGCAATCGTCGTGGGATAATTAGTTGATCAAAGATTCAACATTGTATTCATTTATATACATTGTAAGACAGTATATTATAAAAGTTGCCTTGGTATTGATCAATTACAATTGGTCATCCAGAACAACATACTCATATTATTAAAAATTATAAAAATTAAAATCTAACTAGAAAGTGTAAACAAGGAAGGGAAAAGACTTCATGTAGTTGGTTCAGGTACTCACTTACTATCGTTTTTTGAACAGAAATTACTTTTTTTCCCAACATTCTATTAATTATGTTAAGCAGCGGTTACCTTGAAGTGATGTCAGAGAAATGGTACAAGTTGATATAAAATGAAATGCTAATTGACGATTTTATTGTTTGAAGTCATTGATAAAATGATTGTATTTTCGTCTTAATACTATAAATGATTGATTTTCTTGAAAATGAAGAAGCCAAAATATTGAGTAATGACTTGGTTTTCTTAGTTGAAATCTTCAGTAGGGCAAACAGAGGTGATCCTGGTATTTATGCATTACGTTTAGCAAATACTCTTTTACTGCCATCTTCAAGTATATTTAATCACTGTTTCCTATCATTCCATAATCATCTTAACAACGTTGAACTATGTACAACCCCAAGTAAAAAAAAACGAAACCTTTAAACAGTCTTATTATTCTGGTTTAAAATATCTGGATTCAAGTTTAACAACAAAAAGTCGGTTGTGAGTCTTATGTGTGATTGATTTACTAAGTAAAACGTCACAAATTTTTTATGGGACACTTACACGGATCAATATTAAAGGCTAGTGATTGTAATAAATCCTATTCCTTTTCTGATTGGCCTATTTATTTGACTGGATTGTATAATGTAGCCATTGGATTTTAACTGTTCATTGTTTCTACTGGTCGAAACAATTCAAGGTCGAGGACAAATCAGCTGAAAGTATGATCGAAATTCGTTTCTTCATTCTACAATCTAATTGGTAAAATATCCCCACTTTAATGCATGCAGGGGTTATTATAGTCTAGTGTGTATCTACCGTTCTATTTGTTTTAAGGATTAACTGACCCTTTTTACAATGTACAGCTCTTCATTTTTTAAAGATCCGAAATTTAAGTATTGCGATGTTGTAATTTTGACCCAAGGAATAAATCTTACTTTGTAAGTTGGATTGTATTTTCAAACAAATATTTTAAATGATTATAGTGATTTACAATTGTAAAATTTCAGATAAGTTCAATTAATTCACATATATAAATCAGGATTCACTAGAACAAATAAGCATTTTATTCTAATTTTAGCTGGGTTCAAAATTTCAAAAGTTTCTGGATACCAGTACAACTCAAACAGCTGTATGTACCATATCGACAGCTTCTACAACTACTTCCACATCTCCAGCTAAAGCGAAATCACACGTAACTACCACATTATCCGAAATATCCAAGACACATGATTCTCTATTCTCCCATTTCAATGCAAATGTATCACGTTTTAGTGTTGGCGCAGAACCGATTCATATTGCATCATTGGATCAATGGAGCTCAAGTAGTTCAGAAAGCACAACAGGAGTTATAATACGCTCAGATTTAATTCCAAATACGTCAGCCACATGTCATCATTCTGTTCCATGTATTAACTCTATTAATCCTATGTTACAGCATTCATTAACCTGCCCAAATGCTTCGAAATCTATACCTTTTGAACAAGTTACCAATTATTTGCATCCATCCGAAGGTGATGTAAGATCCTCTAACTACAAACCTGAACATAAGCAAGTGAATAGTGGTAAAGGCATAACATCACATAGCAATATACCAGCTAAGTCTAAACACTATAAGCATTTGCAAAGTCACGAGCACGTATGTTCTCATGATCGTCACTTATCTAGCTCTATTCCTTCTGGTATTCATCTTACTGAATTAGAGGAATCAATTCTTTCAACATCACAGCATGTTCATAATATGATGCCTACGGAAAATGTGAAACGAATTCATGGAAAACACAGCGATGGTAAAAAGTTCGAACAAGTAAGAAGAAATAAACATTTACATCATTTACATGAACAAATGAATCAAGAATCAAGTGGAAATCACAATTTAGTGTCATTAAATGATTTAGAAAATGCAGCTGAGATACTTGAAGAGGTTCCTTATGTGGTACTTAGACGTCCTCGTTCAGTTGACGTTAAACAGTATCAGCTTCACTTAGAGCACCAAAGACAACAAGCAGCTGCCTTGGCTGCTGCTGCTGGGGGCTATCCATTTCATCTTTATCAAACACCAGGTGCTCATTACCCTTTCACCTCACGACTACCGATTGGTTCTCAGTTATCGTATGGACATTACGTTCAACCACCACCTTTTCATGGATTCAGGAGTCTGGAATGTAATCAAAATCATCATTTAGATGCACCGATTACATTTGGATCGCATCGTAAATCTGAACAGTCAGGTAAACAAGCATCTCATAAATTTTCATCAAGTCACTCAAAGCAGGTATCAAAACGAGATAGTGACTCATGTAAACGACATTCTAAGAGAACACATTCAAGAAGGTTAGTTTTGAAACTTTCTTCACTATTCACTAAAATTCTAAAGTAGTTTATGCGTAAAATTATCGGAAGGGTTGGCCTCTACATACACAAAGAGATTTCAGACGTTAATTTCAATTTATTCATAGTTCTCTTATCATTAATCGCTACTTGTGATAATCTCATTAGTCTTCACTTCATGAGTGTGTAAGCCCTAATGGGCAAAAACTTAAATAAGTGCTAAACTCTACGCCAATTATTGAATATTGTTTACTAATAATATGTGGTGTTTCCTTTTTTATTCATTATTTTAATTACTTTTATGAACTTTCTGTAAATGTAGTTCGATTAAGCAAGATAGAAAACATTTGTAGGTCCACATTTATGCTAATAATTAAGAGTATATGCTAAGCTATACAAATTTCATTTTTACGAAAGATCAATGAATATTTATTGAAAGAAGAAATCCGAATTTACTGATAAGTGAGTCTGACAGATTACAGATACTATAACAATCATTTGCAGTGCGTCCCTAATTTTCTGTTTATCAGTTTATGGTCGATACAATTACACGCTTTTTACTTCTACCGGTACATATCAATGAGTGACATCAATATCTAAACTTTACGTGTTAAGCAGACGAATATATCAGTCCAACTTTAAACAAATTTTAGTCATCGTGAAGCTGACTCGGAAAATGAATTCTTTCACGATTGTATTTTCAGATGAACACACAAGCATGTTCAGTTTAATTCGGATTTCACCAATTAAAAGTTTTCAGATCAATTGAAAGTAAGCTTTGATGTTCGAAAAGACGAAAGCTTCATAAGTTAGCTATTCAACTTAAGGAACTCTACATTACTAAAGGTTGTCAATTTCTATACTTTTGTATCATGCTCAAAAGGAGCCGAAAGTTTTAAAAATCCCGCTTAAGATCCCATGTTTAATTAGGATCAAACAACAGTATTGGAATAATAAGTAGGTTATTATTTGATCCAACTTTTGATAGACTGGAACACTTTTTTCCAGCATATTAACTCCTGTTTTGTCCCATTTATCTCAGTTACAAACGGTTTTTCTACTAATTTTATCTTTTTGTATGTCAAATGAATTATCCACACGTAGCAAAACTCGTGAAAAAAAGAATAATAAATCTCGAAAATAAATGTATTTAAGATAAATTATGAAAACTGATAAAAACATATAACATTGTTTTACTTAACGACTATATTGTTAATCAATTAATCTATCGATTTATGTAGTTTAGTTTTTCTCACTACTTACTCATTACCCTTGTTTTATAACCTATGCGAAGTGCGATTGATTTATGATTGCAGGATTGATTATTCTTATCCTAAAATACAATTGTTGTGAAAGTAGTGATTATCTTGGAAATAGTTTAAAATCATTCATCACAACTCCAGAGGTATTAGCAACCACAGAGTACTAAACAACATTTTTATCATGGTTTGGAATACATTAAATCTACACAACCTTGACTAGACGTGGAAACGGACCTGGAATCTTTAATTACTTTAAATGTCTTAAATTGTTTATCAGTAAGCTATCAGAATGAAAATAAGATCCCGACTATTTACTATACATGAGCTATGCTTGTCGTTTTCATCCTACCCTTACAATCCACAGAAAATGAGTATTCATCATCATACACAAAATCATAGTAAATAAAGACAGGTTTGTTTTGTCCTCACCTATTAGGTATAGCAGAGGCAAAAGTTATCACAATTTTCGGCTAAATTTACACACGTAAGTCACCGGTTCGATTCTCTCCTTTTTCATATCCTACATAAATCATTAAGGTCACAGTGAGAATTATCCTGCTTCAGTTTACTTTATCATTTCCATTCTTGTTTTAGCTATTGTCATTCTGAAATTTATTGCACCTTCTTAACCTAGTTTATTAATGATTTATTCAGTTATCACGAAAACACAAATCTTTAACAATTCTAGATTGAATTTTTTAATGATTATCATTGACATGATTTTCCCCTAACCCATATGCCTGTACCCCGCTTCTGCTAAATATTCTTATTTGTAACTGTATGTCCTGATGCGAGGTTATACAAATTGTATTCTCATATTTTCAAAGTTGAAATATTTGAATTATTTTAGTGTAGTGAACAAAGCACCTGTTGGGTACAATCGAATGCATTTAGACACAAGTTACAGACTATCTCACTAAATTCTGTTAACCATACAGTAAACAGTTAATTTGCAAAATAACAACCATTTGACTTAATCTTCACTGTTCCTTCTGTAAACACCAGTCCATCTTCTCTGATTTAATTGTCCAAACACTTCCATACTGATTGCACTTCGTTCCCATTCTTTCCTTATCTATTTTCAATCAAATACATTCTATGTCTTACCCTCACCATATACTACTTATATGGATATAAGTAGACACACTACATTACAACTGTATTCCAATAAATTCAGCTTAAAACAATAAATATGGTCGAACAGTATTGGTTTCAATTAGATCTTCATCAAATTCTACTGTAATATGTATATGAATATTTGAATGGTTATATACGAATATTAAATCAACCAATAATGAAATAGATTTTATAGGTACAAATAATAAATAAAAAGTACAAATTAATACTAAGAAGACTATAGTGTTAATAGTGGTACGAGTAATATAAGTTCTAGTTAATGGTTAACATGGGAAATAGGTCAAACTTGGATAAATAAGCCGTAAAATAACAATTACAATGCAGTCTATTAAGTTGCGTTGATTGATTTGATATTTTTTATATACCCCTAGGAATATACATATATACTACAGTAGAATCTAATTGAAAACAATATTATTCGCTCATGTGTTGTTTACACAATTAGAATCTTTAACATTCATGCCTTTGTTTATTATTTTACGGGAAATGTGTAATTAGAACATCTGACTCAAATCAGTTGAAATTGTAGAAAGTCATTCAGTCATCTGATATTGCTAAATCAAACATGCAACTTGAAAACAGAAACAAAGATGGATTCTTGAAAGTTCTTACAATATTTGATTATTGTAAGGTGTGTTGACTACTGGTTTTAGCCCTAAGCAATATGCATAATCAGATAAATGTACTATTTCATTGATGAATATTCACTTTCAGAGTTTTTGGTCTTATTATCAACTATTATTCACAAGTCTATATTAGTGGTTAGGAAAAAGAAACCTGTATTATGCTGAAAAACCTTTTTAAGTAGTCAATGGCATTAATTATTTCTTACGTATAATGGCTGCCATGTTTTACATATTTCTCAGAATCGTTGTAAGGTTGTCTTCAAGGTACCAATAAGCTAGTGAATAAATATCGCAACTGATCTGCATTATTTTCCTGAATACCGTTAAAGGACTATTAACGTAATACTGAACATGACCTAATAATAATAATTTTTTATCTTCTTAATTATTTGCCAGTCGAAAAGAAACTGAACCATTTGCTTTTGATGAAAAGAGTGACAAGAAATTGAGTCACTACGATGTTACTACCAACCATATAACTGCTACTAATTTACCCCCGCAAACAACCAGTTCATACCCTCATCATCGTCACCACGACCATTGTTTGCACAGACGTTCTGAAGTATTATCTAGTGGAAAAACAAATGGTGTATCCGGAGATAGAAAAGTGAAATCTTCAACATTAGCTAGTACTGTTACAACCATTAGCACTGCTACAAATGTTAGTAGCAAAGATAAAAAATATGACAAGTCAAATATTGAACATGATGATTTAGCCAGAGGTAGGGAGACCATAATACCATCTGTACTATCATCAGTAGTAGTAACAACAACCACTAGTGCAACAGGATTAACAAAACAGAAATCACAACTTCCAGAGTTACAACAACTACAACCGTCATCACCTATGCAGGAAAAAAAGACTAAAGCTACAACATCCATGATGACAATTGAAAGTCAAAAATTAAAACAAATTTCACCACCAGATGGTCGTGAAGAAAATGGTGAAAGTGAAATACCTTATCCTGTTTCTGTATCTGCTGTGAAACCGGTGCCTAAATTGAAGGCGACGTCAAAATCAAGTAAGTCGAATTAACATATTTAAGGCAGCTTACTATATATATATATATATATATATATATATATATATATATATATACAGTATAAACATTTAAAAAAAACATTAACATCTGTCATAATTAATTACAACAAACTGGTTGATCCGAAAACGTTACGTCTTCTTTTGTTTCCAATGATTTCAAGCTTGTGCAGAGACGATAAAACCATATTACTCCAGTTTTTTCAGAGTTCTAGCTATTATCATACAGATCTATTCCTTTTGTGTTTCGTCAATGAAAGTAAATGTAGCAGATAAGAAAATTGTTCTGTGAATAAATGCAAGAACAAGTTTATATTAGCTTAACTTGAAATCATTTAGGCTCTTAAGTAAGGTGGACAACTAATTTTACTAACGTCAACCTGACTTTAGTCACTCATTATTCTATATTACAAAACATGGCTATGACCATAATTTTTCTAAAATATCTATCTAATCTCTGGCAAACACAGGTGGAATGGAATAATTATAACTCACCACTTTTACTAATTTTGTATGTTTAAAGACGTTTCTGTTACAATAATGCTAAAAATTTAAGGCATTGGAAAACTAACTTGTTCTTACTAGTATTATTAAATGTTTGTTATGTTCCAGTGTTGATTATCCGGACTGTAATTGATCAGCTTTCTCATATCACGGAAGTATACTTAGTGGGTTACCGTCGAAACAGAATTTTACGAGTTGTAGTCTTGAGTCTCAACAACAATAAATCACAAACCCCTCTTTATACCTGTCGAAAAAGTCACTAGCAATCTGTATTCAGCAAATTAGTGGGTACGACATCGATATTTGAAAACGTACCCACGAGTTTCGATACCCAGTATGAAAATTAACACTGGAATCAAGGTAGATCTAGTTGGACTCCAAAAAAGCAGAAACGTACTTCCTGGATCTCACTGATAATCGGATATCATAATCCTTAACGATTTAGGAATTCCGGAAATTTATTTTTATTTATTTTTTTATAAATCATTTAGAGATTGGGACGAGATTTCTAAGACTCTATTGAAAACATGAGAACGTTTCACTAAATACAATATAGTTACCTAAACTAAGTGAATATATTTACATATAATATGTTTATATTGTGAGAAAATGACAGCTATTTTATTTTTGCATAATTAAGATGAATAGCATATAATTATTCAATATACTCCTTCAAATGGGACAACATTTCTTCTCATTATAAACCTATAATTATTATTTATTGATACATTTCAATTCCATTATTCGTTTGGCTGGTTATATCCTCACCGAACACATGGAAAATGTTTTCATATCACGGGTTTATACATTATCGAATGAAATCGAGTTATGGTTTGTTGTTCAACAAATAATAGTAAATCAGAGGGCGTTTTGTGGAGAATTAAGTATTTGCACTGTTGAAATCATGAGTCAATTGAAGCTAGACCACCATCGAAAACCTGGAAGCACTGGACGGCCGTTTCGTCCTATTATGGAACCCTTCAGCAGTGCGCACCCACGATCCCGCACCCGCGAGATTCGAACCCAGAACCTACCAGTCTCGAGCTGAAGTCCTTAACCGATAGACCACTTAATTCTCCACAAAACCCCCTCTGATCTATAATCATATGCTCACTAGTGGCTGACTTCAAGAGATATTTCCTTGAGTTCTAGTGGGAAGCAGTGGCCAGTGGAGTTCTACCAAGTCTGTTGTAGAGATATCAACTCACTGAAGACAATTGGTGAACGGTCGCTCAAAATCGTGGATTGGTTGAAGTTAGACATTAACACCGTTGGATGCCGGCTCAGTGGTCTATCGGTTAAGAGCTTCGGGTCGAGACTGGTAGGTCCTGGGTTCGAATCTCGCGGGTGCGGGATCGTGGACGCGCACTGCTGAGGAGTTCCATAATAGGACGAAACGGCCGTCCAGTGCTTCCAGGTTTTCGATGGTGGTCTAGCTTCAATTGACTCATGATTTCAACAGTGCAAATAATAGTGAATATAATTATCTTAACGCAAACTAAAGCTGCGATTCAATTATATTAACTTAATTGCCATTTACCTAACTTGTTTCGACACTATTACATACGCCAGTATTATGGTTATTCTATTATAAATAAAATACTGATGATAAAAAAGAATAGAATTTACATGAGGTAATCAATTAATTACTTTCAACCAAAAACGTGTGAGAAGACTTTCGTGTATTTTGCTTCTTAAAATCCTATTGTCCATCTCACCGTTGGATATCGGCTTAGTGGCCTGGAGGTTATGCGTTCACACACATTATCAGGTCACCATATTAGAAATATCATTTTTTTTCATCATCTGTAAAATTTTTCTTTCTAGACAGTTACGTACGAGTCTCCCTGATAAGAGTTGTATTCTGGTCGATAGCAGATATCAAAAGGTCTAATATAGGATTTTCCATCAGTTATCATTTTCTCATTTTGGTTTTTCATTTTGACAGCTTTTAAGGTTTGAATACTCGTTACATTCCTTTTATAAGGGTCTTCAAACATCCCTTATTTGAACTTTATCCAAATAAGCCCTAATTTTATAACCTATAGTTATCTTGTTTTCAGGACTCTCAGAAATTTCATTTCATGTAATCCGGTTCTCTTGTTTTTTTTCCATGTCCGATGTCCATCAACTTTTGTTCGTATTCTAGTCTGACTTAGTAGACACTCGGTGGATTGAATAAATCTCTCTTTGATTACTCTAGGTGAGCGTTCAAAATATAAAACAACATCGATTGACGACATTGGTAAAACCCAACGATATTCTTCAGGCATTAGTTAAACCTAAATATGTTTCTAACCAACTAAAGCAAATTTTTATTAGATAATATAAGTCGTCTGGCCAGTGACAGATTCTAGTCGAAGATTTGAGGTACTGATTTAACAAAAAACACATTATTTCATACTTACTGTTGATGAGATACCTGTTTACCTAATCGTTTTCATAACGTACTCCGGGAAAACATGGTTGTTTAACGTGTAGGCAATAATAACTGTATGATTATTCATTATCTCATTATCAGTAATATGGCGAGACAGAAATGTTACTGGTGTTATGATTCGCAATAAGTCAAGTAGATAACCGAATTATCGATAGACATACTACTCATTTTCAGTAATTGTTCACTTTATCATATTTCTCAGCCAACTAAGCTCAATATAAGATATAAGCGTCATATGTATCATGTCAAACTAGTAATGAAAGGTATAAAAAGTTAATATTATTATTATTAGCTTTATTCAACATTATATTTTTGGTACAATATAGAATTCCCAGCACAAAGTACTTCAACAAGTTTCCATTTCTTACTTCTTCGTCCTTCCCGACGATAAATATTAAGTGATCGTTAGTTAAAAGGTAGCAGCTCAGTCAATCAACATCTGGATAATGTACATTCTTCTCGATGCACATTGCCAGCAACCACGATATATCTGATTGGGCCTTCCGTAGCCTTTACAGCGAAAGGTCTTACACTTTTTAGAAACGCACCTGAATAGGTTGTGCGATTAATAGGCATAACGATGTATTAAAACAAACAAAATTAGATAACTCGTTGAAATATTTAGATGACAGGAACAGGTAGCCCAAATGTTTAAACACAAAGTGAATTATGCTAGTGTTTTCAATCTTAGTTGGCAATAAAGCGAAACATAAAAGCCGAATTGTATAAAATAATTTATAAAGAGTATTAAACATTTAGTATTTCAAATGGGAATGTATATCTAAAAAATATAGATTATATAGGTATTGTTAACCAACTCTTGCGAAGCATCTAGATCTCATGCCATTCGTCAGATCATCTCCATCATTTCAATACACAACTGCAACTCTTAGGTCATATGGCGAGGAGGAGTAGTTTCAATGTATTAAAAGGATACTTCTAATCTGATTAAAAAATTCAGATTTCAATAAATCCAATTTATTATTGGTAAACCTTTGAATTTTGAGTCAACATCCATGTGTGTTATTTTTTGCTGATTAACAAATCAGAAGCATATGTACAATTAGTCCACAGAATTAAATCAAGCAATTTAATAGATAATCAATTGAGTAAAAATTACTCATCTTCATCTAAAATAGTTTGAAACTTCTATAGTCTGACTGCAACCCTATCACTGAATAACGTACTTTTGTATATATTTTATTTTAGAAATATTGGTTACATAGTAATTTGAATGTCAAGTGTATGGTGTTTTCTTGTGATTCCATTAAATATATAATTTCATCTTGAGGTAACAAAGAGGATTTCCATTTAACCTTGTTTGACCTATTCTTTTCAAATATAACAATTTCTAAACAACACGTCTACAGTTAAAAGAGTAATAAAATAAATTCTCTTTACTCAACAATATATATAATTAGTTCTGACAGATCAAATGAATGAAACTATTTTTCTGTTCTGTTTGACTTCAAATGGTATTAAAATTTCATACATTTTATTCAGTAACCAAATTGTGTAACTGAGGTATACTAAAAAGATTAGGGGAAATTATATTTACTGAAAAAATAGAAATTCTTATTTCAATTAAAAAGAGTAAAAGATTGAAGTTTCATATGTAGAACAGTTTACAATAACTGGACAAGATCTAGAGAATTGAATTGTTTGTTAAAAGTTTGTTTTTATAAAAGGGTTCAGGCGTTCAGATCTTTTTCTCATTTCACTAGAAGGCAAGAAGAAAATCACTCCAAAGAGCAAATGTGTTGTAAATTTGAGATTGAAATAATGATGTGATAGATTAAATGAACTGATGAAAAAGGCATTACTTATGTTACGTACATTTAAGCTAGAACTTTTTTTAATCATTTACTAAACTTATCACATTTGCGTCATTCATGTAAACAAAACTTTTATTAAATATCTCCTTCATTTAGGAAGTTTGTTGACATAAAAATTGAAAAAAGGCTTTTTCTTGAGAAGTACATTAAAGTTATAATCACTTAATAAATAATAATTTATTGTCATGTACTTTCTGGTTATTTATAGGTAGTTTGTGTCATTTTGATTGTCACACTCTGCATGTGATACTTGAAAACGTTTTTTCTAAATATTTCAGTCATACATTTATTTGACAATTATACACATATTTAGGCTATGAATATATCGAATTTGCACTATTGAAATACTGTTGTAATTTGAGTTGTTATTCAATATAAAAGATATCTGCAATCATAACTAAGCACCTTTCATTACTTATGAGCAACTAAATGTTTACTGAGTTCAGATGCATCTAAAGAATTCATCTTTTACCTGGATATTTAAACAACATATAAACTGACCTTTTGACTTTATAGGTAAAGATACGTTGTATACGATTATTTTCTGCTGTGATTCATATTTTTGGTTAGTAGTTTACCTATCCACCAAGTAAGAATATCTTCCACTTTATGTGTTTTTGACAGCTGAGTAACAGTTACAACCGTCAGAAGTTTAATTTATATAACTTCACCTAGTTTTAAATTTATATCATTTTACTGAGATGTCGATCATTCAGAAGAAAATAAAGATGAGCTTAACTTAATTTCAATCTGTACATACGATTGAGTAGTTTTTATAACCCTAACATCCTACTAAATAAGACTGAATATCATTACCGAGTTTCATTTCCCCTACTTCAGTTAATAGGCTTCATGTGATTTGTACTGGAAGTTGTATGAAATTCTTAACTTGAGTACTAAATAATCTGGGAATAAAGAATAACCATTTTCTGTACTGATCCTTTTGATTTATTAACAAGAGTTTACAATTTCATTAACAATATCTTAATTATAGTCTAATTTTGTTTTTGATTTACTTCCATAAATGATACAAACATACTATAGCAAGTAGACGTCAAACACATGAGCACTTACAACATCCAATACTGCCACCATACTGGCATTATCATCATAATGAAGCACAGCCCCAACAATATCATCAACATCATCCAGCATGTGCTTCACTTATCGGTAAACATGATGCGACAACAAGGTCGACGAAAGATCAACCACAACCAACTATATATGGATCTGAATTTTTAGCGACGAATTATCCTCACATTTTTACAAAAGTTTTGAAACCATCTGGTAGTGGTAAATCTGAACCAAGGATAACATCGACAAAGAAGAAAGTTACTTCTAAACCGTCGGGGTTATCAGGTGATCAAATGAAACCGGCCGTTATGTACGACTTCACTGAGAACAATAAAGAGAGTGATGAAAAAATTTCCAAACAAACTAAGAAGTCATCGAGTAAACCTTATTCAGATGAACTTTTCCGAGGTGATATGGTAAGGAAACTTTTCTTGTTGACATTTCCAGACGGATTTTACATTCTGATCTCCTTTAAAATTATCATGAAATATAAAACAAAATTATTTGGAGAATTTGTGCCAGTTTTATAGCTGATTGCTGAGCTCTAAACTCAAAGGAGTAACATTGAGTTATACGTAACAGAATACCTTTTTTCAAATATCATACCAAAGCATTCTCTTAGATTATATAGGTCTAAGATACAGCAAGCTCCGTTTTCAACATCATTCTCATGCGTTCCAATTAAGCACCAAAAGTCACTAACCAAAAGGTTCCTATGTTTGAATCTATTTTAATGATTGTTTACATAACACGACAGTCACAAACATTATGATGGGGTTTCATGCGTTTCATTCAAAAAGTGTACTAGGGTGTCAGCGAAATAAGTCTAATAATATCTTAATAGTGTGGAGATAAACTACACACCACATACCAATAGTTGGTAAACTTGATTACTTCAACAAGCTTGTATGACCAGTGATGATTTAATAAGGATATTATTTATCAATAAGGTAACATGTTAATCAGTAAACTTGACATTTATCATTATACATTTTTGACCTTTGTAGGAGTTCCAGCTAAGTAAAATACAACACAAGTTATCAGTAGCATAATCTTGTTATATAATTTCTGCAATTTAATCAATACTTAACTTCAATACAAACCAATTAGAGACCGGCCGACATGGGCTCCAGTATCCTCAAGGAACAAATGGCGTACGAATCAACCGTTGATCACCGGCTACCATGGGACTGCATCTCCTCACGATGCTCCACTGCCTTGTGGATCAGATATTCAGGTCAAAGGCTCCGGGTGTGGCCCCCTAAGAAAACCACCTGCTTCAGTCTGGGCACCTGGGCAGTATCACAGCCCTCACACAAATCGAATGAGATTTGTGAGGCGCATATGTATCTGGTGCTTCCTTGTACCAATATTTATGTGTTTAAATAAATAAATAATAAAATAATTAGAGACCAACTATTGCAGTACATATTGACTTTGTTTGAACTAATACCAAATATTTTCTTTTCATCACTGTCATTTAACTTGTGGAACGTTGAAAAAATTCTAGCTCACTGTTTTTCAAAACCCATATTTATCACTTTGTTTCGGCCATTTGAGATAAATTTTATAAGGACGGATTTTGAAATCCATATGAAACCAGGATGACATGTAGACCTACATCATGAATCTATACAAATGTATTCAAATAAACACACGAACATCCACTACAGAATCATTTTTTTTACTTATTTAACAGAATAATAAATTAGGTTTTGTTCGCAAGTACATATAGGGCAGTGAATCTAAAATTTATCTTACTTCAGATCTTCATCTTCATAAAAAAAATGACATTTCGGAAAATATCGTTATTGAATCAAAAGACTGACATTAACACGGTTATATATATATATACTTGATTATATATTTTATATTATTATATTATTTTATATTATATATATTTTATATTATACTTGATATATATATATATATACATATATATATATATATATATAGTACAAAAGTCCTAATGCGGTCATGATGTAAAACAATTTATCCATTTCTGTGTTATACAGCCGACTACATATACATTATATATCATAGCTGGATAATAATAATAAATATTTTAAATATTTAGGGCAATTTGTGCATAAATAGTATTTACCACCTAGGCTTTTATTTTTACTGAAATTTTATTTCAAATTACTTTGAATATCTGATCGTCTTTTATCTTGTCGGTAGAGAGTTAACGGGAAACAGTTTATGTGCTTCAAACTACTTTATTAGGTCAGTAGACACAACCCAGTTACCCAGACTTATGTAAGAATGAATCATTAGCGATCTCTCTTAGAATTCAGTAAATTTGTCAATAGGTAATATATTAAAAGAAACATACAATATTAAGAAATATTGATGTTTGAAATATCCAAATAATATGATTTCTTTGTGGTTATTATAATAATAATACTTTTGTAATGACTTAAATCAAGTTATTATCTTGATAGGAATTCACTAAAACGTCTATTTAATTATTTTTTTCTGAAGTTGTTAAAAATGTGACAGACATCTGATTAGATTTTCAAGTTCGTTTAAAAAGACTGACATATCATATGCCATCTATTTAACTTACGTCCGTACGAATACTAAATGTATGATTATATAGTTGAAATTATGAGTCAGTTGAAGCTAGCCATCATAAAAAGCCAGGAAGGTCTGGACGGCCGTTTCGCCCTATTGTGGGACTCCTCAGAAGTGCGCATTTACAATCCCGCCCCGCGAGATTCAAACCCAGGACATATCAGTCTTGTGCGCGAGCGCTTAACCACTAAACCACTGAGCCGGCATCCAACGGTGTTATAGTCTAACTTCATCCAATCCACGAAATAGAGCAACCACTCACCCTTCAATGTTGAGTAAAAATGTTTTCACAGTCAACACTAAATCCATTCATGAATGGACCACGATCTGTCATTGGTTAGAATATACGACTTTCAAAGGTGGTTGCTTATAGAAATGCTACCAGGTGTTTAACACAACTAATTCAGATTTTTTGTCAGTGGATTGATTTCTTGATATTTTAATCGTTTTAAATTAAATTATTTGCAAAATTTTATTCTGTTTCTTTTCATTCAAAACGCTAAGCATATTCAAATAAATTGACCTGATTACAGCTAAGTATGTTTTTGACTAGATTTAGGTTAACAGTTAAGATAAGGCAAAATAATCACAAAGTATGAGTAAGATGCAAAACACAGACCACTCTTATTGTTAATGATAAAATGATTGAAATAGATCAATGCACAACTATGGCGAACCTATCCAAATGTTTGAGATACTTATTTTCCATCGGTGAATATATCTCAGTTGTGAACTACTTGTTTTAAATTTTTGAACTAAATAATTCTAACTGTATGTACTATGTATGTAGGATACTGAAAAGCTCAGATAGAAGCACTAGATTTCTTGGTATATTTTCCTCAACGTCTCTTTCCTAGAAAATAAGACAGGAGATATAAGTATTTAAGAATTCGAGCACCTGATTTGTTGTGGATGGTATTAAAAAGTTCTAGCAGCTGGACCGGTGGAAATTTTTATAGATTGAACATAAATAGAAGATACTGACTGTTAGAAACGCTTTAAAATATAGTTAGAACAATCACAGTTTACAATATTGATGAAAGATATCTTGTAATATTGCACATTCGGTACTGGGAACTTTATGTTGTATCAAGCTTCCTGGTATTAAATTACTTACTTACTTACCCCTGTTACTCCCAATGGAGCATAGGCCGCCGACCAGTGTTGGTAATAAATCCAGCTATCATTATCTGAAATATTTACTACATTGTCTTAAACACGTTCTGTACTTTTAAAGAATAAAAAGTAAATCGAAAGACATGATAAATGTAACTGCAATGGGTTGAGGCTCCTATTCTGTGTTTTCCACTATCAAAACTTTCAAGACGAATGAATTTAAGGGAACAAAAATCAAATTTCTTTTTCTACTCCTTAAAAGAAAGTTATAAAAATCAATTATCCAGCCTCTGGATGTAGAGTCTGTATAAGTAAATCCCTCCACTTCCCCATACTTTGCTGTTAAAAAATCTTGAAACAAAAGTTTTTTCCAGAATGAATTAGATGAATAGATGAAATGATGGATAACACTTATCCAGGGAACCAATAAACTGTTAGCGTTCGTTGAAATACAGCATCTCTTGTATATAGTGTAACCAAAATGAAAGTAGAATTTATAATCTTGAGTAAGTTTCTTCCATTTAGCCATCTATTCTGCGGTAGCCTTATTAAGATTCCGATTCTTAAAATAAGCTTTAGGAGAGTCTGAATTGAGAATGAGCTTATTAAAGGATCATTTTAGAAACCAAGTTTTAACGACCACAGTAAAATTCACAATTATACGTTGTTTCGGTAAACAAAGTTTGATGACAGCTCAGAATCTATTGCAACGTCCGAAATACATTTGATCATTATATTCAAATATTGAGTCACAGTATTCTTCTACACATACCTTCTCATTTTCCCTTTCTCAACTATATTCTCAATGATAAATCTTCATCATCAGTGATAATAACAAATAGTGCAAATCCACCACCTCACAAACTATATAGAGCTAAGAAAATTCAAGCCTCGGTACGAGGGTCTAATCTACAGGCCAATGAATTGGGATCTAACGGCCTACATCCCTAACTTGTCATTTTTCTATGTCATGCATCATACATTGATATACGCGATAATTTGTCTCAAGCTTAACATAAGGAAGCCCTACAGACTAAATAATCATCACAACTCTCTATGAATACTGAATATTCTGTATGAACAAAAAAATATGCTTAAGTCCATATATAAATATATATTCACTATAGTGATAAAATTTTACTGTTGTTTTCTCTACCTTGTAAAATTTGAATTTGTTGAATGTGGAAATGAAGCAAAACTCAGTTTTGTCATAAACATTTTAGTATTGTTAACAGTTATTTTCCAAACGGTTTTGAAGATTATCTATTTACTAAGAGTCGTTGATTTCAGTGAATATTAGTGTCAAACGCGTGTGTGTATGTTTTTAAATGTATAGATGACCTTCAAATGTATTGTAAAAGTGATTAAGTTTGTTGAGTTACTCTTGTTATTTTATTTTACTTCGTATTCAGCGCATCCCTAAACTACAACACTTGAGTACAAAGATTAATTCAATAGAATAATCGATAACTATTAAAATGACTTTTCGGGATTAAATTTCAGTGCGTGAAATTGATATGACATAACGATGAATTTAAAACGATTTTTTGAACAGGGCTTAGATATTAAATATCAGATTCGAAAATAATGTCATTTATTATATTACCGTTTACCGTTTTGAGAATTTAAAGCATTATTATTTTAGCTCTGTGTCGCCGTCGTAGGAGATTTATAATTTAGAAAGCTGTTTCTTGGAAAACGTTGTAATACTGACTGGATAGTCGTTTAGATAGTTAACATAATAACGTTAGTAGGTTAAATCTCAATTAAAAACGCTATTGTATTATAGCTATTCTTATGAGTTATAACTCTAGTGAAAGCAAGCTTATATAATCAAGTGAGGATGCTGAAATACAAAAATGTGTGAGGGATCATGTGCAATAGGAACCAAACAGTGTGAATTACATGACATTCCGAACTTAAGCAATCGTTTTAATATAAAAATACCAGCCGGTTAGCTTTTTTAAGCAATGTTGTTTTCTAAGAGATTAGGTTGCTGACCCACATCCAACCCTACTCCTTTACCGGGGCTTGGGATCAGCGGTAACCCTAGGAGAGATAGAGGCGGAATTAATATAAAAATAAACTGACAAATTGTTTTTGAAAACTTTACTAGTGAAAACGTAACATACAATTACTCATCATTAGATTAAACATGTGACAAGATTATTCTTTTCCATAAACGTTTACTTATTTTTTGGTCTGAGTTTGATAATCTTGCCATAAGATATACACTTTATGCTCATTAAAGTACACAGTATTTTAAACACCAATTTGGAGATTTTTTGACTGATAGCGGTCAGCTTCATTTAGTTCACAACAAATTCCAACTTCTAATTGGAAATTGTTCGCTTCTAGTACCATTTTCAGAAAAATATTTAAATTAGAAATAACATTTTTTTTACTATATTCTTAATTTATTCTTTATAACCAATCATTTACAGAGTACGTTATTTTAAGTGATTTACTTCTACAGTAATCTGTTTTCATTTCACTTGACTGAAACTTTTGTTTGTCAATTGAGTAAACCGAATCTTTTGCAGAAGAAATAGTTCATGAAAAAGCAGCTCTTCGTTTTATGTTGACAAAAATCTTGGACGACATAGATATAAAGAAAATTCATAGTTGTAACCACAGTTCTTGATCGGTTTAAGTAATTTCTACAAGTTAAATAGCTTATTTTATAGGCTACAACACCATACTATTTTAATTATGGATAAAATAAAGAATATCGATCATTGTCTCCTCATTAGGCAGACAGATTGTAATTTTTTTCCTTTTAATTTTCTTTCAATCCTCCGTTTCTTGTCATGAGTAAGTCAAGAGAAGCTGCAAACATATCAACAATATAATGACAACTAATTTTCGGACTAAACCACTACACCCTTTTCAAACAAAATATCTTTGAGCTAGAAACTAAAGCTCATTTGTTCAAGTTTATACATTTTTTTATTATAGCGAAGCAAGCATAAAAATATTTTAGTGACTGAAACTAATTCCTAAGTCGCTAAGTTTTCTGGATTACTTGATTTTGAGTCATATTATGTCATGTTTTTGTGATCGATTTTGGACATATGTTTTCTTAAGTTAAACGTTTCTATGCTTTCCAAATTATTTTTCGTCAAAGTTACACAAAATCTTAAGCTTCGATATTAATTTAGACTATATGAATGTTTTAATATTCTCATGCCTGGGAAATGCCCTCACATTCCGTTCACTGTATTGCTTTAAATATTGTTATATTTTTTAATAGAAAAAGTAAATGATAAAGAATTTACTGCAAATTGTATAAGTGAGTGTGATTCAACATAAAATTCTGTAGAAATGAGTAAAAAATCAACTGAATAAGTCAAAATTCCTCAAACTTCATAAACAATAGATATATAGGTTTGGAACATTACTTCTTTTGTTAAAGTTCACTTCATTTACTCTGATTTTACCTGTTTATTAAATAGGATCCAAATGAGACTTTTGAAAAACTAAGAGAAGACTTACGATCTGCTGGATTTACTGTGGATACAAACCGTCCATATTTGAGTACAACAAAATCAAAGAATAATAAACAGCCTACAGATGGTTATGTACAAGAGCCTAAAAAGGTATGTTTTTAAGGTTATCCTGCATAATATATTATACCAACAGTACTCGTTAATCATGAAATTAATCAGCGTATGATGTTTGATAAAATATAAAAAAGCACAAAGCCTTATTTATCAGATTATGCTTAAGTAGATGACATTATATGGTTTACTGTTAAATGTATTAATATAATTGTGGTTTATAAAGTCATTTCCTAATTAAAGATAGAATAAACTAAGCTAATCTTTCCTGAATTAATTGGGTTTCACCGAGATGATTCTTATCTTCCAATCATGGCTGGATTTTCTTACCCTCCCTCATCTTATATATATATATATATCACCATACTATTTTTATCCATTCATATTTACATGTTATTAATCACTTAAACAAATATCTTTAACCATGCTTTTCGAACTCCATTACCAAAATTGTTGATCAGTTTGCAGTTTTCAAAATTATATCGATCATGTTGCAATTATAAAAAATTCTATTGTCAATAAAGATCAATGTAAAGCTACAATTACAAATATATTCGGAAGTCATGTTTTTTTTTGTTGTTGTTGTTGACAATTCTCTTTTTGTAATAACAAGTCATAAATATTTGTCGAAGTATTTTTCGGAAAGTATGAGGTATGTATGTATGTCCGTTAATCTTCTACATTGCTGTTATAAAATAAATATATAACTCGTTATTTATTTATATTGTTCTTCAAAACGATAACTGATTACTAATTTTCTTAAATTTAATGAACTTTAACAAGAGAAAAAACGATTACAGAAAGCATACGATTCCCTTCATTATTTAAGTATGTGAAAGATTAATTCGGTAGAATACTAACTCTTTACTGGTTGTTTTTTTTAAATTTTTATGTTGGTATTTAATTTTCCTCTATCTGTGCTTATCTCTTACCAAGACCACTGAAAAGGTAACAACAACAAGAACAGAAAACCACTGTTTTCATTATATATAAAATTGTTATAAACAAAATGAAACATATTCCTCTTGAGGTATATCTTTATTCCTATTAGATAAGAATTGAAGGTAATATTGTGATTCCACACTTAAACTGAGGAAGTACTAACACGAAGTAGAGAATGAATCTGGTCGGTTGTATTGTTTTCTAGATCTATAACTTGCAGAAGAGTACAAATGCGGTAAAATAGACATAAAACAGTCAAGTTAGTGTAGTAAAAAAGATCAGGCCCGGAATTACGAGAATTGATTTCAGTGATGAGATCAAAAAAAGAATAATAATATCAAAATATAAAAGTTTATATTTTTGTGTCCTAGCAGTAAAGCGTGGAACTTGTTTCCTTTTTTGAAATATCAAGTTTTGAAAGAATTTTTTTATTTGACAATTCAGACAGATTTAAACTAAGCTCTGATATAAAAAGAAGCTCCGTAGAACATAACGAAATTTTATCCCGGGATATCAAGGAATTCCGCAGTAATTGTCTTCCAATAAACAAAGTCTAACATTGTGTAAAACAGAACATAGGCTTTTTATAAGCCTAAAGTAATGAGATGCTTAAGTTCAAAGCCATTTGCACATCATCTATCTCATCTTACCAATCATAGTGGCATATTCTGTGATGCTACTAAACATTTTTACCAGCCAAATTTTACCTCTGAATTTGTTGACATGTTTCGCTCAAAATAGCATTTGTATTATAAACAGACTTTTTTGTGTAACATGATATTACAAAACCATCAACATATAGCATTTGATTACCTGTTTTCCCACTGCCTAGTGTTTACTGGATTTGCAATTTAGTAAAATAAAAATTCATCATTTCTACTTATAACGATGAAAATTGTTTCATCATTTAATTGCCATCAAAAAAGGTGAACTGAATTATTCTGAAGATAATATTCTGTATCAAGTACATTGTAACGTCATGCACATTAATTTCATTAAACAAAAAGTATGTTTAAATTCAACTTAGTATTGTTTGTTTGAATCTTCCCATCGATTTGTTAGGACTGTAACTGGTCAGTCTCTAATTGGCATATGTGCATACTGTGCGTATTGCCTCGATATACTTTATTTCACAAGCATGGTTAGCAGAGATGTATGTTGTTTTTCATTCCTGAAAACTTCACTGGGAACTAGGAACATAACTGTTATCAGTGTTTGAACAATACTTCATGAGTTATTCATGCCTGAAGAACTGAGTTGAAAATAACCAAAATTGTAAATCCAACAGTGAACAGTCTTAGTTGGATAATTTAGTAAAACAGACTAACATACCTATTCAAGAGTTATGACTACGCTTCAGCCCCTAAAATTGCTCATAAAATGTGATAGTTAACATTAAATGTATTATTCATTTGACTGAATCGAAAGTGGATTTCTCGAAGTCCTAGTTGAAGGTTACGAGACAAGGGAGGAAATCGTGACTCGCCTAGTACACTGTATGATTATACATCAATTGAAGAAAAAATTCGGGTCACTATATTATGACTCATTGGTCTATGTGTATCATACTCTGTTACGAGACAAGTATGTACGGCGTTTTTCCTTCGCAGAACGGTATGTGGATAGCACCGAGGATTCTGATAATGAAGTGATAAACCGTTATGTATCAATTGGCTTATGATAGTTATTTATTTGACAATAACCCATTCAGTGAATTACTTTGAAACGAATCATTTATCTTTGGAATCAAGGTACAAACGTTTCATTCTTTCCTAATTTATCTTGCGTATAACCGTCAAACGTGTAAATGGAAAAAGTATCTGGTCAACTGAGAAAGTTACTGAAATGCATCAGGCTCCCAAATGTCAGCAGTTTTGACAGTCTTTTCATCAATTCTTAGTACCCTAGTATCAGTGTATTTAAAAAAACAAATTAATATCGATTCCCTGTTTTCTATCTTTATTCTTAGAATCGATCCAAAAATCATCAAATTTGTTTTTTATAATTACTACAGGCTCTAACAAATTACATTACATGTATATGTGTATATAAGGGTTAGTGAATAAATTAATGCTGTTCAGTGACTAGATTGTTTTAAAATATTCAATTCAAATTTTCTTTTTAATACATGAATGTTCAGGTTGGAGACAAAACTCACTCACAGAGTAAACCTAAACCAACTGATATTACAAATGACCGAGTAATACTCCCTAATTACAGTAGATTGATAACTAGCAGTACCACTTCTACGACTACTACTACTTCCACCACTGTTGCTGCTGGTTCAGTTCCAAGTGAATCAACAAAATCCAATGCAGTGGAAGAAATAGAGTTGGCTACTTCGACGGGAAAAGTGAATATTTCAAATCTTATTCCAACATATGATTCAATGTCAGGTTAGTAATGATAACCCTAAATTTTGTCATCATTCTTATTTTACATAAATTAAAATGCAACTTTCCTTTTAACCAATATTATTTTTAACTCTAGTTAAAGGGGTTAATAAAGCTCATACAGTTAGATTACTAAAAATTCTCATATTGTGAATTAGAACGACATGTATAAGCGAACGATGTTGTTTTCAGCTAGATTATCAGACTTTAACGTCCGATGATATTCATATACAAATACAAAATTAATAAAACACAAGCTAATTTACGAGTCCGTGATAACGGTGGAGTAGATCATATAAATAACCTTAATGAGTACAAAGTATGGATTGATAATATGATTATAAGTGTACTAGTTACGATAACAATAACGAAGGCATGAATCAATGTTTCGTGTTGCGATTAGGTCAATAACTTGGAAAAATAGACACACATTAATTATTAATTGTAAAATCTCGTAATAGTAAGTGTTCAGATCATGGGACAGTAAACTGTATATTTGAAAAAGGGGATGAAAAATAAACCATGAAAGAGTATGGTAAATAATAATAAGTAAGAGATAAGAGTGTTACAAATTTCTTGTGAATACAAAGACTTTGATTGTTGGCCTGAATCCCTATAGCATCTGCTATATGTAGGAGACGAAAGTGAATACCACAACAAAAGCTATTATATGTACAATAAATTACTTTTAATGATTTATTTCTATCTACTACACGACCGCTATCGATCAAGTGTGACTGTACGAAGCTGTTTATTGTTTTGAACATACCCTTTCCAAACAAGTGAGCCAGCTAGTTTGAGAATACCATTTTTAGAAAATGGTAATCACTACGCTTTCAACATTGACTAAATAACCATGAAATTTAATGTGAGAAATTTATATTAAAGAAGGTTATCATTCAAAAATCAGTCAAAACAACTGACAAATGAACTGTAAATTTTTACTCTATGAACTTATTCGATTATGCACTAATTGTATTAAAAATTGAATGTAATGGTGAGATTGTCAGCGCGTCAAATACCTTGATAAATATAAACTGGGAGATAAATTTTAACTAGTTGATTCGATGTCCTTAATGAGAAAATTGCTCTTTTGTTAATTGTTTTTACGATAAAGGTTTTGTGTAGAATTTAGAAATTTATTCAATCATAGTCTGTTTTATAATAAGTGATTGGGAAAATCAAGTAACGAGTCGTCTTAAATCAAATGTTACGAATACTAACTATTAAAGCTTGGAACAAGCAATTAAGTGATCTAGATAAATTCCTTTAATTTCATTAATAGACATTGAATAAAGGATAGAGAACATGGTGTTATACTTGTGTCTGTTAAGATTTTTATACAATACGTAGGAGATTATTAATGTCTGCTAAGAAAAATAACATTAACATTAATACAAATAAGTACTAGTGGATTACAATTAACTGTGAAATTTATTCAACTGTGCTAATGACTAACTGTATTAATAATTGTTCTAAAACGTTTATGTTCGTTTTTATCACAAACTTCAATGACTCATATACAATATAGAAGTTAATGGGGTTCATCTGTATGAAACATTTTGATTTGCAAAGTCGATCGACAATTAAAAAAACTTTATCAAATTCAAAAATATAACAAAATGGTTTCCAAATTAAAAAAAAATTACCACCTTCATCATTATTTCTCCAGAAAATGTAACGCAAAGTTAATGATGTATTCAAGGGCAACTAATAACCTGAGAATCCGCCGTATGAAAGTTTTTTAAACAGCTTACTAGTGATAATTTGTGAATATCAATTTTCTAACTAATCGTTAACTATCATATATCACTTCCGTGTATATGCTTAGTTACCTATAGCTATATTCATTTTATGGTTTCCAATGATCTTGAAGTGGGATATGTTACAGAAGGAATAAACAGGATGTGCGAGGAACTCATAACTCAAATTCATTTAATTGAAATTACGAATTTATCAAAATTTGACAAATATTGAAAAACTGAAGCACTATTGGGGCCAGCTTAGTGGTTTAGAGGTTAGAATTAGATAGCTAACAGTACAATATTTGTTCAAATATAAATGGTATACCTGAGTTGGTTACAATCCAGCTTTTATTTTTTCTAGGTATCATTACCAAGTTTTAATTTGATAATTTTGAATAAATTGAGCATTGGGTAGATTGTTATAAATAGCTAATATATTTAAATAGGAATAATATATTTGTAAAATCTCAGCGAATGAATTTTTTAAATTAAATCCAACGTTTCGCCTGGCAATCTGGTCCAAGCTTTTTCAAGGAATTATAATCAAACATCAAAATTATCGAATATAAATAGGTACATGGTTCTCCGAGTTCATTATACACTGAATAGGTCATCCAATCAACGTTAACAATAGTCTAAACTAGGTATGTTTAAGAGATATGTGATGTGGAGTGAAGAGTGTTCATATAACATATTGTGATGTGAAGTGATGAGTGTTCATATAATATATTGTGTAGAATACGTAAGAGATGAGAGGATAAAAAATTACATTCACATTATATATTGTCTCTTATCAGTGAATTTATAAGGAAACATACAATTTGTAATATATATGATATGAATCATATCTGTCCCTGTATGTATAACTCAGTTTCAATTTGAGCAAAACACAACTTATGGCTTCCGAAATTATTCCGGTTATTGAACCGCCCTTAAACAATGTTCCGACTGATCAAGCGAATTCAGTGAGATTTAAAATCTCAAATGCGTTATTGAAACAAAAACCAAATGCACCTAATCTATGTAAAGAAGAAATGAATGCTCTAAAACTGTTACGTAAAGACAGAAAAATTGTTATTATGAGAGCTGACAAAGGAAACACCACTGTCATTATGAATAATTCTGATTATGAGAAAAAAGTCAATGAACATCTCCAATCTGGACCTTATGAAAAAATCAAGATTAACAAATGTAGAGCAACTTTGAATAAGTTGAAAGCCGAAACAGCCAAAATGCTACAGACTTTAAAACCGAAACTAGGACCATCTCTATGGTTTTCTCTATATCCAAAAAGCAACAAACCATGCAGATTTTATGGATTACCAAAAATACATAAAACAAATGTCCCAATAAGACCTGTTGTGGATTATACCAATTCACCAACCTACAATCTTTCTAGATACCTAGCTAAGATTCTTAAACCATATGAAAGCACAATCAAACACGGAATAAAAAATTCTAATGTTTTTAAAGATGTTATCTCTAATATTCACGTGGAAGAAGATGAAATAATGGCAAGTTTTGATGTTTGCTCATTATTCACTAATGCTCCAATTAAGAAAACACTAGATATTATATGTAATCTATTAGATTCTGACACTGATCTTAAACAACGCTGTCCTTTAGTTACCTCGGATATTATTAAAGCGTTAGATCTATGTTTACGTTCAACTATATTCAGTTTTCGAGGGGATTTATACAGACAGACAGAAGGTGTAGCTATGGGATCACCAGTTTCCCCAATTGTTGCTAACCTCTTTATGCATTCATTGGAAACTAGTGCCATCTCATTATGTTCTCAGGCACCAAAAGTATGGTTAAGATATGTAGATGACACCTTTGTCATTATAAAACGGAACCATTTGGATGAACTGTTTAAACTTATCAACAACTTTGATAGAAAAATCAAGTTCACCAAAGAGTTGGAATCTCCTGAAAACACATTACCTTTCCTAGACTGTTTAGTGGAAAGGAAAGTTAATAATAGCTTAAAAATTAGTATATTTCGAAAGCCGACAAATTTCAGGAAAATTTCTAGATTTTAAATCGGCACACCCACACTCAACCAAAGTGACAGTAGTCAAAAATATGATTACAAGAGCTCAAAAACTTGTCACTGAACCAAATGATATGAAAACGGAAATAAATTTAATTACATCTACCTTAATTAAGAACAATTATCCAAAAGATTTTATTAAAAGAATAATTAAGAATGAAAGAAAAGACGACATTGTTAATACAAAAAGATTACAGAAAAAGGAATGGGTTAACACAGTAGTGATCCCATATCGGAAAGGAATTTCGGAAGATATTCGAAGAATCTTAAATAATCAAAATATAAGAGTATTTTTTCGAACAAACAATACTCTAAAATCAAAATTAGTAAGAATTAAAGATCCAATACATAAAGAAGAACAACAAAATTGTGTCTATGAAATCAAATGTAGGGATTGTAATGCAACATATGTAGGTGAAACATCAAGACAACTGAATGTGAGGGTGAAGGAACACAAACAATGTTTGAAACATATTCCTAAATCCTCAGATGATGTAAGGAAATTGGAGAACAAATCAGCGATAGCATTACATTCGTTAGAATCAGGTCATACAATTGATTTCGATGGCACAAGAATCCTTCAAAAAGCTTTTAATTCTTACAAGGAGAGACAAACAGCTGAAGCCCTATACATTTGGGCTAATCCAAACAATATTAATAGGAGGGATGGAATACAATTAGCAGTGCCATGGCAGCTAATCATTAATAAGTAACAACCTGAACTCCTTAATGTTTTTATCAAATTCGTATTATCTAAAATGACAACAATTACACTCAATGATTCTAATCTATTGTCTTATCGGAATTTGTTACCTAGTTTAGACTATTGTTAACGTTGATTGGATGACCTATTCAGTGTATAATGAACTCGGAGAACCATGTACCTATTTATATTCGATAATTTTGATGTTTGATTATAATTCCTTGAAAAAGCTTGGACCAGATTGCCAGGCGAAACGTTGGATTTAATTTAAAAAATTCATTCGCTGAGATTTTACAAATATATTATTCCTATTTAATGTCTTACTTCAACTCGGCGCTCAAATACTGTGAAACTATTCGTTCTAATTTAGACGAGAGTTTTTATAAATAATATATTTGTCATATCCCAGTGAGTAGAAAAATTAAATTTTCTGACTTTTCGTGACTTAGTGTAAGCCACTTCTTCAGAGAATAAATAACCAAATTAACATTAATCCAAGTTTAAATAGTACAACGGACAACACGAATATTAGGCGAACAATCAAAAACAGGTTTGAATAAATCAATGTCACGTCATTTCATTTCGGTTAAGGTGATTCATAAACGACATGTATGTAATTTTGTGTGTATGTATGCACTGTTAATGAAGAAAAATGTGTGACCTTTGTAATGACAGAGGATAGATTTTTATTTTGTAATGTAATGGTGTGAAATTGTAAATAATATGAGACTTGGTGACTAGGATAGATAGTCCAAGTAGGATGTATGGTAAGGCCTTCCTTTCTATTGAGAGCAGTGGGATTAAGCATTATGTGGAAAGCTTCAGCTAATATTCTTTCTTTATAATTGGGAAAAACTTTCTGTAGTATTTTGATATTTTTGAAATCAATTTGATTATTGTTGAAAATGGCGTGAACTGCTATTGCCGATTTAATTTGAAGTCTATCTAGTTCTACAGGATTATTAGGAGGTTTCTTTGTGAAAAAAATATTCAAGGACAGGTGTTTAACCGGTTGCAACCTGACAACATCATTACACTGTTTATTCATTGCCATATATTCGAATGGTTTATTAAACTTTTATTGTGCAACCTTCATTTCTTCGTCCCTTATTAGTTTTTCAGTCTATCGATTTCTTTTTATCATATACATTTTTAGGTTTACACCCACGTACTCCTATATACCTAGATTCTGAATCAGAAGAAGAAATGATTACAAATGTTAGAAGTATGAGTGTTGAAGAGACTGTTCAAGTACCAGACACAAAAGATTCACAGATTTGTAAGAAACAAGTTGAAGAGTGGATAGAGAAAAGTCAAGCAGTATACAATGCAGAAGAAGTATCTAAAGATACAGATACTCAACCATTACGAAAGGAAGATAAACAGCATACAGAAATAAACAGTGCAGTTGATTTAGGTCATGAACATAATGTTGAAATCAAATCACGTATGGCAAGTGAGCGTTCTCAAACCGATTTGATTCAACGTTCACCGAGATCTCATTCACCATCACTCCCTCTTTCATGTCATTCAATTGAACCGGGTAGTACAGATTTATCATTCAGTTCTAACTCATCGACCTCAGCAAGTTCATATTCTATGCTTTCTGGCTATGATTACACTCCTAGTGCAGGTTGTTCATGTGAACGTGTTCATAGACATGGTTACTATGACTATTCTTTATCCTCTTTTACTTCTTCGTCTTGTGAATATCCTCGTTATACACATAGATCTCACCATAGTCGACCTAGCTCCTTTCATAAACAGCATGGTTACTATCGTCATCAAACTTGTTACTGTCATCGTTGCATTTCAAGATCAAGAGATAGTCATCATAAACGCCATGCATCAGAACACCAATATCAAAGGCATACTTTACATAAACACCCAGAACGTCATCGCTCTCATCATTCAGATCATCATCGCTATCACAGTCATAGTCATCATTCATCTGGTAAACGCTCATCACTTTATTATCCTCATCATCATCGTCATCATCACCACAATCATAAATCTGAAAAAGATCGAAAACATGATCATTCAGATGAACTCAGTGATGATAAATCAACAACTTCAAGCAGTAAATCATTAGAGAAGATTTCACTAGATGAAAATGATCTTCTAAAATCTAACTTAGAATATTCACCGACCATGATTTCCGCCGATAAGTTATCAGATGTTAAAAACTCACAAAAAGAACTTTTATCCAATTTAAAACTACAAAAACGTAAATTAAAGCAAGAATTAGCTAAACATCGTGCACTGACGGAGAAACTAGTTAAAGTTAAACGTTTTAATGAAAAATTATTAACTACGGGCAAAGTTAGTTTATCAAATCCTATTTTAAATCTAACCAAGTCGAAAGAAAATAATGTTGCTTGTGATCCTACTGAACGTGAAGATGATAACTTTGCTGAAAATATTTACAATAAAGATAGTATTGATGTAGTTCATTCGAAAATTACATCTTCAGAGTTAAATGACGAAGTAGTTCTACCAAATGAACAAAATAAAGATGAACTAAGAAAATCACATCGTCGTTTACATCATCATAAAACATTATCAAGATCATCATCTCATAAATTGTCCAAATCTCGATCTGATCACAGTAGTGCTAGTCGACGTCGATTACGAACAACCAAAAAACATGATCGGGAACAGTCAACTGATGTTCAAGGAACTACTCAAGAACCACACATTAAATCTAGTCTGACAATAGAAACAGATATCAATAAAGAGTAAGTTTATTTAAATCTTTTCTTATTTACCTATTTGACAATACTTTTTTAATATTAAGTAACTTACCTTTAGTACATATTAAGCACTTAGTTTCATTATCATATTTTAAAAGTAAAACTTAAAACGGTTTATCCCTCATTGAAGTGGGTTGGATTATCCTGTTGTTGATATGTTTGACTAAAAGTTAGCAATTGAAATATTAACTTTGTTTTCTTTTTACTCCACAAAGAAGAGTAAATTCAGGGGTAATATAGTCAAAAGAATTACAGGAATATAACTGTTACGCCCTTGATCTGACTACCCACTTTCGTGCCGAGGATAACTTGTTTAATGTAGATTAAGACCTTAACACGATAGACTGACTGGCTTAACCTTGAGGTTAGTATGCGTGAGTTCGATATGCGGGTAGGGAGACGAAAACTATTCCATCCCTGACTGGCTGGTAAGTACGCGCGCGCGAGAGAGAGAAAAGACAAGACCAACTGGAACACTAATCAATTTATTCCAATCCCGATCTAGCACTCGAATTCCGAATTCAGGTTAGTGTCAAAAGATACATGAATAAATAGATGAATAACGTGACCAATACAATTATGTCCAAAACTGGGGGATTATAGTAAAAAATAGAGTACGAAAGATTACGTCTACATTACAATAGCTTTGGAACAGAAAAGGCTGTGGCAGTGAAACATACATCAAATGAAAGCTTATGATCTGTAGAATAGATTAGGAGCTAAAGTAAACGTTAATGTTATACAAGCTTTGAAATAAATGAAATAACGTTCATTTCATGTAAATACCATTAGCAGCAAAACTTCCCTAGATTTCTTCTGTAAGACATATGTATTTTCAGTATAAGGATTTGTGAAGATTGTAGTATTTTAACAGCCGAATTTACCAGTCGATCTAAGCTAGACCACCATTGAAAACCTGGAGGCCCCGGAAGGCCGTTTCTTCATAGTGTAGGACTCATCAGCAGTGCGCATCTACGGTCCTGCACGTGGTTACGCAAGATCATGGACCGATTGAAGTTTGACAGTGATACCGTTGGATGCCGGCTCAGTGATCAAGAGGTTAAGCGTCCACTAGCGGAACCTAAGGATCAAGGTTCGAGTCCCACATGAGGGATTGTGGATGCGCACTGCTGAGGAGTCTCATACGAGGACAAAATGGCCACCTAATGCTTTCAGGTTTTCGTCGGTGGCCTAGCTTATATCGGTCCATGAATCCCATTGTTATCATGCGTTTGATGACTAAAATGTTCATACTGGTAACTGTATATTAGGTTCTTATAAAGAACCGAGTTTGGTTCCAAAAGTTTAGAAAACAGAACTGAAATTTCCAGTTGACAACTCCTCAGAAATGTCTACCAAAGATCGAACCTTGAAATAAGTGGCCTAGAAATTAAGGTGGTACCTGTATACCTTCAAACCACAAATCTATCTCAATAATTTTATTCAATGATTATTATATATCAACATTTTCGTCTCAAATTAGACATGAATGCTTGGTAGATGGAATTAGACATCGACATTATGATGATTATTTATCACAAGACAATATTAACAAAGACAAATAATCCATCTTACTTCAGTCTAATTACTGGGAAATAACTCTCCAGAGTTAAGTTCATTATAATGCGAAAGCCGTCAAATCGATTATATTTAATTTGGTTGGATAAGTTTGTAACAGGATTCTTTGGCCATGAAGATTATTAGAAAACTATAAAAAAATAAAATAATACACGGGGTTATTGTAGATGCAGTGATCTAGATTTATCTTAAGTGTCCGCAATTAGTTTGGTACAATTTATTACACAATAATTTTCTGCGTTAGACAGTTATTGTGAATTATACATATCAATCATCAGTGCAGTATGAATTCAATGAAAGCGAAAAGAACAAGTAACTGTTCTTCTTTAGTAATTGACAGATGTCTTTTGTGTGTTTTACGAATTCACATTGTATCTCAAAAGTGACTATATCCATATAGTTGTTTAAATTTTTAAACTCACACGGAAGTAAACATAATAACTAGACCTTTTTGGCGTTTTTCTGTAAGAGATAACCTCGGAATGGTAAAAGTGGATTACTCTTTCCGAAAACCTAGAGCGCTTTTCAGCAGGATTACAATCATTTAAATCGCTAGTTTAATTGCTTTAGGTTCATAACTCTTTTTTTTTCGTTTCATAATGTCTTTTTTCATTTCTAGATCTACGGAAACAATGGGTGACAGATTAGAGTCAAAATGTCTAGAGTCAAGCTCGTCTCATAAAAGGAAGGAAAGGAAGGATGTACAACACCGAGAAGGTCAAAAACATCGTTCAAAGTATGAAGCAAATTATAAGCATCATCACGACCATCGTCGGCATAAACATAGTGGTAATTATGAATCAAATGAGACAACAACCGGTAACCAGAAAACTACTAAAGAGTTAGATGAAATGCCGAAATCTGAACAACTGGAGATTGATCAGTCAAGTTTATCTACTAGTTATAAAGAAGATGAACCAAGTATAACTGGTTAGTTGATGTGCTTTTATATTTACAAATAATAGAAAGCGTAGCATAGGGATCTAACGTAAAGGCTAAAGAAAAATCTAACTGGATAACTTGTAGGGATTTTTGGATTTAAATAAAATTCTATACAATTAGGTGTTTTTGCATAGGTGTATGAGCGCTAATAGCCATTGAGACTAAATGTAATCAATCATCTAGCATAGTCTTAATAATCTTTATAACTTATAACGATATGGAGTTAGCACTTGTGAACCGTGGATTTACGTGTATTGCATTCTGATTTATTCAAAATACCTTTTTACATATTTTTGATTTTGCTAGCCAATTATGGCTTTTTCTTCTTTTGCCTAGTCAAAGAATTTTGAAGATCGTACAACTTTTAAAGCAAGACGTTATTTCTGACGACTTTGAGGCTATAATTATCAGATCAAACTTTAATGACTGAGGTTTTCATATCGTTACATAAGTTAACTTTAAACATCACGCCAATTTTTAACTGACCTATAGATCTAGTTTAAAAATTCAGCAACTATATCGAAAACCTAGAAAATAAAATAAATCGATAGGAGGAAATTACTTGTCTGTGTGGATTCTTCATTCTAATTAGAATTATGGTAAAAATATTTTCGCCTAGCAGACATACTATGATATTTTGCAAAAACTAAAACTTTTATAATCTAACGGAAATCATATTATCTGCCTTTTCTATCAGTTTTATCAGGCTACATTTCTTAAACTCTCTCAAACTTTATTGTAATCCCTTATTATTTATCCTTCCATAAAACGTTTTACCAGATATATATATATATATATATATATATATATATATATATATATATATATATATATATAGGTAGATAACAAAAAAATACTATAATCTCTGTCACACGACTAAGTTAAATCTTCTATATGAAAAAATTAATGAGTGAATGAAGCTAAACTCGATATATAAATATTTGCTGATAAATCAAAACTTACTTGAATCTAAAAAGTAGAACACATGTTAAAAATACATCGGTTGACATAGTAATACTTGGCAATTTAGTAAAACGAACTACGCCACAAATCGTGCATGGAGGACAGCTGACAGATGCATTCCAAGTAAAGACTAGTGTAAGACAAAGCTGATTACTATTTCTATTTCTCATTCTTCTGGTGTTTGACTGCATTATGAAAACCCCCACATGTGAAGGAAAGCACGGAATGCAATGGACAGTTTGGATGTAGCTAGACGGTTTGGGACTCGCAGATGACCGACCCCTTCTATCCCAAACACAACAACAAATGCAAGTCAAGACAACGAATGTGGCAGAAGCCTCGACATCAGAAGGTCTCAACATACACAACGGAATAAGCAATATCCCTAAATACAATACACAAAACACCAAACTAATCATACTTGGTGGACAAACTCTGGAAGAGGTGGAAACATTCACATACCTGGGTAGCAGTATCATCGATGAACAATGAGGATCTGATGCAGACGTAAAAGCAAAGATTCGCAAAGCAAAGGCAGCATTCCTACAGTTGGAGAACACATGGAACTCAAACACACCTCTGTCAACCAACATCAAATTCAGGATCTTCGATACGAACGTTCTACTGTACAGAGCTGAAGTGTTGAGAACTACTACAACTATCCTCAAAAATATACATGTATAAACAGTTGTTTAAACAAGATACTCAATATCCGTTTGATCGGATGCCATCAACAACAGCAACAGCATACTGTGGGTGAGACAAATCGGCTGCCAGTTGAAAAGTAAATTATGAAAAGACATTGGAGGTGTATATAAAATACATTATGGGAATCATCAAACTGCATCACGAGGCAAGTGCTAACTTGGAATCTTGAAGGGAATGGGAAAAGAAGAAGACCAATTGAGACACAAGGCCAAAATTGGAGGGAGACATGAAAAGAATGAATAGTAACCGGAAAATATTGTACAGTATAGAGTTGGATGGAGAATACTGGTTGTGGCCTATAGTCCTCCACGAGTGGTAGCAGGCATATGTAGATACATGAGTATGCAACCAAACATTTACAATACCAGCATCTTTAACTGTTTAAAGATCATGAACTGAACTAAGTTACACGTTCATTGAAAAACTGAAAAAATTGAACGCACGTTTCGTCCAATTATGAGACTACCCAAAAGTGTGTTCTCCCACTAGCGATTGAACCTGGACTTTCAGAACAACAACAAAGCCCTTAACAAGTGGACTACTGAGCCTGAATCCAGTGAGGTAAGTGCGACTTTGTATGGATAATATAAGAAAATATAAGTCTATCTTTTTTACATTTTTCTCATAAATTGACAAATCAAAGTATAAGAACCAATTTTTTTCATGCAAGTTTCAATTATCGGCAGTCATTTATTGATCAGCGTATTAATAATGACTTTTATCAAATTATAGCTTTTTATGATGAAAGGTGAAATCTCGACTTTAATATCATTTACTTATGTCAACTGTTTTCTGTTATGCTTGTTAAATATTCAATAATACCTCTATGTTATTTTAAACAATGTACTTTTGTGCTGGTTAAACGGCTTATTATCATTTTATGTACCTTTTATGATCGAAATTCTTTAAAAACATTACACATTGTAATGAACCAAGTAGAAAAATAGATTCACAAACATGTAATTCCAAATTTTTTTTGCATTTGACAAACAATTTATTATCAGAAAGGGGTTTTTCTGGAGATTTAGTGTTTTCATAGTTGAAAGAGTGAGTCAATTGAAGCTAGACCACCAGGGAAAACCTGGAAGCACTGAACGGCCATTTCGTTCTATTGTGGAACTCCTCAGCAGTGCACATCCACGAACTCGCTCACCAGTGACTGATTTCGAGAGGTAAATCCGGGAGTTCTAGTGAGAAGCAGTGACCAGTAGGGTTCAAACCACGTCTGTTGTGAGATAGAAACTCACTGAAGACAATTGGTGAACGGTTACTCAACTCCATGGATTGGTTGAAGTTGGAAATTAACACCATGGATGCCGGCCCAGTGGTCTATCGGTTAATTGCTCCGGCTCGAGACTCGTAGATTTTGGGTTCGAACCTCACGAGGTGAGGTCGTGGATGCGCACTGCTGAGGAGTCCCACAATAGGACAAAACGGCCGTCCAGTGCTTCCAGGTTTTCGATGGTGGTCTAGCTTCAAATGACTCAAGATTTCAACTATGAAAACAATTTATTATCGATTAGTCAGAATGCTTTCGTTGCTAATGTCTTTCTTTTTCATAAACTTCTGAATAAAATCCGTACTAAAAATTTTGTTCACCTATTAGTTACTCGTTTTTCTAATGAACAGCAGCAATTGCCAATGATCATTAACTTATGTGTAAAATACCTTTAATCAAAGATAAAAATCTACCAATCAGTTAATGGCCATCTTCAAAAAGATTAGTTAGTAGTTCCGACTGATTTTAAGAAAGCTTTTTTCTTTAATCCTTAATTATATTAAGTAGTAAAAACGATTACTCAGATTCTCAAATATTACTAACAAGTTTGTTAACACAGTTATTTACTGTATCCTCATGACATAACCTTTTTTAGATAATCTTTTAATCATCACCAATAAAGCAGCAATTGAATATCAAAATGGTGAACAATCTCTAATCTGTGAGCAATCTGATATTACGAAACTTTCTACACCAATTACAACTGCCTCTTCAACATTAATAATGAGTGAATCTGCACAACAAATTCATCAATCTACTTATTCAACACCTTCACATTCAATAGAACCAAATATAGTCAAGTGTCATTTAGAAGTGATTAGTGAAAAACAAGATAATGATCAATCATCCAGTTCTCAACATCTGTCTAACGATGAGGTAAAGCAACTTGCTATAAAAAATCAAGTAAGCATAATTTTGTTCGATCTGAAATTGCCTAACTTACTGTATTAAAGAGTAAATGAAGAAATAAATGAGACAACATTTCTTTCTATCTAACATTTAATTATCATTCTAACTTAATACATGAAAATGTATTTGTAAACAAAGAGAACGAAATTATAAGTTAATAAATGAGATCGTGTTGTCCATTTGATGGAATATATGTACAAAAATTTACTTTAGCAACATTGACCACTGATATAAATAAATTTAGAATTCATATTCAAGTAATATCGGTTTAATTAAATTCAGTAATTCTGATAGTTTCATCGCTTCTATTGTAACTCGTTTCAAATATATATATTTTTGAAATTAGTATTAGTTAAAATATTACTGTATTCTGGAGCGTACTAGACAGATGATTTGTCCATTGTTTGCCACTACATATAATACTCACCTATGAACTCGTATAGGATTGATCTTATAAGATTTATTTCTCGTGGCGAGCACTATATACACTTGGACCACTGGATTGAAAACCAGTAGTTCACACTTTGTATCTCAGTACATAGAAACAAAATTATTAGCATTTATTCACCAATTATCACAAAAAAACAAGCCTAATTTCATTTTGGTATTTTTACACAATCCATCTTGCTATTTAGTTTTCTTTTTTTATAGGAAACAAATCCTTGGTTATAATTAGTAAATAACCTATGGTTATCATGACAGATAGAAATACATATGTATGGAAGGTAATATTTTGTATCGGTATATATATATATATACATATATATATATATATATATATATATATATATATATTCATTATTTTTTAGAGTCCAAGCGTTTATGAAAATCTTAACATTTCTGAAAATAAGCACATTGAAGAAAGTCAGTCAACACAATTAACTGGTGATAAGACAGATGAACTACCCCCGATTCCACCAACATGTCCACCTCCTATTGATTATACACTTTCGCACGTCACCGATCGAACTGACGAGTCAGCTGATCTGATGGTTAAGCAAGCAATCGAATTATTGGATGAGGTTAGTTTTATATTAATGTTAAAATTTTCATTTCGAAGTAAGCCTTAAATAATTTTTGAATAGTACTTAACACGAAATCATGATGTTTTTAGGTTTGATCGGATTCTGTCGAAAAAAAGTGGTAAACTGACAACTGGACTGAGTAGTCTGACGTCTTGGTACTATTTGTTCAGATTTAGGTAGGTGAGAAAATACTAAAGAAATACTTAGACATACGTTTTATTCAGGTTTGTTCTCATCAACACGACGTATCTAGTGCTGCTCTTCAGTTTCAAATCGACAAAAACCATCAATGACTTCACAGACCGAGTTATTCGATATGAGCCTGAATTCTATTCACAGTTATAGGTTCATCTTGTTAGTGAATGCTAAACATCAGAAAACCTATGTTCAGGCATTCAGTTTGATTGTCTTTAACCAACAAACAAGTTTAATCTTGTGTTTCAGAATAAATCGTGATTTATTATATGGCTATTCATTTTTTTGTGCAGACCTTCAAAACAAAAATCTGAAACATTAATACAGTACATTTTTGACTGAAAATATATCTACACAAGTCATTTTCTAAAACTTATGACATTTTCCCTCTTTATCTGAAAATGATTTATTTTTCTTGTTCATCTTAAGTTTTAAGGGCTTTGATGTCGAAACAATTATGTCAGTGAAACCTCAATGGTGATCCTTCTAATTGCAGCATCTAATGAAAAGTGTTCAAATCTCTTAGATATATTTATCTCATTAAGGCTACAGACAATGTGTTCTTATAATCTTCTACAAAACCTTAGGATAGTTCTCAATAATTCTTTTCTAATTACGTTTAAATCTCGGAATTGAATTTAACATTTCTGTAATATAATTGTTAGTTTCGATGTAAGCTATAAAAACGGACTACTACTATTATAATAATAATTATCAGTACACTGGAAACAACTTTAATAAGTAATGATGATGAAATGTTTATATTCAACCAGTTAATTCAAAGATATTTCAGTAAATTTTCAGATTTGACCAACCAAAGAGGTGATATTGCTTGTAAAGTTTGACCTTAACTCTATCAGTCGGTTAGAAATTACATTTTCCGATGTTCACAAAATACTTTATTATCCATACGATCTTAGAATTCTCATATCATTATACTATTAACATTACACGGTCCTTATTCGTAAACAATTACAAATATTTACCAGAATACCAAAATACATCTTTAACCTTCGAATCGTCTTAATATGCTTCATCTTGTCAGATATTATAAACAGTATGTATTTAGGAAAAAAACATATGGTTCCATATGGTTTATCATACTATTCATTTTCAAGATTTCCTCTCGTATTCTTTTTTTAAATAGAACTATGTCATAACTAAAACCTATTACCGTAAAGCTCAAAAGATTTGATCTGAGTTTTGAATTTTAGATTTCGACATTTGCAAACAAATAAATCCATTTTTCACTAGACTATTCAATGTAGTTTAAAATTTGGATTGCTGATTATGATGTATTTTCACAGTTGAAATCATGAGTCAATTGAAGCTAGACCACCATCGAAAACCTGGAAGCACTGGACGGCCGTTTCGTCCTATTATGGGACTCCTCAGTAGTGCGCATCCACGAGCCCGCTCTCGCGAGCGAGATTCGAACCCAGGACCTACCAGTCTCGAGCCGAAGCCCTTAACCGATAGACCACTGAGCTGGCATCCAACGGTGTTAATGTCTAACTTCAACCAATCCACGATATTGAGCGACCGTTCACCAATTGTCTTCAGTGAGATGATATCTCTACAACAGACCTGGTAGAACTCCACTGGCCACTGCTTCCCACTAGAACTCAAGGAAATATCTCTTGAAGTCAGTCACTAGTGAGCATTTGATTATAGATCAGAGGGGGTTTATGATGTATTATGATGTAACCATGATTAATATTCCAATATCTTATGTCCAACTAGAAATTACTTGTATCTGAATATATTTTCTAGTTCTATAATAAGACGAGTTTAAATATATATCGTAACACTTGATTTATGAATAATTTTCAGTCATTATTTATCAAAGTTTTCTGGTGACAATGGTTTATTTCTCTCTATGGTTAGGTTGTCGCGAAGTCTACACAGATTGAAGATAATGGTCAAGGTCGATTGCTTTCCTCTGTAAATAAATGTCTTGAATATAGTTCATCAGAACAAGTGATGTTAGATGATGACAAAGAATTTAATGGAACCAGGATTCCCAATATACTAGACAATAATGAAAATCTATTTGATACTGTAGCTACAGCTGACAATAGTGCATACGGTGATAGAATGATGCAGATCGTCGGGGAAACTAATGAAAATGACGTAAGCAACCGACCATATTCACCTTGTGAATCCACAACATCAGCAAGTGAAGGCAGTGAAGATATTGAACCATTTCCTCCTCCACCATCTGCTGAAGTGTTAGCTGAAGTAATTGAAGAAGAGACAGGTCCTAATATAGAAGTTGTTGAGGAAGAAGAGGAAGAAGAAGAAAATGACGAAGATGATGATTGTGAAGAAAATAGACGAAAATCAAGTTCTGTTTCCACTGTTATAGAAGTTTCATTACCTATCACTGCATCTGTTTCTACAACACAAACTTTTGATGATAATGAAACAACCAAGAATAAACCAAAATTTTCAAATGAAGAAATAAGAGATGATCCATTTATCGAAGATGAGCCAAAGGAAGATGATACAGCGATCTCTGAATCTGTAAAAACTACTATGGATGCAGAACCTAGTATTGTTTTATGTAAGTGAATGGGACATAGTTTCCAAACAAATAATATCTTACAATTTTCTTTATTTTTCATTTTGGAGAAAATCAGGATAATTTATTAGGCATGTGTACTACTAATAATTGCTTGTATTAGGCAGTATTCATAAAACAGCTGAAAGTGCATAAATTGCCCATTTCCTATATGATTACAATGTTAATTTTCGTTCACTAAATTGCACTTTATTAGTTACTATTATACACCCAATTTTCAGGTTGTTGAACTAGCATATATATATATATGAAGTGACCAATCTTGAAAGCTTGAGGCTCGCAACCTATTATACTTTGATAATGCTGCTATCATTATTTTGATCAGCAGTGATGCAGATTATTTTATTGAGATATCATCTTTCATTATTTTATCAGACAGGTATATTTGAGTTCACATGGGAACTCAAGTTATAATATTAGCATTACAAATTTTATTGCGTTTTAATCCATTTACAAGTAACTCTACTTAGTAATTGCATGCAAATATGTATACATAGTAATATCCTTTTATTACAATGTCCATAAAGAATGATGAATTCAACATAACAGTAAACATAACATATTTATCTATGACGTAAATCTCAAACTGTTCAGAATGTTTTACTTCGTGGTGTGATATCTTGAGGTTTACAGCTAACTTTAAGTTAGAATGAAAGACCATATCGAATTGCACTTCAAATCACTGCTAGAGTATTATAGTGAAGTAATATATTGAAATACTATAATCTGTTCACATGTTGAAACCTTATTGTAATATTTGATGCTATTACGAATTCACCTTACTCGGTAAACGGAAGGAAGGTCAAAAACACAGTGACACGATAGGGTATTCTAATCCGTTATCCCTAGCCCTGCTAAATAGATCAAGAAGTTTTGAGGCGTAGAGAATATATCCTACGAGCAGCCGGAAATAAGTGCTTCTTGGCGCGAAAACAAAAAAATCAAATTTTCAGAATAAAATTACAAAATTAGGACCTTTTCCAAGTGAGTTCTAGGGATCTAACGTCCTCAACACTTATTAATTGTAATTTGTTTTGGAAAATAACCATACTTCATCAATCAGCTTCAATAAACCTTAATTCCATGATTACAGTTAGCTATTTCATTTAATCATACGTTCTTTCTGCTCAGTATAGTAGTAATCCCATAATAATGTATTTCTGTATTGTTTCACATAAGTCCCGTAGTGTTATATTAACTGGTTAAAAAATATCTGTATCAATCAGCAAAATAGACTACATGATAAACTAATCAGTCTTGATATTATTGTCATTGTTCAATATTCTGTGCTGAGATATATAAAAGTTTAAATACTTAAGATAAATGTCAAGATATTGGAAATAGGTATTAAAATCGAAACTATCAAATAGCACCTATCTAGGAAACAAGTGTGTGTGCATGTGTTCAGAAAAGGGATGATTATAAACATCGATCTTGTATGGCATCGATAAAGGAAAACATGTTTGAAATACTAAAAAAAAATATTCTGTTTAGAAAAATTTATATTTATGACCCCTATATTCATTTTATAAACACATAGATTTATATGAATGTGATACATCAAGCTTGAATCTATCGACCTCATAAATTTACAACTTTTGATTATTCAAAGGTTTTGATCTAAATGTACTAGATTATAAGAATTTAAAAACCCATAAAAAAATTTTGTGTTTACCTTATTATTTTAAAGGATACTTTTACACATGAACTCAACAGGTTTACAATTTTATTCAATAGCCTATTTCAATAGATCATGGTTAGTTCAGTAAGTTCATTCTGTTTTCTGTAGTAGGCTTAAGGGAAACATATACTAGTAGTTTAATGGTTAACTCAGCTAATTTGAACTCCATAATGTATGATAGATTTTTCAAAGTCTATTGATTGCATGGTTATTCAACAATTTCGGAATCTGGTTTTGATTAAATAATAAGAAATGAAATAGTCTGATAATTACTTCTTTTTTAAAAGACTAATATTTGAACGAAGAATATTCTTTTCGATAAATTCTCTTCAGGTTCTACAATTATATATCCAAATTAAGAATCTGAAAAAATGGTCAGGTTAATGGCAAAGTACATCGTTTAAAGAATGTAAATTTAGGATTGTCAAAAACCAAATAGAATAAAATTGTTAATGTTGATATGACTCATATAGAATGTTAACTTGAATCTGTATATATGTTAAGTGAAAATTTAAGATCTGTGATCAGAGAGATATGATAGTGCAATTACAATTCGATCGAATTAGTGGAAGACTAAATTGTGTGAAAAATTAGTAAGACGTAAGAAGGAGGGATCTATGCGAAGTGAATGAATCATGTCTAGGGGGGATTAATAATGATGTTTAACCAATAACAATAATAATAATAAGTATAATAAAAACAGAGATTTGTGAATAAAGATAAGTGAGACAATTACATTTGACTAAGAAAGGTCGTAAGTACATAGTCAAATTAGGTCATCCAATAGATAAGATTACTATTGATTAATTGGCCTTGTGGTTGGCCAAGGGAGGAGCAGGGGTTGGAGATGTTTCTTCTGTATGCAGAGCTCCGGTTTCTTCATCCTGATGGCTACTGCCTCCGCCGTTTGAAGGACTTAAAGCCTGACAAGCTTTGGCATAAAATTACTGACCCTATAAATAATTAGAAAAGATTGATTTATACTGGCACTATGACCAGTTTGTACTAAATGGGCCAATATCGAGCCGTTTACTTTCCTCATCAGACCTTTGTTTTGCCACGCTGGGAGGTGTTCACGAGCACGAAAATGTGAATTCCTAGAACTTCGACCAATATAACTTGCTCCACAGGAGCAATCGAACTGATAAATACCAAATGAGGTGGTCATTCTAGGTACCTCATCTTTAAGCCTCAGTGTCACCATTGGACGAGTAGAAAACACTAAACGTAGTTCACCGGTGTTGAAAGATTTTTGGATTGATCTGCGTAATCTCTGAGTTAGTATTTCGCTAGCTTCATCCCCTCTGAATTGTAGACGCATGAACAAGGAATTCTTCTTGACCGTTTGGAATTCGCCTATTTTCACTTTCATGATCATATATTTAATTATAAACTTTCTCTTTTTGACATTTTTAAACACTAAAGCAATAAATAAAATCTATTCATTTTAATCAATGTTTTCATTTGATAATATTTATTTTAGCTGCTCAAACAAATCAAACCACAGATTGTGAAAAGTTAACAACAGAAGAATCATCATCAACGAATAAAAATCTAGAATTTAATTCACCATCAGAGTAAAATTGCAAACAGTCGCATATTCCCACAAATATCAACCATAATTCATCATGTTTTATATCAATGAAATAAGTAAAGAAAACCCCTTATTAAACCTTCAACTAGAAATATTAATATAATAATAAACTATTCCAATCCATTTTCTCATTTTGATTTAATTCATTTTTCTATTTTTTAGAAAGAAAAAAAAAGATTGTTATATTTCCCCTACAAAATAGTTTAAATTATGTTTGCCTATTTTGTTAATTCTTATTATAAGTCAAGGTTTTGAAAATACTACTATATGTTGTGTTGAATATTCATTCTAATTTCATATTAGTTTATTTTAAATTTTTATTGATTTCAATTAGCTTTCATATAACATTAAAACTCATACCATCATTATTATTACTGTTCTACTTCTACTACTAATTAAATCACTAATATTAAACTTACTTCCATGACTATTACTAATACTGCTGTTTGTAGTTACCGCTCTTTGCTCTAACTACTGCTATCAATATTGGATGAAAATTAATTCCATGTTTTATAGAGTAGATTTCATTTTCTCTTGTTTTAATTTTATTCTTTTTGTTGTTTATCTATTTTTAAGTTGTGGTCTTTTTTTGTTGTTGTTGTAAACTATAGGGATGGTTTCTTTGTTTTAGTATACTGCCGAAATGAAATGGGTTAGTTTTACTATCGTTTTCTAAATTAACTACTACTAAGCGGTTTCACGTTCTCATTGTGTATGCTTGATATATATTCTTTTATTCAGTGTGATAACAGAAATAATTGAAATTAAAGTTTAGTAGATTATATAGCAAACAATTAAACAGGACACGAAAGAAAATAGAATAAAAGACAAATAAATAAGATGATCTATTCAGTTTGTTTGCTTTACCCTTTTATCACTTTTATGCGTTTCTATGTGTGTTTGATTTATCTTTATTTGAGCTGCTTGTTTTCTATTTTTGACTTTTTTTCTAAAATTTTCAAATAAAATTCAGTATTAATGTTTTGTTCATAACAATGCATCGTTGTTTATTTTGAAAAGTATAATTAGCTAGAATTGGTAGTGTGTATTTCCAGTTTCATTTTTGCTCCTCTCTACCTCTATCCTATTCTAATGGTAGTTTATTTACACTTTATCGTCGTAAATTTCTGTTCATTTTTTAGTCATCTGTTTGTTCGTCTGCCTGTTTGTTTATCCATAATTTTAATGACATTTGGTGTGTATCAAAATAACAAGTAGGGAAGATATATTTACAGTATAGTATTTTTGAGTTGTTGCTATCATTAGATAAGAAAATCACATCATACCTACGATACTTGTTTACGGGTAGTAGATATATGACATATATGTCAGACGAATACCTGATCAAAGAACATGTATCTTTCATGCATTTTAATTTTAAAAAGTGTTACATTTGTAAATATTGGTGATAATAATTATAATAATCGTGACCTACAATATTTCGCGTCTTCATTCTTTTTCACTTATAGCTTCGGCGGAACTCATACCATCATTCTTACAAGAATATATCTCACCAATCTGTTAAAGTAGGTTTAAAAAGTGTTAAAACAAAAAAAAACATATAAATTGCAAGGTATATGATCAGTCATTTGACTTGGTCGTGATCGAGTCATGATTATTAACAAATCAGGATAATCAATGAAATCGTATTATAAGCTAATAGTACAATATAAATAGCATAACTGATCAGCTGAAATATACCACTTTATATAACAAAATAATTCACTTTAAAAAATATTTCACACACATTAACATGATTAAAGCATGAGATACAGTGGACAGCTAGGAAACAGCTGGACTATCTAGACTTCGCAGATGATCTGGCTCTTCTATCGCACACGCAACAATAAATGCAGGAGAAAACGATCAGTGTAGCAGCAGCAGCAGTAGGTCTCAATATGCTAAAAGGAAAAAGCAAGATTCTCTGTTACAACACAGCATGCACCAACTAAATCACACTTGACAGAGAAGCTTTGGATGATGTAAAAGCCTTTACATATCTGGGCAGTATCATTTATAAAGATGTGAATGCGCGAATCGGCAAAGTAAGAGCAGCATATCTACAATTGAAGGACATCTGGAGTTCAAAACAACTGTCAACCAACACCAAAGTCAGAATTTTCAATACAAATGTCAAGTTCTACTCTATGGGGCGGAGACGTGGAAAACTACGGAAGCCATCATCCAGAAGATACAGGTGTTAATTAACAGTTGTCTACGCTAAATACTTCGGATCCGTTGGTCAGACACTATCAGTAACAACCTACTGTGGGAGAGAACAAATCAGATTTCAGCGGAGGAAGAAATCAGGAAGTAGCGCTGGAAGTTGATAGGACACACATTGAGGAAACCACTAAACTGCGTCACAAGGCAAGCCCTCACATGGAATCCCGAAGGTCAAAGGAGAAGAGGAAGACCAAAAAACACATTATGCCGAGAAATGGAAACCAATATGAGGGGAATAAACAAGAACTGGATAGAGCTAGAAAGGGAGGCTCATGACAGAATGGGTTGGAGAATGTTGGTCAGTAGCCTATGCTCCATAGGGGGCAACACGCGTAAGTAAGTAAGTAAGTAACATGAACAAAATCCATTTAAAACGTCAATGAGTGTTCTAAAATGATCTTATTGGTTAACAGTGAATCTATTAATTCAGTCAACAGTACTTATTGCTCTCCATATTACCTCAATAAATACTGTGTGACATCTAGGTAATAAAATAACTTGTTAGCCTTCCCGAAGTTATCCTGATTTGTATTTTTCCAGTTTAATGAGCTTGTCAAGTTGCAGGAAGAAAAGTCGGTGATATTGTGACGTAATTTCTTCCTTGTTATTGTATAAATACTCTTGTAAATAATTAAACATCATTATACTTCTTTCTCACTTTTCTGATTTGGTCTTATACTTGATTTATGGTTTACTGAATACGAAGATATATTTTTACTTGAATGTTCTGTTATGAATGAAGACGCTGAAATTTGATAACCACTTCGGAAACTTAGTATGAATGAGCACAGCGAGAAAACAACACTACAGACAATGATAACAAAAAGTTAACAACTCATCAACCTCAAACAAAATTAGAAATTTCAGTTACTTTTAGATATTGGTTTAAAGAGTCATTTGTATACCCATAGAATTAAAGGGTGATTATCAGGCATACTTGTTGACCTTAATATCGATTAACTGGAGATTTGAAAACGCCTACACTAACAGACATCACTTAACTTAGAGAAAATTCTGGTGATTAGTTATTTCTTTCTGGCAAGTAATTAGGTAAACATAACTTATTATACATTCCTCTCAAATAACTGACTTTACTTATTGAAATAATTTCAAGACCACACAGTAGAATAAAACAAAATTAGAAAAAACGATACGCTAAGATCAATTGTTACTTACGCCTGTTACCACTCATAGAAGAGCACAGGCCACCCGCTAGTATTCTATATCCAACTCTATACTGGACAATATTTTTCCGGTTACTATTCATTCTTTTCATGTCTCCCTCCAATTTTGGCCTTGTGTCTCAATTGGTCTTCTTCTTTTCCCATTCCCTTCAAGATTCCAAGTTAGCACTTGCCTCGTGATGCAGTTTGATGATTCCCATAATGTATTTTATATACACCTCCAATGTCTTTTCATAATTTACTTTTCAACTGGCAGCCGATTTGTCTCACCCACAGTATGCTGTTGCTGTTGTTGATGGCATCCGATCAAACGGATATTGAGTATCTTGTTTAAACAACTGTTTATACATGTATATTTTTGAGGATAGTTGTAGTAGTTCTCAACACTTCAGCTCTGTACAGTAGAACGTTCGTATCGAAGATCCTGAATTTGATGTTGGTTGACAGAGGTGTGTTTGAGTTCCATGTGTTCTCCAACTGTAGGAATGCTGCCTTTGCTTTGCGAATCTTTGCTTTTACGTCTGCATCAGATCCTCATTGTTCATCGATGATACTGCTACCCAGGTATGTGAATGTTTCCACCTCTTCCAGAGTTTGTCCACCAAGTATGATTAGTTTGGTGTTTTGTGTATTGTATTTAGGGATATTGCTTATTCCGTTGTGTATGTTGAGACCTTCTGATGTCGAGGCTTCTGCCACATTCGTCGTCTTGACTTGCATTTGTTGTTGTGTTTGGGATAGAAGGGGTCGGTCATCTACGAATTCCAAGCTGTCCATTAAGATCAATAGTAATTTGGTAAGATGAAATTAACGGTAAGTCACTTTTTCAGCACAACAAACTGGAAACATTGTGAAATTTAAATTAAATATACTAGAACTAGGTTGTTCATCTAATTGCAAATGTATAATAAAACATTCCCAAAAGGTCTTTGCTATAGAATATGAGTTTTTTTTTAAAAATTTATCGAATTGTTTACATAATGGTAGTCCCTTAGACGATGTTTCATCTAATATCCAAATGAGATTATTTCATTGCTTGTTGTGAATATTATTTCCAACAAAACTAAACTATTTTATTAGAAATATGGTATTTCACTTTAGTATTTTAATCACTGAGCTTAACCTTATCATTCCAGAAATCTATACACAAAATCTAAGTCAATTATTTTCTCTTTCAGGTATATTAAAAAAGTGGTAACATGTTTATTTCATAGATTTTTATGTTAGTTACTAACTTGAGTAGAAAAATCTATTATTATCTTTTTTTTATACAAACCATGTAACAATCATGTGTATCAGGCAGTCAAATCTTCAGAAAAAATATTCTTCCTAATTACCTTATCGACTTTCGTAAAAATAAGACAATGATCAAGTAAATTGTACAATGATTTATTCCGAAATTTCTTTTTCTTCATATACGATTAATAGTATATACAGTCTGTCTGATAACAACTACAGTGACTGGTATTCAGGGGACGAGAAAAATCTCATGAAAAACGTTTTGCACTGAAAACAAAATCATTTCCAAATGCATGCTTACTTACGTAATCATGTATTACAAAGCGAAATCTTTTTTGTAATAATAACAATATTTTATCAGATCTAAGATTTTTGAGATGAATAGACTCTATGCTCAGTTTTCATCGTGATATATGATATGGACAATAAATTCATTTACTAAAGAACTTTCCGAACTATTCAAAAGGTTTCGAATTATTATTTGATAGCGACTATTGATCAGAAGCCTTTGTAGGGAAGACCCAGAAAACTTCTCGAAAAAACAGCCATAAAAAGCCTCAGGAGACTCTGAGAAGCTCTTTATCCAGTCAGCATTCACTAGATGTTTTGCCAGAAAGATCTAGAAAGTGAAAAGTCACATGTCGAGATACTGGTTGCATGATTACCTATACTGTTTGTATGTTGAATAGCATTTCAGAATTTTCCGGAAACCCAATGCCATCTAAAATACTACAACTTACCTATATTTTCTGTACATGAATGAATCTTTGTAGTAAAGCGTTTCTCCCATATTTCACGCCTTTTCTCTCGTATTCAAGGTGCTGTGTAGATTTAGCCTAAGGGTTACTAGAACAATTTAGGGACCAAATTCAGCATTCATATAGAAGACTTATCAGCCTTGCTACCTTTATCTGCCCCAGGTTTGGGATTGACTGTCTTGCTATAATGAATACCGACATAATAGTTGAATTTTTACCTGACTTGATCTAAAACATCATTGTTTGAACATTTATAGACTGATTTTAGCATATTAGTTTGACTTAACTAAAATCTTGTTAGGGAATCTCGGAAATTACTGTTTTTCTTTGAAGACAGAAATATTCCCTCACATTTCAGTGCTAAATATTTTTGGACAGTTCTGAGTAGCGGCTAGGGACATTTCTGTACTGTGATGCTTCTGCTTCTAGACTTGTGTGAAATAGCTTCTGGTAAAATCATTCATTAGGACCTTCGTCATCTAGCTGATCACTACAGCCAAAAGTCCAATAAAGAATCCTGTTGATTATTTTGCCATAAAACAATTATGTTCTCTTCATAATGCACTACAAAACTCTCATCCATTTCTGCAACGTAAAGCTTCTGGCTTCTAAAACTATTCAAAATAATTATAATTTGCATATCTGTATCTGACTATATGCTTTGAAATACATTCTCACTGGTTTACAGTATGTTTGGTGACATGTTAACCGTTGTTAATTATCTGAGGCACCTAAGTATTTAAGCGTTACATTATTATTCAATTCCAGACTTACGATGATCTCCGAAAAGTTTATCGGAAAAATGATAGGATAATGGCTTGGTTTTTGTTTTTTGTAAAGCAAACAGGTTGCTAGGTTAATTTAAGTAAAATGAATGAATTTAAAAAGATATCTGGCTATACGCTTGTAGTCGAACATAAAAAACAAAAACAAACTAGCCCACTATACTCCATTACACATCAATATGACATTTTGTCCCATGTTGACAATGTAACTTAAGGTTGAATCGGTTCTCTAACTTTCCATTAAATTCTGTCCGTTGTTATAGCAATAAATAATTTCTTCAAAACCTACTTCCAGAAAGTTACACAGAAATCGTATTTATTAATCTTTAATATGGTACGTTCCTTGTCGTTTTGCTAATATGACGATATTTCTTTTGGTTTTAAATATTTCAAAGCTTTATTTTGCTTAATGAATAAATTATGTTCATTTTCTGTGTTTGGTTAATGCCACAATATATTGACTGATTTTTTCAAGCTTTCTCACTTTTGCCTGGCACCTTGAGTAATAATTTTTAAGACAACAAAATAACTGATTGTTATTGCTCTTCTTTGGACAATCGATTTCTTCAAATTATTATGATGCATGTACACGTAGTCACCCGAAAGAGGTATTTCCTGGAGTTCTAGTGAAAAGCAGTGACCAATGGAGTTCAACTGGGTCTGTTGTGAGATAGCAACTCACGGAAGACAATGGGGGATGCGTCGCTCAATTTCGTTGATCAGTTGAAGTTAGAAATTAACACCGTTGGATGCCGGCTCAGTAGTTCTAGAAGGGTTATGTGCTTGCGCGTGAGACTGATAGGTTTTAGGTTCAAGTCTCGCGAGACGTGATCATGGATGCGCACTGCTGAGGAGCCCCACAATAAGAGGAAACGGCCGTACAGTGCTTCCAGGTTTTCGATGGTGGCCTAGCTTCAACTGAATCATGATTTCAACTATCAAAATTATTATAATATCTACAAAACTCTTTCTGATATATATTTAGTGTTATCTTAAGCCAAATTAAACTCAATTAAGTCGGGAGAGTGATATGAAACAACTTTCAACCTGATCTCAAAGGTCATGTGGATATACACATTACATATACTCACCTTTTATACTTTATTTTAAATGTAAAGTACCTCTTTTTCAAGAACATATGTATAAAAGCACTTCTTATTCATCTAATTAACTAACTATTTCCAAGATTTTTGCTGTCCATCAATTTACTTGTGTACTGATGATGACAGATGTAGTACATGAAATAGTTTGTAAAATATGATATACTATATTTTATCAAGTATCAACTTAGCGATTCATACAGTTATTCAAATTATTTATAAAATACCATTAATTAATATAATACCGTTAACCATTCAATCAACAAATTTTACCATAAATACTGTCTCACATAACTAATGTTCATACACATTTATTAGGTCAACTGGTTGGAATTTGCCTATTTAGCTAAATATGAATTCAGGTGTATATACTCCATAGTGTTTAATGTTTAATTAAACTAAGGATTCAGTTAATTGTTATTTTTCCAAATTTCTTAATTTTTTTAATTCTCTGTCCTCTATCCCAACGTGAACCCATGAATCCACGTCTTTTTTTCAATTATTTAGTCTATTTCTGCAAATGAAAAGGACCCTTTTCTTCCAATTTATGAATGAAAATTGTTAGGAATGATAGATATACTACATTACAGATCAGTTAAATTATTCTCCCTCTACAATATCCTCATATGTACTCTTTTTTCATATATTACTACCATTCAAGTGACTGCTTCCATGAATTTGATGTTCATCTTGTCCCGCTGATGAGGTATGGCAACTTGAACTGATCCATATATGTGCCTGGTCCTACGTTGTAGCTGACTGACTGAATGATAATTAAGATCATTACATTTATTTGGCAAATAACTGAAACGTAACAATAATTCGGAAACCACATAGAAACAACTTTTACAACGTCTTTCACATTGACATCATTAATAAAGATTTAAAAAGGTCAATCATTTGTGTCTACCATTTTGTATACAAATGATTAAGTTGAAAAACTGCATACTATCGCTACTTTTCTTCCTTATACGTCACTGACGCGGTAAAAACAGAATTGATGAAAGCTTTTTTTGACATAAATTAGTTTACGAAAAGTAGTATTTTTTAATCTGGATTATTATTAAACCGTTGCTTGCTCTCCTTAAGCGAAAAATGATATCCAAGTAATTAGACAATTAGTTAGTCATCCGTAAGCAACGAAAGACTTCAAACATATGCAGATTAATCCAATTCATGAGATCATATCATCACACATGAAATTATCAAGACGAAGGTTAAAAATAGGTAGCAACAGCGTCAGCCGTAATAGGAAAGGTAAATTCAAGGAACACAAAGTACGAGATTATTCTAAAACCGTAGATATACTGCAAGATAAAAGGTGCATAAGAAAACTAAGGTGATAGCTCTAAAGATTATGGGGTTAGTATTGAGATCATGAATCACTCAACGTGTGGATGTACGTTTATCAAAATAAGCAGATCATTTACCTATTCAAATTGTAAATTTGTCATTAAAACTCAACTGATAATATTGTTGCTTATTCGTCTAATAAACACATAAGTTCACTTTTCACACTTTAGATTTAGTAATAATAATACATCTGCCAAATACTGTCTCCATGAATAACTAGGAGGAATTCTATCACAAAATACAACATATTCCAACAAATTCTTTACAGTCTACATTTTAATTGTGAAGACTACAAAAATAAGAAGGTAACTGCCACTTATCTTAAACAACAGAACCTCTTAATCCAGTTGTGTACTCAAAGTTTCATGTCGCACAATATTTATATATAAACAAGATATGGTATTGTGGACCTTTATTCATGTTTATTTTAAGTGAATGAAATTCAGTGCATTATATAGAAATAAAAATCCGATAAACAGCATTTTATCTTGTTTTGAGTCTCCTATTTTTTAATATAATTTTTGTAGTTGTAGTGAACGAGAATACAAGTGGGGACAGTCGAATATAATTAAATACAAATAACAGAATATCTTAGTAAAATCTGAGAACCGTACAATTAAGACTTCATTTGAGAAGTATCAATCAATTTCCTCAACTTGAATGTTCTTTCTTCAAAATGCCAATCAACTGCCTCAGACCTGACTGTTCCTTCTTTTCCACACCAATCAATCTCTGCTCTCGTTCTATTTTGTTCGATCTTCTTAACCTTCTGCTGCCAGGTATTTTACTTTTGATTGATGTTACATACTATTTATATCTATCGATATCAGCAGCACATACCACAATGTTTAAAATTTTCTATAAAGACAAATGAATGGATTATAGAAACTAATAATTACTTGAAACAAATTAAAAAAGAAAAAAAATAATTGAGACAATTTGAGCAACCAAAATAACTCCGTTTAAAAACATTAAATAGATTGTCAATATTAAAATATGTCCGTAAATTAGTAAACTATAGTGTTTATCTTTGTTTATACCACATGAAATAGTTATGCGTCTGACAAAAACTTCTCTTTCCAATTTTTTTTTCGTCAGACATGCTAACTATAGAATTTGTCTAAAAGTGGGTTCATTTGAAAAGTCTTCTGTTTTTCTCATCTCAAGATTAATATTATTAGAAGGAAAACTGTTATGACTTTATGTCCGGCCTTTATCACGTCATTTATTCACCAATCGAAATACAACTTTTAAAATCTTAACACTGTTCCAAATTAATAACGTTCGACCGGAATGAGCAGTCTAGCGTCCTCACTGGTCCCTTGTTCACCTAGCCCTTCCAATTGAGTCCAAAAACACAAATTGCAGCTTCTGCTATGCGAATCAATTATTTCAAGCATAATCGGTTTACATACTAGACAGACAGACTGCATTACACTATGAACTAGAAAATAATATTTGTACAAGATCAAACCAAATGTGGCTGTGAACGTGGGAGATAGTAATCAATAAACTGAATATAATTTAGGGACAGGAAATCGTACAGTAATAATTTATAGGTCAAAATGAAGCTTATAATAAGATCAATATATCTACAATAAATCTAATTACTGAATAGTTAAACAATAAGAATATATATATAGAATAATCGTCCATTAATAGATCCCGGAAGTTACCTGTTTTTATGTCTTCACTAGGATATAACAAAAACAAAACTACCTATGCTAATGCTTTTGAACAACTCTACAGTTGTTGATTCTGTTCGGTAGAAGAAAAATGTCACAACAACATACATAATAACTTAAATTCAACACAGGATTTTATGGAGTAAGTTTACGTTCTACCAGTCAACTAGTCTCCATAACTTGGTCAATCTTATAGGTTTTCATAACTTTTTTCATCATCAAACTAGTAAATAAAAAGAAACAAAAAATTGTTTAATTTTGTTTAATTGAACTAAAACTGTTATTACTGTTATACTTAATTAGTCAGTAGTATATTTCAATAAAATTAATTAAATTTATATTTCACAATTTCAAGATATTTGATTGTTTATTAAAATAAAAAACTTTCATTCAGACAGGATATTCATGTGTAGTGCAATGCTTCGCTAATCTTTCACCTCGATAACTGTTATAATGCAAATCTTAATGATGCATGAAATCAGAAGGTAAAAAGAAGCTGCAACTACAGTTTATTAACAAATGACGTAGGCCACAAAGTTACAATCACATAAGGGTAAATATCAGCGAGCACGCGCGAACAATTACATAGGCAAATCTATAGTCGAATTGTGTAAGGGCACAGTAGGACAAAGCAAGTTATAATAATAAAATTTAAATGCATACATATGTGGAGAGGAGGATGAGTCATAGAATGATACTTAAGCAATCAACGTCTTGTCTAGAGTCTGTCATGTGCTCTAGTGATCATAATAGTACAAACAAGTATGCAAATTGTTACTATCCTAATGACGATGTCTGTTAAGTAAGTTAATAAAAGGGTTTAAACATAGTTAACCATAATCGAAATTGGGTGTAGGATAGTTGCTATACATGTCTCAGTATGATTGAGTTTTTTTATTTAACTTATAAGTTTGCTTTTTTTCTCAATCTATTCTATCAAAAATATATCAATTTTATTGAAATAATACCATTCTATCCATGAATCCACTATTAATAAAGTCATTTAATTCTAGCTCTAAAATATTTGTAAATCAAATGTAAAACTATGAGAACACAATTGTTAAATCCGGATACAGATTGTGTTAGAGTCGTTGCCACTGTTATGTATATATTGACTCTGTTAGGTTTGTAATTTTACTGTTTCAACTGGACAATTTGGAACCACTGCAGTTCATTAGAATAAATGTAAGGATACAATAGGTTAGTTCAATGAAGACTTATAAACTGTCAAAAAACGCATTCTTAAACACGCTCCGAAATCATACTATCATCAGAATAAAATATAATCGTTTCTATTTCAATCTTCACATAAGCTAAGTAGTATCACATAAGGGGAAAATACACAGAGGTACTGCAAAAACATAGTAAATATGGGCCACCTGGATCGGTTTAGGGGATATAAATGTCACCACCTGTCTCACCTGCCGCTTTCGCCGAAATTCGTAGTGTATCAATAATGTCATCCTTTTATTCTAGCATATAACGTTTTGTCAAATCTTTTTTACCATTGTATAAACTTTAACTTGTTTGAAAAGCACGACAGTACCATTTGTAACTTATAAATGTACTTGTCATGTAGCTAGTTATTTATAGCCCACTATATTTCACATTTCTTACTATATATCAGAGTAATGAATCTATTGCTTCATTTTCTGTTATTAGTTTTGTTTCTCATGCATTGATTAAATCTTAACGGAAACATAATGTTAAATACATGTATAAGATGAATAGGTTTTGATAATAATTAAAGAAACTGACACAAAACATGAATTTTGTAAACTGATACAAATCAATAAATTTTCTGTTTATGTTGTAATTAGACTTGGTCCTCATGAAGGCTCTTATGTTTTCAATGTTTAGCTAACTTGTTATATCTACTAGTTTCCATCTGTTCCCCGTTCATTTTGTAGACAAGTGATGCGTCCTAATGTAATTTTCATTGAGGATTGTATTACAAGCTTTAACATTTAATATATTTGTGTTTTTCATCTTGAATGTCAGGCTGTACTATATGTTCATAGCAGAAAAAGTGCAGATAACTTTAGGAGCTTGAAGTGAAATTTTTAATGAAAATTAAACCTGAAACCAAAAGTACAACAACTAAAACCATCAACTATTCAATAAAACCTCTCTTCATGAATATCGAATCAAGAGGAGATATTGTTTAGCATGTCCTAAACAGCCAAATTTCAAGACCCATTCGACATTTAGTGTTTGTTTTATCTTCTCTTGCTGACATATCATTCATTAATGTGTTAGAGATCAGATCGAAACGTATTTATACGTTTACTTGTTTTTCTAAGAAAGTCATTTGGCTGCACAATGCGAACTCCTCTTAAATTTGTCTCAGAACAATAAGTGGATTTTTAAATAAAAAAATGGAAGTTCAAGGAAATCAGCAACTCAGAACAAAATCATCTAGTCAGTTTTGGCTACAATTAAATTTTAAAATAATCTACATATTCAAACGAGGTAGTTGACAAACAGCACAAACTCCCAAAAAAGTGCACTGCAGAGGCTTTAGTAATCTATCAGTTCAATCATTATCTCTGTACCCAAAAGTAGCATGTTCATTCTCATATTCTTCCATGACCCTTACATCCTTTCTAGTTTGTATGTTTTTTTCTTATTACTCAGTTATTAACACCCTTTTACGATCTTTTCATAATTAATACTCTGTTGTTATGATCACCGCCAAGTTTTCGATTTCTTTGTCTCCATAAAGTAAATAATTATCTCTTGTATTTATGATTTTTCATTTTACTGTTTTCATTCATCAACAACCCATTATAAATCTGTGTTGTGATACTTGAAATTGGCAAATACTTTATGATGTAATCTCTTCAAACTGTTCATTATATTTATTAAATCACTATGAGCATAGGCGGCTTATGCTCCATTGGGAGTAACAGGCGTAAGTAAGTAATGAATGAATACAATTGTACAACTTCAGTAAATGATATAAACAAACAGAAAGTTTAAATTTATTTGGTAGCTATCAGGACTCAGTGGTCAGAGTGGATAACGAGATGGCATTTGAAGCGAAAGGTACTGGGTTCGAGTCCCATAGTGAACATCAACTCTGAGATGCAGGTACATCCAGCTGACGAGTCCCGAATAGGACGAAACGTGCGTCCTGGATTCCAGTGCTAGCCACTATCCATCTTTGCTTAAACAGAAATGTTTCTTCATTGAATTTTCTTTTCTATGTTTCCTTTTCAAATATGTCTATGAATACTATTATTTATTAACTATAAAGTTATTTAATTATTGAACTATTATTTTTTCATTAATGATTTGTCTAAAATGACAATTATAGAACAAATCCCCTAAAGATAGCTATATACGTATACATATACATTATTGTCTTATTATTAGGTCATTCAACATGAAGAAAGAAAAAAATATTTTTTTTGATATCGGTTTAGAAAAATTAATAAATAAACTTGTCGTATTCAGTGTTTTTCATTCATTTATCAACTATAAAAATCATTTTATTCTATAATATGTTGCCTTTGTTTTTCTTTCCTTTTTTTTCTTTTTTTCATTTTTGTCAGTTTACTATTGATTTTTCGGCGAGACTATAATTTATGGTCGAACCAATCAGATTTAAGATAGCAGGCCTCAGTTTTTGGCGCGAGATTCACACACACATTTGGCTTAATACCATTTTGTCATTATAACTGATGCCAGTTCGTGATGAAAACATTAAACATAATTTCTAACCCTAACGTTTAATTATAAATCCTAATCCTAGTTCCTCGTATTAATTCATAACCCTCAGTTGACCCTAGTAAGTAGATGATATTTTCAAGGTTATTTTAGCGTTGCTCAAAGGTTGTCCATAAATTATAGTCTCACCGATTTTTCTCCAATTACAATCATATTTCTTCATTTATATTATTGAATAATATGTTAATAATAAAATAAATGCAGGTATATTCAGATGACGCGTTCCAAATAGGACGAAATGCACATCCTGAATTCCACTACTAGCCACTGTCCATTTTTCCTTATAATGCTTGTGAATTAAGGTTATATCGAGGCAATACGCACAGGATGCACATATGCCAATTAAGAGACTGTTCAATTCCAGTCCTAAATAACAATGTGAAAATTCAAACAAACAGTACCAAATGAATTAAAACATTCTGTGATTATTCCATGTTTATTATGAACTGGTTATTAAAAATGGATATAAACGTACATAATATGCATATTATAAACTTAGTCACATGTTTATGTATAATCTAGATTTGATGAACAATGAAAAAAAAGAGGATTATATTTTTGTTCCTATGATAGTTTTATTTAGTGATTGGTTGTTTTTAAAATATGATTTGTTGATTTTATTTTGCGTAAATCACTGATTATTACGTCATTTATTCCTTGGAATTATTCATGTTGAACATTTTAACGCTTAAATAACTTTTTTTTTTTAAATAAAATAAAAATAGAAGAAAAATGGAAGTCAAAAACAAATAAAACGGTTAAATCTTAAATCTGTTAAAGTTAGTTGCAATTTTTAATGAGAATCATTTCTGAGACAAATATGTATTCTGTCAAATTTGTGTATTGTAGTGGATTATCATTCTTTTTTTTGAAAGAATGATACTTACTTGCTTACTAACTTACGCCTGTTACTCTCAATGGAGAATAGGCCACTGACTAGTATTCTTCAACCCACTTTATCCTGGCTATTTCTTTCTAGCTCTATCCAGTTGTTGTTCACTCTTCTCACATCTGTTTCCATTTCTCGGCGTAATGTGTTTTTTGGTCTTCCACTTCTCTTTTGACCTTCAGGATTCCACTAGATGGCTTGCCTTGTGACCAATCAGCGTTCACTAGAAGTTTTGAAAGAAACACCACGAGAGTGAAAATCACATGTGGAGTTTCCGATTGGCTGATTACTATACTGCTAATATGTTTAGTAGCATTTCAGAATTTTCCGGAAGAAACTAAGAACTTCTAAAATACTATGAAAACCCTATATTTTCTGTACATAAATGAACCATTGGAGTAAAGCGTTTCTTCCATATTTCACGCCTTTTCTCTCGTATTCAAGTCGCTGTGTAAATTCAGTTTGAGGGTTACGAGAATAGCTTAGGAACCGAGTATAGCGTTTAATTAGCAAGACTAATCATAGATATTTAATTCAGATCAGAAAAACTCACTTTATTTAAAAAAAAATTTAATCAAAATGTGACTGTTCTCTAAACAAATACGTTCAATAAAGATATTCACGAGATCAAGTTAATCGGTTTTCCAAAATTATTCACAAAGTCATTCATTATCCTGAATAAATTTATAAATATTTGAAGAGTTTGTTGTGGATATTATAATAATCTTAATAGTTGAGATCATGAATCAATTGAAGCTAGACCACCATGGAAAACCTGGAAGCATATTTATTAATGCTAATATTACTTTAACAATATGAAGGAAAATTTTCACTTATTTATGAATTCATAACAAGAATAGTAACCATTATTATTATTATCCGAACTATTATTATTACCATAAATTACTTAAAATATTGAAGAAAATAGAGGATCAAGATTCATGATACATTCAGTAAAAAAACACCTTATATTCATTCTGATCAAATGACAGGTCAAAATTATGAAGTAAACTATTGAATATGTTATATCCTAGCGAAGACATAAGTATGGGTAGTTTTCGAGACCTATTAATGGACGATTATTCTATATATATATTCTTATTGTTTAACTATTCAGTAATTACATTTAATCTAGATATATTCATCTTATTATAGGCTTCATTTTGACCTATAAATTATTACTGTACGATTTACTGTCCCTAAATTATATTCAGTTTATTGATTACTGTCTCCCACGTTCACAGCCACATTTGGTTTGATCTTGTACAAATATTATTTTCTAGTTCATAGTGTAATGCAGTCTGTCTGTCTGGTATATAAACCGATTATGCTTGAAATAAATGATTCGCATAGCAGAAGCTGCAATTTGTGTTTTTGGACTCAATTGGAAGGGCTAGGTGAACAAGGGACCAGTGAGGACGCTAGAATGCTCATACTGGTCGAGCGTCATTGATTTGGAACAGTGTTAAGATTTTAAAAGTTGTACTTCGATTGGTGGATAAATCACGTGATAAAAGTCGGACATAAATATCAATAACGAATTGGCATACGTCCAATTTATTTTTTATAAAATCATAACAGAATATTTAAAAAAGTGAATAGTTGAGCAAACAATTATATTCAATAACTTCATCATCGGGCCCCATAGTTATAGATTCATAATCATTGTGATATTTTGCAAAGATCAATATATGCCAGACATTAATGAATTTGACAATGTTATAAGTTGGATCTGTAACGACATATTATCATGTTGTGTTATCATGTTATCATGTTATTTGCAAGTTATAAAAATCACCTAATAAAGATCAAAATGGTTTGAAGTAAAGTGTCAAGTTACAATAAATACAATAATAATAATACAATAAGTCGTGTGAATTACGTTTTTCTGGTGGGCGACCTATACTCTTCCACGAGGGGTAACAGGCGTAAGTAAGTAAATTGTGTGAATAAAATGTTTTTTAAGAAAGTTTCTCGCTGACTTTATAACTTACAAAGAACACAATTTCAAAGTATATATGTCGTAACAGATTCATATGTTCACTATTTTTAACATACACAACATTGTCAAATTCATTAATGTCTGGCATATTTTGGGCTTTGTAATATATCATAATTATGGACTTATAACTGTAGAGCCTGATGATGAAGTTATTGAAAATAATTGTTCGTTCAAGTGTTCTCTGATTTAAAATATGCTGTGGAGACTTTTAAACTGCCAAACTAAGGAAATTGAAAAAAAACGGTAGAAATTTATGTAGCACTACATTTTAATAATAATGTGGAAATTTATATTTCCATTTATTGGAAACTTAAAGTGGATTTAATAAATTGCTTTTAGCAACAAAAGTATTGGTAATAAACACCATTGCAAGAATACGAAACTTAGCAACGAAACTAAAGTAGAATTTCGTTTTCTGATTTTCTAAAGTGAACGAAATGGTATCCAAAACGTTGTCAACTGTTAATTGGTTTGACAATTTTTCACTACTTAAAAGATCTAAGTAGGTACATTTTTTAACTAAAATATTAAAACTTTCATCTGGTTATTTTGAAATTTTCCCTTACAATTCAAATACGTGCTAAGGTTTAGTTAAAAAATACTAATGATTTATTAACTTCAAATAATTTTTTTTAAATATTTAAAATAAAGTCGATACTATGTCAGGAGGATTCTTGACATTGAAATGGCAGTGCTTCACTGGAATGATGAAATCATTCTCTGTATGGTTTTTTTATAAAGTTACGGCTACGAGTTTTCACTAATTAATGAAATCGAATTGGGGACATAATTGATCGACTTCCTTCTTTTTGTAAAAATTTGAACAGACAACATCTTAGTGTGGTGTCGCCTACTTATATCCACATAAGTAGTGTATGGTGTGGGTCAGACATAAAATGTATTTTCGCAGAAGACCGATGAGGAAAGAACTGAAATGAAGCGCAATCGTTTGGAAAATGCATGAGCAATGGAATTAGAGAAGAAACAGTGAAGATTGAAACAATTGGTTGTTAATTTGCAAATTGACTGTTCATTGTTTGGTTATCAAAATTTACCGTGATGGTATGTAATGTTTGCTTAAATACATTCGATTGTCCCCAACTAGTGTTTTGTTCACTACATTAGTACTATTCTCATTATTTCAACACTCCTACGTACAATCATAGTAGTATTGATGGAAATGTGGCGACTATATTCAACATTTTTATGTAAATGTTAAGACCAATGCCAGCCAAGTCTTAGGTGGGCTGTTCTTGACAGATATACTGTATCAATGTAGATAAAAATGAAGACTAATTCAAATGAGCTTGCCGAATTTAAGAATGTTGCAACTGATTTTGTTATAACAAATATAAATTAAAGAACTTTTTGTCATAAAAAAATAATACAGTGAATATTTACTTTATGTACAAAATTTTCAAAGGTTCGGAAATTTCATTCTTAGATATTTGAATTTCAGTTTCTATGTAAACTGACTTCTGCTATTCAGTCACTGATAGTCAAAGAATACTAGACATCTATCTCATCCTAGTTTGGTGACCCTCGATAGCCTGACTACAAACATTACCCACCGAAAAATAAACTCAGTACCTTAAGGTCTCATAATGACCAAGATACCTTTAGATTATTGATTCTTACTTAAATGATAGCATAGCATTTACTAGAATTTACTGGTGACTGAGTGTTTCATTATCAGCATATGCTAGACGTTTTCCGATGTTTAAATACTTATATGTATTAATGTGCTATATAAATCTGTCCCATTAAAATATATAACAGGTTACTTACTTACTAACTTACTTACGCCTGTTACTCTCAATCGAGCATAGGCCGCCGACCAGCCTTCTCCAACCCATTCTGTCATGAGCCTCCCTTTCTAGCTCTATCCAGTTGTTGTTCATTCTTCTCATATCTGTTTCCATTTCTCGGCATAATGTGTTTTTTGGTCTTCCTCTTCTCCTTTGACCTCCAGGATTCCATGTGAGGGCTTGTCTTGTGACGCAGTTGAGTGGTTTCCTCAATGTGTGTCCTATCCACTTCCAGCGCTACTTCCTGATTTCTTCCTCCGCTGAAATCTGATTTGTTCTCTCCAACAGTAGGTTGTTACTGATAGTGTCTGACCAACGGATCCGAAGTATTTTGCGTAGACAACTGTTAATAAACACCATACAACAGGTTAGTAGAAATTATCTGAAACTCTCATCGTAGCATAATTTATGATTCACAATGATTTCCTCCTTTTAAATTAATAAGCTTGATTTTATTTTCATACACTTATAAACTCGGTTACCTTGTTTAAATAATGATCTGCTTTACAGAATCAAACTACTTATAATTCGATATAATTTATAAACTCCTGTAGACGTCTGTTGGCATTCATCTAATTTAGACAAACGTTTAATAAAAATACTAAAGCAGCAATCTCTTGGAGGCCTTATAATAATTTTTCAACCTGTTCCACATTCGTTGGATGAACTAAACAATTAAAATGCATTATAATTACTGGTGTCTGAAAATACAGATCGAAAACACTTACAACTTTATTTAACTTAACGTCACATTCTCAATAGGCTGATAGACTGTTTCAAACATAATTATAATTCAGTTTGATTAGTGTTAAAGGTAACAGTTATGGTAATAAATAAATAAATATATTTGTAAAATCCCAATTATTAGAAAAATTAAATTTTCTGACGTTTCGTGACTCGATGTAGGCCACTTCTTCAGAGAATAAATAACCAAATTCACATTAATCCAATTTTAAATAGTACAACGGAACAACATGAATATTAGGTTCGATCAATCAAAAAACAGGTCTGAATAAATCAATGTTATGGTTATGGTAATAGTGTAATATATGAGTGCAAAAGTGGGGAAAATCAAATGTATTTAAATACAAATTACAGAATATCTTAGTAAAATCTGAGAACTATACAATGTGTACTTCATTTGCGAAGTATCAATCAAATATCTCAAACTTCTTCAAAATGACAATCGATCATATCAGACTTCATTGTGCTTTCGACTCTACACCAATCATTCTTTGTTCTCATTGTCTTTTCTTCTATCTTCTCAACCTTGTGCCGCCAGGTATTTCATTTTTGTTTGATAATACATACTACTTATATCTGTTGATATTAGTAGCACATACCATAATAATATCACATTACCAAACATGTATTACATTTTAAATAATTTCATCAAAAATTCTAATATTTCTATTGCCAGTTAAATTTTATTTATCTTTTCTAATAGAAATAAACAAATGATTTTTTTGTTGTTGGATCATTTCAAAATATTCAAATCCAAAAACAAACAAAAAATACGAAAAAAAATGTATCGATTCAATATTGAAGATTTATTCTTTTATTGAACTATTTCATTAGTAATTCATTATTAATTGATTAAAAGATTTAAAATTCTTTTTAGTGTGTTGTTTAAATCAACCAATATAAATTGTATTTTATAATTTCCAAAAAGTAAATTATACAATTTAATCATTTTTCATAATATTGATTAATTAAATAATGAAAGTATATTTGATAATTTTTTTAAACTAATAATATTGATACTACTGAATATGATCGATTATAATCTACATTATTGATAGTAGTATAACTAAATTACACAAAAATATTTTGTGTAATTTACTACATACATACATACTGACATGCACATGTACACTTATTTATATGTGCATATACAAACATACTCATATCTACATCTTCTCCACGTGTCCCCATATATATATGCGAGTTATTCCATATAAACATAAACATATATTTTTCATCTTTAAAAAAATCAATATTTATTGATTTGACTTTGAAATTATTGTTTCAAATCACTTTATGGAATCATGTAAAATCAATAAGATAATTAGAATATATGATAAGATTAGAGATGATAATTACCATGTGCTCCTTAGTGAGTAGATTCGTGAGAAAATTCTTGGAGTTCTAGTAAGAAGCTATGACCAGTGGAGCTAGAGATAGTGACTACCTGAGACAATGATAGATGGTTGCGCGATTTCGTGGACTGATTGAAGTTAGACATTAACACTTTTAGATCACAGCTCAATGGCCTAGAGATTAAAAGTTCGCGTGTGAGATCGAAGGTCCTTAGTTCGAATCCATCGTGAAGGATCGTGGATATGCACTGCTGAGGAGTCCTATGCTAGGACGAAACGGTTATCCAATGCTTCCAGGTTTTCTATGGTGGTCTAACATCCACCAATTCATGATCTCAATCCAAAGTTTAACAATCTCAACAACCCCACACTGGGAAATGATTTAGTTAGTTTAATTATTTTTGAATTAAGTAAAATTATAATAAAATACAAACTATAGAAATATTAAGGTGTCATTCAATAGTGATTGTAATATATTTAAGTTTATTATTATTATTAGTAGTAATTTTATTAGTAGTAACATCAGTAGTACGTTTTTTTTAAAATGAATCATCAAATTAGTAAACTCTTTACAAAACATTGTCGGAAATAAAATACATTAATTAATCTTAGTTTCTTCTAGATTCTATACTCAAGTGAATTAATCATATAGTTGCTTGAATAAAACAGTTTAAATACAGATAATCTATGATTATAAGGACTTGTGGTAGCAATAAGAAAGAGGCTTTGTGAATTATATTAATGATAATTATAATTGTACATAGTGTAGGGCCAGTGAAATGTCACTGAACCCTAGCCAAATCATCCAGCAGTTGGGTCACTAAATATCCAACAGATCATCGATCTCCGTCAAGGTCAAGGACAATCAACGCGCATCAGTTAATCATACGCCATGGACTGGCCCATGCAGCAGTGGTTCTACTTTCGCTTGTATCTACTTTAACTAATATATTCCTGTAATAACGTTCTTTGTGTTGTACAGTCTTCAGATCATCCAGTCTCTTGATACGTCGATAAGGCAATCCACGTAAGGTGCTGGTCGCGAGGTGTGACTTCAAAGTTAGCTTGTTCGTTACACCGTTCCCGTCTTACTCGAGTAGACCTTCAATCATTCGACATAGACCATCAACGTTGATGGTCTACAACAGTAAATTATTATCGCAATGGAGATCATTTCTGAAATTCAAGTACATTTAGTTGACGAGTTATAAGTGATAAGAAACGTACGTCATGTATTTCACTGTAAGCCCAAGTTCATCCCTCTGTAATACGATGATGTTTAAAAAGAATTGGTATAATGAATTTAATTTATGAGTATAACTTATGATTTTGCATTATTAACATAGTCTTCTGACTCTATTTCCTGAATTAACTATTGCCACCTAGAAACCATAACCTCTTCTGAACATGTTGACAAGATGGATTAAGGGCAAACCTATTATTATTTGAGTATCAGAGAAGTGACTTTGGAGTATATATTATTCCAAATATCGACTGTATTAAGGCCTACAAGAATACAACTAGGAAATTAAAATGTTTTATTAGGTTATATATATATATATATATATATATATATATATATATATCAGTTTGACCATTTTATTGTCTAGTCAAACTAATTTGTTAAAGGAATAAAAATTCCTAATAGCAGTGCTTTTACTTGACACTTTGTTCAGTAACCAAGGTTACAATAATTCGATTTATGAGTTATGGGATCCCTTGAGAATTCCTGGATATCGTCTTCAGAAGATTGGTAAAACCTGGAAAATTTTTATCCAGTTACTATTTATTGTAACTGTCTATGAAACTTTCACAAATCAGTGAGCTGAGTCATACTTTGATTGGATGATTATTAAGTTATTAAGTTTGCTTTTATATGGTCCTAGAGACCTATAAACCCACTTGTTTTCTGTATATTGATGAACCTTGAAGAAAAGCTGTTCTTAATTGTCTTTTTTTTCAAAGCTCAAATGCAGAAGAATTCTGTAAATCTAGAAAATGGTTAAGAAGTCATTATCAAGCGTTCGACTAACAGACTTATTATGAATACTTTTTATAATGTAATCAGAACATTGTTGATGATTATAAGAATTTACAAAGACTAAAAGTCACTTACATCATATGCAAGCTTATTCTATAAATAACTATAATTGAATCAAACAATAAATGAAACTAAACCTTTAGATCTATAAAAAATGCCCAAAGTAAACAATCGTGCTGGATGATACAAGTTAAGTTTGTTTTAATTATAAACAAATGTAAAACATAGTTGAAATCATGAGTCAATTGAAGCTAGACCATCAGGGAAAACCTGGAAGTCCTATTGTCGGACTACTCAGCAGTGCGCATCCACTATCCCGCCTCGAGAGTTCCGAACCCAGGACCTACCAGTCTTGCGCCAAAGCACTTAACCGATGCGCACTGCTGAGAAGTCCCACAAAAGGACGAAACGGCCGTTCAGTGGTTCCAGGTGTTCCATGGTGGTCTAGCTTCAATCGACTCATGATTTCAACTATGAAAATAATGAAATCTCCACAAAACCCCTTCTAACTGTAAAACATTTCAAAATAAAAAACTAACATTACCAAAGATTCGAAAAACTACCATATTTACTTACTAAAACTTCACTAACCCAATTAATAGCTCAGAATTTTCAATATATTCAGTATTCAAAATTGTAAGCCACTTCGTTGGTTATTTTTGTCGCTGATTAATAAACAAAGTTCCACATCAAAAACTGATTACTAGACGTTATTGCATATAATGCCATAATTTTCTTTGTTTTTGAAAAGTAGTTTACCGAAGAGAGGAATAATTGACTTGTAATTCTAATGAAATGTAAATGTACGCAATCTAAAATAGACACTTAGACGAAAGTTCTTGTTTAGATTCATACCCCATTATGTATCGTTCTGTATACCTATACATGAAATAAAGCTGCACCGTTATCCTAGGAACAGGGACTTAAACACCATCCATGTTTTACCATTATCTTCTATGGTTCAGTGTTGAAAGTATACATAAAGAGCATAGCTGGAGCTCCAGAGACATCAAGCATATCAATATACTATTATATTGAATAGGTTCAAAATACTATTTGGATGATAGCTGTTAATAATAATGATTATGAAACCTCATTATTTACATGTATATCTGTGTAAAACATATTTAAATATGTAAACTGAAATGCTTTTAGAATGATTTCACATCGATTCTGTAAAAATCGGTAAAAAAGATGCAAACTTGCATATGCATCATTAAGAAGAATTTACAATACGAATCGTAATTCCATCACATGTGATTCAATTCCTTATTGAATAGTGAATGAAGACTGCCTTCTTTGATTTTCAGTAGTTTGCCAAATTAAATCAATTTAATCTAAATATTACAATCAGATGACTGTTTGTTGTTGTTGTTGGTGGTGGTGGTGGTGAGTATTTGTTATATATAATAAGTATATCAAATTTCTATGATGCCATTAAAAAATACCTTTCATATAACTGTCAATGATGGTGTCATTTATCATAAGATGATTTTAAAGATATTATCATTTGTACATTGTTGTATACTGACTCAAACAATGAGTAAAGATAAAGATAATATAGTAACTATAAAAAAATATGTTATCATTTGTCATCCTTAGGTAAGTGACATCATTTCAGTTATTTATTTGTCATTTTCTGAATAAATTGTTCGTTTTACTTAATTAAATGATCAATCAGTATCATTATTAGATAATGGATGATCACTCTTGAGTAGTTCCATACTAAGACGAAACGGTCATCTAGTGCTTCCAGGTTTCCAATAGTGTTCTAGCTTAGATCGACTCATAAATTAAACCATTTAATCTATATAGCTATATAGCTATATACAGAGAAAAAATGTGTTTCCACTACCATTCGAATGCTTAACAACTCATCACTACTTTAATGCAAGTTAATAAATTCGATGGAATATAACACGAGTGAATAAACCTTTGATGATGTACTTTATAACGAAGATGAAACCTTGACAACTGAACTACCTATCTCAAAGAATACAATGCTATTAAAAGAAGTATATTTATTTGTTTCAATAAATCAACATCACGAAGTGAACCACCCCTACTAATTGTAGGGGTGGTTATTTGGGCACACGTCGTGCAAACGTCTTAAAAGAAGGCCATCACAACCGTTGTGTAAGCAGGCCTAACATTGGATGGACGTCAGAGAACCAAAGTGTCCGACGGTTAACTCCAAAAGTCTCAAATATGAAATCTGCAAGATATAATTTTTCTCATAACTTCCCCAATGGGCAAGATGGACTACTGAGTTACGCACCATCAACCCAACCCGAAATAGCAAGTGCCTTTCCTAACCGTCCACCAAATCAATTTCAGCAAATTAATCCACCTTGTCAAAATAATGATTTTTTTCGCTTTCAGAAATCTCTGGTCCTACTAGCACTATCGTTTGTTCAAGCCATAGCCCATATGATCAGTCACACATATTAAACCATAGTCCAGACAAATCTACAATACTTAACAGCGATAAGGACGTTCTTGGTTTTTTTATAATTCATACTCCCTTTTTAAACTGATTACTTATCAATGCACGTTCGCTTCTAAACAAAATTTCAGCCTTGAGAACCTAAGCTTTGTTAGCCAGGCCTTCTTTCATACTTACCACTGAAACATGATGCTCTGAAGCAATATCTGATCCAAAATTAAATATCCGGAACTATCGACTCAATCTCTGTGACAGAGAAACTAAGTGAGGAGGTGGATACTCTGACAACTAATAAAGTTGAAGACAGTGTCCTGGGTAATGTACCTTAATCGGTCTGGATATCAATCAACACGCTGAATCATAGTCTACTCCTGGGATGTATATACAGAGCTCCTGATAGTTCGGATAATGTGAACGATCTTATTATCAATGAATTTATACATGCATCTGCTTTAAATTACCAAGCTAAGGTTATTACAGGAGATCTCAATTACCTTAGAATAAAATGGAATACCGGTAGTTGTCAGTCAAGTAATGATGAATTTTCGACAACCATTATTATGTATTTCTGATCACAGTGGGTTCGTACCACAACAAGGGATGACAATATGATTGATCTAATATTTAGTAGAGATGTCATCTCACTATCTGTACAAGTATACAATGAATTTGAAGTCAGTGACCATAAAACAATAGTTTGTGCTCTCCCTACCAGTCCCTCTTATAACCGACCCATGCAAAAAACCCACCAATATAGATACCTTAAGTATGCTGAATGGGACCTCTTGCGCTCACTGGTTAAATTCTGAGAATAGGATAACATTTTCTCAAGTAATAAATTTGTGGATGTCATCGACACATTCTATCTGATCGTTAACTCTTGTCTAGATTCTTGTGCAACTCTTAAAACGTACAAGTTTAGTAAACCTTACGAATTATATATACCAGGTAAATATTGTAATAGACTAAGACGCCTACAAAAACGTTATTTTAAGTCAAACGATTTCACCGCAGTTTCACAAATAACAACGTTTTAACCAAATTAAAGAGAAGCATAGGCTAAAAGCTATTCATTAGGAGCTGTTAGCACTTAATAATAGCTCAAAAGTACAAAACCTAATTCTCGTTTTCAATAAACGCGTTAAAGCAACTCAAAATGTTGATATACTTTGCATTCTGTATAATAGCACTTTTATATGCGACTCTAAAACTATGGTAGACCTTTTCAGTGGTGATTTAGCAAACGCCAAAGAATCCATAAATGGCTCTGTTTCAAGAGTCATGTACGTGACTAGTAACTTAATAAGATCTAACTCCTTCACATGCCTAAAAGGCTGTAAATACCCTTAAGTTTTCGAGAGGTGATGGAGCAGATGGGATTTCATCCTTTCTCTACAAATATGGTTGTTCATATATTCCTTTTCTCCTTCTAAAGCTGTTTGCTCTCTTTATGGAATCAGATACTTATCCTAACCCGTCGTACATCATACCACGTTACAAATCTGGAGATAAGACTGAGATTAACAATTATCGGCCGATAAATAATACTCCAGTTATCTCTAGGATTATGGAGAAAAGTGTTGGTGACGCATATTATGGGGTCCAGTACCCTTTGCTTGCTTGGTTTGATTCCTTCCTGAGCAACCGACATCAAATAGTTAAAATTAACTCTTAATTGTCAAACGCTGTCCCTGTTGAAAGTGGTGTAATACAAGGTAGTGTCTTAGGCCCTTTGATATTTTTGGTGTTTATCAATGACATTTGTAAGTGTTTTTGTATGGGCAAGCCCATTCTGTATGCAGATGATCTTAAAGTAGTGTGTTTATTTTCTCCACATTAGCTGAACAACGTTCAAAACTGCGTCCGCATGGAGCTTAACAAGATAGCACAGTAGTGCTCAAGATGGCAGCTGGGGCTTAATACAGCTAAATGTCGATGAATATTCTTCGGTAACATCACTTAACTTAGATCTTACCATAAATGGTAAGGTGTTATCTAGGTTACATACAGTAGTAGTAGTAGTAGTAGTAGATTTCGGACTTAGGTACTCCTACGATTTATCGTTTACATAACAAGTATTGAAACAGACCTCTAAGTCTCATCGTCTTATGGGTTGCATAACTTGGAACCTTTATTACAACGAGTCACGTATTTTTATGTATAAAGTATTTGTTCAACCCCTCCTAGAATACTGCACGCTTATTCTTAGTAGTGTGAGCATAAACGATAAGCTAAGGTTGGAATCTGTACAGAGACGATTAACACTTAGGATTCTTAGAACTGATTGTAACTTGAATTATAATTCCAGATGTAATAAACTTGTGCTCGACCCTTCATGGAAAAGGAGACTCAAACTAAATTTAATCTTTTTCTTCAAATACTTACTAAACTATCCATTCCATCTAGTCAAGTAATTAATTATGCAAAAACTTCTCATCACGACATCCGTAACTCCTTGTCACTAGTGAAACAAACCCATTATAAATTATCTTTTTATATGAGTTAATTTACCTGTAAATTCTCTAGACTATGGAATAATCTATTACAATTTATCCGTAAGATAAAATCACTCTCATTCTTCGTTCGCTGCATTGATGCATACTACTTCTCTGCGAATGCAATAAATGTTCTAGCACCTGTAAGTGTATCTTATTCCACAAGTGAGATTAAAGGAACTTTAAATGTTTAACCATTCTTATGACTGAATTTACTAAGTAAAACAACCTACCTGCTGTTACTTTACGTTAACACCGTCCCTGAAAACCCTAACTAATTTGAATAATATCTAACATGAACAATATATCACTGAGTCCCATGACACATGCATTATGGTAGACCTGACTGACATATTTTAGTAATTATTGCTTTGTTATTCCGTGCTCTTTGTTTCCATTTTAGTTTCTCTCGTTGTAGATCATTATAATTAATTCGTTATGGCACAAGAAATAACCTTAAATGCACCGTTCATAAATCAACAGGATGCCCACTTAAGAAGAACTGAAAGTTCACAACCGATGCATTACATTGCTGTAATACATGTCATAAATGTACTACCTAAACAATTTTTGAACTAGTAAACTTAAAACAATCTTATATCACATGTTTGTTCTCTACATCTAATGTTACTATTTATATCAAATTGGTCATGCTTGTAAACTGGCGTGAGTTCTGTAATTATTATTTTCAGAATATAGTACTTATAATAAATATCCCTTGTGTGATACATGATTATCCGCGATCAGTAAATTTGTAATTTACTTTCTGACAAGTGAAACATCGGGTGTTCAGTTCCACTTAGATTGTGAATGAGGACCTATGAATGATCACAAATATGAGTGAAGTAGCTCTAAATCTCCCAGTGGTTTTGTTCAGATGATATCAGGCTACTCTTATTACATTTAATTCTTATCGCTGGTTTTTCTATGTAGATAGTGGCATAATGACAGTGAAAGACATCCTTCGAATCGTAAGGTTATCTCATCATACATGCTTATTAATGACTAAATTTCCATAATTAAACAAGGAAGAAACAAAGTCAACATTTCCTCTCATTTTATCCTGCTTAACAAAATGCAAACAAGTGATAACATCATGGTATTAAACAATTCCACATCTAAACTTTGGAACCTTATCATTTAAGTACCACCAAATATTATGAAAAAGAACGAGATGAACCATATAAGATTTAACGTTAAAACAAATGATTAGGTATAAATCTACTCATATTCTTTAGTCATCAAATACAAACATATTTTAATTTGAAGAGGTCATTTTTGTTACATAACCATAGGTTCAACGAAGGATTTCATTTTGACAATTCCGTTTTCAATGATATATAGGAGCTCATAAATATTATGTTATCCACCGAATTGTATACTCATATGATATAGAATATAATATGTTATAATACATTGTTAAGTTTACTGAGACTTGTAGGTAGATAGTAATATCAAAGCTATCTCCCCAGATGTAAACAGATACTGATCGATGTAAGTTCTGAATAACAACGATAAAAAATTATAAATCGTTACTAATATCTTCATACATGTTGAATAAGTAGGTAGTTAACCGAATTCAATCCTTTGATATATAGCACATCGAAATATGAAACGAAAGATACTGAGCTCGAGTGCCATCATGGATATCAATATTGAGAAAGTGATGCACTTCACGGAAGAGTTCTAAAAATACTGAAGTAAGAGTCATAGATTCCAGTGCTAACTGTAATCTAATTTAACTAAAATTAGTATGCTCTTCAATTTTTATTGTAGCACGTTTTGGTCATTAAGTTGTCTATATCATTCTCAAAATAATATTGACAGCAGATTGTGAAAAAAAGGTGCATAAAAAGTAATAAATCATCATTGTAAGCATAGAAATTCTGTATTTCATTAATTTAGAAATTAATCTAAATGATAATCAATAATTTTGAATAGTCAGTTATAAAATGAAAAGAAAAATAAGAAACATTTTGGTGAATAATAAATAAGAATGAAATATGATAAACCATTCACTTATTATTGTTTGTTTAAATCATCCCATTGATGTTTAGGACTGCAACGGGTTAGTCTCTAATTGGCATATTTGCATACTGTGAGTATAGCCTTAATTCAAAAGCATTGTAAGCATATTTATATACATATCCTTGAATGGTACTTCAACAATGTAAAATAGGATTGAAAGTATTTGTTAAGATCTTGTGTATAATATCAAATCAAAAATAATTAAAATCTTACTTTGTTTAAACCATTGATTGTTTTAAGGTTCAGTATGTAATAGATCTACGTTATTCTTTATCAAGTCATGGTAGAAATTAATGTCAAAGATAATAACTGAGAAGCCGAGATAAGCACCCTTTGTGTTTGCCTCCATATCAACAAATGAACTAGTTAATATTTATTAAGATAAACTGAATAGGGTAAACTATTCGTCATTTGAAAGTGTATAGTAGAATGGCTTTGATAGGTCACACTATGATTAACTGTTTATATCTTTTTAAGAGACTTCTGTAGAGTTATTTTCAATCGATCAGTAATAATATTCAGTATATATTGAAGCGATACTAACAATATTTGTTTAGATCTATGGATTTCATTGTTAAAGATGACTTCTTATTTATTTCACAATTTTGTTTATAAAATGCAATCAATTACATTTCCACAAAGGACTAATTTTAAATGGAATTCACTAGTGTTCTTATTAGTCTACTGAACATTTTCCAGTCGCGTAAGGAGTAAAAATCCGAGATTTTATTTCAGCTCCACTCGTAACTAAGTTTAAAATTTCATCTTTATGTGCATTCTATAAGACACTCCAAAATCAAATAATTTATTAGGGAGCGAAATATTTAAAAAAATTAAATTTTCGAGTGAAACTTTCTTTTTTTCTGTAAAATTATAACGATGGACATTAATTATTATAAGATATGGGGATTTATTGAACACCGAACTACCTGTCACTAATGACAAATATATCGCCGATATTGTTTCGCACACAAAGTGATTTTGTCAATTCCTACCTTTAAACTGCTATTTTAAACAATAAATTAGTTAACAGTGGACTCTATGAAGACCTTATGTTGTGAACGTGACCACAAGTAGGGACAATCAATGTATTTTAACACAGAATTACAGAATATTCTGGTAAAATATGAGAGCTATATATTGAATACATTCTTCGCAAAATTCCATCATTTATCCTTCACATTCTGTACGATTCTTCAAAGTCATAATTCCTTTCTATCTTTGTTTCTATTTTGTTCAAGTCAACCTTCATAACCTTCTGCTGCTATACATTTCTCTTCAGATTGGTGTTACTTCTACTTATGTCTGTCGAAATAAGTAGCATACGCCACACGTATCATCCCTCCATCAGCTAGTCAGTTACAACGTAGGACCAGGCACATACATACATCGGTTCAAGTTGCCATACCTCCTTAGCACAACAAGATGAACACCGAATTCATAAAAGTAGTTATATTAGTGGTGGTAACATATAAAAGAAAGGTTGTTTATAAGGATATAGTATGGGAAGACAGATATGAAGCAGTTTTAATCGCATGGTTTAAGGGAAGATAAAGAGTGTATACACGTGTGCCATTGTGATCGATTCTGAGCCATATCACCTAGAGTTTCCAACTATTGGTTACGATGATCACGCGGACCCCAACAAAGTAGTCTCTAAATATGATAATTACAGCAAAACGAGAGCACACTGAAATAGGTACCTTAATACAAATATTAAAATAATCAAATACATTTTGCGCATAAATCCAACTTTTTTTCCAACATAGCTGCATTTTAAAATTCCTCACCATTTAAAAAAAAGTAAATGAACTTTATTCAACCTTGTGATACATCTACCATTATTTACAATATAGAAAAAAACTTATTTAATCAAGCTTAATTGTAGACATTTGGACAGAACATTGAAATGTACAGTATGCATGGAACTGAATTCAAACCACCTAATATACAATTCTATAATGCGTTCAAAACAAGTGGATAATGTTGCATAATAAACTATTTATCAGACAGTGTTGTAAGTTTGAATAACTGGTTACATTTTACAACTAAGGTTGTATCACAAATGAATATAAGTTTCGTTTATCACACTATATTACTCATAATTTATCCTTGAATTTTCATTGTAACAAAAAAAAATTTTGGTTGATTTTATTTTGAATCATAGAACTCAATAACATTTCTTTAATGATAGTTAATTTACATATAATTCAATCTGTTTAAAACCACCGGTGTTTTGACTTTCAATATACAAACAATAAACATCATCACAACTACAATTTATGTATGTATATATATGTACATATATATATATATATATATATATATATATATATATATATATATATATGATGTATTACTTACCATTCTACACTATATTCACTTCATCACATACTCATTTCTTATTTCTTACTCATTACTAACACTCAAATAGAATAATCATAATAAAGATGATAATGTTGATTTTAGAACAAAAAAATGACCTAGACCTATTTCAAATATGATTGGTTGGCATTTTATCATGAAAATTGACAAGAATGCTATTTATTTCATTTAAATGACGTATAATAAATTTACTGATAGAAAAGAATTTTTCATCATACATTTCGTTGTTGTTGCATTTTTTGTGTTGTTGTTGTTGTTTTTTCTTGTTTTTTTTTCAAATAGGCGAATTCATGTAAATAGAAGTATATATATATATATATATTCAATTGTCTAAGATACAAAATTAGTTACTATAGCATCTATTTTTATTCATCTCCTTGATTGAAATCAAATTCAACAAAACATTCATAATTTTAATGATTTGTATAACCGGTGGAATTATTATTTCAATTCTTTTTATTTTACTTCATTAGTTCTATACATTTGTCTTTTATTTTGAGCATTTTGATAAGTAACAAAAGATGAAGAAACTTGCAATGGTCATAGCAACTATATCGCTTCTACTCACCTTAACACATGGTATACAACAACATCAACAGCAACAAAAATATCAAGATAAAAAAATTGATCATAAACTTAAAAGGAATAATTTAATGAATAAAACTTCACAATTATCTCAATTCAATCATCAACATCATTCATATCATGTACAACCAAAAATGATGAATTTAAATTTGAATGAATCAGATGAAATGAAAAATGCTACTAAAGATGTAATCAATTTAATTATAGGACTTAAAAACAATAATAATAATGATGATGATGTTCGTGATGATGATGAATCTGGCTTAATAGATGAAGAGGAAGATATGGAGTTAATTGATGAATTGAAAGAGTATATGTAAGTTTAAATGAAATAACTCATTTTGATTATTATTATCATTAGTAATTTGATGAAAAAATTCAATTTCTAAGTGAAATTTATAATAATCATTTACAGATTTATTTTATATTGTTTGTTTGAATCTTCCTATTGATGTTTACGACTTCAACTGATCAGTCTCCTTTTGGTATATGTACATCCTATAGGGATTGTCTCAATATTACATCTAGCTGATGGGTCGCAAATAGGATGAGATGCTCATCTTGAATTCCACTATTAGCCACGATTTTTCTTTTCTTTTAATCATTTACAGAGTATAAATTGAATTATTTTCTTTGCAACATTTAGTTTATAACTTGGTAACTAACTTTATTTTACTTGGTTAATTTGTACTCAGGTGATATATGATTGAAAGAAAGTATGTAATTGACTTGTCTTTCTTTAATTACATTAATTGATTTGCATAAATATGTGTGCATGTGCATGTGTAATCGAATTACACTAAAAGTGAAGCAAGCTAACAGACAATTATTATTTCTTTTTTCTAAAAAAAGGGAGTTTTAACAAGCTAATACAAAATATGTTAGCGGTTGGTTGACTACCTCAAAGTAATTAAATTAATATATTTTAAACGATCTCATAAGTGTGATTGATTTTGAGACAAATTAAAGTAAACCACTAGTATTTTAATGAATCGTTCTGAAAAAACTAGTGTCTAGCTTAGTGATAATGAATCAATGACTCAGTGAATCCTGATACTGCTCTGACCATGGTAACTGTAGAATCGGGTCTCATGCATATGTAAGCATAGGAGTAGAAATTCTTAGACTATTCTAAAACTGTGAATATGACTAACTGTTTGGTGCATTTTTTTCCAACAATTCAACAGATGGTGTCAAATTGTTACAAAAATTGGCAGTAAAATCATCGATTTATCATGAATTTAATAGTGACGAGTATTTTTATTCTGTATTACTGATTCGCATAGATATAAGTCAAAGTTTCTGACTGTTCATAATTAAGTATTTTCAACCCCTTTTACAAAGAGCCATTGTTTTTCCACGCAAATGATCAATCCTTACTGGTTCCGCTAATTATTTAAATAAGTTCTACTGACGTACATTTACCGAATAATTCATTTTTCGTCCACACAATAGACATAAACTATACTAACTCAACAATGTGTATACGTATACCATGAGCATAGCTTTTCACAATAAGTAACGAAAATGCTGCTCCATATCTATGAAGAATTAATGTGCTATCCTTTAGGATATTTTATTATTACATCACCTCATTCATAAACTTCTCAATTACTTTTTCTGTTGAGTCTACTCATAAAAAATGTCCTCAGTACCAAGTTAATAAGAGAAATATTATAAATTAAATCTCATAAATGAACAATATATGAGATATTAAAGAAAGTGTAAATTTGTCTACGATTAGTAACTGAGATTGAATTTACGTTACTAAACAACGACAGACAACGAATATGAACAAAACATAATTTTAAATATAATATGACTGTTAAAAATAATCAAGTCAAGAGTGAAATAGAGGCTCACAAATAACAATACTCGCAAACTAACTGAAGTTAGAGTATGGATTACAGAATTTTAGACTAGCTTACTAACCGGCTCAATTCCATAATAAAGTACACTATTCGGAAATGCTAAGACATAAAAAAATATATAGCTACTCCATGAATATCGGTTTACAAATGAGATTTCTAGTTGACCCCAGTTCTTTGTGAAAGTTATTTTCAAGTTCTACAAATCTCTAACACAAATAAACCATTGCTAAAATGGCCAATAATGATGTGCATAGTCAGTTAAACGAATAGAATATTATAACATTTTGATGTAAATCAACCTCCATAACTAACTACTATAGTTTGTAAGTAATATCGATTAATATTTTCAGAATATCTAATTTCTTATTAGTGTATATCATTGTTTATATTATGCGAGAACTAGCTGTGTTTTTTCTCTCTGAAATATAGATTTTAGTCTTTTAAGTTAAATCTCATTATTTTGTCTACATATTTTGAACATTGAAATCCAATTTAAAAATGGTTTCAAATATTTACTTACAACTAAACAACAATATTGATTACATAATTAAATCGTTTAAAAAGTAAACATTCTAACAATCTTCATTGATCAATTTCATTTTCAAAACTTTTAGAGAAATGATTACTTATTTAAATGTTATTAAACAACTTTACCGTATATGTACTTAAATTGCAAAAAAATACAATATCCGGCGACTTGCTCAACTTCAAATAATCAACTCATTAAAATGTCTGTAGAATATTCGAAACAGATCAAATGATATGTTTAATGATACTATGAAGTAATCATCTCTACTGGTGAAATTTTTTCCATCTATTCTGTTATTATAACATTATAAAAGATATTTTACATATTAATTGTAAATTATAATTCATCTTGTAGTTTATGCATCATCCATGAATTTAAATGTATTCCAGTCTTTCGATGAAGGATAGATGAGAATAATATACAACAGACATCATAGTTCAGAAGGGGTTTTGTAGAGATTTCAGTATATTCATAGAAGTGATCTATCGGTTAAGTGTACTCGCTCAAGACTCGTAGGTCCTAGGTTCGAATCTCGCGAGTGTGGGATCGTGGATGCGCACTGCTGAGGAGTCCCATAATAGGACGAAACGGCCGTCCAGTGCTTCCAGGTTTTCCCTGGTGGTCTAGCTTCAATTGACTCACGCTTTCAACTATGAAAATACTAAACCTACACAAAAAACCCCTTCTGATAATAATAATTGTTGTAATATTTAAATAGTAGGAAAAAGTCCTAATAGGTAGGTTGTTGTTTTTAGTAGAGAATAAAGCAAATTCAAAAATCACCTATAGAAAACAAAAATAAATAAGAAATGAAAAGATGGATAGTGGCTGGCAGTGGAATCCAGGACGCGCGTTTCGTCCTATTCCGGACTCGTCAGCTGGATGTACCTGAATCTCAGAGTTGATGTTCACTCTGAGACTCGAACCCAGTACCCTCGCTTCAAATGCCATCGCGTCATCCACTCGGTCACTGAATCCTGATAGCCACTTACTCGTGCAACGGGTTGAAGTTGGAATTTACTTAGTATTGTTTGTTTGAATCTTCCCATTGATGTTTTTAGGACTGCAACTGGTCAGTCTGTTATTGGCATATGTGCATCCTGTACAGATTGCCGCTATATAGCCTAAATTCACAAGCATGATAAGCAAAGATAGCAAGTGGTTATCAGTACTCAGTAGCCGAGTGGATAACGCGTTGGCGTTTGAAGCGAAAGGTACTGAGTTCGAGTCCCAGAGTGAACATCAACTCTGAGATGCAGGTACATCCAGCTGACGAGTCCCATGTAGGATGAGACGTGCGTCCTGTATTCAACTGCTAGCCGCTATCCATCTTTGCTTATTATACTTGTGAATTTAGGCTATATCGAGACAATACGCACAGTATGCACATATGCCAATAACAGACTGACCAGTTGCAATCCTAAAAACATCAATGGGAAGATCCAAACAAAGAATACTAAGTAAATTTTAAATAATCATATTGACCGAATTGATTTGTAAATCTCACATACCAGTGGTGAATAAATTGAATATTTAATAAGCTAATATTATTTAAACTACTTTATTTCTGCATTTAAATCATTGTACACTAACCAGTCCATCAAGATGAAAGATGCTGAGTTTGTAAATTTTAAACAAATTCTATAATGATTATCATTAATTTTTCGTCGATACACAAAATCCACACCCTTATAATTACCTTTTATTAGAAATGAAATTTGAACAATCTCAGTAAGAAAACGAACTAACTTTTTACAGACCACTTATAAATATAATAAGTAGTATCTAATGATTTTATGAACGACAATCTACTAATTGATTTCTCTTTTTCAACATTTGCATGTGGCAATAATATAGATATAGTGAACAAGATAGTAATGAAAATATAACTGCACATGTACACACAGTATAGGGATGAATTTAACCAACTATATATACATTGAATCGAGAATCAGTGTTCACCATTCAAACTGTTAATAGATTATTTATGTGTATATGGATTGCCTGATGGAAAAAATTTATACAATTAACTCATTTAATAAACCATATGTTAAGGAGCAGGAATATATATATATATATATATATATATATATATATATATCATAGGCAAATGTCCAATGTGAGTGAATAAGAACGGTACATATTCGAAAATTAACAACGTTTTCTTTTCGAGACTACACTATCTCAACTCCATATTAAATTACCATTTTCTTTTATAATCTATACAGGAGGGATATTTTGAGGAGTGAATAAATAATTCAGCTGACAAAATAATTCCAAGAAACAGTTACCTATGACCTCAATTCTATTATTACTGGGTGGAAAAATATTAAGACTTAATAATGGTATTGGATGGTTTGTAATTAAGTTACTGATCTAATATGATAAAATGATTAACGAAATATTACTGTCTGATAAGGAATTAGGCGGATGCACACTGATAACATTGTTTGATTGACATTGGGTACAATTTCCGTAAATTAAAATCAGATTTTGTACAGTTTTATGCTTTAGATTCATGTTTGACTAATATTATATCATTGTGATATTGGAGAGATTTTAAAAGACAGAATTGATTGAGCTTGTAAATTTGTTTAAAGAAGTTAATTGAGTAACTATGTATATACATAATACTTATTACAAAAAATATGACTATGAGTTAGATAAAAGTTAACTCTGGATCAAAATAAAGATCATAAAACTATCTATAATGATTCAATACTAGTTATTTCAGCATTCATTATGTTTACTACATAAATGTGTGATTAGACTGAGTAAGAATTGATTTTTATTGCCTGTTTATGTTACATTTTATTATTTGCTCAAATTGTGTTGTGTTATAATCTAAATTTTGTGAATACCTATCATTCAACCATACTTAAGCTCAATTTACCAATCGATCATACAGTGATAAAGACAACTCTTTATAATAACAACTCTGTGAGCAATACAATAATTTCAGGAAATATTAAATCTTGTTAAGTCTAGAAAAAGGAATAATATTAAGATGGTATGAACTTGATAAAAGACTGTGGTTTTCTCTTGTATGTACTGAATAATCAACTACTTCAAATTCAGTTCATTGGTAAAGAAATATAACATATGATCGAGAATTGTATCGTAACTAGTATGTTGTTACGATTTGCTGTAAAATAATCATTCAACTAAACTTCTTTACGAACTTATTCGTAAAGAAAGAAGTAGTCACCATACTCTAAAAAATAATCACAAGGGTTTTTTTGGAGATTTAGTATTGTCATAGTTGAAAGCGTGAATCAATTGAAGTTAGACCACCAGGGAAAACCTGGAAGAACTGAACGGCCGTTTCGTCCTATTATGGGACTCCTCAGCAGTGCGCATCCGCGATCCCGCACTCACGGGATTCAAACCCAGGACCTACCAGTCTCGCGCCAGAGCACTCAACAGATAAACCACTGAACCGGCATCCGATGGTGAGAAACAGTGACCAGTGGAGTTCAAACCACGTCTATTGTGAGATAGAAACTCACTGAAGACAATTGGTGAACGGTTGCTCAACTTCATGGATTGGTTGGAGTTAAACATAAACTCCATCGGATTCCGGCTCGATGGTCTGTCAGTTAAGTGCTCTGGTGCGAAACTGATAGGTCGTGGTTTCGAATTTCGCGAGGCGAGGTCGTGGATGCGCACTGCTGAGGAGTCCTACAATAAAACGAATCGGCCGTCCAGTGTTTCCAGGTTTTCCTTGGTTGTCTAGCTTCAATTGACTCACGATTTCAACTATATAAAATTACTAAAATCTCCGCAAGAAACTTCTTCGCATATATATTTCCTCGAAATTAACTTTCAAGCAACAAAAGAATTAAATCCAAGGAAATGTTTTCTGTTGTATAATTTAAACAAAATGAATAAATATTTAAATCATTTACAATTTTTTTCCCTTACCTATTCTCAATGTTTAAAAGGAGTAAATTCATTAGAATAAAACATCAGTGAATTTGTAAGTCGATAGAAATTTAAATAAATCCATTACTCTAGAGTATTTGACTTAAAGTTATACATATTTAAAGTATCATATTTCAACCTCTTGTCTAATTAAATGAATTGACAAATGATCTCAGCATTTCAGGTGAATCAAGTTTTTGGATTGTATTGAGATTTGCATAGAAAATATTGAAAAATAGGATGATGTCTACTTTATCAAGAAGATTATACAATGAATGTAAACTTGATTCAAATATAAAGGTGTCATCTTAGGAATCGGTTTATTTGTGAGTCAGTTAAATTTAAACAAAGGTGACTATATCTAAAGTAAAAATGAATTTCTTTACCAAGAACTGGTAGCAACACTAACTGAAGTGCTAAATTTCTTGTTAATCATCTTCAAATATACGACAGTAAAAGAATACTACAATGCTATCAGGTAATTTTACAGAAAGAACCAAACTAAAATTTGAAGATACTTCTATTGATTTAAACTAAGTATGTAAGTGAAATGTGTAAAATGCTGTTTAACCATATTCATCCACATACAAAGGTTTATTTTTGACTGGCACAGCTCAGTGGTGACATCTCATACTATGACAATGGGTAAAGCGACCTTGAAACACAAAGGTAATATCAGTTCATTCAAAACTGCATGAATGCTTTGATAAAAAGCCTAACCTAGTGCGAAGCATATGTTGCCGAGTGTTCTAACGTCATTGTTCAATTATTCAACATTAAAATATTATATCCCTGGTTCGGAGTTATATAGACTGATAACCATATTATAAATTGAATGTCAGGATTCCATGATTACCACTCAGTAACCAATAGATGTCCTATGATGCACATATAATGATGTACTTTTAATTCCAACTATAATAAGCTCTATCAATAAAAACTATTACACTAAAAATCTCACTGATAAAAACTGCTCTAGCCCGAAATTATGGCTTAGCAGGTATCTATACATAGTAAAATAACAGACAATTTTAACATTTAAAAAAATATAAAGATCAGTATATAATTTTGTGGAAATTATAGAAACTATTAATAGTTTTCGTCACTAATCGATATTAGGTAGACTGAAATTGAAAGCTTGAAAGCGACCGACTGGCACTTCCACTCATTATGAGACTACTAAGCAGTTATCATCCATGACTCCACACTTTAGAATCTAACCAAAGATCTTCGGTCTCACATAGGATTGCTTGCACTCCAGATCACTGATCCGACATACAATGGTGCTAACGTCTAGCTTCAACCAATCCACTATATTGTGCAACTCTCACCCATTGTCTGTGGTATATAAGTGTCTCACACTTGACATGGTTGAATTCCACTGGTCACGACTTTTGAATAGAACTTCAGGAGATGCGTCTTCAAAATAGTCACTAGTGAGTAAATTATTGTTATTCATATAGACGGACTTGTGGTGACTGTAGAATTTTCATGGTCTTCATCAATGAGGCTCGATGAGAAATAATATTACGTTGTGTTGACCAAGTGGGCAAATCTCATCCATCCTTTACATCCATAATCTATATTTTGTAACGTCAGGCGACATTTTTTAGATACTTAATACTTCCCAATCATCTACTCTGTTATTCATTAAACTACTATATTAATTAATTAATTAATTAATTATCATTACGATTGTAGAGTTTCAATAAATGACAAAACCGCAAAAGATATATTTTTCATAAAATAATTTTTATTTTTTCTATCAACCATTCCTGAGTTTAACGTAAACTATGTGTTGCTATGATCAGTGAATTCATCATTGATGCCAACAGTAATAAATGTTAAGGTCTAGTTATTTTGATGATCTTTTGCAATTAAATAGCATATACATATATGTGTATGAATAGTGATTGGTGATGGCTAGCAATGGAATCCAGGAGGCATGTTCCGTTCTATCCGGGACTCGTCATTTGGATGTACCTGGATCCCCGACTAGATATTCACTTCGGGAATAGAACCCAATACCTTTCACTTCAAACGACATCATATTACCCATTTAGCTACTGATTTCACATTTCCATTGGCTTATGCAGTTGAGTGAATCTTAATTTTAATTCTTATATATTGGGTGTTTGGATCTTCTCATTGATATTCAGGACTGCAATTGATTGGCATATATATTTATAGACTGTATGATTTTGAGATGGTGGAGAAGATTTGTAGCTCAGGTGGGTGATTTTGATGGAGTCTTGTTCTCTGAGCTGGATGGTTTGGTTGTGGAGCTTTCATCGTCCTTCTGAACGACATCATCAGCACAAACTTTGGGTAGAAGTGAAGTATCATACCCAAAGTTTGTGCTGATGATGTCGTTCACAAGGACGATGAAAGCTCCACGACCAAACCATCCAGCTCAGAGAATAAAACTCCACCAAAATATATACATTGTATATTTTATCTTAACTGCTCATAATAAATAAACCTTGACTTGTATTCTATTCTATGTATATGCTTTTTATTTTTACTTATTTCCCAGTTATCTTGCAACAACAGGTTACAGTTAATAATGACACTCTAATATTATTTAGTTTATTCGATTGAGGAATATTCAATGATAAATAGATTTATAAATAAACATAATTAAATCTATACCAGTAACAAAAGAAAATAATCGTTTAGATGGAAGAAAAAACAAACGATTGAAACCATTAAATACAATATTACGTATAAAACTTATCACTTAGAGTGAATTTAGTCAAAGTATTACTCATATTAACTTGTAACTATATATGAATAATTCGTAGAGCTATGGTTTGTAAGTTGCAGCCAATATGTTGCAGGTTTAAACTTGACTTTAATAACTTTGATTTGAGTAGCTGAGTAGTATCACTGATTCTTATGCAAACAATGTGGTTGATAGTCAAATGAATAAACTTGTTTTCAACAATTTAGTTACATTGAGGAATAGTTAAAAGTGGGCCTAAATGTTTCGTTAGATAAAATTGCTTTGAAAATGAAGTCTAAAAAATAACACCAGTTTCTATCTAACAGCATATTTATATAAAATAACATTCATGCTTGCAATGGAAGAGATACATTTTGACTAAGTGTTTTGTAGTAGATTAACAGGTTATGCCAAGTTATAAGAATGGAGGTTTAGAGTTTTTTGAAGATCATTGTCAAACACATTATAGTGTTCATCACTCCAAGTTTTTTCTTAATGTGTTCAAGTGTGAAGTTAACACAGGAGTAGCCTGACGTTGAGAGTGAAATCAGATGATAATTTTCTTAGTGAGAAGGTACAATCCTAAAATCGTCTTTCCTATCATACGTTAAAAGGTGACATAACCCACCTATTGATTTTATTTAATGTATCACTAGACAAATGTTTCGCCCTATCATGGCACTCCTTAGTAAGGTGCACCCATGATTCCATGTGGTTGATAACTTGTAGTACCATTTAGTCTGCAAACCAGGGAGTTTAATGTATATTTCATTCGAGGAAAATTTTTGTTTACAATTCTTAGACTGTATTGCATCAGTTGGACTAGTTATATTTTTTCACTCGTATTGCAATAACGTTTAGTTTATGCTGATACGTCTTCTGTTTAACAAACTTTAATTCATCTTCACAACAACAATGAAGTGATCGTTGATAATAAATGACTGCAAAACAATAAAAGTTGACTCCAAATCATACACACGACCTTTAAAGTATATTACGGGGAGCTTTGTTGTTTTGTTGATGTGTCTAAACTTCGTGGGACGGATTGCTAGACCCTGTTATTTTTTATTAGTGCCCTTGCAAGCGTATATTTACCAAGCGCTTTAGAAACAATAAAATCATGTCACAGACTAGATGAGGTTTGAAAACTCCAGATGTTTTATTTAATGAATTAAAAGTCAATTATATTTTTTAAAACTATAGTATTTCAAAATGAATAGGGATGTGTAGTGTAAAACATATGTATTAATATAAAAGAAAGCCCATACAATATTCAGTAATCTGAGTGACTGCGTTAGTGTGATCAAAACACATTAGGTTGACAGGTCGTTTGCAGAAATTTTAATGTTAATACTATTACTACTTATAAATTTTACGTTTAAGTGTATTGCTACTTGAAGTTTTCAATGTAAAATTTGACAAATACAAAAGCCAACTCATTTTGTAAATAGGGTAAGCATATCCTCATTCAAGCATTTCAACTCCAAAAAGTCATTGATTTATATTGAATTATTTACTGAAGAACGCAAGGACTAGGATTTCATTATTAATTACTATTTAACTACTTGCTTGCCTAATTAATTACTTACTTACCCCTGTTAACCCTCGTGAAGGAGTATAGACCGTCCACCAGCACTCTCTTACCAACTCTGTCCAAGGCTCTCTTTTTCATTTGTTTCCAGTCGCCATTCATCCTTTTCATGCCAGCTTCCAATTATCGACGTAGTGTGTTCTTTTGACTTCCCCTTTTCCGTTTTCCTTCAGGATTCCAAGTTAGCGCTTGCTTTGTGATGTAATCTGATTATTTCTATAATGTATGTTTTATTCATCTCCAACGTTTTTCCGAATTTCCTCTTCAAATAGAAACGGGCTTGTGTTCCCCCAAAGTAGGTTACCGCTGATAGTATACAACCAACGGACATTGAGTTTCTTGTGTAGACAATTGTTTGTAAATACCTTTATATTTTTGATGACGGTTGTAGAATAATTCTCCAAGTTTCAGCTTCAGTTACAGCAGAACTGTCTTAACGTTCATGTTGAAGATTTTGACTTTGATGTTGGGCGACAGTTCTTTTATGTTATATATGTTATTCGATTACCCTTGCTTTGACAACCTCTACCTCTTCCTGTTTATCGATGATGCTGTCCAGGTACGTAATATTTTCCACTTCTTCCAGAGCTTCTCGATCAAGTGTGATTGGATTGGTGCTCTCTGAAATGCATTTCAGGATCTTTCTTTTTCCCCGTGTATGTTGACCAAGTATGTTGAGTACGTTGTTCATATAAACAACTACATAACTACTGAACCTTTACAGACTCTTTTCTTTTTTTCACACTAAAAACGGGCAATAGTAAGACTTTACTACACCCGCGAATCAATTAGTCAATTATTGTTCATTATGACTGAAAACATTAACATGAATACAAAATGACAAGTTTCAATCAAAAACCGCACCCATATGCAAACATAGAACTTGAGATGACTTTTATTTTGTAATTAAAAGAATTGTTGTTTATAAGCTTTTACAACTTCTTAATAATATTCTTAGGGGAATTATTAAAACGCAGGATGTTTATTATATTCTCTTTTTCTAATGTTTATCGTCTTCTGAAGTAATGATCCTGTACGCGCTGCTGAAAATATTCAGGGTTATGGAAATTTTCCCACTGAATGGGTGTGCATAGTTGAAATCAATATACTGGTTTGAATGTGTCGGTTTTCGGTGTATTATTAGATTTAGACTCCCGTTAAAATTCCTTTTAACTAAATAGTTTAATATTAGTAGTTCAGTATGTTAATCTTGCTTTTCGAAAGCCGATTTTTTGTGTTCTGAGAACGCGTTTATCTGCATGAAAAAATTACTAAGATAAATCTTTTTATAACGAAAAATGTGTCACTTACATATCTGAGCCAGATGCATGGTCTGATGGTGCTGGCAAAAATACATTACTCAGTGTTGGACATAAATAAATTAAAAACAATCGGAGGTACTGTAAATCCCATGAGTACTCCACTCTTTTGTTTAGATAAAGTCCCTTTGAAGGGTAAAAATTGTTAAATTGTGGCATAGTTTAAAGAATTTCTTGACTTAACTAATGTTCGATGGACATCCGCTAGATAGAGTTTTATCATTCTCTTGTAAATCATTAACGAAGTCTATATGTATATCAATTGGAATAATAGTGTATAAAGATACAACATTATAGCTTCTTGATGGATAACTCCGAGATATTCGATTTGAATTCGTATGAATCTTTTACGACATTAATTAGGTTGTGTTGAAATGGCTTCAGTATACTGCTTAGATATTTAGATAAAGCATATGTGGGAGTATTTTTGAAGTCCATTATGGGTGATAAAGGAATGTCATGCTTAAGAATTTTTGGTAGTTCATAGAAGCGTGATGTGGTGTTGGATTTGAGGTATAAACTAAACCATAAGGAAACATCAGTAAATTGCTCTAGTCCTTTCAGAAGTTCACTTGTCTCTTATTTTAACTTGATACTTAACCACTTGGAAGTTATTTCAACCGATCTTTTAATATGGTCTCATCAATAGATATTTAAGCGTTTTTTTCTTCATAGTATCTTTTGTTCATAACCACTGTTGTATTACCTTTGTTAGCTTTGTCCATGACAATCGTCCTATATTTCTGCAGTGAGAGCAAAGCTTTCCACAGAAATTATATTTATTATTAACCTTTTCACCTAATGCTCAATTAATTTTGAAACGATGAGGTGAAATTAGTTATTTTCCACATAAACTACATTATTTATTAATAATAAATACAGTTTTGTTATATCTCAATAAGTAGAAAAATTATATTGCTGATGTTTAGTGATTTAATGTAAGCTACTTCATCAGAATAAATGAATACCTTATATAACATGATGAGAAAATCACAATTGATTGATCACTGGATGGTGATCAATGTCATACGTATCAAGTCCGTCTTAGTGCTGATCGAATGCTATCGATCAAGTTGCAATGTGGCCACTAATCTAGGTGGCTCGACACTGCGTGCACTATATTGGGACAAGATGTTGAGATAAGATGGGATTGAATCCGTCAGGGAGCACCAGTTTCCTCAAGATCACAGGTACACCTTGCTGACGAGTGCCAAGTAGCACGAAACCCAGGTCCACGGTTTCCTGTTGACCACCCTTAACCACCATCTTATGAAGAGAAAATCTTTAACAATGAACTATGTAACATATGTGATTAAGATGAAAACGCATTGTTCACTAGTACTTTTGTTACATAATTAACTGAGAAAATAAACGAAGTTTATGGTATATTAATTTAATATTTCCCCTGCTCTGAATAATATATATATATATATATGAACAGATAGATAGTAAATGAAATTACGGTGATAATTTTAAGTCAGTTCATGAAAACACAGAATATGATAACAATTCCAAAAGTTTATCTGGTGTTCTATTAAACGGAAACAGCAAATTTAAATATAAAGTGTTGTAAACTAGTCGCCTTTCACTTACCACCTCGTCATTTTCATAAAACGTTGAAAAATAACTATTATTTATATGTGTATATATATTCAAAGATAACAATAATAATAATCTTCCTCATCATTTCTAACTCTGCAATCATTTTTTTTTCGAAAACGTTGCCTCTAGGGAAATCAATACCTGATTTTCATTCTCTCTCTCTCTCTCTTGTAGTTAGCTGTCTTTATCCATCTTCTCATCGTCATTTCTTTTCTTTTCGTTTAAAAAAAAACAACTTGATCAACATTGGACAAGTGTGATAACATCTGACAAGCCCTAAGGTGTTCAAATTGTATCTTATCTACCACAAAGTGTGTATACATTCATAATATACATGTGTGTGTTCCAGTGTACTTCAATGTACACTTGTTTTGTCTACCACATACTCTTGTTTTTGATAATCATTAGGTAAATGGCTAAACTGGTAGGATATGTAAAGTTAGCAAATATAACATAGAAAATGTATCTTCTCGTTATGTTTATTTGTTTATTTATTTATTTAATCAAAAGAAGAGAATAAAGTGGTACTTGGTTAACTTAACTTCAAAATTCTTTCATTTCAGATCTTCTTTTAGTTTTACTTCATTTACCGAAGTTTGTTATATTTTTCCTTCTTCCTCTTGGTCCTCAACCACTACTACTATGGTCATATGTTAAGGGAACGTTATCAAAATAAACTTATTTGACAATAAATAAATTTTCTAAGAGGGAATTCATTATTTGAAGTTTACTTCAAAAAAAAAATTTTCATTTGAAAAATTCAATTAAATTTTTTTTAATCAGTAAATAAAATATGGAACAAGAAAGAAAAAACACTCTCAATTAAATTAGCAGGATGTGTTACTTAGTTTGTTTTTTATCTTATAACAAATATACTACTCATTTTCAAAAGTTTGTGTAGAAAAATTTTTTAATAATGAATATGAATATACATTGTAAACAGATTGATAGTCAAAACACAACATTATCCCCGTCAGTAATATTAAAGTACATTCTTTTAATTTTAATATCCGCTTACATTATATTTCACGATATAATGATAAGCTCAATATATTTTCTGTTTTGGGCTGTGAAGATTGTTAAATTTCATTTAAATCATGAATAGATCAATGTCCGATCATCATTGAAAACCTCCAAGCACTAAAACGGTTATTTCGTTCTAGTATGACATTCATCCACAGTACACACGCATGACTCACACATGATATTCAAACTTAACACCCTCAGTCACGTGCACGAATGCACAATCTCTAGACTATTGTACCGGAAGCCAACGGTGTTAATTTCTAATTTCAACCAATTCACGATCTTGTACAACCATCTTCAATTGTTTTTGGTAAGAAACTGTCTCACATTTTTGAACAGTAACTTACTGAAATGAAACGGTGGCTCAATGCTCCGAGGACTCCAATATTAGTTTAACATTGGTTGGTTCATGATTTCAATGAAGCTCAATATTTCTTACATTTAAAAAAAAATTCTGCTAGTGAATTTGGCTCATATAAAGTACAACAAAACTATCCATAGTCAAGAGTGTAGAATCAATTTTTAAAAGATCCTTTGTCATTATTCAGCTAAACAATATAGTAATCGATCAGGAGAGAGAGATGATTCCAACTTACGATTATTACTATTACCATTATTGAATAAATTACAACTTAAACATAAATTAACTTAGCCAAAAGAATATACCATGTCGAAATCTTCTCATTAAACTTATTAGAAACTATTAACACTAATATATATATATATATATATATATATCGACAACTACTTTGATATTACGTCAGTAATAATATATTCAGTGATAAAACAGAAAATCATCTCAAGGGAACAAGAATACAGATACTATAACATCTTATTATGGTACTTTATATAATGAAAACGGAATAAAATACAACAATGGAAATACATTTACTATAAATCATATATATATATATATATATATATATATATATAGACATCGATTATCTAGTGAAGTATAAAATCATTATAAACCATGTCTTTTTAAACAGTTTTTTTCTTTCACTTAGTATTGTTTGTTTGAATCTTCAAGTTCCAGAGTGAACATCAACTCTGAGATTCAGGTACATCCAGCTGACGAGTCCCAAATAGGACGAAACGCGCGTCCTGGATTCCACTGCTAGCCACTATCCATCTTTGCTTATAGTTTTTTTTCTTTATCATTAATCGAAAGTTTAAATCATTATATTAAAATGTTACATACTATTGATGTTATTAGTGTGAATTCTTGAATTAAGAATGAATTTTTCTTTTTTCAATTTTTCACCTTGTCATATTTATATTATTCTAACAGTTGGGATCATCAGTCAATTGAAGCTAGACCAACATGGAAAACCTGGAAGAATTGGATGGCCGTTTCGTCCTATTGTGGGACTCATTAGCAATGCGCATCCAAGATCCCGCCTTCCACAATAGGATGAGACGGCCATCCAGGTTTTCTATGGTTGTCTAGCTTCAATTGACTCATGATCTCAACTATTAAAATTACTATAATATCCATCAAAACCGATCCCTATATTTTTCTGTTTACTTTTTATGTATGTTCTTACATCCAAAGTTTTCTTTTTTTCCCTTTTTCATATGAATCCTTTTACGTTATGATATTGAAATATTGGTTGATAAACGAATGCGCTGTTAACTTGAAATAATTACGATTATAGTGAAAAACTAAATGGATAAAAGATATTTCCTTTTTTGAAGTCTGTATTTAATTCATTTTATCGACTGAATAATTTAAATTTACTTCGCTATAATGAAATCATTTTGGAAGTCATTCTTTAGTTGGAAATTGAATGAATTCAACTGACGTCTTTAGTGTTTTTATCTGATAGGGTTTACTACCTGACTTATGTTTTTATTCCTAAATATGATGAAAATTGATCTACACAATCTTTATCTATTATTTCATTGTTACAAAACTGTTAAATTAAGAGCAATATTTCGGAATTATTTAAAATTGAGTTTCGTCGTCTATAGACAGTATCAAGTTTTAAAACTTCAATGTAAAAATAATTTAGATAAAGCAAAACTGTCTGACGTATCGAAACAGGAACCATAAATTGTGGTGAAGTTTTGTCCTTTGAAGTAGATGGTTTGGTGGTGGAGCTTCCATCGTTATTGTGAACAACATCATCAGCACAAACTTCAGGTAGAAGAGAAGCATTCGAATTTCTCCACGTATGATTCACAGCTTGTCCTGTGGACATCGGTTTTGGTTGGTTATTGTTGACCTTTGCCCTATTATTGTTTACTTCTTCATTTTGACTGTTTCTTCCATCAGTTTGATTTTTGGTCCTATATTTGTCTATGGTTTTTATGATTGATTGATAAATTGGATCTATTTCAATGTGGTTGCTGATTGCTCATCGACCTGAGTGCCAAGCTTTTAAAAATTCTCTGGTGTTTTTAGAAATGCCTCCATCTAAGATCGCAACATTTTTCCAGTCGAATGTGTGTCTACAGTTGTCCACATGTATTGATATAAGTGAGGATATGTCATGGCGTTTGGCCACTAATTGATCTTCGTGCAGGCAAAGATGGAGAGGGTGTAAGCTTGATCTGATGTAGTGTTTTTTGCAGTTGGAACAATTTACTTTGTAGATGACGTTAGGTGTTTTTTTGTCACTTCGTCCTTCTTCTTGCATTAGATTGATTGAAGTGATTTTGTTGGTTTGCGTGCTACACCTATCCCAAAAGCCTTCAGCAATCTCGTAGTAATTTCTCATATGCCCTTTACAAATGGTAGGATAATTTGTTTGTTGATTTCTGTACTTAATTTCGTCTCTGCTGATGAGTTCGGTTGGTATTTTTTGATGAAGTTGATTGGACAGTCGTCGTTTTGAAAGATAGTTTTTAAATATAGGAGCAAGTATCAAATCAATGGAAGATACCATCAAAATAAAGAAGTAAACAATGACAGAATAATGGTTAACAATAACCAATCAAGATTGAGGTATACAGGACAAGCAATGATACATTTATGGAGAAATTCGAATACTTCACTTCTACCTGAAGTTTGTACTGAAGATGTCGTTCAGAAGGACGATGAAAGCTCCACAACCAAACCATCCAGCTTAGAGAACAAAAAAAACCATCTGATCTACAAATCTTCTCTACCATATCACAATCTAGAAATGTTCAATTGTCTTGGGTTTCGCCAAGATTTACGACTTGGAAAAGTGCAAGTTGTTACCCCAAGAATTCTACCTAAGTAACAAAGCTATGTATTTGTAAAGTCGATCATATTATGCTTGTCAGATAGTTGAAGGGAATCGAAAGAAAATCTTAGTTATCACTTACCGTCTTCGATTTTACTGGAACTGATCCTTCTTATAGAATCAAGACACTTCAACCTGTATCGCATTCAAAGTTCTGCTCTTGAAATACTCAGAAAATAGCTAACTTTGTGAGGGATTAGGAAGTTTAAAATATTATTATTCAACTTCATTGTTATTAGGTCTTTGGTCCTCTTAGAATTCCGTATGTCATGCTAAAATGTTACAAGTTCTCTAACTAACACATTATATTTTCCCTGAAATAACTAGAAGCCACCTAACACTGGATTTAGTTCATCACTATATGGACTTATCAAGACTAGAAACTGCATTTGGTGTTCATAGATTTAAAATGATCAATACCAGTGTAAATGCAATTATGAACAAAAAGTTTACGAGTAACTGGTATCTAAACAACCATTTCAGAATGTCTGTTGAACTTCCATGATCAATATATTAGATCTATCGGATATATACTACAAATGTATGCTTAAACGTTGCTTAATTAGTTTTTGACTTTATAACCCTTAGATAAGTCTAGTTTCTTTAAATGTAACTTAAGAATGTTAAAATTGATAAAAAGACATAATTATTTTTACTCCCTTGTAGAGTATAAATAAGATAAGAATGTTTCAGAACAATCAGAAGAAATCAAGCACGATTGTTTTTGTATTATTCTACCAATAGTTAGATGAAACACTGAGCTATCGAATTGAGATGAAGTTGAAGTTTCTACCTAAAACTCATAGACATACTAACGGTAAACGATAAAAATGTCTTGGATTTGATTTAATCTTCGATCACGTTTTTTAATATACTATTCTGATATTATGATTATATAAGTTGAATTGATCAATGAAAAATTAGTTAATCTCTCGAAAAAATTAATAAACTATATTAACTTTCAATTCATGTCAATACTTTTCTAATAAAATACATAATTATTTTAGGCCAAATGTATGCTTCGAAACCAATCCTAAACCGAGACAATATCGTCAACGTATACAAATCCCTTATACAAAACTAACACGTGTTTGGGAACCAAATTGTGAAACTGAAGGTAATTGGTGTATCAAATATAAAGAACAGTAAGTTTCTATTGGATATTTATGATTGTAAAATATTAAATCTATTGTGTATAAATAGATTATCTGTTTGTTTTCATTGACATGATAATTGTTGGATTATTGAGTTACAATTACAAAATCATTTATTCATGTCAAAATCAAAGTACCTTTTGATTTTAGACATTGAAGATAAAATCAATTCAACTTAGTATTGTTTGTTTGAATCTTCCCATTGATACGCAATACGCACAGTATGCACATATGCCAATAACAGACTGACCAGTTGTAGTCCTAAAACATCAATGGGAAGATTCAAACAAACAATACTAAGTTGAATTGAAACTTCACCCAATTGCACAAGCAAGTGGTTATCAGAACTCAGTGACCGAGTGGATAACGCGATGGCATTTGAAGCGACAGGTACTAGGTTCGAGTCCCAGAGTGAACATCAACTCTGAGATTCAGGTACATCCAGCTGACGAGTCCGGAATAGGACGAAACGCGCGTCCTGGATTCCACTGCTAGCCACTATCCATCTTTGCTTATCATGATTGAAGATAAAGTTATAACAGTTTGAAGATCCCCATAGAATATTTAAAAATGAACAATATTTGAGCGAACAATTGTTTTCAATAACTTCATCATCCGGCTTTACAGTTATAAGTCCATAACTATTGTGATATTTTACAAGGGCTAAAATGAGGCATGTATTAATTAATTTGACAATTTCGATAGTGTAATAAGAAGACGAAGATTATCAGAACTATGTGATATATTAGCGCAATACATTTCGAACAATCTGAACAAACTGATGCATAAATGTTCTTAACAAGTATATTTGTGATCAGATTGTTCGAAATGTATTTCGTTGATATATCACATAGTTCTGATAATCTTCGTCTACTTATTACACTATCGAAATTTATCAAAGGGACTAATTGCTTTAATTTGACAATGTTATATGTTAAAAATAATAAACGTTTGTATCTGTTACGACATATATATTTCAAAATTGTGTTATTTGTAATTTAGAAAAGTCAAAATGATTTGCAGCAAAGTGCCCGGTCAGAATCAGTATAATAGTAATATAGTAAAAATGAAAATGTGAAAAATCGTGTGAATAAAATTCATAACAGGAGAATTTAATCTTCTCAATTGAGATACTAATGATAAATAGTAATATTAATAAGCTTATTCTGTGAATATAATATGCAATAAAAGGAGTGTTATCATGGTAATTACGATAAACGAATTGGCAATGATGGATGTGAAGATTAAGGTAGGGGTGATCAAAAAAAGAGCAGGGGAGAGGTTTATAATATTGAGTTTAGATATCCGGTGATCCAGTCATAGGCCAAGGTAAACATAGAGGCTGGATATTACCTTTTCTGGATGCATAAGTTTGGTTTTCTGGAGTTGATTCAGATGGCTTCGGCTATGTAAGGTAATCGTCATCGAGCTCTTTGAGGTAGATTTTTCGGAACTTGATATAAGACAGAGAAAGCTTCTTCTATTTGATATGATGTTCACTATCTACCAAGTGAGAAAAGATAGTGTTGTTAATGGATTTTGTGACTCCTTTTCCCAACCATGCTGGTACATGTTCACGAATACGCAAGGATAAAGCCCTCTGAGTACGGCCTATGTAACTAGCTCCACAGGAGCAGTTGAATTGGTATACCCACATGGAAGAGCCCATCTTCGGTAACTTATCCTTGATTAGTTGTGTAAGTACTGGTTTAGTTGAGAAAGTGATGTGTAGCTTGGGGGCGTAAAATGTTCTTTCAACCGATCTTTTCAGTCGGCGTGTTAGGATATCCCCCGCTATGTCACCTTTAAAGTCCAGTTTCAGATACAAGGTTTTTTTTGCTGATTGTGTCACAATTTCTTCTCTTTTTACTGATATTTTCAACTAGGTATATTTTAAAGAACTTATCTGGGTAGCCATTATTTCGCAAGTTATAAGTCTACGAAGTGTGATATTTCACTAAGATAACTTGACTGGGTGTTATGATCATTCTGTAAAATCTTGATATCTGTCATCCATTTTTACACAAAATTTGTTTTGATAACGTTTAAACTACCATGTTTGTTAAGTGGCTTTACTAAATACCCTAACCAACTGAACCGCTTAAAACAGATGCAAAAGAGAAGTACTGTTTATCTGCACAAAACACAAACATCATAGTTTAAAAAGTAATGTCAATAATCCTATTAAGGTAGTTGCAAGGTGATTTTTCACATTTTGTAAATTAGTATTATCATAAACTATTATCAGCCGGATAATTAATGAGTAGCAGAAAGTACTAAACAGCTGATTTATTCTAATCTGAGACTGCTGATCAATACTTGCACGCAACTCCACACACATGTCGAATTCAGTTTATATAAGCTTGTAATGAAAGTACTTTGAAATATCAATGACCTTTTCACGCTAAAAATTACTGATCTATTCCATCTTTAATGAACATAATATTTGGACATTCCTAATTCACAGTTATTTAATCACAGAATTATTTGACTGGACTTTTAATTTATTTAAATATTTTAGAACCCATTATGCTGTTCATTATAAAACAGTTTTTAAAACGGCACCGACAAAACAATTTCGTTGCTGTCCTGGTTTCACTCGTCAACCTGGATATGAAGGTTGTGTTCCGGGTAAGCATTTTCGAAAAAAACATTCTTAATTATTTTGTCATAAACATCATTGACTAACTCGAGTTACATCACAATATATTTTTTGAGTGTGGTGAATTCAGATTAAAGTTTATATATGTATATAAACAAAAATAACCATGGTGTACTTTGGTGAATCCAATCATCACATTTGTCTAACTTAACTACTATTTATTGATCATACATTCAGTAATATTACATACTAACGTAATTTAATTATGTCCTAAATGGGTCGGAGTACAGATAATCCTTATGGCTAAACTTACACATCACTAACGATTAATTCTTCACCTTCATTACTATATTTTTACTTATCTATTGTGCCAAAGAATTTCTATTTTGTACATTTTAAATCAGAACAGAATTAGACACATCAAATGACAACCGGTTGTTTTTGACTTTAATTTTAAAACTCATTCAATGATTATATCAGTGAAATAAACGAGTACAAGATGCAGTTGAAACATTTTATAAACAAAATATTGAATAAAATGTTTATAGATTGTTCAGATTCATTAAAATCATGAATCGATCAGTGTCAGATCACCATTGGAAACCTGGAGTTGATTACGTGACTTTTGATCTCAAATTATTCTAATCAACACTGAATTTTACATGCAACGAAATTTGACAAACATATCATTAATAGTACAGGGTTGTGGAAATTATTGAGTTTTAATTAATATCATGAAATCATCAATGTTATACCACTATTAAAAATTTGGAAGCACTGGGCGCCATTTCGTCTTAGCATGAGACTTCTCAGCAGTGCACATGGACGACCCACAAGTGAAAATCGAACCCTGCACCTTTGGCATAAACGTTTAATCTCTAGCCATTGATATCAATTCAATGACACTTAACAGTCTCTACAACCCTATACTTATAATCATCATTTGCTCACTGGTAACTACCTTCAAGAGGGAATTCTTGGAGTTCCATTAAGAACCCGTAACCAGTGGAATTCAACAATATCAAGTCTGTGGCAGTTACCCACCGAAAACAATTGTACTAGATCGTGGATTGGTTGAAAACAGAAATTAACACCGTTGGATTCCGGCTCAATGGCCTAGCAGTTTGGCATTCGTGCACGAGACTGAGAGTGTTGAATACGAATCTCATGTGTCGGTCATGGATGTCCACTGTAGATGAGTGTCATACTAGAACGAAACGACTGTTCTAGTGCTTCGAGGTTTTCAGTGGTGATCGAACATTGATTCATTAATGATTTCAATGAAAGTGTTTATGGTTAATTTCCTGTTTAACTTTTTAATTGTGATGAGCGCGATCGTAATCACGAAGTCAAAATACAGTTCATATCATAAATATAAATGTATACACATAGTTGCCGGAGAATAACCGCTTAATAAACATCTGTTCAATAGCAGTATAGAACTGTTGGTTAGATTATTTGTCAAGATTCATATATATATATATATATATATATATATATATATTGGATGGACCTCTATTAGGACTCAGAGACTTAGAAGCCAATGATTAAACAATTGTTTAAGATGAAATCAAAATTACAGTAAACACAACGAAACAAATTTGGGTTACTATTCTTTATATTAATGTAAACCCCTAATGGATTTCCAAATATTGACAGAACGTCGAAAAGAATAAGGGATTCTTCAATGAAGAAAAGCTAATTAATCAGTTCTGCTTCCATCGACAGTTGCTTATTTAGATCAGTTCAGATTGTATCAACTGTTTCCCAACCGTCCAACAATGAAAAACCAATTCACCTGAAAAATATTATATATCTGAGATATGCTTTTTGAGCAATCTGATCACATGTTTATTTGTCGAGACATGGGATATGGGTTCAGTAAATACAAAATGATAATTGGTAATAAATGGGATAAAAAATTATGCGATTTGAAAATGATGACAATTTGCTACGGCACTGAAGGGTTTAAGGTGAATCAAAGATTATTAGAGTAGATTCAAGATGGAATAAACTGTTTTTGTACATATACTGTCCAAATACATCACAATTTTCTGATCCACTCTGTCTTACTACCAAATTATCAAACAACAATAAATTAAATGTACTGTTAAACTATTAACTGAACCCCTAATCAATATTTCTTGGTACTGAATGCATTGAAAGTAAGAAAATAGTTTAATGACGTAGTAGATAGCTAAAATAAATTTTCAAATTCTTTTTGTTTTCAATAATTTATATGTGGTGTTTACATATCAGTCTATATAAATTGGTAACTTGCATTGTCCAGGATCTAATGTACAATTGCATCAATTTACTTTGACAGTCTAGATCGTCCGAACACACTTTTACCTATATTACATATTGAATCATATATATATATATATATATATATATATATATAAATGTTAAACTTGACAAAATAAACTAAAACGTCAGAAAAGCTTATAACAAATTAAATTACATTCATTTTAAACTTAGATTAATTAACTCCACCCTAACCACTCCCTATCTCTTTTTTTCTCGCTCACCGATCCTTCTTATCCTAAACTTCATTATCTCGATAGATTGACTGAATAATATGTACTACTCTACCTCTATTTCTTTGTGTACAGATAAAACAGAGGAAAATATCATCAGCAACATACATTGAATAAAAAGTGACCGTAACACTATTTATTCACTTATTCTATGCTTTATTCATGTATATTCAATTTATATCGCCTGTAAAAAAAAGATTTCCATCTTCGACTTTCATCCTTACTTTTGTTTTCTGCTTCTACCACTGTTACTTCGTCTCCTTCATTTTCCACCACCCTGAATCAACAAGATCATGGTCTGAAGTTAAGAGTTGAAAAACTTATCATTTTCCTGCTTCCAATGCTTAATTTTCATTGAAAACTCTTCAATTTATTTAGGATCTACTTGTTTGTTTGTGTAGAAGTTACATGAAAAAAAGCAAAAGATCTATTCAAGTGTTCAGTCGTCCATCTTACTGTTCACGTTTTTGTATGTGTAAGCACACGAGTGTTTGCTATGTGTATGAGTATATTTAAGTGTAAATACTGAACATACTAATCATATGTATTATATATATTGGATGATTTAATTTCAATAATTTCTTCAGTTTTGGATAAGATTTCTATACTGATAAATAAATTATCTTATTTACAAGAACAAAAAAATAAATGTCTATGTAGTCAACCGTTTTTATCCATACTGTTCTGTTAGTGCTTTCGTTAAGAAGTAACCGACAACAACAACAACAGCAACAAAATACGGGATCTGTTAATTTTAATGGTTGTATGTTATATATTTTTTTATCTTTATGAAAATGGGATAATACTTGAAACTAGTAAAAACTAAATAGGGAAGATTTTCTTTTTTTCGAATAATTGTGTAATTAGTGTTAAGAATAGGTATCTAAAAGATAAACATTGTAAGTAGTAATAAATTCTATATTGATATAGACATCAATGAAGTAGAATGTTAAATAGACATTGATTTTTAATAAATTTCAAGACATACTTATAAAAGTTATAAACTAATTCAGTTATTATGGACTATATTCATTAATAAAATCATCATTTACATTATGATTACAGATATCAAATAAGTAGGTTTTGATCATATGCTCATTAATGACTCGCTTCAAGATGTATTTCCTGGAGTTCTAGTGAGAAGCAGTGACCAGTCGAGTTCAACCAGGTCTGTTGAGAGATACCAACTCACTGAAGACATTGATGAATGGTTGTTCAACTTTGTGGATTGGATGAAGTTAGACGTTAGCACCGTTAGACGCCAGCTCGGTGGTCCAGTGGTTAAGCGCTCGCGAGACTGATAGGTCCTGGGTTCGAACTTCACGAGGCGGCATCGTGGATGCGCACTGCTAGGGCGTTTCAAAATAGGACGAAACGGCCGTCCGGTGCTTCCAGATTTTCTATGATGGTCTAACTTTAATTGACTCATGATTCCAACTATATAAAGGCACTAAAATCCCCACAAAACCCCTTTTGTGATAGATTTTGATTTAAGTATTAAAAATTTTAAGCAACATGAACTTGAAATCTTTATTAAATGGATACTTTCTAATAAATTTATAATCTCATTAAAATGTGGTTTCTCATTAAGTAATCGTTCTGCAGATTGGGAGAGCGACTTAACAATGTAGATGATCAAGCCGGAGAAATTATGGAAATATTTGTTGTAGTAAAAAGCTGTTTTAAATTTAAACCAATGATAATTAGGGAACTACTGAAAACCTAAGGACATTGAGATTTCCGCCTCAGTTTAGTCACGTTCCACATTCATAAAAAGGATAGAATATAGAATGCATAGGTTTGTTAGTAAACATTGTATCCGAAAATTTGAGTCTATAGTGAATGATACAGATTTTTAATCAAAGCCGATTTAAGATATACAGCAGCGATATATCAGTGATCTGTTTTACTCCAAATATGGTTAACTGCAGATAAAACGCAGACATTTTGATTTTAACTAAGCTATCTAAGAATGAAACTACTCACTGTGATACATGAAGGTATAAATATATTATGTTATTTTTTGTTATTTTGTGCCTTGCCAAAATATTCTGAACTAATATAAAACTTCCATTCATTGTTTCTTTTTTTCAATAACTAACCAGCTTACTTCAATCTGTTACATATGCAGTTTGATTAAGATCAATACTATCTCAATAAGTATTACTTTATATGCTTTAAGATAAGTAGCTTATTGTTTTTTTTATATTAAAGAAGGGCTACATATCCAAATATATCCCAAACCGTTTAAAATTTGTAAGGTTCATTACCAACATTTGACAATATAATTCCGAATAAATGAAACATTTAGTAGAAAGTTGATAATAAACATAAGTTTATGATATCGTAATAAGTAAAAACTTAAAACTTTCTAACGTTTCGTCACTTAATGTAAGCCGCTTCTTCAGAGAATTTGTAATAAATGACAAATTAAATTTACATGAGTTCAAACAGCATTAAAGTAAAAGCAGAATATTTTTAACATAATCGAAATATTTTTTCGAATTGTTTTAATAATGTCAATATTGATTTAGGGATTTTTAAATATAGAATCTACTGTTGATGCTGATTTGACTTGTTTGTTTTCTAGTTCTATAGGATTAATTGGAAGATCTTTTAGTGTAACTATTTTAATTTCCATTGTAATAATAATGATGTACTTTGTGTCTTTTATACCACTTAAATTTATGTTAATTTAAGTAAAAATTTATTTTTTATCCTCTAAAAATTTGACTCATTCCAAGTCACGAGCTAAAAACTCCATTATGTCTAACAAGGTTAATTACTTAACACGACAGTTTATAGCACTTAATGTCAAGGTGTTCTAAGACAGTTACATGATCTATTGATTGTCTTTCATCGGAACTTAACAAACTTTAATAAAACGATCAAACACTGGAGCACATTACAAATTAACTATGTTATGTGTCAATTAAGTATACTGTTAGAAATTTGAATATCTAAAAAGAAAATTGGTTTCTTAAAGTTACAGGAATATTTTACTAATAAATCTGGTTTGAATGAAGAAAGTTAGCTTTCTGCAAACATGAGACTGTAAACTAAAAGTACCCAACTTATCATGGAAACACAAATAGATTACAAAATGAATTAGTTTATATTTCCTACTCCGATTCATGACTCACATTTTGTTATAATACAATCAGCTTATTATTCTATTTTCCAAAATATTGCTAACTTGGTTCTTTTAGTAAATAAAGATTAAATACTAGAAAAAAAACTCTATCAGGGACGAAAAATTCATTGTCTAAAAAACTAATAATGCTATCTTAAACAGGAATATCTATTTACATTTACTATTTAGTATCCAATTGTAGCAGGTTTTTGAAGGAATCAGGCACATGTCAAAATGGTGGATTATGTTATGAAAATGCCAGTACAATATATTGCAATTGTCCAAAAGGTTTTACTGGTTCACGTTGTCAAATAAGTAAGCTTGATATAATAAAGTCGATTTTTATTTTGAAGTGATATGTTACAGTAAGTTTTTGTTTTATTTTTTAGTTTCAGAAGGAATCACTTTTTGTATAATATTTTTACATTGATGATATATTCGCTAAAATTAGATTCATTTTAAGCAACTCAACTGTATGAGGTTACCTACTGAAATAAACTTTTTAATTATTTTACTTAACATACGAAAATTTAGAAGGATATATGAACTATTTACCCCCCCCCCTCATCCCGAATGGTAAATTTAATCAGGTTCACTAAATCCTCATATAAATAAGCGAGGATGTTTGACTTCGGAGATTGTGAAATAAACTGAATTTAGTTACAGAATGTAACTAGTGTTTCATTGTACAAATTTGAAGGAACAATGAATGAAGTAGAATAACTACTAGATATAACAAGTTTATTATTATTATTATTCAAATAACAGTTTAGTAGCAAAGTATATTTAAATACGATAAATTTTACGACAAGTAATCATTTTGAAGTTACATATAATATAGTACATCACTAGTCAACAAACTTCTTAATTAATTGTAATTTTATTAAGCTCAAAATATGACCGTGGATGAGCATTGCTGGGGAGTCCCACAATGGGACAAAAAGGCCATCCAGTGTTTCCACGTTTTCCATAGTGGTCTGGCTTTAATTGACTAACGAATTCAGCTATAGAAAAAACAGATAAATCGGATGAATATATTTTTTTTTGACTGATCAATTTGAAGTGTGGGGCTTATCCATGACGCCTTATATTCCACAATGATACTCATGTTTATAGAGCAAAAACAATAAAGCTCAGAAGAAGTTTTGTGGAGGTTTACCATTTGCATAGTTGAAAGCATGAGTCACTTGAAGCTAGACCACTATGGAAAACCTGGAAGCACTGAATGGACGTTTCGTCCTATTGTGGGACTCCTCAACAGCGCGCATCCACGATCCGGTACTCAGCAAAATTTATGTCATTTTATTTTATTTTTCATGGATTCTTCAACGAGCATATCATTTGTAATTTATAACATACTTATTAAACTACTTAAATACACTTTCTTGCTAATTCTATTTTGTCACATTTTTGTTTGCTAGTCCTGAGCTAACCATGTTTAATATTAATGTATATTTAACTCCGTTTTTGTTTGAATATATAATTCTAATTATTTACTTACTTTGGAAAGTAATCTGATGTATCAAAGTGATTATTAATGCTTTTTTAATAACTATATACTTGATCAACTTGGTTAGAGATATCAATAATTTTCGAGATGGATTTTACTGATGAATGAAATAAACTGTTTATGGATTTGGATTAATTATTATATGAACGGCATTGAAAAGTAACATAATGTCGTTTAGTCAAAAATAGTGACTCTAGGTAACCAAAACGAAAACGAATATATATATATATATATATTAATAAGATTCGAAAACATATATACTTGAGAAGGAGAATGATTCGTCGAGCGATATTTAAGCAGTTAGCATTTAAGGTAGAGTGAGAAATATGTGCGAAGTCTGTCACATGTGATCCAGCGTACACGTTTATGAAGACATAATAGTACAAAGAAATATGAGAATTACTCCTATTCGAATAACATTGTCTGTTAAATAAGTTAATAAAAGGGCTTCACTAAATTAACCGCAGGACTGTTGCTATAACCACTTCAACAACATCTAAACCATTTGTAATCCTTGTTTTAAAAAATAAGTATTATTTAATAAGCGAAAAACATGTCAAAAGTTATCTTGATAGTTAACTAATGTGTACAAATGGATAACTGTTTAAGAATATTTCAAGTTTCTTACTAGAAAAATACTTAGCGTCTGTCAACTAATTCAGAAAAAACCCAATAACCATGTTCATCGTCCGAACCAAAGCTGTTAAATCATCAATGAATTCTAGTGCCAAACTTTTAATTCTGTTATAATCGTTACTGTCACTATCATCATTATTTAACATGATTGAATGCCTGTAAGAGCAGTCAGTAAAAAAGACGAAAATCAATGTAGGGTAGATCGTAAATTCAAATGAAACATCATTTTATAAAGGTTCGGAGTTATAATTTAAATATTATGAATATCTTATATACAGTATTTTGTTATTATTTTCTTTTAATGTAATATATTCATTTATCAAGAGATTTCCAAGTATTCATTCATTGATGTTTTATTAATTGTAGTAGCTAGTGACTGTAATGAATTAAATAATTATTGTCAAAATGATTGTGGTCAAGTTCCTGGCTCGAGAAATTGTAGATGCCCACCAGGTTATTTTCTTGCTCCAGACAAACGAAGATGCCTTGGTAAGCTATATGTATTATGTATCTATTTATGATTAATTTATTCACAACTGAATCAGTTGTTGTACATAAATGTATAAACAATAATATTTTTGACATCTTACATAATCATGGAATCTAGTTTCATAATGTATGAGAAGAGAACTGGTTAGTGACAAATAGAAAATCAGGGTTTCAAAATTTGAAAAAATAATAAAAACTTAAAAGAATGTTGAATATACTCCTACAATTTACAGGAAGTATTGAAGATAATTCGTTACCTAATAAATATATAGATAAATATAGAATTTTCATAATTCATTTGAACTTTAGTTAAATAAAAATTTTGATTTATTAATCATCGTGGATTGGTCGAAGTTAGACATTAACACCACTGGATGACGGCGGTCTAAATGGTCTAGAGATTAAACGCGCCCGAGACTGAAGGCCCTAGGTTTAAATTCCGCAAGCAAGATCGTGGATGTGCACTAGTGAGGAGTCCCATACTAGGATGAAACAGCCATTTAGTGATCCCAGGTTTTCTATTATGGTCTAGATTCAACTGACTCATGAATTAAACTATTAAATTACATTAGTAAAAGTGTCCAATATTATTTCTTTCTTGAGAATTTGGATTGATTATAGACATCGGTTACTATTCATTTTAACGTTACCCAATGTGATGGATTTTTTTTATTGTAAAATACTTGATTTATTACCACAAGTCCTACTCACTGCCTTCTCGTGACATCACTGTTGTCTACGAACTTGAGAGGACGAAAAGCGAATGTCCGGCGCTCTAAACGGGTCGATGGACACGAAAAGTCAACCTAGAGGAGTTAGAAAACCCTGATTCCAATCCAATGGAGTACATGCGCTCTAGTATCCTGAGGGAAAAAATGGCATATGAATCAGTCGTCGGTCACCGGCTACCATGGGACTGTATCTCCTCACTATACTCCATTGCCTTGTGGATCAGACCTTTAGGTCAAAGGTTCGGAGTGTGGCCTCCTAAGTAAACTACCTGCTTCAGTTTGGGCACCTGGGCAGTATCACAGCCGTCACACAAATCAAATGAGATTTGTGCTTCCTTGTACCAATATTTATGTGTTTAAATAATAATTATAAATAATAATTTCATGTATTTTCTACCTGATATCTCAATACTAAAAATATGTACTTTGATCTCAATGTTGTGAATAGATATCTAGATTAATTTTTAATGTTGAAATTAATTTAAATTTATCTTATAGATATAGATGAATGTACATATGATCGAGGAGGTTGTATGTACTTTTGTGAAAATCTTCCTGGAGGTTATCGATGTGCTTGCCCTTCGGATATGGTCTTAGCACCTGATAAGATTTCTTGCATACCATGTAAGTTGTCATTATTATTTGTGTATAAATTATGTATTAGTTTAATGCTATTTTGTGATAAACATTGTTTCATAAGAGATGCAACTAATTGAAATAGATTTCAGTAATACTGAAATCTTAACATTTTCATTTTAAAATTGGTTAATGAACCCATTAGTTAACTTTGTTCACTTGTTTATTTCCAGTTTTACTATTCCACTGCTACCATCATCAATATCTGTGACTGAGAAATAAAACGTTTTTTCTACGAATGAACTAGAATTACTGAATTATAGTTTGTTCAAATTCTATTTAGATTTTTGCTTTGATACTTTTGTAATGTTGTTTATTCATTAGATTTTAACCAACTTCATGTTAACTTAGTCCTTAGAGCTGATCGAATTTGATTGATCAATTTACAACATGCCCACTAGTCTACATGACTTAACAGGGTGTGAAGTGTGTTTTGATATTTCGTTGTCAGTAGTTATGAATAGTCAGTTGTAACCAAATAGTTGTGTTAACATTTTGAACCATAAAGCTGGTTGGCTTATATTCGAATATCACAGGCACCATTAATCCACTGGAGATTTCAGGTTACCATAACAACAAGTGCCAGTTAGCATGAAAACGTTAGTATATATGTCCCAGTTGATTAACTAAAACCATCTGAAATACTTTTCTAAACGAGTAATCTGTTACTTACTTAAAATTTAATCACTGAGATTTTACAAATATATTTTTCCTCCTTAAAATTATATAGAATTTCATACTAGTCAGTCTGAAAATATACACATAATCTTCTAATATTGTATGTGATTATTAAATACCCTTAAGCAGTGAAACCATCATCTACTATTATTACATATAGTATTTAATGAAAATATGATAAAACATTGTGATAATGTCATCTTATATAACAAGATATTCGATTTAAGTTTGGAATACCTATAAAACGCACTGTATTTTACCACCATTCACCCTCAAGCTGTAATCTAATTCGTATAAACGCCTGTTCGACCTTAAAAATTCATATGTACAGGTGGAAGAGACATCAGAGTAGAAGAATTAAATTGAATGTAATTCCCAAATCAATTACTGTTCTCCCCAAAGGAATAACAAAATATTATTGTTAGAAGTTAGACTGAAGATATCTTTTGATTAAACATTTAATGAATAATAACACTCACTCTAACAAATCATTACCAAAGTAGATGAAAAAAGATACTTTTTATATTGCAAGGTAAATAGTGGAGCTAAAAATGAGCCTGAGTTATAACAGAATCCAAATCCCAAACTTTACTTATCAGACTAGTGTTCTATAAATTGAGTTTTTAAAATCTAAGTATCCAAAACTCGTCAAGCTTATTTCAATTTCAATGGAAACATGACTTCACACTAGATCTAACCTAGGATATCCATGTACTGATAACATATGACCCCGTGAATTTGAATCCTATAGTTTATAAAATTGACCTCGATCCCTTAGTACTGAAATGATATCCTTATTCTGTATTATTGGTAAGAGACTGTATCACTCTGGAGTAGATGAATCAGTATCATGACTAGTATATCGTGAAAAGAATTATGTATGGAGTGGACGATTAACATATGATTACTAAGTATCCAGATGTATCTGATGAGATTCGATAGATAGATAGATAGATAGATACCCAAAACTTCAGATCAATGACTAGAATAACATAGATACTCGTATAATAATTAATACTTATTATTCAGTCACAAAAAGTAAACACTGGTTATTATTGGTCATTTATTTGAACTATAATTTAAATCAAGTTTTACTAGAGATTTCAGAAGTTATCCCTATAAACCATGATCAGTTTAATTTAGACAGACTAATTAGGCACATTCATTTATTTCTGTCCAACTTGTCTGTTTTCATTAGTCCTGATTTTAAAAAAAAAATATTTTTTGGGGGAATTGAAAATTGAAACTTTTTTTCGTTAATTTTCATCTCTAATATAGACCAACAGATTTATTGATAATTACTGAGATACAAGTTATACTTCTTACACATTCAATATTGGTATATTAAACGATATTAATTTATAATTTCTTGTTATGAAGTTTCTCCACTCATATTATTGATTATTTCATGATTGTAATTTTCCAAGCAATAGCAATTAAATCTTTAAATGCCGTAACATCAAGTTTGAGTGCAATCTATCTACAATCCAACCACAGTCACTAGGTGTCTCTTTAACATTCAAAATAGTTGTTTTCTTAGTATGTTTCACTGATCGTTTAAACATACCTTATTTCATAATTGAAAGCGTGAGTCAATTGAGGCTAGACCACCAGGGAAAACCTGGAAGCACCTGATGGCCGTTTCGTCCTATTGTGGGACTCCTCAGCAGTGCACATTGATGACCTTGCCTCGCGAGATTCGAACTCATCACCTAACAGTCTCGCGCCAGAGCACTTAACCGATAGACCATGACCGTCCAGTGCTTCCAAGGTTTTCCCTGGTAGTCTATCTACAATTGGCTAACGCTTTCAACTATGAAAATACTAGATTTTCACAAAACACCCCTTCTGATAATACCTTATTTCAACAAATGTTTATTATTGCTAAAACTTTTTATTTGTGATCTCAGTTTCAAATTCTGATGGTAATCGATTAATAAACTTTGAAGTTTGCGCTAACCGTGATTTAATTCACTGTCATACAGGTAGGATGATCAAGTTGAATAAAAAGAGAAAACGAATTATTCTGAGGGGTTTTCGGGTGTCTATGATACAAAGAAAGATAATTCTAATGAGTAAACGAAACATTTAACCTCAATAGTATTGAGTGACATTTTCGAAATCGATCAACTTCTACTATTTCATTTATTTACCCGGATCAATATTACTGTCAAATTTAAAATTTGCTAGTAAATAAATAACTTTTATTTAGAACCAAACGTAGATCTTGTTTTCGAATCTCGCGAGGCGGCATCGTGAATGCGCACTGCTGAAGAGTCCCACAACTGGAAGAAACGGCCGTCCAGTGCTTCCAGGTTTTCCACGGTGGTCTAGCTTCAATTGATTCATGATTTCAACTATTAAAATTATTAAAATATCCACAAAACCCCTTTTGATAAAATATTTCACTTGACATATATAAACGATGGAAATCAGTTAATTAACAGTTGAGAAGTAATCAATCTAAAAAACATCATACACCTACTCCTTAGTAAATCTTTCTTAATAATTATCAATTTTTTTAAAGCAATTAAAGAATGTCCTTATTTTGAATAGGTGAATTTTTTTGGAAATTGACAATTATATTTAATTTTTATCATAAATATTTTAATTTCAGTTTTTAATCCATGTGAACATCCGCCTAATGGTGATTGTGAACATATTTGTACAAGTTTACCAGGTTACAGATATATGTGTTCATGTAAACCTGGTTATCATTTAGCTGAAAATAAGAAAAGATGTTTACGTAAGTATTATATAAGATTTTTATTTGATATACTTTTGAAATAATGTATAAAATGTATACATGTTAAAATTTTCCAAACATTCATTTATGTCAATTATTTTTTTTATCAGAATGGGGGTCTCGTACTAGTGTAGTGAACGAGAACACAAGTGAGCACAATCCTCACAATTAACCTAACCTATTCAAGCTGAGGTTCTATTGATACGCTATCCTCTAGCTCTATTCTATCTTCTGCCTTCAGTCCACAAGATTAGTTAACAGCAACCTTATATTATTATTATTATTCTATTTCAAGCATACAAACATACTGGACTAAATCACATCATAAAATGAAAAACTACAATTATACATTAATCAATTGTAGCTGTGAACAGAGAAAGCTATAAGTAATAAACTATATAGAAATCAGGTATAGTAAGTCATAAAATAGTAGTTAATGCGTCAAATGAAAGCTTATTATATACGGATTATACAGGCATAGTGTTATGTAGTAGCGAAGACATAAGTACGGGTAACTTGCAGGAAGTACTATTGGACTATCATTGTTATTGTATAACTATTCGGTAACTAGATTATATATATATATATATATATATATATATATTCATCTTATTGTAAGCTTCATTTTGACCTATTTATTATTACTATATGATTTACTGTCCCTATGTTATGCTCAGTTTTATTGATTATTGTCTCCCACGCTTACAGCCTCATTTGGCCTGGTTTTGTACAAATATTAATTTCTATTTTATGATGTGGTGTGGTCTGCCTGTCTGATATATAAACAAAGTATGCTTGAAATAAATGATTCGTATTACCGAGGCTGCTATTGGTGTTTTGGACTCAAGTGGACGGGTTAGGCGGATAAGGACCAATAAGGACGCTAGATTACTCATACTAATCGAACGTCATTGTCACAGTGTAAAGGTCGTAGAAGGCGTATTATATTGGTGGATAATTTACGCGAATTACGTCCTTGTTAAATTCGTAAGGTCATAACGAATCAGCGACGACCTTGATCAAGTCATAACAATTGGCTACCGCCTAGGTCAAAAACATAACAAATTGGCGACAGCTAGGTCAAGTCGTAACACATAGTAATCCATTTAACTTAGTAATTATACTACACAAATATAAGTAACTCGAAAAATAGTTTCTAAAGTTCCAGCTTTTAAAATAGTCGTCTCGTTACAACAGTATTCCATCAAAAAACTACGATCAATAATGATAATTTTAAAAGTTAGTCTAACATTTTTACACACTGTTATTTTTTGATCCTATAACACAAGTGCATATTAACAATGTAGTTAAGCTTAAGAGACTACTTATATATTTATGAAAGCTAAAATGTTATTATCATATGATTCTGGTCTAGTTGACTAATTTCTAATAGTAATCCAAACTAATGTTCAAATCTATTTATTAATCTTTTTTAAATGTTTAAAAAATTCACCTTAACCAAGATCGTACTTCTAAGGATCAGTCCATCAGTACTTATCACCAGGACGTCAAACGAACCAAGTTTATATTTCATCTATAATGAACACCTTGAATAATATTAAGATTAACTAATATGTATTTAAACTATAAGCTTTTCTAAGGTAACAGATATACCAAAAAAGCATCGACGACAACAACAACAAAGAAAAGAAAATTTAAATAATTTGACTAATCCGATTGTTTATATTTTATAAACAAATTTATTTTCAATTAGATACAATAGTTAATAATTTGATTTTAAAAAGTAACATGTTGCTTTTTTTCTAAAAAAAATGTTTATTTAAATGATCAAAAATAGTTTTAAGCTAATAGTTTATAAACAAAAAAAAAACATTTTTCAAATTAATGAATCATACACATGATAATTTGTTGTTGTTCTTATCATTTCTTATCTCACTTAATCTATTATAAATTTAATTCTATAGTTGAATTCATGAGTCAATTGAAGCTAGACCATCATGGAAAACCTGAAAGCACTAGACGGCCGTTTCGTCCTGTTGCGAAACTCCTCAGCAGTGCTCATCCACGATCATGCCTCGCAAAATTCGAATCCAGAACCTATCAGTCTCGCGCGCGAGCACTTAACTGATAGATCAGTGAGTCGACATCTAAACATATTAATGTCAAATTTCAATCAATCCACGATATTGAACAGCTGCCTACCATTGTCTTCACAACAGACCCGGTCCCAATTAGACGATTTGGATTTCGCAGATGACCTAGCCCTCCTCTCTCATACACACGAACAAATGCAGATGAAGACAGCAAATGTAGCAGCAGCCTCCGCATCAATAGGCCTCCACATTCACAAAGGAAAAAGCAAGATTCTCAAATACAACACGGAGAACACCAACCCAATCACACTTGATGGCGAAACCCTGGAAGAGGTGGAAACATTCAAGTACCTGGGGAGCATCCTTGATAAACAAGGAGGATCGGATGCAGATATAAAGGCGAGGATTGGCAAAGCAAGGGCAGCATTTCTACAATTGAAGAACATATGGAACTCAAAACAACTCTCAACCAATTTCAAGGTCAGAATCTTTAATACGAACGTTAAGACAGTCCTAATAAATGGAGCCGAAACGTGAAGAACTACTACATCGATCGTCAAGAAGGTACAAGTATTTATAAACAATTGTCTACGCAAAATACTCAACATTCGTTGGCCGGATACTATCAGCAACAGCGTTTTACGGGAAAGGACAAACCAGCTTCCAGCTGAAGAGGAAATTAGGAAAAGACGTTGAAAGTGGGTAGGACATACATTGAGGAAATCACCAAACTGCATTACGAGGCAATCCGTCACTTGGTATTTGGAAGGGAAGCTGAAAAGAGGAAGGCCAAAGAACACATTACGCCGGCGAATAGAAGAAAATATGAAAACGATGAATAACAACTGGAAAGAACTGAGAAGGATTGTTTGTGATAGGGTTGGATGGAGAATGCTGGTGGGCGGCTTATGCCCCTCTACGAGGGGTAACAGGCGTAAGTAAGCAAGTAACAGACCCGGTTGAACTTCCGGGTTTTCGATGGTGATCTAGCTCCAATTGGCTTATAAATTCAACTATAAAATTATTAAAATCTTTACAAAACACCCTTCTGATAATAAATTTAATACATTTGTTTATTTATTGTTACATTTCATATGGATTAAAATCGAAAGTTCATTCCTTCACAAAATTGATTTCTTTAAATACTATAAGTAAGATGTTTACTAAGTGATTCTTATTATGAAATATATAGTATTAAGTGATTAAAAATAATCACCAAGATGTTTTAATCATACTCATGTACTCGGTTTATACACATTTGTAAACTTCTCATCCTAATACTTTCTTACTAAAGCAAAATAAACAAAATCTCTTCAATGGATTTATATTTAAAACATTGAACAGATACCTTTGGTATTTCACAAAAAAACACATTAGGATTAATAATAATTGTGAAAGTAAATCAGTAACTACAACAATGAAGAATAGCGAATAAATCAAAGAACAATTTTTCATTACTATAAGGAATTTATGGAAACTATGGAAGTTTTAATAATTTTAGTCACTAATCGATTTTAGCTAGGCCAAAATTGAAGGCTTGAAAGCAACTGACAGACGTTTTCACTTATTATGGGACTACGAAGAAGTTGTCATCCATGACCCCACATTCAAGAATCTAACCAAAGATCTTCGATCCCATACACGAGTGCCTAACCTCCAGAACACTGAGACGAGGTACAATAGCGTTAATGTCTAACTAATCCATGATATTGTGCACTCCACATCGATTCCATGAGGTAGATAACTGTCTCACACTTGACATTATTGGATTCCACTGGTCACGACCTCTGATCAGAACTTCAGGAGTTGCATCTTCAAGATAGTTACTAGTGAGAAAATGTTTGTTATTCATATAGAATGACCTGTAAAAATTGTAGAACTATCACAGCTTGAACCACGAGTTTTGTCCTTTTTTTAATTTCATTTTAATGATACAACTGACGTGTAAGATCTTTTTGTAAGTTACTTTGTACCATTTCAATCTAGAGCATTTCTTGCCAGTTCCATTTTTTTGATTTTATCTACTGACCTACAACTTGTAAAAGTAATAAACTTAGTTATAAGTCATTTAAAATTGTTGTTTTGGCAGTTCATTCGTACTTATCAATATTATGCTGGTGTCTGAAATTTTCATATCCATTGTTCTATTCTATCCCTATATATATGAAATATATGAAGTAATGAACTTTTAATTAGAAGCACATTCTAAATCCCCATTTTTCATTTCATTTTCACAAAAAAAGAATCAAGCCTGGATATCGTTAGTAAAGACATTCAATTTACAATGAGCCACAATAATCCATCGTCTATTCATGGACAATATAGCGACAGTTATCAGATAAAATCTGATCCATAATTAATATTCATTGTAATATTCTAAATATATTACAAATTTATCTTAATTTTTATATGTTTATTTTTTTTTACAGCTGACAATCCTTGTCAAATCAATAACGGAGGCTGTCAACATGAGTGTCATAATGTAAATGGTGTAGTTCATTGTAGTTGTCACGAGGGTTACCAATTAGTCCCTCATGATTCAAAGAAATGCACCGGTAAGAGTGAATACATGTATATTTAAGTAGACTGTTAGACACAATAATCTTGTGCAATACATAAGCTGTCTTATCTTCCAAAATAAACATTTAGCATCCTGATATATTTACATATATTATATGCTATATACTCTGTTTATTCAATTAGTGAAAGATTTATTGATGATAAAAACCATTTTACCTTCATCTTGTGCTCACTTTATATATATATATATATATATATATATATATATATATATATAAGTTATCAAAACACCTTGTTGCCTCTGATTCAGAAACTAGTGAAACTAATCATACTTTTGTTACTTGCTCAAAATTTGATCAATATATTGGAAAAATAAGCTCAAAAATCCGATAGTTGACGTAGAGTTGAAAAAACATTTCAAGTGACTATTTCAAAAGTAAATCAACATTATCACTTTTTCAAATAATCATTAACAGAATATAACATTGTTGAACAATTCTTTTATTTATATTTTTCACACTACTGAAATCATCATTAAACTACTGAATTTAAAAATTCACTGTTTTGAAGCTTTCCAATATCAACTTATTCATTGTGTATTTTCAATTTACTCTTTATAATATTTAATGAATATTTATCCTTAAATTGTAATTTAAACACAGTTTATATCTATATTTACCTTAAACTGACTTTTATAAATATACGAATATAAAAAAGTAAAGTTTAATGAAATTTAATTACATACTCATTATTTATCAACAATAATATTGAACATTTCAAATAAAAAATTCTATTCACTTCCTTTACCTCCGCCGACAACACAGAAACTTTAATGAGAATAAATGATGAGCCATTATGGGTTTTTTTTCATTCCCTTCCTTTTTAAAAAAATAAAATACAATACGATATAGTACATTCATTAATACTAACTAATGAATTAGAATGCACACTCTGATGTGGTATTTTTTATCTAAATATTGTTTACTGAAAAAACTATGGTAAATTATCAGTATTTCAAATAGGTCACATTTTTATGATGATGATACCAATTTTATCCGATACTTTTCTGTTGTTTCTTTCTCTTACATCAAGTGAATAACTATATGGTTTTGGCAATTAATTTGAATTTGATGAAATGATAACGATCATAGTGATAACAATATTAATAGTAATCGCAATTGATTGATCACTGGGTGGTGATCAATGTCATGTTTGTCAAGTCCTTCTTAGTGCAGATCGAATTCTATCGATCAAGTTGCAATACGGCCACAAGTCTAGGTGGCTCAACACTACGTGCACAATGTTGAGATAAGATGATGGTTGGAGGTGATCAACAGAGACCCTGAACCCGGTTTTCGTGTTACTTGGCACTCGTCAGCAAGGTGTACTAAGGAGAACTACTTTGAGAAACTAGTTTAATTGCTTGTCATTTAGTTCAGTTAATAAATTGCAAGAAATTTCTTAATCTGTAGGAAAAAAATATGAATGTAGATTAAAAATACTGTAGTTAAATATCATCACAGAAAATCATCAGCTGTATATTGTATGAAACTAGAATATAGACGAAATGTATTGAGTTTACATAAAACATAAAGTTAATCATATCTATAACTGACCTTTATATATTTTTTTATAGTAAACCTTTGATATTCATGTTGAATACAAATGATATTGATATGTTTTTTTTAAAACGTTTTTTGTTATAAAACAAAGTAATTAAATTCATTTAGTATTGTTTGTTTGAATTTTTCCATTGATGTTTAGGACTGCAACTGATCAGTTTCTAATTGGCATATGTGCATACTGTACGTATTGCCTCCACTGTTAGCCACTATCCATCTTTGCTTAAAAAGTAATTAAGTCTAATTAGTGCATATATAGTTAAACCATACATTAGAATATCTGAAAAATATATGGATATTGACATTATCTTTACCAAAATTTGTCAGATAAAATTTATAAGACTTTTTATAATATCTGAGATCATAAGTCAATTGAAGCTAGACCATCGTGGAAATCCTGGAATCACTGGACGGCCATTTCGTCCTCAGTAGTGAGCGTCCACCATCCCGCACGTGGGATTCGAACCCAGCACATGGGTTCGATCTATATTTATTTCGTTCATGAATAATCTTATAATTTTACTTAACATATATACGGATTCAAGTTAACTTTCTATATGAGTCAATATCAACATTAAGAATTTTATTCTAATAGTTTTTACATTTCTAAATTCATATAGATATCATTGCCAAGTTTTTGTTCGATAATTTTGAATAAATTGAGCATTGAGTAGATTGTTATAAATAAATAAAAATATATTTGTAACATCCCAATGAGTAGAAAAATTAGATTATCTTACGTTTCGTGACTCAGTGTACTATTTATACTATTTAAACTTGGATTAATGTTAATTTGGTTATTTATCCCCTGAAGAAGTGACTTACACTGAGTTACGAAACGTCAGAAAATCTAATTTTTCTTCTAAATTCACATGTTATAATTTCAAACGATGTACTTTGCCCTTAACTTAGATATATAATTGCAGAAGCTGAAGAGAATTTATGGAAAAGAATATTCTCCCATTCAAATATCAATCTTTTATTATAATAATAATTAAAATATTTCATTTTTTTACTAATCATACCATTTTATTATACCCTTAAAAGTATTCTTGTTTTCGTTTTATTAAATTATTTTCTTTCAAACTAAATAAATTAAACTAAAATTCAATTTTCAATATTTTTTTAAATCAAAATTTATTTATTGTTTAAAGAAATTGTGTATAACGAATTTTTGAAGAGGAAATTCATTGACTTTTAACATTTAGTTAAATTTGTTTTGTTTTTTTCAACATTAACAATACCGATAACATAGGGGGGATAGTTATATTGTTTAATATAAAAAGCTATGGGGGAGGAAAAAAAACAAACTGAAACAAATCAACCGCAATTGTAAAAACATTTTCCATCACTCTCATTACTACACTTTTTTTATAACCAATATTCAGCATATGTGTATGCATGTGCGTATGTGTCTGTGTGTGTGAATGAGAGTATGTGTGTATGATTGTGTCTGTAAAACAGAGAGTGGTGGTGTACATTCACTTGTCATTTCAATATCTCAATAACAAGTGTGTTTTCTTTTTATCATTCATTCAATGAAGTGATAAAAAAAATCTGATAATTATTCAACTGTATGATGAATAAATCTAAATGTCACATTAGTACATCCTTATCAATAATTAGTATGCAGTTTTTGTTCTAAATTTTTAATAAAAGAATACGAATTTCATCTTAATTTTAAACCACATTGATAATAATAACGTACTGTCAAACTTATCGACAAGAAAATATTAATTTTAATGGTTCAGATCATGAGTTAATTGAAGCTAGAACATCATGGAAAACCTGGAAGCACTGAACGACCGTTTCGTCCTATTGTGGGGCTCCTCAGCAGTGCACATCCACGATCATGCCTCACGAGACTCCAGTCCAGCACCTATTTGTCTCGCGCGCGAATGCTTAACCTTTAGACGACTGAGCCCGCCTTTATACAACGGTGTTAATGCCTAACTTCAACCAATCCACGAGATTGAGAAACTATCCACCATTGTCTTCAGTTAGTTGATATCTCATAACAGACCTGGTTGAACTTGACTGGTAAATGCTTCTCACTAGAACTCCAGGAAATATCCCTTGGAAACATCCACTAGTGAGCATATATTGAATAATATCAGAAAAAAGTATTACATAATTTCAGATTATTTTAGATTGATAGAAAATGGAGAGGAGAGATAATTAAACTACCTAGTCAAAAGTTGTTATTTCAGTAAATTTATTGAAATCCCTTTTACCAAATCGTACTTATTTCATTAATGTGTATTATTATTTTTATATTTTACGAATGAATGTGATCGGCAATATATATATATATATATATATATATATATATATATGACCTACTCTATTAGTTATTAGATCGTCTAATGAGGATTATCTTTTTGATCGACATTTCTATAAAAAAATTATCAGATATTATAGCGATTATTGGGGGAAATGTTAAATACGTTCCTAAATCCATTTGTACATCTTGTCAAACATTTTCAAAATGGTTATAATATTTATGTTGGCTTAGGAGTTAATGAATCTTACCTCCCACATATTTGCTTTGAATCATGAATTAAGATTTTTGATCTCATTTACTATTTCTCAAATGTTTGTTGGTCTTTTTTCAATGGTCAGTATTAATGTAATTTGATTTATGTGAAATCAAATAAATTAATACTAATTAGTTGAATTCATGAGTCCAGGACCTTCGGTCACGCTTGAAAACGTTTAACCTCTACACCACTCAGTCGGACAGCATCCAACGGTATTAATGTTCAACTTCAACCAATCAACGATTTTGCACCACCATCCACGAATCCTGCGTGTGAGGTAATGAGTGAGCGCTACTGAGGAGTCTCATACTAGGGCGAAACAGCCGTCCAGTGCTTCTAGGTTTTCCATGGTGGTCTAGTGTCAACTGACTTATGAATTCAACTATTAAATCATTACATTCTCCATAAAAACCCAATCCAATAATAATATTAATTACTTATGAGTAATTCAACTGTTCCATTGAAATTATATGATTGAAATTAATTCTGCTAATTTCTTTCATTTGTTCTTTGATTTTTTGCAGATATTAATGAATGTAGCATGAACAATGGAGGTTGTCAACAGCTATGTAGAAATGTAGATGGTTCTTACAGCTGTGATTGTAATCCTGGTTGGCAAATAGGAAATGATGGGAAATCCTGTTATCGTAAGCTAATTCATAGTCGCTTTTTTTCTTTATAGTTGAATACTATATTATTAGAGCTGTTAGTTATATTATGAAGGAACACATTTCTGAATCACAATATACAATAAAGTTTTGATGGGATTTATAGTTTTAGGAAGAAATGATTTCTTGATCGAATTTATTGACGCATCGAACTAAGATATAGTATATAATAGTTCTGGTTAGCGTTTTTTTAGCGAGTTAGCTTTTCTACGGGATGGGGTCGCTAACCCCATGCCCAACACTCCTCCTTTACCCGGGCTTGGGACCGGCAGTAACTCTAGAAGAGCTACAGGCGGAGTTCGTATAATAGTAGTAGTAGCGTTATACAAAGCATATCGTTGTAAAACACTTCACAAATTCTACTCCCTATTTAAGCATGAACAAAGATTTCGAAGTAAATTTCCAAAACGGATTCTTGATGTCAAATTAATGAACGCCTTACATGTTGAATTACAGTCTCCTTTTGTTAAAAATCTTATGAAGGTCTTTTCTTTGTTATAACAATTACCGATTCATCAGAGATAGAAAAAGATGAGCTTGTTATTTATAATCAAAGGGTTGGAATGATTAAGCACATTCTTATATCGCCAAGATTATGAGGCTAAAGAAAATACAGGAATTTCTATCTTCCAATGTTTAATTTTGCCATATAGTTTAACACAGATCGAAATACGAATAGAAGTAATTTTTATGGAAGTAACTTCATACCGTTGTCTGTATTTGCAAAGCCAGATTTTTGGTTTCCAAATTATTTCCTCAAAGAAAGCTAGTATTTTCACTCTTCGCGGGATAAATGCGAGTGGTCTAAGTTTTACAACTTAAATGACATCTCTTAGCAATAGATCACCACGTAAAAGGTTACAGGTAAGTAAGGTTTCTTACTTTAGGCAGTTTGAATTTCGTTCATTCAGACAGTAAAACGGATTTTTCTTTTAAATTGCATACTACAGTTATAGGAGCACATAGTTACTTCGGAATAATACCCTTACCCTTTATCAATTTTTATCACTTAGGTGTTGTCTTAGAAGTAAGTGACCCATGTCGATTTGACAATGGTGGATGTACACACATTTGTTCAAGAACAGATTCTGGAACAGCAGAATGTTCTTGTAGTCCAGGTTATGATTTACAAGCTGATGGTCGAACTTGTTCAGGTTAGTTAAAATCCTTTATCTGATATATTATTAAATAATTTGTTGCTCCGTTCAGTGTTTTACAATATATATATAATTGTATAGTTATTTCATATATTTTATAAAGTTAATGCATGATATCCAATCGGAATATTTTACCGTGAATAAGTTTTAAAAACTTAAACGCGATGGCGTTTGAAGCGAAAGGTGAATATCAACTCTGAGATTCAGGTACATCCAGCTGACAAGCCCCAAATAGGACAAAACGCGCATCCTGGATTCCACTGATAGCCACTATCCATCTTTGCTTGTAATACTTGTAAATTAAGACTATATAGAGGCAATACGCACAGTATGCACATATACCAATAAAAGACTGATCAATTGCAGTCCTAAACATCTATGGGAAAATTCAAACATGCAATTGTAAATGAAGTTAATACTTGAGGTTGTTAAATACAAACTATTCCATCTTCTTACCTAAAAATTTGTCACACATTTAACAGTGATCATCAGTTTTGTAAAAGATAATTTTATCGGATCTTCTACTACGTGAAAGGATGAGATATCTTGTAAAATATAAAACTATCGTCTAACATTAAAATGATGACAAAGAAAACAATATTAAAAAACTAACACTAAGTTGTAGTTATTTTCGAACTATCCATACAATGAAACTTATTTTATCCATCATAATACTACTTACAAAATATCTTACTAGAATGCCATATAAATATAACATTATAAGGTGTCCGTAAATACGAAGTAATAAGTTACCAACTTTATCTATAACGAAGTTTTAAGTTAGTTTAGAGAGTTTTAGACAATTTGTCATTAACATTGTCTCTTCGAATGTAGAACGTTTTATACTTTAAATTTTCCTTTCAAATTAACTAGATCGTGATGAATGTGTAATTGGTGAAGCTAATTGTTACGGTCAAGCTGTAATTTGCATTAACGAACCAGGAACATACCGTTGTGAATGTCAAACAGGATTTCGCATCAGCCCAGATGGACATTCATGTCAAGGTAAATAATTGTTGCTTGCTTAATACTGATACGTTAATTACATCGTCAATAAGTGAGATGACTGATATTAAGTAATTTCGAAGTCGATAACGATAGAGTTCGAATATGTTCAAAGCTAGACACATATCACTGATGATAACTGAAGACAATTGTTGAATATCACTAACTGGCCGATGTAGAAAATATAGATCATTAAATTCTGTCTCATCGGCTTAAAAATAGCATAATCATCATAAGTCTAGAAGGATCTACAACTGATTACTGGCAAAGTCATGGACAAACTCTACTCGAACATTTAAAACTAGAACGAAGCAAATATCTACATACACAAGTGATCAAACTATAATTTTTTAAAAGTATTTACACAATTCTGAGTGTTAATAGTTCTACAGATGACTTCAATTTACTTCTAAGATTACTTCTAAAATTCTTGTAACTTAATGGCAACATAGAGGCAGTCTGTACATAATGCGCATAATCCATAAAAATCGTCTAATTGTAGTTCTTAAAGTAAACAACGAGAAGATCTATCTCTAGCATGTTTTAATGAAAGTCTGTTTCAACAGTTTTAATCTATACTTAAGTTAGTTAAAATTAAAATTAATTTTCAGATATTGATGAATGTCTGGACGACAACGGTGGATGCGAGTTTCAATGTGTGAATACAATAGGCGGTCATAGGTGTTTGTGTGATTTTGGTGATGAATTGAACCCAGATGGAAGAACCTGCTCACGTAAGTGAAAAACATTTCTACTACTTTTAGTATTTAACTCTATATTTTATCATATATGAAGAATATGTGAAGAGCAAAGTAAATGTTAACTTATCACACAGTAATATACAGTGTACAATCAAAATAAAAAGCTAAAGTTTGAAACAATAAAGCAATGACAATATTTGTGGGATAAAATGTATTCATTTAATTTTCAAGACTACTAGGTAGATGCAGAATGCCTAAAGTTATAATAAATTGCAGAATAAGACAGAAAAACTAGATATATTCTGGTAAATGAAACTGAATTCTGGTTAGCATTTTTTTAGCAGAGCTGATTTCTACGGGATAGGATTAATCGTCCCATGACCAACCTTCCTTTTCTACCTGGGCTTCGAAATGGCACTAACCTTAGAAGAACTCAAGGCGGCCTACGTCCCTCCACGATGGGTAACAGGCTTAAGTACGCAAGTAAATGAAACTGAAGCGAAAGTGGATGAAGAATGCAACAGTGAATCAAAAGAAAAAGACATACAAAAATGTGACTATGTGCTATGTATTTGAAAATGTTGGATATTTTAATAAGAACAATTGATATATTTTAATTTTCACAAAGGATATTTTCATATTGAAAATCCAACCTTACAAAGTAAGGGTGGTAAATGGTGATAAAAAAAACTAGTGGTTACATGTATGGACAAAATTAATTTTGGAAAATCAACGTATTAAATAAGTAAAAATCATGAAGTTAACATAAGACCGAAATTCTTTCATGATGATTATGTCAAAACATAAAATGACTTTAATCACACGTTTTACTTTTGAATGCATAAAGATGACCTTTATACGTTAATTTTTCACAGTAAATATAGGTCAGTTAGTCAGACGATGTCAAAGTAGACCCTAAAATAAATGTAATAGGCTTAACAAATTACAGGAATCGCCCTATTTATCAACTATATGGTTGAAAAAATTATCAACTTTTATTTAGTACTTGGCACAACATACCCGTTCCATCCTCATTTACATATTTTGTAACATCTGTGGAGATCCTCAGTACTCAGATTATTTGATTAACCTGTAGTTCAACTTCCTGTCAGAATCATGTGCTCAGATGATGTTTCTGAATTCAGTTAATCATCACTAATCTGATGGTTGGAAAATGTACATGGTAAATAATAGATGATGTTCCGATCGATACAAAAGGTACTTGGGTCACCCTTGAAACCTCCATACCTTGAGTGTGATCACTTGGGGAAAAACTTCTCTCTCCAATGTTTTATTTTCACATACTTCCTTCAGCATTGCACGAATTTCTTGGGAACTTTTCCTATGTTTTTCTAAAAATTTGGTGTAGCTTAGTTCATGAACTCATCAGAAAAAACTAAATATAAATACACTATTAACTAAATAGTTACACTAATGGATGCTAAGTTTATTTATGGTATTTCTAACACTAAGTATATTACTCATTTCCATGTCTAGTGAAATAATCACGTATATTAAAATCTATTCATTCTTTTAACAAGTTAAACCTTTACAGAGAAATATTTTCATATAGACCTAAATGATTAAAGTAACAGATCGAGTATTAGAACATTTTAAAGGATATCCGTATATTTTCACGATTTATTTTCTGTATTCATTCTATTATATCTTTTTTTCTTTATTCTAGGCTCATCCAGTTATGTACGAGATGATTCTAGTACGTTATTCACACCGACAAAACAAAATCGCAAACAGTTGAATATGAAGCCAACACAACGAATCTTAATAGGTGATGTTCATCAGTTTTCAAAACCACGAACATCATTTGATTCAAGTTAGTTGTAAAATGAGATAACTGTCATTGTTTTTGTCTAGAGAATCTTGATTGGGGAGCTATTTATACATATACATACATTTTTAATGATGGTATTAGTAGTTCTCCAAGTTTCAGCTCCGCACAATAGGACTATCTTGACGTTCGTATTGGCGATTCTGATTTTGATGTCGGTTGACAGTTATTTTGAGTTCCATATGTCCTTTCCTTTACTTCTGCATCAGATTCTCCTTGTTCATTTATGATACTACTGACCAGGTACATGAATGTTTCCACATCTTCCATAGCTTCTCCATCAATTGTGATTGAGTTGGTGTTCTCCGTGTTGTATTTGAGAATCTTGCTTTTTCCTTTGTGTTTGTTGAGGCCTATTGATGCAGAGGATACTGCTACATTAGTTGTCTTCGTCTGCACTTGCTCGGGTGTATGGGATGGGAGGGCTAAGCCATCTGCAAAGTCAAAATCGTCTATTTGATTCTGAGATGTCCATTGCATTCTGTGCATCCCCTCAGATATCGATGTCTTCATAATCAAGTCAATCACCAGAAGAAAGAGGAAGGGTAGAGTAAGCAGAATTATCTGATTCCAGTTCTCACTTGGAATGCATCTGTCAGTTGTCCTCCATGTATGACTTTGCACTGTAGTCCTTCGTATGAACTCCATATGATATTGACGATCCCCTCAGGTACACCATAATGTCGAAGTTTCCATAAGGTCCTCCAAACCATACCGTCGAACGCCTTCTCATAATCAATGAAGTTGATGTCGCGATTTGATGGGTGCACGAAAATGTTTACGGAATTCGACCTATTGATCTCGAATATGGGCGTCTACTGAAAACGTTTCCTGGTACCGATGGTAATGTGATGTCTTTGTAATTCTCACATTTGTTCAGGTCTCCTTTCTTCGGCATTTGAAGAGATATCCTTCTTTCCAGTCTGTCTGTGGCACTTTTTCTTTCTCCCAATCTTCCTGAATAGAACGTCGAGCATGTTTGCAGTCACTTGTTTGTGTGATTTCAGTGCTTCAATTGGTATGTTGTCAAGTGTAACTGCCTTCCCACTCTTGTTTCGTCTGATGGCCATGCTAATTTCTTCGATCATTGGTGGGGTGACACCTGTAGGAAGGTTTGAAGGGGCTGGTTTGATGTTCGGCGGATTCAGTGTGGCTGGTCTATTCAACAGTCCTTCAAATTGTTGTGCCTACTTATTCCGCTGTTCTTGGGTCTCAGTGAGTGACTTACTTCCCTTGTTCTTAGACAGTCGCTCTGGTTTACCATATTTCCCTACCACTTTCCTCGTTTTCCCTTTGAATTCCACTATTTCTCATAACAATCTGACAGCAATGATTTTGAACATTCTTTATTTCAACTTAGCATAATCACCAGATTTGATACTCAAAATGTAGGATTCCGAAACTAGGCTTTTGTATGGAGTTAGTTTATATGATGTTTCACATCACACGATCTAAGATCAAATCAGCCAAAAACTACTATAATCGTATACACAATTATTAAATTGAAATAATAATATATTTTGGGGATATATTTTCACCAATGATTTTATTGAGTATACATTCTTATTATTCGATAGTTCTCTCGACTGTTCTATGCGTAATATACAGTTGCAACGATATTCCATTGTCAAGTAAATTACTAACCACAAAACTTTCAATGAATGCGTATTCATGTAACTTCATAATTCTTATTCTTAACACTTATAATTAACCATAATACACTGATTATCTAGACTTTTATTATAAAAAGAATCTCATACACAGAATAGTTTTGAAAAGAAGTTAAAATTATGTTAACACAAATTCCAACTATATACCAGTCAGTTAAATAATAATGTAGTGAACAAGACCAGTAGTGGGGACTACCAAAGATGTTTGGATATAAAATTACAGAACGTATTACCAAAATCCGAGAACCATACAGTAGATACTTCATTTGCAAAATGTCATTTAATTGTCTCAAACTTGATTGCTTCTTCAATTGCGCACCAATCGTTTTCTGTTCTAGTTTTCTATTCTTTGATCTTAACATTATGCCTTCAGGCATTCCATTTTCGATTTGTGATATATACTATTTATATCTGAAGTCATCAGTAGCACACACTATAATAACATCACTGATAAATGTGTGAATTAGAAATATGTTTTGGGTAAAAACCATGTTAGAAGAAGTTGTTAGAGAATTTTCTTATTTATACATAATCCTGGTTTCTTCAAAGGTATGTTGAAGGCATTAAGAATGATAAAGTGACGAATGCTCATTGTCTTTGGTAAGTTTTTATTTACCCTCTGAATGAATTCAAACGATGAATCAGTTTTGATTAAACGATCCATGTCCATTAGATATTCGGTTATTGATCTACCTATAGAATTGGTGCTCTTTTCTCAACAAAGCCAGTATGGTCGATAAGCTTGATGCATTTTAAAAACCTTAGCAATTAAAATTTCATTTTCCTAACGAGAATCAGGTCACCTGATCTATGTATTTCAGTTATCTGCTAATATGTTCCGTAAATTATAGCTATCAGTAACAACCACGTGACTCATTATTGTAGAAAGAACTGTGTATTTGATAGTTCTTTTGAAAGACAACTCTTCTCTCAATCACTTTTTCTCACTTAATGTATCAACAAGTGTTTCTCAATTCACTTATAATCTGTTTGAAAAGATTTAGATGAGTAGTTTTAATCAATCTTCGAATGTTCTTTAAATACTTATGTAACTTTAATTAAAGTTAGAAGAACCATAATTGCAGGATAAAGCAAATTCATTATATTTCAAGGCTTCTCATTAGCTAGCTGAGTTTCCATGAGTAGTAATATTACGTTTTACTACATATCATAATCAGTTAAGCTTAGTTTTAAACCATGTAGGAAATAACAGGAAACCATGTACTTAACATATTAGTTAATATTGATTAGTACTTTTGTGTAAAAATCATAAAAAAGGGGATAAAACTGTAAATGATAGTCGACAGACAATGAATAAAAACAAACTAATAACAAATGAATGATAATCAAGGCGCCTATTTAAATGAAAATTAAAGATAGCGTTTCAAGCGAATGTCAATGGGAATTTATACTTTAAGTTATAAACCGTAATGAAGCGATAATTCAACTGACAATCGTTACAATACGAATATCTTACCATGCCGATAAGGGGTTCACCACACTTTCTTTCTGTATACAATGGTCAGGTTAAAAGCACTTTATGGCAGTGGTCTCTGCAAAACGGAGCAAAAGTGATGTACGCTTCCAATTTAATTATTTTTAATGCTTTTGAGACATCAGCGTTGTGTCTAATATTCATCATATGTTTGGTGATCACCCTTGTGAATACTTTGCTTCCATACAGACATAACTTACAGGGAATAAGTTCATAACATCCTGTAGATATTCTTTTTTTAATTCTTCCTGTGTACACCCTTTCACATGCACATGTAATGATGATGTCAACAGGGTACTGAGTCACTTTTGTTTGATTTAGGGAATGTCTGGTTTTATATACCAAAAATAGTTGTACTGCAGGAAAGCTTCTGTGTAGCGCTGCGTTGGTCGTTTTACGATCCTGCTTCAAATTTCTCATCTTTGAATTCGAATCACATGAAGACAGGTTTTCTGTTAAAAATTGCTTGTTTTAAACTTTCCTTAATCAATTTTCTGCATGTCGCAGCAAATTTTTTTTGATATCCGTCCTCTATGAGGGGCTCTTTAATGTATTGTATTTCTTCTTGTAGTTCTTCGTTTGAACTCATCCTTATAACTTGTTAAACAAGGTTTTAGCCAAACAATGGTTGTAACTGACAGGATAGGAACTATCATAATTTAAGTATTGCCTTGTCCACGTTTCTTTTCTAAATATGATAATCTCCTCCCTTTATTTTATTTCAGGACTAAGTAATTAAATTGATTAATTCCATATTTCATCATGAATATGATGTTAACATATACTTCACCAAACCGGTAAATTAACTATGAGCCAAGACTCATATTATTAAAAACAATAAGTGTATGGTCAACATACCTACTGTATAATGCTACATTTTCAACATATTGCTTAAGTTTCGTTTGTTTAAGAATAGCCATAAAGATGTGGGTCAACACAGACTGTACTGATGATCCCATGGATATCGCATCAATTTGTCTGTACTAATGGTTATGGAATTTCAATTGAATCCCTTTAATGTATGCTAATAGTAATTTTCTAAACTCATATTCAGGCAAAGGAGCTAATTCAGAATACTAACATACAATATTGATAAATTCTTCCATTAATATATTTGTAAATAATGAACAAGCATCAAAGGATGCTTATCTGATACATCCATATAATCGATTTCTTCAAGGAAGTATTAGTTACCATATCTCTGAGATTTGGTCATTAACTAATTATCTCTAGTTTCAACATGTCAATCTTATTTTTCATTAAGATTGATCATATTTTGTACACTTTCTATTTCTTTCCTTGTTCAGTGATGCAACAAGATGATTCGTCTATTTATCAAAATGATTTTCATATTGGTTTGTTTGTTTTTTCTCCTCTAGTTAATGAATATGTTGCATGTGATATATTCAAGTGATCTAAATAATTGTTGTTTAGATTATTTTGAGAATCAATTCTATCTGAATTTCTTATCTAGAAGTATCCATATCCTAAGAATTGGACTCTTAGTCCAACTATTATTATTATTACTTGATATTAGACTTGAAGATTACAAATCTAATCTTGAATAATATAAATGAATTATGATTCAAAGAAGTTCATTGCCTATTCAAATAATCACTTACTATGAAGTGATTTTTAGTTTTTCTTCAGTTAATATTGATTCTCAATTAAGTTTATCTTAGTTTCTATGTGTTTTAACCATCATAATCTGGTGTTGTCTGTCATAGTAATTTCTAGTCTTGTAGAAGTGTTGTCATAAAAACTGTTCATAATTAAAACATTGATATAATTAATTAATTAAGTTTTCTTTCTAATAATTCTTTTTAATCATAGGGGGTAGTTTATGTTTACCTGGACGATTTGGACATGATTGTAGTTTTACATGTTCACATTGTGAAAATGGTGGTCGATGTAATCGAGATTTAACTGGATGTGAATGTTCATCTGGTTATAAAGGAATTATCTGTGAAGAAAAATGTCCAAAGGTATAAGAAATAATTAAACTTATATAATTATAAAATTTATTAATAATTTATTTTTGAATTATTTTTTCTGATTAGCGTTTTTTAGCGGGTTAGTTTTCTATGGGATGGGGTCGCTAACCTCATGCCCAACCCTCCTTCTTTATACGGGGTTAGGACTGGCAGTAGCCCCTGAGAGGCTACAGGCGGAGTTATTATAACATGAGATAATTAATTTTTAAAGTATCTTTTAATGCTTAGAATTATTTATTTAATTAGAATTGTTCTAAACTGTATGTTTTAATTCAGATTGATCACTTTAGGACTTACACTTACCATTCGTAAATGTAAATGCTAGGTACATAGCTCGTTATATCTAGATATTAGCTTAAAACCATCCTGTGTAAGTACTTTTGAGGACTTCAGCGAAAGAATGGAAAATCATCCAGTATTATTTCGTAATGTATGTAACTGTTAAATGGTGTTTATTTCATATAGTTTATTGTCAAATTAAATACTCAAATTTTCACCTGGAAAAACAGAAAAATACAAACTATTACTTGAACTGTTTTTCTAAATTTATCGTAGCCACTTAGTGTAAGTACTTTTTCCCTTTTATTAATCACTTTCATTATAGGGACTATGGGGTGTGGACTGCAGACAGTACTGTGACTGTGCAAATGATGTCGACTGTGATTCAGTAACTGGGGTTTGTCAATGTCCTCTAGGTCGTCATGGTACAAGATGTGAACTGCCCGGATGCCAAGCAGGATTTTGGGGACCTCAATGTGATCGTCTATGCCCAAATCATTGTGCAACAAATCAATGTGATCGTGAAAAAGGCCATTGTACATGCTCACCAGGAACGTATGGGTCGCATTGTCACTTAAGTTGTCCGGAAAATACATGGGGTGAATTGTGTAGTCTGAAATGTCCAGCTGAATGCTTAGACAGTAGACGACATACAAAGGGCTGTGATCCTCAGGTATGTTGATTATGAATAGAAATAGAAAACATTTTGATGGATTAAGTAAGAGAAATTATTTCAAAACTGCATGCGTATTGTTTGCGTCCATAGAAATTATTTAGAATAGCCACTCCTAGTCCTAACGTAATATTTTCACAGTTCCAGAAACGTTAACGTTTATTTACAATATTCATATGCAGCACAAACCATTCCTCATGAGATAAAGATGAAACCATGTATTTGTAACTGGTTGTACATGAATATGATACCTATCACATCGTTAGGTCATTGAAATGAAATCATGAAATACTGTTTGATCAAATGAATTTCTTTGTTGGTTATAATGATTTCTGCTCGATTTCAATCTCCAAACTCTTTGGAAAAATAGTCAATAATACTGTCGTCGCTTTTTAATTCATTTCAAACAGTCAATTGGTTACTTCCTTACCTAAACAATGCCATTTTCAAGGATTTCACCAACTGTTTGATAATTCGTTTCGCGTCAGTTAAACTAAAAGTTTTCTATAAACCACTCTGTTACAAGTATCTAGATGTTTGAGTTGTTTAAACTGATTCCAAGATGGATAATCTGGTTTGACTCAAATAACTCTTGGAAGTAGTTCATTTTAAAATATCTAACAAACAAGTAACCTTTTATAGATCAAATATGAAGTCATTATGGCTTCCATTCGCATAAACAATTTCATTGAATCATACATCTCTTATTGCTATAATCGTGTTGAGTATTAGAAGTAGAAGACAGAAAAAAATTTAGTATTTTGAACTCTCATTTATGTGTTTACATCACAACAATTATGAAGCAGAATTGACAATGCATGTAAATAAACTTTAACTGCTTATTGTGCATTAAGTAATTTGACCATATTATTCTGGAATAATTCTCATCCATAACACATTTAATAATTACTTTTCTTTTTTAGACAGGTGAATGTATATGTAAACCTGGCTATCAACCACCTAACTGTATTCTACCATGCCCGCCGTCATATTTTGGTTTCAATTGTAAAATGACATGTTTTGATTGTCAAAACGGTTGTGATCCAGTGACTGGACGATGTCTTGTTGAATGTCCACCCGGTAAACATGGGTTAACGTGTGAACAAGGTAGATAACATTATAAGTAAATCTAGAATATTTAAATTTATATTTATCTGAATAGGAATAGTCTGTAGGATTACTCCCATTTTACCAAGATAATTATTCAAAACATGTAATGGTCTGTCTGTTAGCTTGAAATACTTGTCAATTTCGTCACGACCCTCTGATTACTTTTTGGTGCAAAAATCATAATAGAACATTTATAAGTCACATATTATCTACAAACATCCTAGACTAGATTTTATTATACTCTGAATTTTTGAATAGATATAATTATGAAGCAAGAATATTGCCGATATCTGATCTAACCAACTGTCACAATGACAGTTTGCAATTTTATCTTAGTTGGTAAATAACTGGAATAATTATCACTTCAATCAACCAGATCAACATCCTGAAGCGTAACAATGATACCCACTAAGTTTACAATTTTCTAAATATTTTATAGGAAGAACCACTAAGACTAATTCATACTTGTGATATAAGGCATTAACAGAATAAATTACAATATTATTACATAGTATTAACAAATATGTTATGAGATGCTCAATATTATTATATATTGTATTAAGTAACACATCAGAAATGTAGATTCATTGTAATTTTCATCTTCATTAGTACAACTGAGTTTACCCTTTAGTAGGGCGTACAATATTACAAAACATAGGATTAAAGACATTTTGCTCTATATGAAGTACTAGGAGACGCAATTCTATGACTAGACTCTCTATATCTGACTCCCTTCATCTTCGCCTGTACGAACATCAATTAGTGGTCAAACGCCATGACATATCCTCACTTATATCAATGCATGTGGACAACTGTGGACACACATTCGACTGGAAAAATGTTGCGATCTTAGTTGGAGGTAATTCTAAAAACACCAGAGAATTTTTAAAAGCTCGGCACTCAGGTCCATGAGCGTTCAGAAAACACATTGAAATCGATCCAATTTATCAATCAATCAGAAAAACCATAGACAAATATAGGACCGAGAATCAAACCGATGGAAGATACAATTAAAATAAAAAAGGAAAGAATGACAGGATAAAGGTCAATAATAACCAATCAAGACCGAGGTCTACAGGACAAGCTGTGAGCCATAAGTGGAGAAGTTCGAATATTTCACTTCTACTTGAAGTTTGCGCTGGTATTATTTTTACTACTTCCGATATCATAGGATTCATTTCATTTAAATATGATGAAGTGGCAAAGTAACATGAACAGTTCCACACCATAGCCAGACTCTAAATGGTTTATGACTAACTAAGTTTGTTTTACAGACATCTCAGAAGTTTTCAACTGTAATCATTTTCATAGCTAACTCCTGAACTTACAATGTCTCCCATGAACACTGAAATCATTTCAACTACTTGTTCAAGTTTTATTGACTTATACTTTGAGACTTAGTTAACTCTTTATTCAGTGTTATGAATTAACTAGTTTTATTCATATAGTTGCTAAATTACAGTTTTATAAACAGTAAGTTTTCGTTGTAAAGTAAGAAAAACCTTTCGTTAACTGTTTTATTAGTGGATGTTTACAATTAACTTCATTTTAATAGGTTGATAATGTATATTCAGAGTTCGAAATTTCATCTTACATCGAACTAACTTTGTGGCTACGGTCGGCCGAAAGAAACCATAGTAAAAAATTAGTTATAACCATTACTCAGTAATATGATATGTAAAAAATCATATCACTTTATTTTATTGGTTACATCACGGACTGAAGCTAGTTAAATCACTATCTTAGATTAGCCGTTATTGTAAACTACAAAATTCAACAATCTCTCTATACCTCTATACTGACAGTAACCTAACGTTCACTAGTGACTTATTTTGAGAAGCAAACCTAGAGAACTAATTAGAAGCCGTTGAGTTCAGTAATAACGAATATGAATCAATTACTCACCAATAATATTCAAAGATTACTGTGCAGCACCAGAAACTAACTGGATCTAGATATATATAATATTGGATCCCAGAGCAGTGGCCGAGAGGTCAAACGCTCTTTGAGTTAGTTCAAGTTCTCTGATTCAAACCCTGGTACTGAATCCTGAATTCTCACCATCGAGAGGTCCCACATTAAAACGAAATAGCTATCCAGTACGTTCTGGTTATCAATGATCCTCAAACTAAGGTTATTCGTGATTTAAACTATGAAGTTTAACTATCTCCAGGAATCTCTGTACTAGTTTTATGGAATTATCTGTTATTTATTGATAAAGCTGTTGTTTAACCTAACCGGTCAATTTTTTTTAGCGTGAACCAATTTTTTTCTCTATTTTAGACTGTCCCCCAGGGTATTGGGGTAAACAATGCTCTCGACATTGTCGATGTGGTTATGACGAAAAAGGGAATATCCGGACATGTGATCCGACGAGTGGTACATGCTCATGTAAAGCAGGTTATCGAGGAAAGAACTGTGATGAACGTAAGCATAATGGAATAATCGCTTTTAAAAGTCAAAATTTTTCGGCTTCATTCTCTCTTTTTCTTCAATAAAAGTTTTTGTACAGCGATTACGAAAATTAAATGGAGCGTTCAAAATAACTAATACTGCTAGTAAATGTGAATGATACTGATGATTGGATCAATTTGTTTAGTTTAACAATTAGTAAATTAATGGTTACCTTAGAAGAAATCATAATATTAAGCAAAAAGTAACCCATGAACTTATTGATACATAAAATGATGTAATACAAAGTTAAAATCAAAAATGTAAATCATTGCTTATTATCATATTGAAAGTAAATCATATCCATACAAATTCTACTAAATATGATCACTGAGTGATACAAAATTTTCTTATAACTTCTTAAGTGTTTAAGTGGGTCAACGAATGATTCTCAGTCTTGATACAATTTTATCGGTCAGTGAATGTGCTAGTATAACAGGCATAATATAATAATTTATAACATCAATCAGTCACAAACATTGCCCAACCATCTTACATTGTCTTCAATGAGTAACTGCCTCACACATAACACAGTTTAGCTCTACTAGTGAGAAACAGTGACCAGCGGAGCTAAACTGTGTTGGGTTTGAGGCAGATACCCATCAAAAACAATGGAAGACGGTCGCGCAATGTTGCTAATTGAGAGAGGCTAAACATTAACACCGTTGGATCCTGGTTCAGTGGCATTCACACGTGAGATCGAAGGTTCTCGGTTTGATATTCATGTGAGAGGCCATAAAAGCCCACTGTTGAGAAGTCCCATGGTAGGACAAAACGGCCGTTCAGTCCTTCCAGGTCTTCAATGATGGTCTAACACTGATCAGTTCATGATTTCAACGAAATTCAACAATTTCCACAATCGTTTACTAACAATAAAGCGTATAAAATGGTTAAATCCCCATAATGTCCAAAAACAAGAGACTTTAACTAACCTTTATAATTTACACCTTCTATTAGGTGCGTACAGCAATATTCATAACGATTAGAAATTATTGGCTGGTGCATCAGAATTCAAGTTTAACTAATAGAAATTGGTATAAAATGACATCAAAAGCCAAACATGTGTGTTTCCAAAGTAATGCTCCACTAATGGTACTCTCAAGGCGGCGAGTATCAAAGGGTGGTTTGATGTTAAATTCATATGAATGTTATTTACAACTTCATATATTTACAAGACAGTATGATGCGTCTGAAAGTGTTGATTTAAATAGTGTGCTAATCCGCATAAATTCTATGTACTCCCATAATCTTCTACTGCTTGTTTCGTTCATCATCCTCCTCCCTACTTGTACTTCTGTTTTACATTTTGCTTCTGAATCCTAGCAGTGAATTGTTTGGCTTCTAATTTACCTACAGTGTACTACTATTTTGAAGCGTTGACAAATTTCAGAAAAATGACACCAATAAGCTAGCTGCAACTTCTGTTTCACCTTACCATATCATTGTTCGTAATCAGATGATGTTTCTCAACGAAACTATGGACATTCGGCTGTACAATTTAGAAAACTGAATTGTTTTGACCTGTTTCTAGTAGATCTCCCAATCCATGCCTTCAAAATAATTCTATATTCTCTACATAGAAAGATAACTTTATTAAACTATCAAATTCTGTTTTGATATTTGCTACAGGTAAGAAAGCTAATGCTACCAAGCGCCGGATCTTCATAGCGAAATCCTCATATGTCATATAATGTTGTTGAAGTTTTGCTGATTGATATGGTCTCCATCCCATAAATCGGTTGAGGTACAACAAGCCTGTTTGTACTACATTAGGATTTACTTGTAGAAGTACCAACATTTCTAAATCTTCGTAATCAGTCGTGATAGTTGATGAATTTAAAGTCATAGTTAGTTTACTCAGTTTGTTAAACATGAACAATTATGAACTTATGCATTCATCGTTCATTAAAATGTAAACCAATTGAATAATCGTATTGAATTTCATGGAATAAATTGTGTAGATCCGTTAAACAATAATTTTTTTCAACAATTTAACTTGAATCGGTTTACAATTCTTTGTATTTAGCCTGTGAAATTGGTACTTACGGTCCAAATTGTCGACTGAAATGTCAATGTGGGATAAGTAATATAGGATGTGATCCAGTTACTGGTTTATGTCAGTGTCCGAATGGAATTGTAGGACATAAATGTAGTATGCGTAAGTGATACATATTTAATAAAGTCATTGGTGGTCCAATAATCTTTACTTTTTAAATCAGACGTTTATTAGCATTATGAGATCTAGTGTATCACGATACTTGAACAGTGACTTCACAGCATACTCTTAGGTGTCTTTTATGAAACAGTTCAAAACAAATTGATCCATCTTTTGTAAACTATAATGCTATATAAAATAAATAAATATATGAATAAAGGAGTATTCTGTGCCCAAATTTTCGATTCAGTACCTAATGTAGGCTTCCTGATACTTGGCTAGCTAGCTTAGCAGGGTACAGGACTAAGAGTGTATCGGAAGCTTTATTTTTTAGGCTGAATTAATACATACATACGTGTGTTTGGTGAAATCACATGATTTTGAACTTTTCAACTGTATTGACAGGAGAGAGTTGGGATTCTAGTTCACGAGAATTATCATTTTATTTCGTGAGTATACGCACCTAATACTAGAGTGGTTCAAAAATTTGTGGGCTGTGATTGTAATCAGATTAATATTCCACTCACTCACAATAATTATGCTCACTCTGTAACTTATCATTTATCCTAAATCATTGACGGAGTAAATTATCTGCCTGGATTTATCTGGTTTATCATAAATCATCTCACTACTCTCTGATATACTTCAATCATTGTTGAGGACTGAAGTGATTATATTAGCAACTAATCTTTATTCAATTTTCTTACTATCACCATTCAATAAATCAATATTCCTATTGTATTTTATATATGGTCTTGACTAAACGAACATTATTATACGATTTACCATTATTTTATTTGGCTTCAGCTAACGTACAAGATTTGAGTACATAATGCATATTCTTTTTAAATGATTAATATCGAAACATTACAAAAATTAATCAGAGTCGAGATTATTTAAGGAAACATAACATTTTATCAGAAAATTTCAAAAAATGACTTTTGAAACTAAACTCAATATTTTATCTGATCCGTTTTAAAAATTTAGCATAACATTAGATATACAAACATTCTAGCCAGAATCTACTCAAGTATACAGCCATGAAACTTTATTCTCAAGAATTTGAAATCTTTAATTCGTTAACAGCACCACCTTTTTGACACTGTGACAGCTAGTTATAATCTTCAAAGGGAACTAAAAGATCTACAGTCTGAGAACAGACATAAGAAACTCAACAAACATGCATTATGTTCGTCATTGATATTAAACATGTTTAACATTCTGAAAATTAAAGTTTGAATTTTCGGTTAACTTACATTTTTAAATACATATTTTCATCCATGAACATCTGTAAATCAAACTTAAGATCTCAGTCTACAGATGCATATGTAAATTCAGTATTTGGCATGACAACAGGTAAAGTATTCCCTGATCACAACGCATTAGAGAAGGATGATAGACATACACACTCATCTTACTGATGAAGTGAGATTTTTAACTCTGGCGGTTGTGTAAGCAAACATTGGTTTTATTAATAAATGATACGCATCAGTATAGTAAATAAAATTACTTTGACTACGATTCTATATACGTTCGTGCGACTCTCTAAGAAAGATGCCTACCAATCTTTGTCCTGTTGTATGATGTATTTTCTTAGTTTGATGTAAAGGCGAGACTATAATTTATGGAGATACCAATCAGATATAAGATAACGAGTCTTGGATTTTGGCTCAAAATTCATTCATACATTTGGCTAAATAGCGTTTTGGCATTATAGCTGATGTCAGTTAGTAATGAAAACCTTAAATCAAATTTCTAACCATAACCATCAACTATAAATTATAATTCTGATTACTCGCATTGGTTTATAACTTTCATTTAGTCTTAGTTAGTTGGCGGGCATTCTCAAGATCACTTTAGCGTCACTCAAAGGTCGCTCATAAATTATAGTCTCACCGATATTCTGTGAATATGACACTAACTTCCAGTGACTTTTTTTCTTTTCTTTCTGTAGAAAATGATATTTATTCACCAGATGACGAACCATGTAAGTGTATGAATTTTCAGTGAAAATAACTAAGTTAGAACTATTTAATTACCAACGACTATAGTTTTAAAAAATTATATTTTTTCTAATGGTTGAGGTTAATCGCAGTATCCTCAGTATTCATTGAGTGTACCATAGGCGATAACTCCATCCATTTAATGAGAGATAGTCACGTATTGTAGTATAATTTTCATTAGGATCTAATTTCAGGTGGTCAGAGTTATTCGAAACTGTTTGCAATGAATTTTTCTAGTATAAAGTTGTCCAACACATTTATTGGGGAACACGAATTTAATATATTTTACAGCTTAAAACAAAATCCTTGGTTTAAATCACATTCTTGTGTATTAAATGAATGAAAGAGTGACCTAAAGGGTTACGTATTGTAAAGTGAACACTGAGTACATCGCGAATAACCGCACCCTTTACAGTAAAATGAATAGAAATTTTGACATTTCTCAGTTTTGTCCAAGTAATCACTTTATTCTCAGTAGAAAAAGAAATATATTCGATAAGTTTGAGTATGCTACTTCATGTCTTTGGAAAATGATTATCATATGAATCAGTTTGTCTGTGGATGAGTAATAGTAAATATGAGATTTAAGGAACGACCATGTGGTTTTAATCTGAAAGTGAAGTAAAGCATGATTTTGAATAAAAAATAATGTGACGTTTTGGAAATAAAGTTAAAGTTGGTAAAAACTTCGTTTTCATTAAATGCTGTATGGGTTTAACATTACACAGAATGTTTCTGCTACTCGTCAATTTTTATAATTACAGAATCTTTTTGGCTGTTACAGTTTTGTGGATATGGGGTATCTCTTTTTCCCGATTCAACTTATGTAATTTCAAGTTTGCTGAACTATTATATATTTTGTGAAGTTCCAAAGATCTTAGATACCGATCAGTATTCCACGAGCCAACTGTCTAGTATAAAATGTAATTTTATGTAAAATGAAAGGATTTATATGAGAAATTTGTTTTTACTACTCATTATTTGTATTAAAAATGTATCCATTGTTTTTATCCTCAATCTATCCGAGATTTGAAATTATCAAATCAAATTTAATAGCTCTGTTTATATAAATATTGATTAAAAGCATAAAATACATTAGTTCTATGCAAAGTCTAAAAGACCAAAGTTCAACAGTTGTCCACACCTGAGTGTTAGTTCATTGTAATACTGATTACAAAATAATGATTCAACCGACCATTTCGTGAACTTATTCATTTGAAACTTTACGTTCATCATCTTCATATTATTTCTTATGTGAAATTCCATATTGAAAATCTCAAAACTAATCTTATCATTATGTTGACTCAAATAAATATTTCAAATTTAAATAGAGTAAGAACAACAAGGTTTGTAAAATAAAATGAATTCACCGTCTATTTCACGGTTTCCCATCAGATGCGTACAACTTAAAATTACAATTATCAATATAATTACTAATAATTGTTTACCAAACTATCGTTTGTGAAGTTTAGATAAATGTTCGAAATGTAACCAAAATTATAATGGGAAGATGAATAAATATACGATATGTATGAATAAACATAGTTAAGACCGATGTATATTTATATGTTGGAAGGTAGTAACTTAGAGTGAAATAGGCATTATGATTACCAGTAATCATAAACAAGGTAAAGACTAGTATTGGGGATGGTTGGAAGAGAGTTATGGGAGGCCAAACCAAAACGTGACATCAGAGCTTGAAGTCACTAACTTCTAGTATGAGCCATGTTGGCAGATGTAAACTACTCGGTTGGGGTCCGCGTGATCATCGTAACCAATGATTGGAGACTCTGGGTGACATGGCTCAGAATCGATCACAATGACGTGGGTGCATACACCCTTTATCTTCCCTTAAACCCTGAGATTAAAAGTGCTTCATATCTGTCTACCTCCCTGTACTATATCCTTATATACAACCTTTCTTTTATATTTTACCACTACTAAATTAACTACCTCTATGAATTCGGTGTTCATCTTGTTGTACTAATTGAGGTATGGCAACTTGGGCTGATGCATATGTGTGCCTGGTCCTACTTTGTAGCTGGCTGACTGATTGACTAAAATAGGTAATTGTAAAGGTAGTGAAACTAATAAGTGATCGCGTAATCATTTAACATGATAAGAGAAAACAAATATGTGGACATCACTAAGAATAATAAAGCTAAAAATTTGGAGACAGGGTTGAAAAGGAAAATTAAAAAATCAAAACTAGTAAAGGCTATTAGATGAACATCCAATCATCATGTCAAGTGAAGGCTAATCACACTTCCCTTATGTATATATAGGTCAGGTCGGAAACGTTCGATAGTGATTACCTCCGCCAAACGCAATAATCTTGGTGCTTGTTGTCTGTTAATTATTTTGAATGCATTACTGACATTCACTTCGTGTCCACTATTCAAAAGGTGTCTGGCAATAGCACTTGTAAACACTTTACTCCCTTTCAGTCGTACAATCCTAGCACTGTGTTCACAAAATTTAGTACATGCTCTTCTATCTATCTATCCTTCCTGTATACTTGCTACTGCAAGCACATATAAATTCATAGATACGATTTGAGGTGACGTCGGTAGGGTATTGATCTACTTTGAAATAGTACAACAAATACTTGGTATTTCTTATCCTTGTTCTTCTTATTTTTATAATTTTGGTTATCTTTCAAACATCTATCCAAACTTCACAAACTAAAGCTAACGATTTGTTATTAATGATATTCGTAATTGTAATTTTAAGTTGTATGCATCTGAAGAAAAACGGTGAAATAGACCGTGAATTCATTTTATTCTGCAAACCTTGTTGTTTTTTGCTCTGTTGAAATTTATTAAGGAATCTAATTGTATGAAATATCCTAAAATTGTTATCCTATTTACTGCAAAATCCAATGGACAATGCATATCCCCTTTTTTCCAATTTCCTTTAATAATTTTAGCTTGTCCACCGGGTAGATGGGGTAAATCTTGTACAGAAATATGTGATTGTGAAAATAGTGTTGAATGTCATAAAAATACTGGACTATGTATTTGTTTCCCTGGTTTCATTGGAAATAAATGTGATCAAAGTAGGTGATATATCTTAGCATAAGAAAAGTATATATGTTATTTCAAATTAGAAATCACTATACAGATAGTTTAAGTCACTAACTGACATCAGTTGATGGATCATTGACAAATAGTATGCATCAGATAAATCTATATCAGTTGTAAGGAACTACAGAAATTCTCTCAATTATGATTTGTTTGAATAACTCTTTTCAGTATATTTTAAAAGTTTTTCAGTAAGATTTGAAACAAGTTTTTAACATCAAATTATGTCAATTGAAAAATCATTGAAATTCAAAGAGTAATGAATAACTATTTTTCCCTGTTTTGAAAACCATCGGTAATGTATAACCATAACCCCATCAGGAATCAAACTCAGACTATTCAGGTTTCGTGAGGAGCTTGATGCCTTCAGAATACTGATTCGGGATTCATTGATGAAATCCTGATTTAGTGCTATCGTTGATAACAGTTGCACTTTGGCATGACTGAACCTTACCAATCTCGGCTTTTTCCCCAAAAGTATATGTGAATAAGACGGTTACGCACTACAATTTAAGCTAAATGTTATAAAAATGATATTAACTTCATGAGCATATCTAAAAATAAACAGTACATTATTTCACTACACAACTAATATCAACATAGCATGAGAACAGAATTTAACAATCCTTCACTTACTACTTTGAGATAAACATCGTAAGATTTTTGTACAGATTTGTGAACAGTATGGTTAACTTATTTGACTATGAAGAAGAACTGTCAATAATGATACCGCTCAATGACCGTCCAATACTTCTGATTAGATGAAGTTAACAGAAATGTAGACTAACATGTCCACTTCGGTGACTTAATATTATAAGTGTTGTTGCGTGGTTATAATTTCAGCTTTCTATCGCGGGTCTGTTTCGGAGTTATATTCATTAAACAGTCAAAGACAAGAATGAAACAGCTATTTAGTAAGTCCTGCTGACTGGTGGTTTTTCATCTGATCTTTTCATAGCCGTAACTTTAATGAGTAAAAAAATTCCTCAGTCTATCAGCTTGGGAAGCATAACTTGAATTAGTCAGTTTCTTATAAGTTATTCTGCAATTCGATCTCTGGTTTGGATCATTCTGAAAAATTGTGAACCTACTGCTTTTAGTTCCTAAAACTAATAACTAGCTAAACATCATCCGTTATCTTAAAAGGTGGAAACTATAACATTTTGCTTTTGTCCAACTGCATTTCTCATTCGTACTTTGGGCACTTTTGTTAGTTTTACTTTCTGTTAGATTGTTCACGTGAATGAATTCATGTATTAATATATCAGCTTGTCAGTCATTTCATTATCTCACAATAGTAGCAGTTCAGAGAATTATGTAAAATATATGCTTTGCATTAAAGTGTGTGTATGTTAATTTCCTTTTTTCCAATTAATCTGTTATTAAAGAATGCGAAAAAGGGAAATATGGACTTAATTGTACGGAAACATGTGCTTGTGTACACGGTACTTGTGATCATCGTTCCGGAGCATGTGAATGTGAACCTGGTTGGAGAAATATGCTGTGTAATAAACCATGTGCACCAGGATTTTATGGTGCTGACTGCCAACACAGATGCTTGTGTACAAATGGTGCTGAATGTGATCCTGTTACAGGTGACTGTGAATGTAATGAAGGTAAATATAAATTGGAGAATAATTCTTAATTGTTTACTCGACCTCGTTTGCATACCGGTTCAGTCTATTTTTACTAAAATATTCCTCAAACAAATGGAACTATCTTCTTTTTTCTTATCAATCTCAACATTTTCTAAATGAATTGAGATTATGAACATGCTACTACTATATTTCAGAAACAGCTAATAAACAAAAAACCACGTAAGATACAGAGTATCTCTGATTACATAGAAACCCTTACTTATTATAGAAACCTGATAATTTACCGAAGTAAAAATAATCAACATGTATTTTATACAATTCCCATTACAATAATTAAGCATCCCGAATATATATTACAATACAACAGACTCTCATCAATACATAGATAGGACTTCTAGTTAATTACTCAAAACGACGTTACCGTTGGTTCGTATTACTTTTTGAATTCTGTGTCGACACTTAAAAGTCACTATTATCAGCCTGATTGGTTCAACAGTGCAGTATAGTTTCAATAGATATACTTTAAATGTACTAAAGATTAGACTCAAATACGATGATAAGAGTAAACCAGTGAACTAAGTATCTAGATGAAATAAAATCTATTAGTTATGTATCGGTCAGACTATAACGACATCTGGGAAAGGCTAAATAAACCATTAAATAAGATTGGATGAGGTTTCTTTTGAATATTTAAAGAAACATTCAGAACAATAAACAAGTAGAAACTTCTGATCAGTAAAATTCAAAACTTGTTTTAATGCATCCACTTCCCAATTTCGATATTTCCAAGACGACTCTTCGCTTGTATCGAGCTAATATTAAGAGCTTTCATCAATAAAACGTATCACAGCAATCATCCATTTGTAAAACTCAAACCTCTTTTCTTTTTTATGCCCGTTTTATTAGGTTGGTATGGACCAGCATGTGACCAACCTTGTTCTGATGGTACATACGGTAAAAACTGTGTTAAGAAATGCAACTGCGCAGATGTTCCAGGTGTAAGCTGTGATAAAGTCACAGGAAGATGTATTTGTCCACCAGGACGTACCGGTAATGAGTGTTCTGAATTATGTCCTAGTGGATTTTGGGGGGAAGGATGTTCAAGAACTTGTGCTTGTCTACGGGGAGCTACTTGTGATCCCATAACTGGCAAGTGCCGTTGCAGTTCAGGTTGGTACGGTGAAGCTTGTGAGTTGCCATGCCAAAGTGGCCACTGGGGTGAAAGCTGTTCTGTTCCATGTCAGTGTTCAGCAAATACTCGAGACCCAGAAGGAGGTGAATGTGACAGGTTTACTGGAGAGTGCCGATGTCCACAAGGCTTTACTGGACCAAAGTGTCAAGATAGTGAGTGTTTTTCAGTAATCATCTAATTGAATTGTGTTCACTCATGGTAAGCATTTACACCGATCACTTTTTTCTTTTCTCAGAGTGCCCACCTGGGCGTTATGGATCAGATTGTAAACTGAGCTGTCCATGTCAAAAACCGGGTTCTAGATGTGATCCTGTGACGGGAGCCTGTGAATGTCCACCTGGTTGGTTCGGAGAAACTTGTGAAAGACCATGTTTATTGGGATTCTATGGAACAAACTGTAAGCAAAGGTAAACGTTTCATTTCATTTGTTTAGACAACATAATCTAACAAGAGACTTTTATGTGCATAATGACAAAATCTGCCTACTTTTACAGATCTAGGTTAAAAATGTAGAAAGTACGTCGACTACCACTTGTTTGTGCATAGGGATTGATTACAACTTCAATTAATGTACACATCATAATTCTGTCTAAATTAATTAAGACAATTTAATATGAAATCCAGCAAGATTATAGATCATGCTAATTTTTATTCAAAACACGGTTACAGAATGGCAATGAAATGTAAAACTACCATTTCTTTTTTAGCAGCAGAAGGATAAACAAACGAAAAACAAATAAAATCTCCATGATAAACCTGTTGAAATACCCAACCAGAAAAGAGCAAAATATAAACATCACAATCACTGACATCTATCCAAATAAATACAGCCGGTCAGCAAAAAACTTTTTTTATAAAACCACGTCAACTGTCAGTTAATTTGCTATATAATATACTAATTATTAGAATTTCTTCATCATGCACCAGTTAGGGTTAGGCAGTAAATTTTCCAGCCATACAGAGTATAGAAAATTAAAATATTACCAAGTAGTTAATTTGTTATACATCTTACATTTAGCTTATTGACTAAGTTATCCTATCACACACAAATAGTTCAATAATAAAATTGTTATATTCCCTGGTGAATTATGAATGGTAACTTCTGAGGACTATTTATGGATCAATGTATTATGTATATTTCCTATTTTGACCTTTGACCTATTATCATACGATTCTTGAGTTATCATCAGTTTATTGATTACTTTCCCCCTATTAGCAGCCACATTTGGCCAATTATTGTACAAATGTTGTTTTCTATTTTTTGGTACGATGTGGTCTGTTTGGTTTGTATATAAACCCAGTATGTTTGTGAATAATGATTCATATTGCCGAGGCTGTTATGGTGTTCTGGACTTAATGGACTGGGCTAGGCATATAGTAGGACTGACAAGTAATCAAGACTGCTCATACAGCTTTTGTGTATCATTGAGCGATCGATAAATTCACTATTCTCTTGTTGGCAGTATTATCACTTCATATATACCAAATCGGGCACACGTACACACACACAATATAACAAAAATGTCTTCATATGTTATTTTATTCAGCCGGTTTGGTGTGTGTAGTTGCTAACAGCAGTGATTAGGATACAATTATTTGATGAAATGAAATGAAAATATTACACTAAATTCAATTATGATCTGACAAACATTGATAAGTCAAACAATAAGAATCTAGACTCCCGTTAGTTAATAAAATTATTTGGAAATTATGATCTGATTATCTAAAATAATACGTTTTAAACGAGATCATGAACCGATCAATGTTATATCACCATTGAAAACTTTGTAGCACTGGACGGCCGTTTCGTTCTAGTATTAGACTTCTCAGAAGTGCGAATCTACGATCCATAGATTCGAACCCGGTACCTTCAGTTTCATGCTCAAAAGCTTATTCTCCAGACAAGTGAACAGTCATCCGACGGTGTTAATGTCTAACTTTAAACAATTCACAATATCTCCCAAACCGCTGAGGATTTCCATACTGGGACGAAACGGCCGTCTATTGCTTCGAGATTTTCAGTGGTGGTCTAGCATTGATCGGTTTATGATCTCAATCAAAACAGAACAATCTCCACAGCTCTATACTGATAATAATATGTTTATCGAATTTCACTGCGTGTAAAATTCTGTGTTGATTAGACTAATTTGTGACTTGGAGTCACGCAATCAATTTTTAAATTTGACCACGAACCAAAGAAATGTATAAAAACTCATGTTTAGTGTCTTTATCCATCAGCGATTCAGAGGATATAAGTCATACAAGTCTCATGCATATAAGCTAATCATATTTGTGTATCATTTCTCAAGTTTATTTTCTGCGTTAAAGAGGATAAAACTAACAAAGGCGTTTAATATTATCACTGTTACTTATTTTCAATTATATGATATACTTGACCCCACTAGTTGGTTTAGTGAAATTCAATAAAGGTTAATCATTATCTGAAGAGTTTTTGTGGAGATTTCAGTAATTTTATAGTTGACATCATGAGTCAATTGAAGCTAGACCACTATGAAAAACCTGGAAGCACTGAACGGCCGTTTCGTCCCACTGTGGGACTCCTCGGCAGTGCGCATCCAGTGGAGTTCAACGAGGTCTTTTGTGAGACATCAACTCATTGATGATAATGATGAACGGTTGCTCAAGTTCGTGGATTAGTTGAAGTTAGACATTAACACCGTATGATGCCGACTCAGTGGTCTAATGGTTAAGCGCTCGCGCGCGAGACTGATAGGTCCTGGGTTCGAATCTCGCGAGTGTAGGATCGTGGATGTGCACTGCTGAGGAGTCCCAAAGTAGGACGAAACGGCCGTTCAGTGCTTCCAGGTTTTACATGATGGTCTAGCTTCAACTGATTCATGATCTCAGCTCTCAAAATAGATTTAATTGAGATTCAACTTTCTCATACTGTATGCTTTTTTTTAACTTTTTGCTGTAATTTTCTATACTAATTAAAGCTTTGTAATTATGTTGTATTTTATTCCTCTAACTGAAACCATTTCATAATACTTCAGTTGATCGCATTTTACATCGTTATACTATCTAGACTCATGTTTGGTTAAAACAGTTACTACTTTCACTGTCTATAAATGAATATTCATTATTACTATGTATGTTATGCTGAAGCATTTTATCCAAGTGAACCCATTTTTTATTATATTTTTAATCTTAATACTTTCACTATGATGAAATTCATTATCCTCGAGCGCTTTTTTTTGTAATGATTAATGGTTAAAAATCACTGTCAACTCTGTTTGATTAATGAAATCGTCATAACTACTAAAAATTCATGTTTATTTGCCTTATAAATGACAACTAGCAAGAATAAATCTGAGTATCTAATGTTTCTTGAAATGAATGAAGATTTTCTTGGTTGACTAATTTCATATATACAATAGTGAAATTTTCATTTTATATCTTAATAAAGTTTGTTTCCGATTAAATTGATTCAAGATTTATGAGTATCAATATGGAGAAGTGAATTTCAGTGACTTATCTTATTTGTGATCATTTTCAATGAAATCTTGATTAAAAATAAATAAATATAAACTAAAGAATTTAAGATTCTTAGTTATCTGTTTGATGGAATTGTAATCCTTGGCATGAATGTTGTTTTCTTTTAATAATTTTTATGGTAAGTATCACACTACTTTAAAATCCAAGCAGTAGTAATATGAACAAGTAATAATAATTATAGTAAGAGAGTCGTTGTTGTCTAACCTGCGTCCAGTGTGTTTCACTGATTCCAAGCACCTCCCGCATGTATTTACTCATTTCTGCAGCAACTTGGAAGACTCTTCCGGTCTCCCACATTGTCCGGACGTTCTATGTACCTATAAAAATTGTCTCTCTGGTTGTTAGAAGGTGCATCGGCCTCATGACTTCCGAAGGAACTTGACTTTCATCATAAGACGTCATAATTATTCCTTCTACTCCCCGGGCAGAGTTTAAATGGTTTGAATAATTTTTTCTGGGTAGCGTGTTCTTAACGAATTGGTTTTCTACGGGATGGGGTCGCTAATCCTATGCCCAATCCTCCTCCTTTACCCGAGCTTGGGACCGACAGTAGCCCCAGGAGGAGCTACAGGTAGAGTTATATCCCTACTTCTAGTAAATGTGTATTGTCCTCTATTAAACACAATTAACTGATTTAATATGTAAGTTCTATGCTATAATAGTGATTGGTAACTTCAAGGAAAAAATTTCTTCTTTAAAAGAATAAGATTTATGAACAAAACTAATCTTTCAGACAATGAAATAGATATTTGCTGGATAACTGTTTGAAACAATCTTTAGAAACTACATACCGGATAGTAAAATATATACCTCTGCAGAGCTGTATAAAAAATTCTTATTATACACGAATATACACTAAAAAACGAATATTAAACCAACTTTTAGGTGTTCTTGTCCATCTGGTCAACCATGTCATCATGAAACAGGTCTGTGTAGTTGTCCAGCAGGAAAGTATGGACCACAATGTGAAGACACATGTCCAGAAGGACGTTGGGGTGAGGATTGTCAACATATATGTGATTGTCATTTGAAAAATAATAATATGCTATGTGATCCAATTCATGGAGTTTGTTATTGTCGACCAGGATGGCTAGGTCCCAATTGCATAAGCAGTAAGTCATTATTTTATATGAGACTGTAGTATTTAATGATTGGTTCATTTATTATTACATTAAAAGAAGATTAATAAATTCCCTGTACTTACTTTCAATATTTGAATTTTTCTAGTGTTACAAAGATACAACGTAACTTTTCAGTAATAACAAGTATAGAGAAGAAAATAAAATTTAGACAGCATTAAGTTGAAATAAACATTTTTTGATTTTAATCAGAAGGGGTTTTTGCGAAGATTTAGTATTTGCATAGTTGAAAGCATGAGTCAATTGAAGCTAGACCACCAAGGAAAACCTGGAAGTACTAGACGGCGGTTTCGTCCTATTGTGGGACGGATGCCGGCTCAGTGGTCTAGTGGTTAAGCTCTCGCGCGCGAGACTGATATGTCCTGGGTTCGAATCTCTCGAGGCAGGATTGTGGATGAGCACTGCTGAGGAGTCCTACAATAGTACGAAACGGTTGTCGAGTGTTTCCAGATTTTCCATGGTGGTCTAGCTTCAATTGACTGATGCTTTCAACTATTCGTTGATTTGACTATATGAAATTCCTTTTATTATCAATTAGACTTATAATTTCAATAGATGTCAACTATATGAATTGAAAATTTGTTGTACTTCATATTGAAGTACTTGTGTTTTTATAAAAATCCTTAGTTTACCACATTATAAGGACTATTAAACCTTGGTCAGAATAATAAATCGACAGTTCTCGAACCAATGAAGTGCCATAATAATATGTGAAGTGTAATCGCATTTCAACGATTGTTCTTAACTTGTTATCCTGTATACGTTAGTCAGTTGCAAACAAATCATTCTCTTGAGCTTGCTATGTGTTCAATCAATATTATCTTATTGTTATAGTGACCCCATCTCGCAAAGTAATCAATTTTTAAAATGATATAATTAACTAATTGACAATACGTAGAAAATAGTAAAGCGCATAACAAAGGTTAAATGGTCATTTGGAAGCTTACAACAAGAAGAGCATAGAAGTACAGTAAAAATATAGATAATAATAGTCCGAAAAATATTTCTGAAAGTTCCAACTATCGCAATATTCGTCTCGTTATAGCAGGTTTCATGGACAGCAATCATTTGACATAACTGTGTAAATGTTTGATGAAATAAAGGAAATGTTTTCGTATTGCATGCTCTTAGCTGTTATATTTGCTTTTTACGACTTTGTCTCTCCCAATCAGTCACTACGCTAACTTTTTATTCAAAAAATGCATGGTTATATAGGGCTCTGCTCGATGATGAGTCAGTAACTAAACATAGGAAGCCCATTAACTGGCTTCACAAGTCCACAAATGTCACAACTAAAGTGACTGATTATTGAGTAATACGTTTGACCCTTTTACTGACGTCAACTTTACCGTATGATGACCCAATAAATCCAAACTATATACTGCCTCCCCTTTGATATTTTCACAATTTAAATATTGATGTCGAAGACAGTAGATGAGTTCCAAGTTTGCATAGATTATTCAGTGTTATTTTTATTCTATGACGATACATTAACCCTGGTGCCATATTAAAACTAGAACAATTAAAATACCTCTACAAAGAGACAGATTTTATAATAACACTAACGTAATTAGAATTAGTACACTTACTGAAGATAAACCTATCTAAACTTTCTACCCTCTTAATACAAAGATTATATATATATATACATATATATATATATATATATATATATATATATATATATATATATATATATATATTGCTGCAATTTACTTATCATTGGCACTCTGTTTGTTCTCAAAGAAGTGTTTATTTCCGTGTTTACTAAGATCATTTTAGAAATGAACATATGAGTGATTGCCATCTCGTTTTTTCTGTCTCACTCAATTTCTAGGATGTCCAGCTGGATATTTTGGTATCAATTGTCAACATGAGTGTAAATGTGAAAATAATGGAGTATGTCATCCTGACAACGGGACATGTATATGTCAAGCTGGTAAATATACATTCAAGTATTTTTCGTTTGAATTGATTATTTGAATCTTCCCACTGACGTCTAGGACTGAAGTTAATCAGTCTCTTTCTGGCATATGCACATCTTGTGCGAATTACCTCCATAATACCATTAAGTTACAAGGATTATAAGCAGAGATGGATTGTATCCATGTGATGAGTCTCAAATTGAACGAAACGCGAGTCCTTGATTCCAGTCCTAGATACCATCCATTCATACATTGTGTTCATTAACATTTTAAATACTGAAATGGTAAAGCATAACAACTTACTTTAAATTTACCTAACACAATTCCTTACTGTGGTTATGACTGTTAATGTAATTTCCAACTTCGGTTTCTTTATGACTGTAACGACTCAATATATATCACAGATATTAGGTGTATTCATATACAGAACCATTGTAATGTAGAAAACAGCTGAACAATAGTCGAACAACGTCAGCTACTAATACTCAGTTCATTTTCGAAAGCATAATTATTCCCAAGATAAAGATGAACGTTCTTCCTATAGTTGAATAAACTCATCTTAGCATCAACCATTGTCATGAATCATCAATACACCAAAACGACAAAGTCAGGTTAAACAATGCATATATATGAAACAACAATGTGTGTTACGCCCAGCTCATTTTGCTATTGACTACTCAAACAAAATACAATAACTAGATTAATTGATTGAATACTATATTCTACTATATTTCTGGTATTATGTGATTACATATCATTCCCAAGAATTCTTTGACTTAGGTCTACTGTTTTGTGGCACTCAACAAGAAAGTTTTTTCTTTAAGTTTAATTAAAATCTTGTTTCTTTTACGACAGGAACCTATATCATCCAGTACTGCAGTCGGACTCGCCACAACTAAATGTTCATCTCGTAATTATAAGACTCGATTATTTCCATGGATCACTTATCTAATGATTACCACTGTTCTGCGCTCTCTATGAATTGATCTACTGTCTAACAAAAAGTTATTATTTCATGATACATGACATAACTAAAAAAAGGATTTAAAAAACCAAGATAACAAGAATAGTTCGGTGTACGGAATCAAAAGCAAGCCCACTATTAACTAGAAAGTACTTTTATTTGAACTGAAACTGACTAATATGTAGATCGCCACTCCCCAACTGATCAAAAATTCTAAATTCACAAAAAAAATATTACATAGTACGCAGTTAAACTGTTTATAACTTCATTATGCATCTTTTTTTCCTTTTTGTACAGGGTATTACGGTGAACGTTGTCAACTAAATTGTCCTCCTGGTTTTTATGGTTTACAGTGTAAGCAAAAATGTGGATGTGTTCATGGTGAAGCGTGTAATGAAATAACTGGTGAATGTTACTGTTCAGCTGGTTACCATGGTAAAAAATGTGAACAAAGTAAGTGATTTTTCATTGTCATTTTGCACAGCAGTAGTTGTTATTTCATATAAAATAATCATTGTAATTTACCTCGAACTACCAGTATTTCCAAAAGTATGTTGGTTAATGAATTTAATTTCTCAATTGATGCAGTCGATTCAAAATCATAGATTTATATCATTCTTCTGAGGGCTTATCAGTCAATTATACTTTCAATCTCCATGATAACTACTCTATATTACTATCTAGAAACATTTTCCAATGATTATATAGATTTTTCTAGATCACTTTGTACACGTTTGAGTAGTCATTTTGATTTATTTGAAACTTTTGAAAAAGAAAGAAGACAAATAGACTATTTATCATCATTAACCGTCAGTATAAAAGAAAACTATTTAAAAAGCTTTAAACAAGACTATTTCATTAACAACATCTATAGTTCTATATAATATTCTGTTTGAAGCTTTTCTCATATATTACACATGATCTATGTGTAGTGAACAAGAACATGGGTGGCGGCAATCGAATGTATTTAAATACAAATTACAAACTATCTCACTAAAATCTGATAACCATACAGTAAACAGTTAATTTGCAAAACAACGATTAATTGTCTCAATCTTCACCGTCCCTTCTTCAAATATCAGTCCATCTTCTTTGATTTCATTGTTCATGCATTTTCGTACCGATTGCGCTTCACTCCTGTTCTTTCCTTATCGATCTTCTGCCAAAATATATTCTATGTCTGACCATCACCATATACTACTTATGTGGATATAAGTAGACCACACCTACTGATTTGTATCAACAGTAAAGTCGGAAAAGATAATTACATAGATATGAATTCATTAAATCTACTTTATATTGGTAAGCAAAGATGGATATATCGAGGCAATATGCACAGTATACACATATGCCAATTAGAGACTGACCAGTTGCAGTCCTAAAAACATCAATGGGAAGATCCAAACAAACAATACTAAATAAATTTCTACTTTATATTGTTGCCGAAAATAAAAATAAAGAGTCCTTATATCTACTTATTTCATGAATTAAATTCTAGTGACAGTTTAAATTTCAACATCATATCATCTTCATCTAAAAGCTACAGTCAAAATAGATCATAATTTGTAATTTTATGTTAATAATTTATGGGGGCTTTTTTAAATATAATTTTCCAGCTTGTCTTCCTGGTACATATGGACCACAATGTTCATTAATTTGTCCTGTATGTCATACTCGAATCTCAGATTCAAATACACTGGATAGTTTATTACTTTCAGAAAATTCATCAATTCCAGATAATACATTTCTTTCATCACAATATCATTCAGAAGAAGTAATGAAAAATACTAAAGTAGCCATATTAAGACGTTTGAATCAAAATCAAAATAATCCTACTTGTCATCCACAAACCGGACAATGTCCATGTCCACCAGGTTCAGAAGGCAAAGATTGTAGTACACCATGTCCGAAAGATCGGTTTGGACCTGACTGTGCTCAGGTAAGAGTATAATTTTAATATAGTAAAGTACATTCATGATGACATATTATAAAACTAAATAATTCACATGGTAGTAATTTAAGAACTTATTACGGCCCACAGCTCTTCATCTTACTGTTAACGAATAACCAACTGGATCTCATAGCAATCGACTTTACAAGTACGTATAAAGTAGACTAATGTATCACTTCGTATTCTGAAAAATCCAGTTGTTTTTCACAAGTTTGGTTTAAAATTCTAAAAACTGCTACCTACTAAATGGTACTTCAAATTACCGGTCAATCAATTACCTGACTTTGAAGAACTATGTGACACTTACCATAGCAATCATTCATTGATTCCTTTTTCATACATAAGGCTTCAAGGCTTTTACGCTTTTTACCCCTTGTGGAGGAGCATAGGCCGCTCACCAGTATTCTCCATCCAACTCTGTCCTGAGCCTTCCTTTCCAGTTCTTTCCAGTTACTATTCAGCCTTTTCATATCGGCTTCTATTTCCCGGCGTAGTGTGTTCTTTGGCCTTCCTCTTTTCCGCTTCCCTTCAGGATTCCAAGTTAGGGATTGAGTCGTGATGCACATTGGTGATTTCCTTAATGTATATCCGATCCACTTCCAACGTCTTTTCCTAATTTCCTCTTTAGCTGGAAGCTGGTTTGTCCTCTCCCATAAAACGCTGTTGCTGATAGTATCCGGCCAATGGATGTTGAGTATTTTGCGTAGACGACTGTTTATAAATACTTGTACCTTCCTGATGATGGCCGTAGTAGTTCTCCACGTTTCAGCTCCATACAGTAGGACTGTCTTGACGTTCGTGTTAAAGATTCTGACCTTGAAATTAGTTGAGAGTTGTTTTGAGTTCCATATGTTCTTCAATTGTAGAAATGCTGCCTTTACTTTGCCAATCCTCGCCTTTACATCTGCATCCGATCCTCCTTGTTTATCAACGATGCTTCCCAGGTACTTGAATGTTTCCACCTCTTCCAGAGTTTCGCCGTCAAGTGTGATTGGGTTGGTGTTCTCCGTGTTGCATTTGAGAATCTTGCTTTTTCCTTTGTGAATGTGGAGGCCTATCGATGCGGAGGCTGCTGCTACATTTGCTGTCTTCATCTGCATTTTTTCGTGTGTATGAGAGAGGAGTGCTAGGTCATCTGCGAAGTCCAAATCATCTAATTGATTCTGAGAAGTCCATTGTATTCCGTATTTCTCTTCAGATGTCGAATTCTTCATAATCCAGTCAATCACTAGAAGGAAGAGAAATGGGGAGAGTAGACAGCCTTGTCTGACTCCGGTCCTTACTGGAAATGCATCTGTCAGCTGTCCTTCATACAGCTTGAAGTGAATATTTTCTTAGTAAACAGTCCTAAATGTAGTAGAGATCTCCCTTCAATTGGTGTTTGAAATAAAGCGAATCATTTATTTAGCGCCAACTGCCAAAGCAACACGAGTTGTATTGATCTTGCATTGTTTAAACTCTCATGCTGTCATATAGAAGCAAGATAATAATTCATTATCGTAAGGGTTCCATTTTTAGTTTATACTTTGTGTAACAGCTTCCGTGATTACACAAGCGGTGAGCTTACTTTACTACACAGGAGTAAAATAATAATTTCAGTCAGAAGCTAGTGATATTGCAATCGATAACAAGAAAAACAAACTGAAGACAATAGTCGTATAGTAAAGTTGAATAACTCACAAGGATTTTATTATGATTGTAGAGATCGTGATTAAATACTAATAATGTTAATAATTAGTGAACAAACTCATACATAACTGTATAATAAAATGGAACCAGACATATCAACATTGATACTCAATTTGTTGCATACCATAGGACTTCAAAGAAGCAATTTTCTTATTTCTGTCACAGACTTCTATTTTAGAAATACAAATGATGGATGTTTTAGAGAGATGATTAAATTCTTGTATATAATAAACATGATATGCGGACACCAATATTAGGCAAGAATTTTCCTCCAGAAAAACTCTATGTTTAGACATGGCTAAATCAGAAATCTCACTAAATGTGGCTTAGATTACCTCTTATGAGTCATTTAGATAAAACTATTGAATGTGAAACAAGGTTGTACGAGATGATATTCATCTAAAATTTTCTTTTATGATTTGCCCTACTACCGAGAAGTCTATTATTTATGGATTCTATGTATTGTTATCAGTAAATAGAACTTCAGTAGTTAGGATTACATCATCAATATAAGTCCCATTCTCTATTATTTTGACAGAAAATTGATAAAATACATAGCAAGTTTGATCATTTTCACCTTCGTACCGATAATCTGACACTATTTTATTTATTAGTTACTTTAGGGTTAAGAGATTGTCTACTTGATCGTTTCTATGTGATTACAAAACGTTCAGTAAACGTGTTAAGTATATTCAAACATTTAGCTGATTATATGATTATCATTTATTTTATTCTTCTATCTATAGTCCAGGTTATAGTGAACAAAGATATCATGAAGAATGGACATTGACATTGATTGTTTCTGACCTACTTTGTTGTAATGAGAATGTTTTCTTAACTTTCTATCAGAACTATTCAATTTGAATAAACCACAAACTTAATTAATGTGATTCTGTTAAGTATGTCACAGTCTGAAACATTTTAGTTTGAATGCCTTGTGGTTAAACAATGAACAAGTTTTTCTTATTCCATCATAGATTATTTTTCTACTATGAAATTACTATGTATTTCGATTTGATAGTTATCAATGGATGCTTTCTACTTCTATAATTTGTTGGTGTAGGTATGTACATGCCAAAATGGAGCAACATGTTCGTCTATCACTGGCACTTGCAATTGTCGACCAGGATTTTATGGACCATTATGTCAGCACACATGTCCGCCTGGAAGATGGGGAGTGGGATGTGCTTCTGTGTGTGATTGTTATAATTCTCAGCCATCTGGTTGTGATCCTAAAACTGGGAGATGTAGATGTAAACCAGGTTATACTGGTGAACGTTGTGAAGAAGGTAAGTTTCATACAACATAATTCCTCCGCGAAATCTATGAACACAATCACTTATACTAGTAAATTAGTTTGTTTTGAATTGACTTGGACTGTCGAATATTAGATCTAATTAGCTATGATCCCTACTCACCGAGAGATTCACCAAATGGAAGTTTTGAACATTCATTGCAGACACTATACTTAATTAGTGATTTATTATTTACAATTTGGAAAACTCTAAGAATAACAGAGACTTTCTTAAAGCATGTCATTCAGATCAATTAGCAATCAATCAATATATCGTCACAGATCTAACCTATGAATGCACAAGGAAGAGGTCAATCAGTCAAAAGGTCAGAGGTTGACTGACAAAGAAACTTAACGTCAGTAAGAAGGTTAGTGAAGACATCTAAGTCTCCAAAGACAGCCAACCACAAGGAAAGCCATTCAAGCAAACTGAAATACCACTTGTAGAGTAATTTCTAAGCTTACTTTTAGATGAATTGGGAGCTAGAGATAATGTCCGGAGTGACAAAATGTTTCGCAACTAGATCATCTAGCTTAGAAAACATCATACCACTATTAATACGAAGAGTACATATCAATACGAAATTAACAGAATGATTTTTTTATTTTCTCATAAACCTAGTATAAAACTAAACTTCAACTATTTTAAGTAGTCAAACTAAGATACAATCGTACTTCATTTTTAATGAAGAAAGTCTCAACAACTACAATTTTACTCATCTTATGAGCAGTTGTATAATCTAGTATCCACAAATCAATTATTCGACTTCTCAGATTGTTTGGTTTATAATGAAAGTAGGAGAAGCATTTTGTTTTCATAATCAGGTATAATTCCTCCTAGTACTGTACCTTTTCTAATAATTGTTTCTATTATTTCCTTATTCATTTCCGCTTGTTAATAAAAGCTTTATCTAATCACAGTAAAACTCCAAACATCGCCAGTACTTGATTACTAGTCTGCAGTCGAACCAGTCCGTTTAATTTGTAAGATTACCACTGACTTTCCAGCAACACACCGACTAAGGTTGTTGGCTTTTAGAAACATTTTTAATATCACACATTCACATCTGTGCTCATATTTAACCTCAAACTCGGTGCTGCTTGCTTCAATTACTGGAACGTTAGCCAGTAAACTAATGAGTTAGATAAAGTATTGATTGTGAATTGGATACTGACTATTATCAGAAGTTTAAACCCTCTACTTAAGGTTTTATGAAACCAAATTTATTCACTTCCTCTTCAGAGCCCTCGCTCCCATATTCAATTGCATATCTTTGGCACTACTTCATTTCAACAGTAACTTTGGTTTGATGAACTAATACTGTCCAAAATACGAGACACTAATCACACTTCATTTAAGGAAAGGTAGTTAATTAACTGATAATAACATCGTTTCCAATAGTTCTATAAACAACTAAATAATTTCTAAATTTATATTCACACAATATGCAAATGTTGTGCTATGCATAAATACATGTACACATTTTTGTTTATGATAAATAGGGTAAAATAATCAAAAAATACGACCAGTGTATGGTGCATCTAGCCTCTCTGATTGGCCAATCGATTTTATAATTCGATTTTTCACGTAACCTTCACTAGATTTTTTTTCCAGAATTATAGTTATTTGAAGGTAATGTAGATCACCAATGTATATGATCTGCGTCAATAATTATCGATCTACTAGAGTTGAACGGGAATAGTGTTATTCCCCAGCTTACGTCGATTTCACCCCTCGAGGTTAATACTTCACCTGGATTATACTGCGGTGATAACCAGGTGACTGAACACTCTTAATGGACCACAGAAAATATTATTATTAAAGATTAGCAAAAGTACAGGACTAAACAAGTGCCACATGAACCTGTCCATGGCATCCAACTGATTGATTGATTGTCCTTGAACTTGGAAAGGGCAAACAAACTGTTCGACATTCAGTGACCTGCCTGGTAGATAATTTGGCTAGGGCCCACTGATATTTCACTGGCACTGCAGTAGCATTATCTCGAACATGGATTACAAAATAATTTAGAAGCGAAAACTAGTGGACAGATATTTCATTATAGTTCAGAATTTCTTCTGTAGTGTATACTCAAGACCCCATATTTGATCGGATTTATGACCTTCAGTTCACTTAGTCAGCAGGATATAATTCTATGATGATTGATGAGGAAATGCACCTTCAAAATGTAAAGCACCGAATCAAATTTATCATTCCTATCATTAAAATATTTCAGATCATTTACTCGTTAAGACAAATAATAAGAGTTTTTCTATAAGTATGATCAATAGAAGTTTTATACGTTGATTTTTTTCTTGCCTTACTTTTCAAAACATAAATAATTAGTTTGTCCTCGTGGTTATTTTGGGGAAATGTGTGCACAAGCTTGTCAACATTGTGAAGAGTGTCATTTCGAGACTGGACAGTGTCTATGCGCACTGGGACATCATGGAGAAACATGCGGCAGTAGTAAGCAATATCCGCATACTTCAAAGGTTAACGAAACAGAATTTTGGTGGATAAAACACATTGATCACAGCATTTTTTTTCATTAAATAATAATAAATATTACTGTTTCTTTTAAGCATGTATACGTTTGTGTCATGTCTATTGTAAAGACAGTTAACAGTGATTAATTCTATACTTACATTCACTAATCTTCTTACACAAAGATTTAATTAAGAGGAATGATAGATTTATATTTAAATGAATGATTTTGAGATGATGAACTCTGAACGGCTGTGTACTTATTGGCTCAGTCTAGTATTCAACACCTAAATTTTATTCATATGGGCTTTAAATAATCCCTCCTAATTAAACCTCCATTATTTAGTTAATCCAACAACTGATGATAACTAAGGTGAAATCCGAATAAGTTGTTCATTTATTTGTTTTAAATTACCATAAACTGTTAATAACTATATGCTATTGAAAGTCTACATCAGTGGGAATACTATAGGTCAATTGACAGTGTAGAATAATGTATAGTTTAAAGGATATGTACAGTTAGTGGTCCCATCAACTAATAGTTATTATTAATACAAGTCTATGGAAGACCAGATGAAATATTTGTAAACACATAGTTATTGTTTAATATATCTCTGCTTTATCTGAATGAAAAACAGCGATAGCAATAAAGAGAAGAATTTGAACTCGATTAAACGAGTTATTTTTGAAAAGCAGTCACTAACGTGAACAATATTCATTTTGACTAAGTCATTGTAATGGGCATTAGCCAGGTAAAACTGGAAGATTCCACTGTTTGAATACAGTCATAATTAGCGTAGAACCTGGCGTACATGAACTTCAGCCCAAGTTTCCATTATAGGTCGACGCGAGATGGAATCAGCAAAATAATTGCAGTAATAATGATAGTGAAAAAGAATGGACATTGAAAATGTGGTCTAGGAAGTAATGGAAAAGTGCATATGAAGAAATAATGGAACTAAAGATCTAGGCGAAGATTAGAAATGAATGGATTTATCACTGTGACTGATTCTAGATCAAACCATTTTACGTCTCTGACCAATGATCAAAACTATTATGTGGACCCTGAACAAGTTATCTGCAACCGCTAGATTAGCTCAGAACAGCAGTCTACGACTTCACAGACTGGTCCCATATTTAGGTTTGGTCTGTCTATTTCTAACTCGATCCAACATTTCTCATCGAGTAGGTAATAGTTGGGCATGCGTAACACATGTCTTGGTCATTTCAGTTTATCGAGATTTACCACTTTGTTAAATGATTAAGCCTTTTTTCCTGTTATTCTCTGCCTAACCTTTGGGCTACTCACTCGGTCGTTCGATGTTTAACTTCTGTTCCATGTTTGTTGTGCACCAGCAAGATTATTGTTGTTTATCTTCTTATTACTGTTGTGATTTATACTCATCATCAATCCTAACATATTATTTCTGATGAGTTACATGAGTCATTTAAATGTTGTGATCAAATGTGTGTATTTATTCCCCAAAATTATATTTCGTTGTCGATTGTTTTTATATTAACTGTACAATTATCTATTATCAGTGTTATTTTTTATATGCATGATTTTGTAATGCAGTGATTTATGCAATATACTGTTTAATTGTACATATACTCACAATCACTTTTATAATAATGGTAATAATAATAATTCACTCATTACTTACTTATTTACGCCCGTTACCCCTCATTGAGGAGCATAGACTACCCATCAGCACTATCCACTCAACTCTATCCTGAGAAATCCCCTCCACTTGTCTACAGTTCCTATTCACCCTTTTTCATGTCTGCTTCCAATTCTCAACTCAGTGTGTTCTTTGACTTTTCTCTTTTCCGTTTTCCTTCCGGATTCCAAGTTAGGGCTTGCCTAGTGATGCAGTTTGGTGATTTCCGTAATGTATGTCCGATCCACTTCCAACGTCTTTTCCTAATTTCCTCTTCAGTTGGCAGCTGGTTTGTCCTCTCTCACAGTAGGGTGCTGCTGACGGTAACTGACCAATGAATATTGAGTATCTTATGTAGACAACTGTTTATAAATACTTTTACATTTTTGATGATGGATGTAGTAGTTCTCCAAGTTTCAGCTCCGCACAATAGAACTATCTTGACGTTCGCATTGAAGATTCTGATTTTGATGTCAGTTGTTTTGAGTTCCATATATTCTTTAATTGTAGAAATGCTACCGTTGCTTTCTCAATTCTTGCCTTTACATGTGCATTAGATCCTCCTTGTTCATCAATGATGCTTCACAGGAGCGTTAAAGATTTCACATCTTTCATGGCTTCTCCATCAAGCTTGATTGTGTTGGTGTTCTGTGTGTTTTATTTGAGGATCTTACTTTGTCCCTTGTGTATGTCGAGGCCTACTGATGCAGAGGCTGCTGCTATACTACTTGTCTTCATTTGCATTTGCTTGTGTATGAGATAGGAGGGGGAGGTCATCTGTGAAGTCTGAATCATCTAGTTGCATGAAGGCTGTCCATTATATTCCGCGCTTCCCTTTAGATGTTAGCGTATTCATAATTCAGTTTACAACAACCACAAGAAAGAGAAGAAGGATAGTAAGCAGACTTGTCTGACTTCAGTCCTCACTTGGAATGCATCTGTCAGTTGTCCTCTATGTACGACTTTGCACTGTAGTTCGTCGTATAAATTCCATATGATATTGATGATCTACTCAGGTACATCATAATGTCGAAGACGTTTCCATAAGATCTTCTTGTTCACACTGTCAAACGCCTTTTCATAATCAATGAAGTTTATGTATAGTGACGAGTTCCATTCAACAGACTATTCAATAGTGATCCACAGAGTCGTGATTCGGTCTGTGAACGACCGATCATTACGGAATCCGACCTGTCGATCTCGAAGTTAAGCGTCTACTGAGTCTTTCATCCAGTTCAACAACACTCTATTGAAACTTTTCCTGGTACTAACGGTAGTGTGATTCCTCTGTAGTTCTCACATTTGCTTAGATCTCTTTTCTTTGGTATCTTGATGAGGTGTCCATCTTTCCAATCCATCGGGCACCTCTTCTTCCTCCAAAATCTTCCTAAATAGAACTTAAAGCATACTTCCAGCTACTTCTACGTCTTACTTCAGAGATTCAGCTAGTATATTGTCACTCATTACTTCACTCAATATTGTATATTCAAGTTTTATGCTGATTTCCAAATATACTAATTAAATAGTAATGATATAGAACAATTTTCTAATCTGTCCATGTATGTCAAGGACCAAAACGTGTAAACTCTCCAACACCCATATATATATATATATATATATATATATATATATATATATATATATAAACATGAAAGAATGAAGTTCAACTATCATACATAATCAAATCTAAATATAACTGATATAGTTTTCATAAAATGAATGAAAAACTAGATTATATTATTGTTTCATTGAATTAAATGAGGACAAATAATAAGTTTATAGTTTCATAAAAAAAATGGATAATTCACTCACAAAATCATACAGTCAATCCGTTTAACAAGACGTTAATATTTAACATTCATGTTCAATTAAATCATGACGCCTACAAAACTACGAAAACTAATTATATTGACTTCTAGTACTTGATTTCAAGTATTGATGATGTTATCCCTAGAATATAAATCAAAACTGACTTTCTTTTTTGCTATCTTGTGGCGTAAAGAGTAGTTTAAGAAATTTAACTCACATTGCTAAGATTATTGTGTCGACATACGAATTCTCTGAATGCAATTATCATGGTTTTATTAGCCACTAGCGTAATAAGATCATACACTTCAGTGATGTATTCTTGGTTTTTGTAGGTGTTACTTATATCTGCATCAAATGAACAGTATACGTCACCCATATAGTGAAATAACTAATTTACAGACACTCCATCCACATTCTAGAAATTACGAGTCACTACCTTTCTGTAGATACTTCTAATGTTACTTTCTTTGTAGTTGATTTTATTATTATACATTGTCAAATAGTGATCATAACTTTAAAACGGAAATGTGACCGTTATCATACTTGCACAGGTAGAAGCCATTTCACCAATATCACTTGAGCATATAAAAAGTTGGTGTAATATTATGAAAGATACGAATAAATTGGTACCATACCTTTAAAACAGAACAAACAAGCCATAACTTGTAAAATCGGAACAAATTAAAAGTGGTACTGATATTTAGAGAGCAGGAAAAGAAAACACTGGATAGAGATACATTGAAAACACCTACTGATATCCTATGCTATTGTTAATATAGTGAGCAATAACAGAATAATTATCTGTAGATCCATTACAACAATATTTATGTAAAATAATAAAGTTTCAGCTGAGCTTTTTCAAAATGCGTATTATACCAATGAAGTTTTTGAATCCTTATGCTTTGTGTTTTGACTACTTCTATCATTAAATCATGTAGTCAATTGGATATAATACCATTAGAATTATCTTGATTTATGAATCTTACTTTGATCCAAACCTTCATATCTTTATATTACTGTGTCCTCAGGGTTATAACTACCCTAATGTTATATGTCTAATTATAAACAAAATTATAAAAATCCATCCCGTTTTCTATGCTGTCAAGTATATTCTAATATTGGAAGAAGATCTAAATTTCCAAACACTATTGATTGAAGCAGCAATGAAATACCAGTCAGTGAGATATCAGAACTGATGAAGAAGAATAATAGGTATAATAAGGAAAAAATAGGTTTTCCTACCCAACTCATCAAGTTATTATAAAGGATACTTTAACTTAATAGGATTATCAAACGGTTTAACATTTAAAAAACTGTGATTCGTGATAAGTGGAGTCTTATTCTACTGGTAAATGATATAATTGAAATATTTTTTATACTGACCATTTCAGCAATTATAATTAATAAAATTGTTGTTCCTAACATGTTCTTGTAATGATATGTTTTTATTATAGTATGTCCACGCGGTCAATATGGGGTTAGTTGTTCCAAACTTTGCTCGTGTCAAAACAATGCAATTTGTTCAGCTAATATTGGGAATTGTAATTGTTTGCCTGGATTTATTGGACCTGACTGTTCAATAAACAGTGGTAAGTTGTAATTAAATTTGAAAATAACATTATGAAGTTTGGTAATACAATTCAAGATTTTATTGTTAGGAAAACATACATATTTGTAGGGATGTTTGGTTTTGTGTATTACATCGATATTCATTTTCCACATACATCACTGACAACTAGTTCTACAGTACAATTAAGTACTAAGAAAGAAATTTCCATGTGGTCTTTACTAATCTCATTTGACTGTTCATATATATCATTTGAAAGGATCTGTATTATATACATTATTATAACCATAGTTTTAATTATGCTAATGTATCGCTGGCTAGTTTACTGGACAGTAAAGTTTTGACTTCGATACTAAACAAAATCATTGGTTTAAACGTGGTTAATAAAGATGTCTATTCTGAAAATTAACATTTCCATTAAATATTTGTCTGTTTGAACTTTAATGGTTTATTGTATCAATGAGTATCTTCAAATATGCTTATTGATTACTCTTTCCTCTATTATAATAAACAAAATACTTTGATGACTATAACTTTTGTAGAGCGAATACATAAGAGAACTTTAACATGTAATAGGAAAAGGGTGATAATGAAAGCACCTATCACTGGAAAATAATTCATTTTCATTTACATATATTCGTCAATGTGAAATCCTAATGAAACTTTGAGAAGTAGACTTATGAACAATAGTAATAAACATAAAATTATTGGAATAGATTAAAATTACCTATTACTGACTGATCGATTTATACCCTACATTATGGTAATTTTGAAAACTAAATACTCTTTTCTCTCATTATCTATACTACTTAAGACTTGAATGTAATTTTGTTAGTAATAAATTGAAACTGTATACTACAACTTGGCAATACTGATTTGCATATACTTTTATTGTTGATCAGTGGACATTTAAACGGAATATTAATAGACAATACTTTTTTTTCCTGGTAAAACTTTCTAGTTAACATGAAAACCTGAAATATAATCGATTAGAACAATGAAACTAATGAAATTTCTAAATCAATATATAATATTAGCTTCTGTTACAAAATAATTAACTGGAAGATTGTTATCTAGTATTAATTATTGGCTTATATTAAAATGAATGTTCTTTTCATCACACCTCTTAAAAAAATCTAATACAAGTTAATAAGGTTAAATGAGCATTGAATCTCATCAATAAAACTAAATAACTTTCATTTTACTAAGAAATTAACACAATTAAGAAAAAAAAATTGATATATTATTGAAATCGTGATTCAATTGAAGCTAGACCACCATGGAAAACCTGAAAGCATTGGACGGCCGTTTCGCCCTATTGTGGGACTCCTCCGCAGGGTGCATACACGATCCCGCTTCGTGAGATTCGAACCCAGGACCTACCAGTCTCGCGCGCGAGCATTTAACCGATAGACCACTGAGCCAGCATCCAACGGTGTTAATGTCTAAATTCAACCAATCCACAATTAAGAAAATGTGATTTATTATTATTATTTACACATAAATATTGGTACAAGGAAGCACCAGATAAATATGCGCCTCACAAATCTCATTCGATTTGTGTGAGGTCTGTGATACTGACCAGGTGCCCAGACTGAAACAGGTGGTTTTCTTAGGGGACCACACCCCGAGCCTTTGACCTAAAGGTCTAGTCCACAAGGCAGTGGAGCATCGTGAGGAGATGCAGTCCCATGGTAGCCGGTGACCAACAGTTGGTTCATACACCATTCGTTCCTTCAGGATCCTGGAGCCCATGTGCACCATTGGTTTGGGATCAGGGTTTTCCAACTCCCCTAGGTGGACCCTCCACATCCACCAACCCGGTTAAAGCGCCAGACATTCGCTTTTCGTCCTCTCACTTTTGTGAACAACACCCCAGCCACGAGAAGTCTGTGAGTAGGACTTCCCTGACAGAGGCTATATATTCGCGTGGCCATATGAGAGCATTTCGAGAGGGAGAGTAGACTCTCCCCACTCTCAGCCGTACCAGGGCATTTGGGGGCAAGAAAATGTAAACATATCGACTGTGAATAGAATTTAGTTTACAACATAATATCCATTTCATTCTATTATACAAATGAAATTGTTACATTGCCTAGAAATAATGAATTAAAAAGAAAAAAAGAAATATTCTATTTATTAACTTTCAATACTGTTACGATTTTCAGTTTATAATGTATTCAATTTTAATTCTAACAGATCTTCCATAAAATATAATTAAATCTCGATAGTGTAATAAGAAGACGAAGATTATCAGAACTATGTGATATATTAGCGCAATACATTTCGAACAATCTGATCACAAATATACTTGTTAAGAACATTTATATATAAAAATAAAAGGTCAAAAATACTGGAAATGAGGGGTGTAAGAGGAGACTAGGATATTAATAATAATAATAGCAATAGTAATAATAATGATAATAATAATAATAATGTGAAAACAATTTGACACCTAATCATTCTGGATAATAAGTTAATATTACCAGGGTAGGTTTAAGGTGAGAACAAACTGTTTTTGAATACACAAAGGGAGTTTGAATTTTCGTATGGCTAAGGCTTCAATAAACCTTAGTATACATCCTCTTACATTTTGAACCAACACCCCAAAAATCGAATTAAGATCAATCTTATGATCTGTCTCAAATATATGTTTGGCAATAGAGGATGATGGATGTTTATTATCTACTCTTATTGAATCATTTGATTTTATTTGTATTAGAAGTGGTTTTGTGGATATTATAGTAATTTTAATAGTTGAGATCATGAAGCAATTAAAGCTAGACCACTATCGTAAACCTGGAAGCACTGGATGGCCTTTTCGTCTTATTGTGAAACTCCTCAGCAGTACGCATCAACGATCCCGACTCGCTAGATTTTAACCCAAGGCATATTAGTTTCGCACGCGAACGTTTAACCTCTAGAGCCAGCATCCAACTGTGTTAATATCTAACTTCAACCGATCCACAAAATTGAGCGACACATCCACCAATGTCTTCAGTGAGTCACTATCTTACAACAGACCTGGTTGAACTCCACTGGTCACTGGGTTCGAATCTCGCGAGGCGGGATCGTTGATGCGTACTGCTGAGGAGTCCCACAATAAGACGAAAAGGCCATCCAGTGCTTCCAGGTTTACCATAGTGGTCTAGCTTCAATTGCTTCATGATCTCAACTATTAAGATTTTAAGTAAAGATGGATAATGGCTAGCGGTGAAAGCCAGGATGCGCGGTTCATCCTATTTGGGACTCGTCAGCTCGATGTACCTGCATCTCAGAGTTGTGAAAATTCAAACAAACCATGCCAATTGAATTTTATTAATTCTGTTCGAAAAAAAAACAGTTCAATAGTGATAAAAAGCTTTTTTCACCTTCTCTTTTTTTCTTTTAATTTAGAAATGAATCATATGAATGAACAATCAACATTTAAATATGAAAACTGAATAAATAATGATGAATTTTTAATTCAAAATAATTAATTATAATAATAAATTGAAGATTTATTTTTCGAACATTTTAGATAAATTAAATTTCATATTATAATTTAAATAATATTTTTATTTATTTATTATTTAAACAAAACAAAAACAACAACAAAAGAAAAGAGGAATAATAAAACAAATAAAGAAAACTATTTGTTATTAATGAATTAATAATATAATAATAATAATAATAATAATCAATATTATATTATAATTAAAATCAATAAAAACAATCAATAATCATTATGTATACAAATAAAAATATAAACATGTTATTTACTGTAAAAAAAATTGTCTATTATTCTTTAATATTTTAGGCACAATATTATTTAATATTTACATCGTTTGGTTGTTTTTTTTTAAATTTTTTCCAGTCTGTTTTTTTCTTTTTTTTTTAATGATTTACTTCCAGTTACTTTGGTAATTATTTCTTCCCAAAAATTTATTTTATATCATTCTAGGTAAAAAAAAATTATTTTATGTTGTTACTATCTAATTAGTAAAATACAAAAAAAAATTTACTCTTTAGTTTCTTTCAAGAAAAGGTTTATATACGAAGGTATTAATAAAATTAGCATTATGAAACTACATTTATGATTAATTTGTTCTTTTTTATGTATTATGGACTTATTTACTTGACTGATACAACGTAATCATTTTATCCTAATTAAGATAGTATGAATTGTTCTTGAATATATATATACAGGAATCCACGCCAAAACGTACATACAAATACTGACCTGTTTAAATAGAGGCTCAAGAGAAAAGACTGTTACACAATAATTGTTGATCTGAATTCTCAACTAATCTAAACGTATATAATTCATATTCTATTCATAAATTGTACATACATTGTAATCTTCAACATGTTAGATTTATTTCTGTTATTATTCATATTTTTACTTTACAAAAATATGTTATACACTGTTTCTTTTGTTCTATTTTCTTGAAATCATTTATATTTCATTCCAAATTATGTATTTGTTATTGTATGCTAATTATACTGAATTTTCACAAAAGTAACTGACAAAACTCAGACGGTTGATTATCCTCATTCCACTCGGAATTATAGACATTTAAACAATTTAAAATCGTACATTAACCATGAAATTATAAAGATGTATGCATTTCGTGAAAATCAGATAATGTTTAGTCAACATGAAAGAGCTGTGAATTAGTGATAACAGTGTTGGATTTTCAAACACCAGGGCTCAGGCTCACGACTAATTCGATTAAGCTTCGGCACCCGGATAATATAATTAGGAGTACAACTTAGAGTGATTTAAAGAAAGCTCCAGTTAATAAATGGGTTGTATTATATTGTTATTTATACTTCTGAACATGAAACAAATAAATTAATAATTGAGAAAGATTAAGGACAAGAAGGCTAGTGAATGCGTTCATTCAATAATACAAAAGATCCATTGAAGGCAACCGAATAAACAATTTCTAGTATACTTACTGTAATAAAGATGGATCACAAAGACATGTGAAAAGATGTCAGAATTCCGATAACTACATCCAAAATCAATCACGGTCATGTCTTTACTAGATGTTTAGAAGTAACTGATGCCTAATCTTATGCCTAGTTAAAGCGCCAACTTAATTTTCTCAAAGACTACAAATTTGATTAGTAATCAGTAAAATGTATTTGAAGAAGATACTTTACAGGGAATGCTATTCAATAAGTACTTATAAATCAGTCAGTCACAACGCAAAACCTATATGTGTGTACATTAGTTCAAACTGCCAAACCCCGTTAGCACAGAGAGGTGAAATTGTCAGGAGAAATCCCAGAATGGTAGAAGTAGTGGTAATATCAGTGGTAATAGGGAAACTTAGGCACCAAAGATACGACTCGAAAATATAAATTAGTGAAATAAAAACAAGTTATGAGGAATTCGAAATCTCAGAACTTGGGAGAACACAAAGAATTGATGCATCTCAGCAATGCAAACGATTTTCAGATGTCATATAAAGTCTCCAATGTCTAGTTATGATAATCATGCAGATGTCAACCAGTCTATACTTATTAACGTGGCTCAGTCCAATAGTCATTGGCCTCACGGACTGACGCCATATTTTGGTTTGGTCGCCATAGCTTTCTTTCAGCCTACTCCTACACCAGAAGACACCATCAATCAAGGTAGGTGGTCGTTGAAAATTTACTGCATGATCAACCGACTTTTCATCTGTACTTAATAACATTTTATATCTGGAGGGAGAACGCCAAATCCAAAACATGCTTGCATTGTTACTTAAGATGGTTAGAAGACTGCATTTTGTATGCATCTTCACCAAACAGAACTATATCATCTGTGTATTCAAAGTGAATCCCCTGGTAGACATCCAATCCCTGAGAAGTCAGACGATGAAAGCGCTAACTCTATAATCATGTTATAAACAATAAAGAGAGGATACTGATTATAACTCTAGGGGTTCTGGTTATAACAGTCCTTAGACGAATATCTACACTAGATTCCCACCCAGTGTCCATTCTACAGGACTTCAACACAACTCAGATCAAGAACACGAGATTAGCTTGACTACAACGTCAATATATTTCCACACCAAAATCCGACACAAGGAACAGTCAATCAATAACAGTCCATCAATGAGTGTCCAACAACAAGGAACAGTTCATACATAATAAGGATAGGGGAATATATATAACACATAACACCTGTCATCCTATCTAATGTCTGACTCATCAAGACAACCAATCATTGTCATTCTCGCCCATACATCAAACCATGTCTGTAAAAATTTTAAATAAATATGGAAAAAGCGGACACCATTTGAAGTGACCAATTCCGATGACGGTTCACCATAAGCTCAGATTCGACCAGAAGTATACGAGTAGAGAGCCTGTACAAGGTTAATGTACTCCTCTGGTTCGCCTTTCAAAGACCGACACTGCCACAGAACCTCATAATCAACAGATTCGAACGCCGCCTCAAGGTCAATAGTTTGACAATTGTAGGGCGTAAGATGTCTATATTCCAGAATCTGCTGAAGGGTGAATATTTGATTTATACATCCTCATCCGGGTCTGAAACCAGCTTGATTCTCTGCAGTTTGCACTTCACAAACCAAAGTTATACGTCGAAGTATTATTGAGGCGAATATTTTAGATAAAAGTCAAACTGATACCTGTGATTACTACAAGAGAATCCTCATGCTTTCCTAAAAACTAGAACTGCCAGCAATTGAGACCAGTCGGATGATATTAGGTTCAGTTTCAAGAATTTAACTAAGATTTCAGTCAATCTAACTGTTAAAACTGAACGTTCCTTAAAAACCTCTCTCGCTTCAGATTACTTGTAGCCTTCCCAACCTCACTAAGAGTTGAAGGACTTACATCAACAAGTGTTGCTGAAAGCCACTTGAACTGTTCTCTTAAGTGTTCCGCTCATCAGTCCAATCTCCCGGATTAAGAGTGAATAATAGTCTCGTATTTTTCTTAGATAGCTTCATTCACAGCCGGATTGTAATTCATCCTCTGTACCATTAATCGGATTTCTCTTAAAACTGGTATATTACTATGCAAGACCACATAGCTTATTCTAGCTTCCAAACAGGCCAATTTATTCATTCCTTACATTTTGACCTTGTCGATTATTCGCTTATCAACCTTGGCTGTTTTTATATGAGCGTATGTGTGTTTACTTCTTATCCTATTCATCACATGTCTGTGACTTATTTTTATCTGATTATAAATATCGATTAACGCTCGATCAAATCGAGTTGGCTCACATGCCTTCTCCACTGCATGTCATTTCGCTTTGCTTTCTCCTCTTCGTTTCTCCGGATCAATGATTGTATAAAATATAAGTGTTTGAAATTCATTCTCGTATTTGACTTATTTAATTCCCTTATTCACTAACGCGGATTAAGTCCATAATGATATACGAGGGTAGCCAACATGGATATTTCAATAACAGTCATTTAAACGACCCAACTAGAGTCAGATCTCGGGCCACCTAAAGTGAATAAATACAACCCCCAACATCCTGTGCATTTTATTTACATGTCCCGACGATTTTCGCAATTTATTCACTTAATCGCCAAAAATAACCTTAGTACACAAGTAAGGAATGTATCACATAGTAATCGACTAATTAACATCGCCAGAACAATTGGAAAGCGAAGGAATATTTTCAAAAATGAAAAAATAATATTACGATTAGCATTTTGCTTTGTAACATAACAGCTATGAATATAAATGGGAAAAACAACTTCGGAGAAAATCACTCAAGGATAGTCATTAGTTTAAAACTTGAAGCTTCTAAATGACGTTCCGCCGTTGTCTGTTTGAGGAGCTAAATGATAGTTTACTGTCTACTGTAACAGAAGAGACGCAAATAACAATCAGTATTGCTTTCCCTTTGAACCTGCATAAACATTTTGGTTAAACTGAGAGTATCAACTCTTAAAAATATGGTCGTGACGAATTAGTATGTTATTTAAACAAGCATTTCCTTCTTGTGGTTTCACTAGGCGAATTCAACTAGTACCGTATACTAAAATAGTTATTTTCTGTTAGTTCCCGTTATTAAGTGCACACTCACTGTTGATAGTGCTACTTAATCATGGATCCACTAAGCAACCTCAAGACAATGAACAGCAGTAAACCACAGTTGGACAGATCCCATAACATACGGATCTGGTGAGACCAGTAACTTTTCCAATTACGTCTCAAAATAACAGATTGGTACATATAACATTAGTGACTAAATGAAAACGGGAGACAATCGTTTAGTTGATGGAGTTTTGTGACGACTGTTTTAATTCACAGGCTGTATCCATGATAGGTTGGTCTCGTTTAGAATGCCGTGGACAATGCATATCCTGGGACAATTTCATTACAATAGATTAGTATACTGGGTTCTGTAAATTCTGAATATATCGAGAAACATTGCAAAACATTGAAAACTAAGACCATAAGTCACAGGTAGATTTAACATGAAACCATGGTCCAGAAGTTTTAATATTGTCATGGAATTTAGTGATCAATTAAATCGATAACCACTCACTAAATAAAATAAGCTATTTTCATAGCTTATAATTTAAATGAGGACGGAAATTCTGCATAATCGTCGGTGATTACTATCAGGACTGTCAATAAGTATATCGCTACAATACATTGCTAGAACCAGAAAGACATCAGATGGATCAAGGTGACGTAATAAGAAGTGGGGGACTTCGGTCTATATATTGAACAAAGTGGTGTGGCAAAAAAAGCTAGTAGCCACTAACGAAGCCTTTAAATACTAGCTCGTGAAATTATAATAAACTACTCGCCAAATCGTGACAGCATCAACACGCTAATACTCCAAAAAAAGAACTGAAATATTTTATTATTAAATAACAGTCTACATAATAAGACAATAAACTAAATCAATTTAGTTCTCCAAAAGACATTGAAGTGTTAATTTTATTAATTATTCTTATACTTTGGGATGGCGGAAGTTTTTCCCGGCATATTTTGCCGCTGTTCCTAACTCTTCTTCAATACGTAAAAGTTGGTTGTATTTGGCCAAACGATCAGAACGACATGGTGCACCCGTTTTTATCTAAAATGATAAATAAAAATTAACAATTACTGCTACAATATAGGTATTTGGTCAATATGAAATTGAAGCATTTAAAAGCCAATGTATAATGATAGTAATGTGGTATTTTAGTTTAGTCGTTTATTAACGAATCAATTGGCGTAGTATCCACTTTTTAATTAAAACAATAACTATGTGTCGCTTCAACACCTTTGACAACTGTGATCGTTAAACGATAAATTGTGTATAAGTAATTCGCTCTCCTGTTTTTAGCGTAATTTATTAGTGTGACTATAATTAACTGTAAAAGAATAAATTATAAACGCTACCTATATTAGTATATGACAAGGTACGGAATTTGAAAATGCAACTACTGAGATTAATTGACATGATTTGATGTATTCAGTCTGGTATAACATCAGACTGAATATATTCTAGTATTAATTAGGATGAGAATACTTAATCCTAATTGACAATGGAATGGTTCGTAGTGTTTATATCGTATATTAACAAGTGTTAAGGAAATGATAAAGAGGCATACCTGCCCAGTGCAAAGTCCAACAACTAGATCAGCAATGAAAGTATCTTCCGTTTCACCAGATCGATGCGAAACCATGACACCCCAACCTGAGTCTTGTGCTAACTTGCAAGCTTCGATGGACTCGGTTAATGAACCTATCTGGTTTACTTTCAAAAGAAGACAATTGCAAGCCTTTGAAGCGATGGCCTGTTTAATGCGCTTTGGATTGGTAACAGTCAAATCGTCTCCAACAATCTGAAAAATAAGCCAAAGATGTTAGGGAATAAAAGTTAAAAATACACGTACAAGTATGCAGATTAGAAAATATGTAATGAAAGCGATCTGATCCACTAGGGTTTTCGGTAACTGTGTGGTTGTCACAAGACTGTACTGTGCTATATAGGTCGCAGTGTAAAAGCCTGGATGATGTGTGGTTTTTCGGTAAACCAATGTATTACCCAACTCTTTGAGGGTATATTTATGATTGTGAATAAAAGCGACTGTGCGAGAATAGGGTTTAACAAACATCAAAGTGTTATGATTATAAAAATATTAAATACTGGGATAAACAAGATGGCAAAACAAGTAATTTCCCAATGAAACCGGAAATAGAATATTAACGGAATAGATCAGACAAGACACAGGTACTAGTTATTCGACAAAACACTGAAATTCGACTGCTATTGCTGTGCTTCCCTGAAATAAGCTAGATTTTGATCCATCACAAAGTGTGCAGGGTCTTGGTCTCATTTTTAAGATGTCATTAAAATGATCAAAAAATATTGCTTGGAAGCAGAGGAGAGGAATGTAATCTTAGTATTACATTACTGTCACTTGAGGAATTTTGTAATTTTTGCTTAACAGAACTGTTACTTGTGTGGATAAGTCTCAACATATAAAATACTAATCCCGAAAAGCGGTATCTCCTAAAATACGATAGAAAAATAGGTTTAAAATGGAAAAAGAATTCCTGACAGAGAGGACTTGACGTTACCAATTCAGATAATGTCCTATTAGGTCAGATTCAACTACTAGTATTAGAATAAAAGGCTTTTGGTAAGTTAATGAACATTTTAAGAGCATATTTTATAATACAAACTAGAACAATACCTTTTGATCGACGTAGTTGAGTGCCGAATTTCGACCAAAAAATACAACTACAGTCGGCCATATGTCAATGATGTGAAACCCATGAAAGAATGAATATTTGACGAATTCCTTAACGAAAATTTTAAAGCCATTCTGGTTTTCCGGGGTTTTCTATTTCTATTTAGACATTTGATGACCACGGAACCTTTATAATTATTTAAACATAAACTACGGTACAAGGAAGCACCAAATAGATACGTGCCAAACAAGTCACTTGATTTGTGTGATAGCTACGATACTCCTCGGGTGCCCAAACTGAAACAGGTGGTTTTCTTAGGGGGGGCACACCCGAAGCCTTCGAACTAAAGGTTTAATACATAAGGCAGTGGAGCATCATGAGGAGATGCAGTTCCATGATAGCCGGTGACCAACGATTGGTTCATACGCCTTTTGTTTCCTCAGGATTCTGGAGCCCATGTGCACCATTGGTTTGGAATCAGGGTTTTCCAACTCCCCTGGGTGGACCCTTCGTGTCAACCAACCAGGTTAAAGCCTCAGACATTCTATTTTCGTTCTCTCAATTTCGTAAACAACACCCTCGACGCGAGAAGGCAGTAAGTAGGTCTTCCCTGTCAGTGGTTGTATACACGTGGCCGTGTGAGGATATTTCGAGAGGGATGGCTGACTCTCCCACACTCTCGGCCATACCAGGGCATTTGGGGACAACCACGGAACCTGATACTTAGTCAACCATATTAATTGCATCGACTTCTCCATTCATTATAAACTGAGATGACCAGAGAACAAGATCGGTAAGATGGATTACAGTCAAATTTTCACACCCTGATTTGTGTCCCAACTAGTCTAACTGATAATGAGGCACCAAACTTGAGGACTTTTGGACAAATGGTTTCTAAAAGTATTAACAGCAACTTGTCGAACGCGGGACATCTGACAGTTATGAATTAAACAAAAAAGTGTGACCTCTAGGTTAAGAAAATAGACAAAAGTTAGGTCTTGTTAGGACTAATTCTATTACTTGAATATTTGTTGAAGAAGTTAGTTTGGGCCAGGTTTCCCAATCATCCTGATCAAATGGATCTTCAATGCTAACAATTGGAAATTTGCTTATCATTTGCTTGTATATATTAGCCATTGCATCAGGACTAAGCCAGGTTGATTCTGCAGAATGAGGGTTCTTGAAATCTAAATCATATTTCCCATTCTTATGGAACTCAGAAGCCGCACAATCCATACCAATCTCTACTTTCCCAGTATAGCCAGCAATTTTTATGGCCTCTTCAAGCAGCTGAAGACCTGGAAATATTACAGCTTTATGAGTACAAACAATCTATGAAAACTATAACTAAAAAGAAATAGGCATAATTATTAACTACCCACACGAGTAATTGTACGAAGTGTCATGTCTTGACTGTCACCTCTATAAAGGGAAACAAAATCCTGCCTCATACATAAGAAAAAGGTGCTTTGAATTAATAAACTATTAAACTTTGAGGCTCTTCTATTTCTTACCAAATGCCGATAAACTATTTGGAATTGAGACAGTTTATAGACCATTAGTGAACTTACACTAATATTGATCTAGTAACCTAACCAAACACTCCAATGAGAAATTACTAATTAGTCTGTGCTGTCGATTTAGTTACTAGTTTTGTAGGAAGAGTTATTTTATTAAGTAGTCTAGATGGTTTACAGAACAAGTTCCAACCAATGCTGTAACTAAATAGTTTTTACTTGACAGCATTGGACAGTGTCTAGGATCCTGAATGAAGTCTTAAGTTATTGATTTAACCTAGATAAGCTTTACGGTTGAAGTCCTAAACAGTTTAAAATAGGATGATATGGTCCAAAACTGACTAAAGATAAGACGTCATCTAGTCGCTTCAAAAAAGGATATTTTACCTCACATTTAATTTAATGTTTAATTGTTACGGATTTCACTTTTTAGTGTGTTGTGGTTAGTGATGGATTGATCATATGAGACTAAATAAATTAAAGCATACAGTAATTTAAGTTTGATATATTAAAAAAAGACGAAGAAACTAACAAAGGTTACCTAATAAACTGCCAAGCCTACCTTTCATGTTATCCTGTATATTCGGTGCAAAACCACCTTCGTCACCAACGTTGCATGCATCCAGTCCATATTCACGTTTGATAACAGCTTTTAAATTGTGGTACACCTCAGTACCGATTTGCATTGCTTCAGTGAAAGAGCTGGCCCCAGTAGGCAGAATCATAAATTCTTGCATGGCTAGCTTGTTACCGGCATGACTTCCACCATTAATGACATTGAATGCTGGAACAGGCATTATAACATCTTCATGCCCAGCTAACCTCGCAATATACCTATAGAGAGGTAAACCCTGAGACAAGAGAAACCGAAAGTAAATTTTTAATGAAAAACAAATTGTAGGAGTACAAAACTGAAGTCTCAATAACTGGGCTTATTGCTTAAGTTTATAGGTCATATCTAATATTAAATGTGCCAAATAAACTAACATAAATTTAGTTTCTATTTCTATACATTGATTAGACAGTACAACTTCAACATAACTCACGGCTTCAGCTGCACCAGCTTTGCACACAGCCAAAGACACTCCCAATATAGCATTGGCTCCAAGTTTTTCTGAAATAAAGGATCATTTTTATATGAAAAATCTCAAATCTAAAGAGCCTTAATAGGCGATACTGTCGGTTTCATTAAATACTATTGAAATCATAAAAAATAATACAACTGACCCTATATGCTTAAGTGCCTGAAGCAAACAAAGATACATGAACTACTTTGTAAGAACTTCGGACTATATTCATAACTACCCCTCAACGATTGTGCGGCACATAAATTTAGTCAGTTGAGTAGATTTTTAGAAGAGCTTAATTCAGTATGCTACTCAAAAAAGTATTGTTCGTAAGCAAGCCAATATCTAGTAAGATTAAACTACTTTTTATAGTAAGAATTCATCTAAAATTCAGTATTTATAAGTTCTCCAAAGTAGAAAGCGACTTTACGAGCTATTTTATAGTTCTTGATATGACTCGATTTAATTTATGCTTTTTAGTCGATTACCAATCGGCTTAGCACCTGAAAAAAATTGCGTTAAACCAGTTTACAATGCAAAATCAGTATAACTAAGTGAAATTAAGACTATTAGTGGAATCAATGAGAAAGACTAAATACTAAAAGCATGGTTTAGAAGGTAATGCAAATGTATGTATGGAGAAATTATGGGACTAAAGATTTAGGAGAGGACTAGGAGTTAATACATTTACATCAGTGATTGATTTTGGGTCATATCATCTAACGAATTAAGCCGTTGGTCGACGTTATCGCACGGACTTCGACCGGACAGTCTGCATTCATCCACACGACTTAATTCGGCAAGCAATATTTCCTCGACCTTGGTTTGGTCGCCACTAACCTTCTGCTAGGGATGGAATACTGAGACTTAAAATTTGATAGTTTAAACTGTATACAATGAGAACCGCACACAAAAATCTAGATGTGATAACATTCTTCTAACACTTTTTAAGAAAAACAGTTTTTTCGATAAGAAAAAAATTACGACATCACAGAAAAGAAATGTTTACGGGCAGTTGATTTCACATTTAATTCAGAATAAGTAAGATTTGACGAAATACAAACCTTTTCAACGAAATAAAGTTTTAGATCGATCACAAGTGTTTTATAGAAAGACCGTTCCACTACTTGACGTCATTGTTAAAAGTGAGAATAGATAGTTACTTAATTGTAAATTGTACTTATCTTACTTCTGAAGAATCAATTAATCTAACAAATAGCTTTATCCACAACTTATGTGACGAGGATATAAGTCATCAATTAACTCACCCTTGTTTTCCGTACCATCAAGATCAATCATAAATTTGTCAATAGCTGCCTGATTTGTTACGGGAATATTTTTGTTTATTAGAGCTGGAGCAATAATTTTATTCACATTACTGACTGCTGTTAAAACCCCTTTTTTCATATAAGCCTTTGAATTTGTATCACGTAACTCAAGAGCCTCATGGACACCTGTCGAAGCTCCACTTGGAACGGCAGCGCGGAACAAACCTGGACAAAAAAAGCACTTTTACATTTGAATCTATACATAAGATTTATTATCAAAGTTAACTTTAACCGGAACTTAAAATCCAGTACGGAACAACCTGGCAAATTAATAATAAGATATTAGATGATATCTATTCTCCACTGAGTATTAATCTTGACAAAACCACAACTAACGAGCGAAATGTGGTAGACAAACGTAACACCAAGCTACTATCATGATTAGTGTACAACGACAGTGGTGAGATCACATTAGTACATGTGAAAAATTTGTGTACCAAGTGGAATAAGGAAGACAAAGGTTCATAAACTTATTGTCTAACAACATACCTTTAGATGTTTTCAAATCCACCTCAACTGTGGGATTCCCCCGACTATCGAAAATTTGACGAGCGTGGATCGTTAAAATGGACATTTTCTGCGAAGAAAAAAGGTTTTTAGCTAGGTTAGAACATAAGACAATAAGAACAATGCTTTTCAACAACTTTTATTAGACTAATTTGACACTAACAGACAATGTAAACATTTACATTTATCCACTATATATCTCAGGGTTAACAAAATTATCCCAATTTGACCGGTCACTCATTTCCTTCACAACAACGTTAACGTACGGCTCCAAGTATGGGATATCATCTTCAATAGTAGTCCACTGTTCTTTCGGCAAAACATGTTTCGAAGCGTAGAGAAGCGACGCTCGTGCGATTCGAAAGTCCCTAGCTTCCTGTAGTTCACGTGGAAGTCGACGAAGAGCTTCGCACCAAACAGGACTATGAGGCAGCCAATCATGTTTCAAAAGTCCGACCTGATTATAGTAAGCATTGTTGAATCCGAACATCTTTATCTTTTGTTGAAGATCACTCATTCGATTAAGACTGGAACGATACGATGCTATAAACTCCGCACCAGTTCGGAGGTATGCCATCCCGAATATATTTCGCTAGCCTGTAAGGCAATGAATAGGATCTTATATGAAAATTATTTTGAACTTATATGAAAACGGATTTTTTACACGAAAGACTAAGTTACCGAGTGATATCTATTAATGCATTGACATACTTTCGACATATTGACTAACATGTTACAGTGCTTTTATAACTTGTGGAGATCGTTTATTATAACACCTCTAGAACCCTAAAAAATGTACATTAATAGCGTTCATGAAAATGAGTTTTCTAAACATAGTACTTACCGTACTTATAAGAGGATAAGCGCCTGACTATCTGGTAACTACTTTATATCAACCGACGCAACATGCATAGTACATCTACATACCGTTTATAAATTAACTGCTTAATCCGAATAAAGTAAAACGGGTACATTAAATCTAAATTTAGGAAAGCCCTAATGGGAAGCATTGGTGACAGATATGAACGCGCGTTAGGTGGAAGCACCTGTTGTCCATTACCGCTTCAACTATTTTAGTAGTTCTGGGCCATAAACCCTTGGGTGTGTATGGTAGATTTCTGAAGATGTATGTTAACATCTACACATTCGAGCTGGGTACTTCACAGAAATATATCTATCAATCTTCCTTAAATAGTCGACGTAGGGGGAAGATTATCATTTTTCTTGAAGAACTGACATCAGGAGGTAAATCGACAATTCCCTTTTTAATTACTTTGTCGCTTCTTTTATTTCCTCAGTTTTGGTTCTGTGGGTTGTATAGAATTGAGACTGGAATACATTAACTAGAATAATTGAGAATTCCTACAGTCCAGATTACCGAATTAGATTTGTAATAAGTGGTGTAACTGAAAATGGATGATTGCGCATACCAAACTCCCAACCAACTCATGTCCCCAATAACCTACGTGACTTACTGCTTTATCAACCGATCTACATGGTCATCAGTTTATACAGTGAAACAAATCATGGTTTCAATATATTTCAAAAACCGAAAATAGAGCACGCGACCTAGAAACTTCTTCGAAAGAATCCTTTGTGTATTCTAAATACATGTAAATCCCTCGCTTCAAGTTAGTGCCACCGACCTAGTGAAATTATTAATAATGAGTGAATCATAACTTTTGTGATGTGGTCCTTCGAATAAATGGGCAGTGTGGTCGGATTCGACTTTCGTTTGGACGGTTATTTATACTGGATAGCATATGTTAGTGTAGGCAATGATGGGACTTTGAACTGTAGCCGTAAATAAATCCCAAAAACCAATAGTTCTGTAAGTTTTCGACATTTGGAGTTAACTTCATTACTTTTACTGGAATCACTTAGCTCAAGGCTCTCTGTCACACACCCGCATCAGATAACGAGCGGTCACGTCGTGCCACACATTTCCTACGACAGCTAGTCACTTCTCGATTCGTCGATGTTCTATCAAGTATATCTTCGAGTCTCTTCGCTTCTGACTTCTGAATTTGACTGGGTTGGCACACTTTGATCATAAAGGTGTCACTGGTTAATGCGTTGTCTCACTCCCAATACTTCTGGTTGGTGGTTCGTTGGTGGAGATCACAATTTCTAATTTAATATACCTATATTTTAACCCTATACCGACTTTGATATTCTACTGAGCCATCTTGCTACATGAAATTCATAACTGTTTGCTGATTGAATGATTAGTAAGAAAATAAGAGTACTGATGGAGTTGTGACTTGAAGAGTGCCCTGACGATCCCCCTCAAATAAACCAAATGGAGTGATTACAGCCGTTTTTGGTACATCTTCTGGGGCCACTGGAATGTGGTAGTACTCCCGAACAAGATTAATTTTCGAAAAGATCGTGGCACCTTCCATCTCGATGGTAATGTCGTGAATATGTGGCACTGGGTATCTATTTGCTATCGTTTGCTTGTTAAGGGCTCTATAATCTCCACATGGTCTGATTTCTCCATTCTTTTTGGGAACCATATGTAACGGAGATGCCCAGGGACTGTTAGATGGCCTTATGATACCAAGTTTCTTCAGTTTTTCGAATTCTCGTTTCGCAATTTTTAACCTTTTTGGGTCCAACCTTCGCACTCTTACCTCAGTCGGTGGACCTTTCGTGACGATGTGGTGCTGTACTGTATGTTTAGGATCTCTGTTGACGCACGATGCTCTAGTCAAATCGGCAAACTTATTTAGAAGTGAATTATATTGCTCGTTCTTATCTTTCTACATTACTAAATTCATAGATACATGATCGGTGGTCATTCCTTTCATGACTACTGAGCGTTCTCCATTCACTAGTTGGATTCGTCGAGAATCTACTAATAGGTCAAAATTCTTTAAGAAATCGATACCAATTATGGATACGGACACATCAGCGATCACAAATTCCCAGCGAAGTGAAATATTACGGCCGAAATTCAAGGTTAGTTTTTGCTTGCCATATGTCTTTATGTCGGATCTATTCGCTTCTTTAAGAGTTAGCGCAGTATCGATATTTTGTTTTTCGTCGCTCAATGGGGGGACGACGCTTATCTCTGGTCCCGTGTTTACTAAAAATTGCGCGCCCGTTACTCTGTCCTGAACATAAAATAAATGATTGTTCCTGGGAGCTGCATTAATTGTCGTAGTCGTTACTGAGAATCGGTGGGGTCGTTTAAATTTGCATGAAGATCTGAATTTTCGAGATCTGTACCCAAATGTTTGATGGTACCAGCATATAGCAGGACATGGGAGTCCCTTAGAGAATGATCGATTTCTATCTCTTGATCTGTTACGCGACCAACTTCTTCTCCTGTCGTTGTGATTTAAGCTCGTTAGTTTGTGGCATAGCAAATTAATTTCCTTTTTCAAGGCCTCGATTCTTTCATCTACTGTGGAGTTGAGCGTTTGTGGAGTCGCGTGTTTCATTCTCTCGTAAACCTTATCGGCTCTTTTAGCGATGTTGTCTATGTCTACATCGCTTTCTTCAACAGCGAGGATTTACTGCACGTTCGGTGGGAGTCGTCGTAACCATAACTGGTAAAATATATTTTTTATCAACATTTCTGTCTCCAATTACGTTGCTCATATAAGTTTTAAATTGCGAAGGCGTTCTATCACCGATCTACACTTCACTGAGCAATTGCTCGACAGCTTACCGGTCGTTTAATGAGAGAGCTTTTATTACTGCCTGTTTCAATACGTCGTACGGATTTACCGCATCCGGCTTAGTTAGGACCTCTCGCACCTTGTCTGCTATTTCGTCTGGAAGCAATGAGCTTGCATAGCCGAACTTATGTCGCTGTAAGAGAATGTGATTGGCTACGAAGTAATTTTCAAGTCTAATAAACCAAAGTCGGGGTCATTAACATTAAAAGAGGGAATAGTAACATTAATAGCTCCCACGGATGGTGACTGTGAAAGATCGATTGTTTCGTCATTTAAAGACATTTATAAAAAATTAAATAGTATATGAATATAACGTAATTGTCACTAAGAGAGATGGACGGATGAAAACAATGATAATAATAAATGGTACAATTTATAACATAGAACGAACTTACTGAATTGTACCAATATATCAATTGTTCGTGAATAATCGTTATATGTTATGAATATTATCGTTAAGTTCAATAATGTTTATGGGATAATGTAAGTGTGATTAAAATTGTGATATAATTAATCCACAATTATGATTATAATCCAGATAATAATTCGAATAGAAACAGAGTACGTTGAATTTTCGAAATGAAATTATCTCGCCGAAAATTGTCTTGTGTTCGCTCGTCGCGGCATCCAATTATGTAGTGTTGTGTTCGTACGGCGAGGCCTCCAATTCTGTAGTGCCGCGATTTGTTAATCGTTTACTTCAATAACCGTTATAATTCTAAATTTAACGGTGCGTAAAATCAGAAGACAAAGGATAGCAGCAGCTACAGTTTGTTGTCGAATAACTCAGGTTAGAAAGTTAACAACATCTGAGCGAATATCACCGAGCGAGTGAGCGGCAAACGAGAGAGTGAGTGAAAAGGAGAACAAGCGAAGGAAACGAACAAGGAGCAAGCGAGCGAATAGCAAGCAATTACATAGGCAATTTATAGTCAGATTTGATAAGGACACAGCAAAGAAAAACAAAAGCTGATAATAATATTTGCGTGCGTACACATTTGGGGAGGAGTATGAGTCATCGAATGATATTTAAGCAGTCAACATTTCGGATAGAGTGTCATGTGCTCTAATGGTATAGCAGTGCAAAGAATATGTAAATTGTTACATTCCAAATGACAAGGTCTGTTAAGTAAGTTATAAAAGGGCTTAACCAAAATTGGCTATAATCGCACTTGATTGTAGTATGTTTGCTATATTATCTTGACTACCACCGCTATCACCAATTTGTCGAACCTATAAGTATTTCGAAGAAAAGAGGTTATAAAGTTACCATAATGATGTTTCTCCAGTTGTTTACTGTTTCTTTATTTTCATCTTAATGTTGTTCACTACCAGTCGGTGATCTGAATCACGTCAACTCCTCTCCTTCATCTTACATCTTCTATGGACTTTATGAATTGCTTATTGATACAGATGTGGTCAATATGGATCTCCTCAGCGTGGTTAGACCAAACCAATGTTGCTTTGTGTATGTGTATGTTGGATAAAAGGTGTCGGCAAAAACCATTTTGTTAAAAGCATATGAATTTGACAGTCTCTCATCATTTTCATTCGTTTCTCCCAGTCCATGTTTCTATGGTCCACTGAAGGAAGCCTCTCACAAAACTGGTCTTTGTCGTTTTCGTTAATATAATTAGTGGGTGCTTTGCATCGGATGACATTCATTGCAATCCTCCCTTATTCGTTTTGAAGTATGCTTTGATGATCCTGGATGCATGAAATTCCCACGCTATAGGTGCTTTACGTGCTTCTTAAGAAGCATCAGTGCAACTCGTCTAGTTTGCAAGGCATTTTGTTCTTCGTAAACAGAATACAACGGCTCTTTACAGCAAGTTAGTTTTTTCAATCCAGCTTATATTCAATGGATTTCACTTACTCCATGTAGAGCTAGGTTATAATTTTACATTTTTAATGTCATTTGGCTGGACTTTCCAGTCTCCTGTATACATATATTGATGGCTGCCCTGGTTTCCAGAAGAGGTATCGACCCCGTGACTTCTGAGGTGTCTGGAGTTTCACCATGAGGCATCATAACTCCTCCAAATGAAGGAAAACCTTTCAACTCCTATGGTAGTGTTTGAATGGCCAATGTACATTTTTCTTCTGAGTGTTTGTTTAACAATGTTGTTTTCCTAAGGATGGGTTCCCTAACCGCATAACGAACCTTTAACATTTACCAAGCCTTGCGAACGACAGTATCCCCGTATAGGCTCCTATGGGCAGTCATTGGTAGAACATAGTCACACGCCACGTACCATGAAGCAATTGGAATCTCTCCCAATAATTTTATTGATTATTACCGTCCAAAGGACATTTGACTAAATAACAAGTGGCAAACGTTACCCTACAGTTTTAATCGCCCATCACAAATATAAAACCTAAGAAATAAATGCGCACAGACGCATAATGCTGCAGGCGATTCCGGTTTGTAACACTGGTGATATTGTTGTATAAAATATGAAGACTAATATCCTCTTCTAAGATAGACTGCTAACCGAAAAATTACGCATTCGTATATAATTCGACCGACTCAACTGTAATTAAAAATAATTTGATAATCCCGGCCAACAAATAATTAATAAACTTGTTGGGCTAGTAAAAGTTCACTTAGCCCTGGCCAAATCAGCTATCGCTCCGAACCTTTCCCACCTTGCATGGTAGATCACTGGACTTTGGACAATTTGTACAATTCACACCTGGACTGGTACTAATGCATGGTGGAAGGAAAGTCAAGTGCTATTTCGTCATTGTTGTGTTTAGATTTGGTTTCCTCACAAAGCCTTGGTATTTTTTCATTCAGTTTTCTTATTTGCCAACCTATTTCTGAGTTTGCTGTAGTTGTTGAATGCTTTTATCACTAGTCCCTTGTATGTTTATAGGTTCGTATTTTAACTTGACGGAGGACAGTTATTAGGTGATTTGGTGAGTTCAGTATTGATCTCAGATTGTAGGGATAGTTTTCGTAGTCCTAGAAGTTATAGTTAGGGAAAACATTATATATTTTTTTAATAAACAGAGCATTCCCAGCTTATGCTACTTTTCCTTGCATTTTTGGACAGCATTTCCAAAAATGTATAAACAGACTGATCACAAATTAGCTGTTTTCTGAAGTGAGCTGTCGGGGACTAAAGCAACCTGGCTACAAATCTTCTCTTGGATGCAACTCATAACGACACCGTTGTTCGAACTCATTTCTATACAAGGATCACGAGAACCAGTTAAGCCAAATGTTCATTAGGAAAGGATGCGACGACATATTTCGGTTGCGGTCGACGTGTCGAGGTGTGTGCAATTCTAGCTGGCTAGTCGTCGTAAACAATGGACAATACGGCGTACCTAAACGTGAACCTATCCAGATGTTTGGTAGAATGCTTTCAGCTGAGTTTGTGTCCCGTAAAACCAATGAAGTCAGCATCAAAGTTGAAGACTCGGAAAATCATTTACTATGGAGGTCTGCTCCTAAAGATTTATTAGAAAGGAGGTTTGATAAACAGGGAAATATTATTCGAAACTAATAACAACAACCTTTAGTGCATCATAAAACCTGTATTTTACACATACACAACGTTCACTCAATTTCTGAGGTATTTCCGAAATTCAAACTCAGTGATTTGCAATGAATTTTGTTCAGCCTATAAATCTTTTCACCGCATATACGAGACAGTCATTGACACTAAGTGCGACAACCATTCATCTTGAAGATACGACTTGTGTTGTAGTTTGGCAACTAGCAACCAGTAACACCTTCTTTATTTGAAGCGTTCCCCAACCAGTTAAAATCAGAAGTCAGATGCGAAGAGATCGGAAAGATATATTTGATACGTAATCGATATATCGTGAAGCGTTTACTCTAATCTGGCTAGTGAACGTAGGAGCTGTGTCTCACTCTAGGTCGTAACGTGATCTGGTGCGGATGCATGACCGAAAGCCTTCAAATAAAGACAGCCTTCAGTTAAACAAGTCCACTTAAAACAATGTGGTCAGCATCCAATGTCGAACACTTGATGAGCTATTGATTTTGGGAATTACAGCTACAATCCCTTTCTGGATACATTTAATTTTGATTTTACATCGCGATATTGTGTAATAGAGATAAGCTGTTGGTTAGACGGATTCAGGCAGGTTACTATGGTATAGTGGAGCCTTGCTACCGACCTCACAGACCCCTTGGAAAAATGAAAATATTTCGTAGATAGTCGTTATTAGTGGTTGTCGTCTACTTGAATTGGACAGGAATAGTTTCACACGCTAGCTCACGTGATATCTACGAGCTGCAGCTACAGTAACGACTGCATACAACAAATATAAAGCTCACGCACCTGTCGACGGTACGGAATTGATCGACCTGCGTCAGCTCTATTTGACCTTGACGAGGTTCGATACACTTGTAGTGAACTTGGGTCCCTAACCACATGATCGTTGAGCCAGGATATACAATAACTGAGATGTAGATCAGCCGTCAAACCATTGGATAAAATCAATAATGATTAGCACAGAAACACTTGATGGAGATGACATCCCCCACGATACGGGCTTGGCCACCTCATATATACTCTTACCGTTTCTGTCAAATGTGGGTGTGGGGTTGTAGGGATTGGTGAGTTTCTGATTGGGATTCAATATGTCAAATCTAGGGGGACTCAAATTCACACCTTATGAAGAGCGCCTCCAACAACTCAACCTTTACTCGTTAGAGTATAGGCATCTTAGAGGTGACATTCTTATGGCTTACAGTATCCCTAACACTTCTGAACATTCCACAAAACATCCACTTAAGCTTACTCACAATACTAACCTAAGGGGTAACACCCAGAAACTGTAGACACAATTACTACTCTTTAAGAGTAGTCAAATGCTAGAATTCGCTGCCGACTGAGCTATTCCAAACGACTTCTCAGGAGTCCTTCAAGAGGAAACTTGACCTATTCTTAAGGACTAAGGATAATATCTTATTATGATTTAACAATTTCTTTTTTGCTCTATTTTCGTTGGAATACCTAGATTCCCGCCTAGAGGTATTGATGATCCACTGCTACTAGACACGGAAGCCCGTTGAACAAAAGCTTCTTGTGTTCCGTCCACAATCATTTGAACATTTTGAATGTTCAGTTTGTTTTGTTGACTTAATTGTTTTTGTTGTTATGTCTCACCTATGGAAATATGAGTTGTAACGAATTCGAAATCAATCGTCAAATTGTCTTAATCTTACAACTATGGTATTACTGACTGTTATCGACTGTTTTCATTTGCAAACCTTATTTCCTTACTGAGTCGTCAGATGGCTTTTCTTCTTGTTCTTTTTCCTTGCAGACTCTTACACACGCTGTTCTCCGTATCAGCCCAGAACACTTCGTACGGTTGAACTGAACTCAAATCTACCGTAGAACGATAGTGTAAATATGATGTTCAAGCTCTTGACATTTTTATCTGTATCAGCGCTTTTGAATAGTGAAGGTATGCAGCGTACTAAAATATTTTCAAAGATTCCCCGTGCAATTGTAACATTATAAAAAACTATTGTGAAAGTGGATGTTGTTGTGACAGTGACTGCAGTTTTCGGCAGTTTGAACTGTTCAAAAACTGTAAAGAAACGTTCAGAAGGTATGAAATTGTGGTAATATTATCTAGTATATTTAGAGATTCCTTACAACTTTGCAAGTACTTGATTTCAGATGATTCTGATCATCCACTATGTATTTATTCTATAAACAGTAGTTCAATTTATTAAAAAAAAACATTTATAGTTTAGAAAATGTCAATTACACATTGAAAAATGCCATTGGGGTGGAAAACACTCCAAGTTATTCAGATGATTCAGTTCTGTATTCGGTAGGCTAGAATAATTGCTTCAAGGTCTAAAAGTCTCTATCTACAAATCCAGATAGGTGTTCCAATACATATAAGCTATGGAGTCAACGAGGTTGGGCCACTTCTTATTCCTCAACTAAAGCAAATCTCATGTGAAATGGTTTCTGTGAGTAAGTTGGTCAGATATTTCGTTATGCTTTGTGTCAAATCCATATACAACAGTTATTTCACTATGACTGGAATCACAGTGGTCATATTGCTCAAATATTTACGTTTTTTTAGTGTAGCCACGAAATGAAAGTTTGTTTTATTTCATGACTGACGCGATTCGAACTCCTAAAAACCTTACTTAATAGTACGGATAGACAAAGTCAGGATAACTTAGAACATAACCCGTCAATCAGCATGTTTAGCTCTCTTTTTTTTCAGTGATTACTACACCGTGTCAGTAATACGGAGGTTCAGTAGTGTATTTTTTAAAACACAGTTGCGATAATCCAACTGATTTCACTATCTTAAAACTTTGGTTTTAGTGATTTAAACACGTTTTAAAAATGTCATAACAGCAATTTCCAGGTTGTGCATCACTTAATTGAAAAAGTAGAGAGGTGGCTTGCTTAAGACACTATGTTGTGGTATAAAAGAAGACTATCGAACTGATATCTCCAAATCCTTCACAATACCCAAGTTAGAGCCACTAAAGTCGTATAGCTAAGTAGCTTTAGATGGTACCAGATGTTCGTTAGAATACAAATCAGTGTCAAAACTATTGTAGGATTCCTTTAAATCATTTATAAAATTTAAACTACTCACCTTTACTGAGAAGGGTCTAAAAAAGGGCTTGTTCAGACCTGTTTTGGACTGATCTCATCTAATATTCTTATTTTGTTCCTTTGTACTATTTAAACTTGGACTAATTTTAATTTGGTTATTTCTTCTGAAGAGAAGTGGCTTACACTGAGCCACGAAATACCAGGAAATCTAATCTTTCTTCTCATTGAGATATTTAAAATATGTTACTTTTATTTATAAAGACTTTAGTCAGGAATTTATTCTGTCAGAAGTGAAATGAAAATAAACTTTTAAAAAGACGATTAACTTTACTTATTCTTAAGAAAACTTCATGATAACCATGAAAATTTCTATTGTTTATAGATTAGCTTCTGATCGTGACATTCAAGTTAGGTTTTAATATCTCAGTCTTTCCTTATTTTCTATTGTTGTTGGACCAAAATTTGAAAATGTCTGGTGTGTATGAACTACATTCATTTTCATAAATCAAGGCTGCTTTACACCTAGTTAGTATTATTTTACTTTTATCCAGATGTCTTACACATTATCAGTGTTACATCACATTAATGCACAAACGTTTACAGCTATTTTCTGCATTGAACATATTTAAAAACCAATTAGTTATTTATACGGCTATAGCATGTGCAGTTAAGTTGTTTACTTTGTAATCATGAACATTTGGGGGTTATCTAAAAGTATAATGATGCACATCAAGTTCCTAACAAAATCTTACATTTTTATCATTTGACTGTCGATAAAAAATGATTTAGTTAAACTTAATGGATTTTTAAGCACATAAATAATTCACCAGCTTTATATATATATATAGTGGCAAATTAGTAAATTAAGATGCAGTTTTTAAATTTTAGTGGGGCACTTTATTAGAGATTTTTTGGGTGTATTCTTGTTCAATATGATTCCATACATAATTTTCAAAGTAACTGGTCCCGTCAATTATAAATGAAAGCCATCTGTCATATCTAGAACTCGAATTTTGCCATATCGCGTACAACTTGAGCGCTTGAACCCTCCAAGTTGGAAGTTAGACGACAGAAGACGAGTGGAAAGAAACTTTACCCCAACCAGTCAAGTACGGTACAAAACACTCCGGTCTTTATAGTGTTTAGTAAAAAAATAACCATTAAAACCATACAATCCTCATGCAGTGGCTTTTAGCATTTGTTTATTCAAGGAGCTACACATCAAGATTCTGGAGTTTTTTTTCAAATAGTGATTAGATAGAATGTCTTTGGCTCCTTCGGAGCTTCTTAAAGCTTACTTTAGTTCGCCGGGAGCTCTCCCCACACTACCTATTATCTAAACGTCTACCATTGCTGGTTAGTCACAAAGTGTTTCATTTTTTTAACGGATCACGACACAGAAGAATGAATATCTGTAATTATTTGGCAAAATTTTTATTTACATCTGGTAATCGAATTTTTCCTCAATGAAATAAAATGGTTGAAATCAATGACACTCGTTAGTTGGTCACTTTTATTGACCACTAAACAAAAGTTTCAACACCAAAGACAAGTGCCATTCAAAACGTTTCATTCGCATTGGTTATTATTTTAAATGTGTATATCTCCCCTTACTGACAAAGTATAAGAAACCGGTCCAAAACATTTTTTTGCCGTATTTTAATTATAGGCTTTGGTCAATCATTTGTTAGTTACTGTGGAAGGAATGTAGTAGAAATTGAAACAACGAATTATTTTAGGACGAATAATGTTAAATGTAACCGATTGGGTGACGTTTTTCTGACAGTCAAGAATTCCAAAATGCTAAAAAACATGAAATTAAATGGAGTCAATCGTGAAGACATCGTACCTGTCGTTATTTGTTACGAACAATACACAAACTTACCGATTTTATGTCCAACAACAACACCAAGCATTATTATCAGTAGTTCAAATGAAACTATTTGCTCAAATGTACCAGTATCGGTAATCGATTTTATTTTTCTGCTTTCTATTTTCAGAATTTTTTCCAAATTTTAAACTACTTTATTTCGAAAAAGAAATGTTTAGTCTTTGTTCACCCAGTTTGACCAAGTAAAATTTCAAAAATCAATGAGGGTTTGGAGTTTATATACCATATACTTGGAAGTTAATATGCTACTATTTCTTTAAATTATATTCACGGTAAATAAATCACTATTTAAAGTATTAGTAGTTTGATACTAAGTCAAACTACTATGTCACAAAATGACTTCTGTTTTGAAAAGGATGACAGATTCTATCTCGGCTTTATTGTATTGATATCAATAAATCACACAGTTGAGGAAGAAATTCTGTTTATAGTGTGATTCAATGTGAATTCGGATAGAATTTTTCGATAATCATTGAAAAAAAGCTTAGTTGTACTGTTAGTTGAAATGTAACACATGTTAAATTGATTGAATTGAGCAGGCGTACAATAGACAAAACTTTAAATTAGATAAGGAAAGTAAAATAAAGCTAGTAATACAAATTGAGAATATTGAATGAATAGGAACAAATAATAGCGAGTTACATATAAGTGAAAACTGGAAATTGAAATAGACGTTTGACATAAATTTGTACTATACTATAATCTCAAAAGTAGAAAACTTGGTACCAGCGATTGGTTTTATGCTAAAGTACTATTGAATTCCATCAAATAATAAGATTTGATGACGAAGACTGTCGTAACTCCCCAGTTACTTATTGACTTGCTAAGTTGTCAAAGTGCCATGGCAAAAAGCTGGCATGTAGGAGCCAAAGATTTTTACTTAGACAAAACGTAACACTTGTTTTACATTTTTAACTAACCTAAAATTACAAGAGAAAAAGGACTGAGTGGTTCATACTGATCGCCCCAACAGTCCACTTAGCAGAATGCGCCAAATTTTAAAGTAAATAAAGTCTCACCTCATCATCTAATAGCCTATGATTTCCACTTCGTAAACTTAGTGTCAAAACACATATCGGTACGCCAGGACACATACCAATAAGTGGTTTTGCTAAATATAAGTAGAACTAAGTTTATATTTATTCAACCAGACATAGACATAAGGTTCATAAAGCTTTACTAGTGACTGCAAAATATGTCTGGTAATTCTTTAATCAGTTGACCTTAAATGTCCTAAAATTTGATTTACATATTTCCCCACAAGAAACAGTGAAATTCAATTGAATTTTGAGACAATCATCAGTGTTATCATGAGTAAAAAGTGAAAGCATCTACTACTTTTATTTTCAGTAAGTAGTATTATTATAGTAACATTTTCACTGTTTCTCCTGAGTTATTAATTAACGTGGAGTCATTCTAATTTATTCAGGATCGTTTTTGAATATCCTACAGTGTTTTTCCAACCGAGCACACCTCACTACAATATATTGACGAGTTTTATGTAACATATTCTTGATAATACAGTTCATTATGACTCAAATACTTAGCTGTATTAAGAATACTCGTCTTGACATTGCTATACATAGACTACTTACGCTGCACAATCAGAACACGTTATTGAAAGTTTAATAAAATCCTTGAAGAAGAACCTTGTTGTTCAAAACGACTGTAGAAAAGTTCTTTACATGCCATGTTTTCTTGAAGCTGCATTTAGCTTCCTTCAGATTTTTTCTTTATGTCGTTTTATGTGAAAAAATATTCTGTCAGTCTCAGCCCAAAATTCAACTCACATAACTGAACGGTGTATACGACCTTCGTATGTACATACGATGAGGTTTTTTGGTGTATATCTTGATTTTTTGATTGTGTATATCATTAGAAGATCATTTTCACTACTTAATAACATAGACAACTCTTCAGACTAATAAAAGGAACCGAAATTAAGAAGTCAATTGTAAGCGAGACAATCTCGGAAAAAAAGACTAGACTCTCATCTGCTCTCAGCCCAGACTTTTAGAATGATAAGTGGAACACTTTAGAGAACAGTTTAGCTGGCCTTCAGCTACTCTCCAGTTACCCACCATTGCCAAACAGTCTGAGTGTAACATTGAATTAGGTCCCCCGACTTTAGCTGAAATTCAAAAGGCTATAGCCGATCTAAAACGAGCAAGAACAGCTGGTCCACATGCATTAACTTCCGAAATTTTTAAGTATGGTGGTCCAGTTTTAGTGACTAGGTTGACTAATGTCTCAGCTAAAATTTGATAACAATGTAATCCGATCGACTGGTCACAATCCCTGATTGTCCCGATATATAAGAAGGGGTCAAAATCATCGTGTGATAACCATGGAGTGATTAGTTTGACTAATATGGCATTTAAAATACTAGCCTCAGTGATTATGGGGCACCTACCTAAGACTCGTGAACTGCAAACACGAGAAAAACGGACTGGCTTCAGACTTGGTTGTGGCCGAATCCACCATATATACACCGTTAGTCAGGTTTTAGAACACAGGCATGCTTATCGGCGTCCGACAATGATAGTTTTTCTTGACTTAAAAACAGCATTTGACTCTGTAGACCGAGAGGCTCTGTGGCAGTGTCTGTCATTGAAAGGTGTACCTCAGAAGTACATAAACCTTGTGAAGGCTCTTTATTCGAACATTATCAATTGAGTGAGAGCTTATGGCGAACTGTCATCTGATTTTACAACCTCGAGTGGTATCCGACAGGGCTGTCCACTATCTCCATTTTTGTTTAAATTCATCATAAACTTACTGCTAAGATAACACTCTCGTCGGCTGAATTTTCAGAAGTTGATCTCTACCAGGAGGTCCAATTATCGACTTAGAATACGAAGATGACATAGTCCTGTTTGGTGAAGACGCTGACAAAATGCGGAGTCTTTGGGTAGCACTGAGTAACAATGCCAGGATGTTTGGGATGCGTTTCTCCCCATCTAAATGTAAATTGTTACTCCAGGACTCGCCTGCGTCAACACGTGAACTAAGGATAGGGAGTGAAGTAGTCGAACGCGTCGACAACTTCATTTATCTTTAAGTCTGATCAGTCCAAATGAGTTGGTATCTGATGAAATCTCAGCACGGATTCAAAAAGATCGTTTGACTTTTGCTAACTTACATCACCTATGGCGAAGGCGAGATATCCGTTTATCAATTAAGGGATGAGTATACTGCACAGCCGTTCGCTCTGTTCTACTTTACGGCTGTGAAGCGTGGCCGTTGAGAGTAGAAGATACTCGTAAATTACTAGCATTTGATCACAGATGCCTTAGAAATATTGCTTGCATCTTCTGGTATCACCGGGTAAATAATAATGAGGTTAGACACAGGGTATTAGGGAATGATGATAAATCAGTTGATGAGGTCATGAATCTTCATCGACTGAGATGGTCGGGCCACATGTTGCATATGCCTGAACACCGATTACCATGACGCGCTATACTGACTAGTATTGGTGATGGTTGGAAGAAAGTTAGGGGAGGCCAAACCAAAATGTGACATCAGAGCTTGAAGTCACTAACTTCTAGTCTGAGTCATGTTGGTAGATGCAAACTACTTGTTTGGGGTCCGCATGACTATGGTAACCAGTGGTTGGAGACTCTTTGTGACATGGCTGATCATAATGGCGTCGATGTATACACTCTTTGTTTTCCCTTGAACTGTGAGATTAAAATTGCTTCATATCTTTCTTTCTTCGTGTACTATATCCCTAGATAGAATCTTTCTTTTATATATTACCACTACTAAATTGACTACTTCTATGAATTTGGTGTTCATCTTGTTGTGCTAATTGAGGTATGATAACTTGGACCGATGCATATATGTGCCTGGTCCTACGTTGTAGCTGACTGACTGACATAATGATATCATTAGGATAGTCACTAAAGACACAAATAACACTTAAGAGATGGTTTGTGTTGGTCTGGAACTTTACAGTGATAGCCACCAGCTATTTAATCATCGACTCAAACTAATAATATTTGTCATAGTTGAAAGCGTGAGTCAATTGAAGCTAGACCACCATGGAAAACCTGGAAGCACTGGACGGCCGTTTCGTCCTATTATCCAGGGCTTCTAGGTTTTCCCTGGTGGTCTAGCTTCAATTGACTCATGCTTTCAACTATGAAAATACTAAATCTCCACAAAACCCCCCTTCTGATAATAATAATAATATTTGGTTTTCACAGAATACATGACGCCGCCAAATTAATGAGTTTGGGTTAGTCACTTGAACTTTTTCAAATCCAGTCTACTCGCAATACAACCTGCGATAATCATCCAGTGTTACCGATGGATGCTTACGTCATTACTGATTCAGCACCACAGATCACCGTTCCTTGCTGTAAACTCAAGGAGTCAACTCGAAGTAACCAAACCATGTCGCAATAATGACGCTAACCAGGTGATTGTTGAAGTTGATTGCTCATCTGTGGCAATGAATTATGTTCCTGATATTTCACAAAGGGACTTAAATTGTAAAATGTTGACTATTAGTGTATTTTGATGGTTCAGGGATACGTGACTTTTGATAACTACTAAATCGACATCAGTCCATGGTACAAAACAGTTTGAATGAAGCGACTTTTTAGACCAATATTGTGGTATATGCTACCTACGTTGACGGATATAAGTGGCTTATCATATCAGTGAGAAGTGGAATGCCTGAAGCAGAAGATGGATAAGATTGAATCGAAGAGAAGTGGAAAGGAAACAGACAGAAATTTTAATGACAACAGAGTTGAAAGAATCATGAAGCATGTAAAAGACAAGTGAAGGAACATGTGCAAATAATGTATTTATGTGCCGTTTTCATATTTTATGAGAGTACTCTGTAGTTTTGCGTTAAACAACAAATTGGTTTCACTCACCTGAGTTTTCGCTCACATCAATATCACTGAAACTATATCCATTCAGTATGAAGTATGGAATACCGTATACTAACTAACTAGTTTTTTTATTTACCTCTAAAGGTGTATTTGAAAATAACATATGAAGTAATTGGTACAATTGGCCAGTTTGAAATTCATGCTTTAATTGGAAATGTAACCGGAACATTTACACAAAAATACGAAGTTGAATTTGTCCAGGTTAGTTACATGAATTGAAATAACAAATTATACAACTCACGAAACTGTACTTAACCCTCTGTTAAAAAAGATTCCTCAATTGAAATTGAAACTTTCTTTTGACCTAAAAAGAAAAGGAGACTGTATATGGTTGGGTGTATAGTTAACAAAAACTAATTCACGAGATTAATTGAATGATCAGGGTTGTATAATGAACAGCCGGTAGAAATCAGTGAGGCGAACTTAAATTAAATGTCAGATTTTAGCTTACTAATACCCTTTAAAATTGTAATAATAGACAAGCGGTTTCTAACTTACATGAAGTAATTTGTAAATATAAATGAAAATCCTGGATCAACAGTTTTTCAATCCTTTTTTTCATAACATTTAGCGTAAAATATTTTCCATGCAATTCTAAGACAAAAAACGAATCATTTCAAAGTATAAACTCCTTTTCTATTCTACAGCAATGATTTAAATAACTTTATTATTTCATAATTACTTGTAGACAAATGCATCCAACGTTTTTCCAATGAGTGGAAATCCGGGCTATCTGATTGGTCGTCCAATAATAGGCGCTAAGATAAATATAACTGATTTATCATCGCTTGGATATTTAGGTAATACTGCTTCTGTAACCACTATGTTGCCTACATCAAATATGAAATTGTCTATCAAAGGTGTAAAACAACAAATAAGTAATGGAGTTTGGAATATCCTTGCTGGTGGTTCATGTGGGACAGTTTTACAAGAAAGAGGTCTATTAGTAGAACCTATTAGATTTGGTGAAGATGTTTACAGTGGATGTATATTAAGGTAAATTACAACCTGTGCTTTGTTTTTATTCGTTAGAATTAGTAATATAAATTTTTGAATAGTTAGCATAATTACATCCACGTTGTAAAACAAATTATACTAAAACATTAGGAAAGACGTAGAACAACTGAACTCAATCATCCTAAATTGTTAAACATCGTATTCCATCATTTATAATAATATGTTATATATAATAGTGGACGGTGGCTCTGTATTCTGTTTTAATGAGTAGTTCATATCTACTTTTGTATCATTATACATTCAAGTTAGGGTTGATTCATTTGATGATCTTGATGCACCAGGCAATTGAGATAAACAGTGTGAAGAGGTATCAGTAGGTCAGCCAGACACAACGTAGAACCTGGCACATGTGTACATCGGCGCAAGTTGCCATACCCTATTAGCATAAGGAGATGAAATTTTCAGGGTCAGTACCACATTAATAGAGGCCGTACCAATAATAAAAAGATTACACATAAGAAATGCGACCTGATAAGATATAAACTCAGTTAAATAACAAGAAAATTATAGAAAATTTAATATGGAAGAGATCTACTAAGTTTTATCAGAGCTATGTGGTGATATACTACCCAGATATGGCAATAAAAAAACTTCTTTAAATATGACTACGTATAGCAGAACTCTACAACTCAAAAACAAAGTTACTGTTCAGGTCATAAATGTGTAATGTTCAAAAAGACAACTATCAGTCATTTTGTAAAGATGAGTAGAATCACTTGTTTATAAATCATTTTAAAAATAGATTAGCGATACAATTTTGAAATGACTCACAAAATAATGATCAATTATCAGGTAAATATGAACTCTATAAGGTTCTGTGAACGACTTTTTAAAACTATAGTCACATTCAAATGGTGACGTAACAGTAAGCAGATCAGGATCCATTGCACAAACTATATTACTTTGATAAGTGCAGATGGTGATATACAACAAAATCAGGAAACATGTATTAATTAATCACCATACAGATCGTTAATATTTCTAGTTAGAACCAACAGTCTAACATTATTCTTTGAAAGTGAATGACCACCTTATTTAATTACAATGAAAATCAATCTTCTTTTTTTAATTGTACACTTAGTTTATCATTTCTTGAACAATTTACAAGACCTGAAGTGGATTGGACTACACGTTGTGTACAATATCAAAATATAATATGGGAGAATTTATTTAATCCTATTGGGATTACAAATGAAGACGATCGTAAAGGTTTAGGCATAAATTTTATGTCAAACAAACCAGATTTATTAGCAATATGGCCAATATCTAAAATAAATCGTAGTTCTGAATGGGTTCCAATACAAAATTTAATTAATAATAATTTCCCAACTACACCAAGAGGTTTGAATGGGTTAGTCTTTACAGTTTGAATATTCTTTATTTAATATATATTTTGCGTTTAAAGTTGATTCTTTTTTTCCTAAATTAATTTATCTATTTGTAATTTAATAGTTAAATTCATGAGCCGAATAAAGCTAGACCACCACGGAAAACCTGAAAGCTCTGAACGGCCGTTTCGTCCTAGTATGGGACTCCTCAGAAGTGCGCACCCACGATCCCGCTTGCTGGGTTCGAACCCGGGCCATTCAGTCTCACGTGCGAACGCTTAACCCCTAGATCACTGAGCCGGCCGGCATCCAACGTGTTAATGTTTAACTTCAACCAATCCAAGAAATCGCACCAACGTCCACCATTGCCTTTAGTGGGTGGATGCTCACTGCTGAGGAGTCTCATACTAAGACGAAACGGCCGTTCATTGCTTTCAGGTTTGCCATGGTAGTTTAGCTTTAATCGACTCATGAAATCAACTATTAAATTACTACAATCTCCATAAAACCCCTTTCTGATAATTATCTATTTGTATTGAGTTGTTTATACAATGTAGTTTTTGTTACAGTTGATGCATTTAAATAAACTGCATGAAAAAAATCGTTAATGACAAACAGATGAAGTAATAAAATAAACAAAACGCGACAAATGAAAAGTACGAAAATTAGCAGATTGGAAAACATAAGGTTATTTTACACTTACAGTGAACCAGAAATAATTGCAGTTGGTTATGTGTTAATGGTTACAAACCAAATCACACAACATATTCCTTACTAATCTTTATTATTATTATTATTATTATTATTATTATTATTATTATTAGTAGTAGTAGTAGTAGTAGTGGTAGTAGTAGTAGTAATATAACACATGTAAGATATACTGTAGTGGCTGGTACCTATGTCTAGCCCACATAGGTTATTTTAACTTCTGGACAGATCGATCTACTCATTCTTCTCAAGCCACACTTTGACCTTGTCACTTATTCGCATATTAATCCTGACTGTTTTTATATGATTTTGTGTTGATTACTTACCCTATTCATTATGTGTCTGTAAGTTGTTGTTTAACTACAAATATCGAATTACGCTTGGCAAAAAAATGGAGTTGGTTTACTCACTTTCTCCGCTCCTATCGGTTTTGCTTTATTTCCCTGACCGCATGTCCGGATCAACGATTGTATAAAATAAACGTATTTGAAATTCATTCTGGTATTTAACTTATTTAATTCCGTTATTCACTAACGCCAGTTAAGTCAATAATTGTATACAAGGATTGATGGCATATATGATTTCGAAATCAACCGTCATACGATCCAACTCGAGTCAGATTAAGGGGCCACTAAAAAAATGGTGGGCCTTCGATAACATCATCGATCTAAATGGCGAAAAAACTAAGGGCCACAATACTTTTGGATTTACTCTATTGAAAATACTACTTATACAAAATGACTAATGATAGCAGAGATGATTACATTAGAAGTTACTGTTTCTTAACTTTTAATATGATTGATAAATTAACATGAATGGCCAGTTCGTTATATGAGCACCCAGAATATAATCAATAATTCATTACTTTCACAGTGTCATTCATAAATACAGTCATAGATGTGGTCAAATTTAACTGCATTACTTACCAAGAAGTTTCATTCTTCGGATAAATAATTCAAATAAATATGTAGTATGGACATAATTATTAATCCCATGTGAAGACGATGGAAAATGCCAAGTCTTCTGAGCATCTTAGGCAACAATGCAAGCATGCTTGGGATGAAATTCCCTCCCTCTAAATGCAAAATGTTGCCTCATGATTGGCCTGCGTCAGAGCCTAAATTAATCATAGGACTTGAACTAGTTGAGTGCATAGACCATTCCACTTAGCAGGAGATTTATTAGCCTTGACGGCCTGGTGTATGACGAAATCTCGGTATGGATTCAGAGGGCTCCATTGTCTTTTGCCAACTTCCCTCACTGTTGATGTAGGCGAGGTATCCGTCTATCAACCAAAAAGAAAGTTTACTGTACAGTAGTGTGTTCCGTCCTAAATTATGGATGTGAAACGTGACCATTAAGATTAGAGGATTGAAGACTTTAAATGACATGACTCAAAATCGTTTGCAATAGCTCAGATTTATACGTTCTCTGTCTTCCATCAAATTCTTAGATTTAAAATTCCTCGTAACTTTTCTTCCTTTCTAGTTCACTAATTTATATTTTCTTTTCAAATCATATATTCCATGCCTAATCTTTTCTATTACCACCGATACTGCCACTACCACTACAATTCTGGGATTTTGCCTGACAATTTCATCTCTCTGTGTTAATGGGGGATGACAACTTGAATCGATGTACATATGTACCAGGTCCTACGTCGCGTTTAACTGACGGATTATTATTATTTTCAAACGATTTCGAGAAGAATTATGCACTAATATCAAAAATCTGGATAATTTAATGCATTGACTACTGAATCTTGATATAGGACACTCGGTTTACTATTAATCGTTTAGTTATTTATTCACACGGCTACGAAAATAAACTATGGAGTACTCTATTCTAATTAGACCGTCTTGTTCAAGTCTTCATTTGAAAGATGATAGTATCTTTTCATAGTGAAAGTGACATACATGAGTATTTATAATACGGTTATGACGTGTGCTACTGATGTCAACAGATATGAGTAGTATATATCATCAATCGAAAGTTAAATACCTGATAGTAGAAGGTCAAGAAGATCGAAAGAAAGACAACGAGAACATACAATAATTGGTATGTAAGCAAAGTAACAATCAAATTTGAAACAATGGATTTACATTTTGCAAATAAAGTATTTATTGAATCGATCTCAGAGTTTACTAAGATGTTCTGTAATTTTGTATTCAAATACACTCTATTGTCCCTCTTGTGCTCTTGTTCAGTACATGGTTCCTTGAAAATAACACGTTAACTTCTTAGAAAAGTCTGACAATTTGTTAAATATTCTGAAAAGTGGAAATTATTTTACGATCAATAACATTCAAAACATTAGTCCTTTGCTTTATAGTTTCTATCATAATACTAGATATCAAACTTAATCATTTGTTCAATTTTATTAGTTCTGATAATATTTTGTTTATTATCAGAAGGGGTTTTGTGGAGATTTAGTATTTTCATAGTTGAAAGCGTGAGTCAATTGAAGCTAGAATGAAACGGCCGTCCATTGCTTCCAGGTTTTCCATGGTGGTCTAGTTTCAATTGACTCACGCTTTCAACTATGAGAATATTTTGTTTAATAATTTTAATATTATTATTATATTTTAGTTATTGTTATCAACTATTAATTGGACAAGAAATTGAAATACAATATGCACGTTTTGGTTCAATGATATTTCCACAAAATCAAATTGTTGGCGCTAAGATTAATTATATTTATGGTGATGTATTTTTCATGGTAAGATTCTATTATAAACCAATATAAATAAGAGTCACTTAAGTTTGTTTGATGGGAAATATATCATATATGATACTAGCAAATTATATTGAAGATAATCAAATATAATAATAATAAATACTTTTCACTTAATTCATTCGACCTCCATTATGATTTATTTAGGATCATATTTCTGATTAACGTTTTTTTAGCGAGTTGGTTTTCTACGGAATGGGGTCGTTAACCCCATGCCTTAATCCTCCTCCTTTACCCAAGCTTGGGATCGGCAGTAGCCCCCGGAGGAGCTACAGGTGGAGTTAGTTAGGATCATATACTAGAACTATTTACAAGAATTAAAAACGTTTAATTTATTTCTAAACTTCAAGTTACTGCCAAGTATTGAATATAAAACAGATATAAAAGAAAAAATGCAAATCACCGATTGATTTTCAAATAGAAATATACATTAATTTGTTCGTTTTAAAGGTTAAAAGGTTCCATAATAATGGTATTTGGTGAAATTCTAATTGTTATTTTTACTCATTTAATTAACTAATTTAAAACTATCTTTGGACTTCAATTATTATTGTTTGTTTAAATCTTCCCATTGATGTTTTTAGGACTGCAACTGGTCAGTTTCTAATTGACATATGTGCATACTGTGCGTATTGCCTCGATATAGCTTTAATTCACAAGTATTGTATGCAAAGATGGATAGTGGCTATCAGTAAAATCCAGGACGCACGTTTCGTTCTATAATATCCTTTAGCTGTGTAAAACTCGTACATATATATATATATAATCAAGACTAGTATAGTTTGATAGGAAGTAACTTCAAGTACAGGACCATGTAATATTAAGATGTGTTTGATAGTTGTTTCATTCTAGTATGGAAATTGTTAGCAGTAAAAACCTACGACTCCATTTAACATCAAGCTTATGAACATCAAATCATGTTGCATGTTTAATCCATAGATTCATATACTTAACTTTGATCACATTGTAATACAGCCTAATTCTCATTCAATATTACTTAATGATGAGTTACTGTATAATTTGAGTGAACTAACTTTATAAATGTAAAACGGTCTCTGGTGTTTAGCGGTTTTTCAGCCGATACCAGGCATAAAATGAAAACAATCTTCAATCAGTTAAATGATAGTTTTGTTGAGTAAACAGTACTTGTCAGAATAATTCACCTGTTAAATTAATACTTTTTATATTTATCTTATGTTTTCATGAGAAAAGTAGTTTCTAATGAAATTTCGCTCTTTGGGCTAGGTAGTTTAAAAATACAAGGTTCAAAAAGGAACAAATGTGATCTCTTCATGAATATCTTTGTCAGTATGTTCACCCTATAAGTATCAGACATGTACACAACATTAAATGTCCAACTGCGTGAAACATTCTAAGGAAAGTGGAATGACGCAATCAATAATTACCGATACACACTACTAAGTCCTAAAATATCAACCTATCATGAACAGCCAGAAGAAAACAACCGAAGAAATACTCACCTCACAAAATTCGATAGCCCTACTAATTCCAGTTGTATAGTGGGAGGAGATAATTAAACAAATAGAGAATGAACACCATAAAAAGAAGATAATCAGGTACCCAAAGCTACCAATGAATGGAAATGCGAATAAACCGCTTACGTCAAATAACCCAACATTACCAATTTCATATTCCTGATCTACAGATCTTCAGTAACGTAAAGTGTGATTTACTTTGAAATTATTTACTTGCCTACTTACGCCTGTTACCCCTCGTCGAGGATCATAGGCCGCTCACCAGTATTCTCCATCCAACTCTGTCCTGGGAAATCTTTTCCAGTTCTTTCCAGTTGCTATTCAGCCTTTTCATATCGGCTTCTATTTCCCAGCGTAGTGAGTTCTTTGGCCTTCCTCTTTTCCGCTTCCCTTCAGGATTCCAAGTTAGGGATTGCCTTGTAATGAACAATGGTGATTTTCTTAATGTATGTCCGATCCACTTCCGACGTCTTTTCCTAATTTCCTCTTTAGCTGGAAGCTGGTTTGTCCTTTCCCGTAAAACGCTGTTGCTGATAGTATCCGGCCAGTGAATGTCGAGTATTTTGCGTAAACAATTGTTTATAAATACTTGTATCTTCTTGACGATGGATGTAGTAGTTCTTCACGTTTCAGCTCCGTACAGTAGGACTGTCTTGACGTTCGTATTGAAGATTCTGACCTTGAAATTAGTTGAGATTTGTTTTGAGTCCCATATGTTCTTCAATTGTAGAAATGCTGCCTTTACTTTGTCAATCCTCGCCTTTACATCTGCATCCGATCCTCCTTGTTTATCAATGATGCCCCCCAGGTACTTGAATGTTTCCACCTCTCTCAGGATTTCGACATCAAGTGTGATTGGGTTGGTGTACTTTGAAATTATTAAACACCAATCCTGTAATCATAATTCATACAATTACCTTATATTTTTGTTCTTAGGTACTAGTAAAACGATATTTTTTTTACGTTTTAGAAACCTAATTTTAACATTGAAATAACACAACGAGTTCGGTTCATTGACGTGACACCGGTGGCTGAGACTCGGGAAAAATCACGTCCTTATTTCCTTGTGCGGTTACCGAGTGATTTCTTCTATCCATTTGCATAGTAAAAACATTGTTTAGTTTGACTAAAACTCATTTTTTTAAAGGTATACTTCTGAATAAATCCAAAAATAAATGTATTTTTACATAAATTTGAACACTGGATATTTTTGCTCAATCTAACAACTTATAATAACCGTGAATATTCGATATTTCACCTACCCTAGGTGATTGATTAAAATTTAGCAATAAGAACCAGAAAGCACTGGATAGGTGTTCCGTTCTAGTATGGGACTTCTCGAAAGTGAGGGTCCACGACCCCATTAGGGATTGAACCCATAGCTTTCAGGTCTCGCGGTGAGCGTTCGAATTTATACCACAGATCGGGCATTTAATGGTTCATATACACAATGTTAATCGATTTACAATATTATTTAACCAGCTTATTCGTTTCGCTTCTATATTACAAAGTCCCTTACAAGCAGTGAGTTTTCATTAAAATAAAATAAATACTTCGTCGTTTTGCATAAGTGAATGTTTACAAGTAACGTCACTTTGATAGGCAGTTAATGTATCTTTAGAATTCACATTTCACTTTCATTACACCTAACTTTGTGACTATAATAAATCATAGTGAAAAATCAGTTACAAAAACTATTCGGCTATTGGATGTAAAGACAATCATAAACACTTTATGTCATTGTTTACACTAAGGACCGAACTTAGACCACAAACTGATCTCAGTTTGTAATTTAAACTATACGACTCAACACTCTCCAAAATCCTCTATATACTAATAAAATTAAACACACAGTATGACCAAGTTTTCAATTATTAAGGTACTACCAGTTCACTAAGCTAGTGAATAATTTGTGGAACTCATCTCATTCTCACTTCAACAAATCAATCGTTTTCTTATTGTTGATGTGATTTATAGACAGAACGATTGGTAATTTTATTACACTGACTGTTGGATCATATCCTCTAATGCGTATCTAAATCAACCAAAGTTAGGTAAGATTAAACAATTAGAAATGAGGAAAACTAGATATGTTTTTCTCCGTAATAGACATGAACGGGAAACACGTTTCAATCTATTCAAGAATACTAACTGTTTATCTTAGTTTTTAAAACACAAATTCGTTTACATATCAGTTTGTTTTCTTTATGAGCATAAATTATCATACATATATATTGGTCTACTTCAGGTTTTTGGATTTAACAAATTTTTAGACATAAAGGACAATCTCCATGAGTACGTGTGCTGTTAGCCTAGAGGTTTTACTCACTAGTAAATTTAAATAAATATCTATCACGTTACTTTCTTCCTCCTTTCCACTCTCAATAAAATCCAATTATCACTGTGGTTTTACCTGCAGAAATAATTCAGATGAAATCTATACAACTTTAGACAAAATAATACACTTAGACCAATTAATAATTGGTTAATTTACTGACTGATGGTTGTCATCAACATACACTGACCCAGCACTCAAACTAAGCTTATAATCAAAAATAATTATACATAAGAGTATTAAAACAAGATAAAGGATTATTAAAAACTGAGTAAATGCACTATGCAATAACTATTATCTGCTGTTGCCTTGTTTAAATTTGTGAAGGGAACCTATTGTATCAGGATCACTAATAATCTAAGAAATCACGACTCATTATGGCGCATGTATATATTAATGATAGTAATTTCATTGCTTACAAACAAACCTTGCATTAGTACACTTGTAATACCTTTGTAAAGTTCACAGAGCGACATCCTCCTAATTAGAACTTTGGTGATAGTTAACACATTGTGATTTGTATCACTTGATCGTGTAAGCATTCAAGATAGGGGGCAGAAGGTTATGATCCAAAGTATAAGTAGTTTATTTTGTAGTCTTAATATAGATTATTAAACTTGTGAAGTGAACTCTTTAAATGATTGTGCTTAGATTTGTATAATCATCCTTGTATCATACATGTACTTTTTGATGAACGCAGCAGGGTAGCCGATCTCAGTCAGTGAGTTATAGATAAATTCCAGTTCCTGACTTAAAGTATCAACAGAACAGATCTTATTTGCTCTACTAGTGAGGCATTCAACCAAGTTTCTCTTATATTGGATAGGTGTAAAGCTATAGAAGTGAGTGTATTGGCAGGCAGAGGGTCTTTTTCTATACACGCTTCTACTTAACGAGCCATCACTTCGCCTGCTTAGTGTAACGTCAAGGAAATTCAGCTTCATGTCACACTCACCTTCACCAGTGAAGCTAATCGCTGGATGTACACTGTTGAACTGTTCTAGTAGTTCATCCTTACTGGTGTTCTGATCCACGACTATGAATGTATCGTCGATGTAGCGGCAGTATAGATCGAGCTTCTTAATAGCCTCCTTAAGTGGGCCATTTTCTAGCTTAGCTAAGAAGAGATCAGCAAGAATCGGGCCTAGAGGTGAGCCCATGGCTATTCCGTCTATTTGTCTATAATAGGAATTGTTGAAGACGAAATGAACATTCAGTGTACATCTTAAAAGCAGTTCTTTCAAACAATCTTCCGGCAGGCCAATGTTGATTTGTTTTTCAGTTATTTGCTCGCATATGAACTCAATAGTCTCCATAAGTGGTACGTTAGTAAACAAGGATACTACATCTAATGAGAACATATTTTTCATACTAACATTCATATTTTCCACTTTGGAAGTGAAGTCGAATACATCTTTTACACTCGTACTAACAATTGATTTGTGCAAGGGCTCTAAGATACATACTAGCCACTTTGCAATTTTGTGGTAAGCGGAATTGAACATATCTAGGACTGGGCGCAGTGGAAGACCTGGTTTATGAACTTTGGGTAAACCAGTACACCAGTACACCTGTCTTCCCACTATCAACTTGTACTTTTAACTATTATTATGCTTGGTAACGTATTTCTATTTCATTGTGACTATTATTGACTCAAATAGCCTTGATTGGTCTAACATTTTTATATAAATATTCATGTATATTAGAGTAAAGCCTGATGACGATCTAATTGAAAACAATTGTTCGCTTACATATGTTGTTCTAATTTTCACAATGGGAATCTTTAATATTCTAAAATCACGTACAGACAAAATCAAGAAAACAAATTATGTAGCTAATTCGTCTTATTTTTGGACTTCTTAATATTGTACATCATTAACCCTACCAGATCCAAGATCTATAGGTTATAAAATAAACACAATACGAAATAATAAATCAGAACCCACTAATGAGAGTTTTCTAAACTTAACTTTATTCGTGATGTAGTACGATCACTATATATATTTACCATTACACAAGTTCGTGACCTTATGTTCTACAGTAAGTACCATATGATTTGAAGAAAGCGAGCTAGTTGCAAATAACTTATTCAACATTTTAGGCTTTCATATTAGCCAATTTAGTAAATGATGAATAGAGGTTTAGACTAACAAAATTCGAATGATAAAAGTGTTTGAAGATCCGCTTCGTCTATCCAAATCTACTTATTATATAGTCACTAATATGACTGATAAAAATTTAACTACTTATAAGTAGCAGGCGTGACTTACTTACTTACTTTCGCCTGTTACTCCCAATGGAGCATAGGCCGCCGACCACCATTCTCCAACCCACTCTGTCTTGGGCCTTCTTATCTAGTTCTATCCAGTTTTTGTTCATTCTTCTCATATCTGTCTCTATTTCTCGGCGTAATGTGTTCTTTGATCTTCCTCTTCTCCTTTGGCCTTCAGTATTCCATGTGAGGGCTTGTCTTGTGACGCAATTGAGTGATTTCCTCAAAGTGTGCCCAATCCACTCCCAGATCTTCTTCCTGATTTCTTCCTCCGCTGGAATCTGATTTGTTGTCTCCCACAGTAACTTGTTGCTGATAGTGTCTGGCCATCGGATCCGAAGTATTTTGCGTAGACAGCTGTTGATAAACACTTGTATCTTCTGGATAATGGCTTTCGTAGTTCTCCACGTCTCCGCCCCATACAGTAGAACTGTCTTGACATTTGTATTGAAAATTCTAACCTTGGTGTTGGTTGACAATTGTTTTGAGCTCCAGATGTTTTTCAACTGTAGGTATGCTGCTCTTGCTTTGCCGATCCGCGCCCTCACATCTGCATCTGATCCACCGTGTTCATCAATGATGCTGCCCAGATATGTAAAGATTTCCACATCCTCCAAAGCTTCTCCGTCAAGTGTAATTGGATTGGTGCATATTGTGTTGTATCGGAGAGTCTTGCTTTTCCCTTTGTTTATATTGAGACCTACTGCTGCTGAGGCTGCTGCTACACTGGTCGTTTTCTCCTGCATTTGTTGTTGCGTTTGTGATAGAAGAGCCAGATCATCCGCGAAGTCTAGATCGTCAAGTTGCATCCTGTCTGTCCACTGTATCCCGTGCTTTCCTCCAGTCGTTGACGTCTTCATGATCCAGTCGATTACCAGGAGAAAGAGAAACGGTGAGAGTAAGCAACCTTGCCTAACACCAGTCTTTACTTCAAACGAGTCGGTGAGTTGTCCTCCGTGGACGATTTGGCAGTTTAGTCCATCGTAGGAGTTCCGTATGATATTGACTATCTTCTCAGGCACGCCGTAGTGTCGAAGAGGCCTCCATAGTGTCGTCCTGTCCACACTATCAAATGCCTTCTCGTAGTCGATGAAGTTGATGTAGAGTGATGAATTCCATTCGATTGATTGTTCCACAATGATACGTAGAGTTGCGATTTGATCTGTGCACGATCTATCCTTACGAAATCCAGCTTGTTGATCTCGAAGTTGGGCGTCCACGGAATCCTTCATCCTGTTTAACAATACCCTGTTGAAGACTTTTCCTGGTATTGAGAGGAGAGTGATGCCCCTGTAGTTGTCGCACTTGCTGAGATCACCTTTCTTTGGTATCTTGATCAGAAGTCCTTTTTTCCAGTCTGTTGGTACTTGTTCTTCATCCCCAATCTTACTGAAGAGGATGTGTAGAATCTTGGCAGTTGCTGTTACATTTGCTTTCAGTGCCTCCGCCGGGATTTTGTCTGGTCCTGCTGCTTTGCCGCTCTTGATTTGTCTAATGGCCATGCTGATCTCTTCAATTGTTGGTGGGCCAATATCGATTGGGAGGTCCGTGCGTGCTGCTTCGATTTTGGGTGTTTTCAGTGGAGCTGGTCGATTCAAGAGTTCTTTGAAGTGTTCTACCCACCTGCTTCGTTGTTCTTCAATGTCGGTGATTACTTTGCCTTCCTTGCTTTTCACTAGTCTTTCTGGTTTACGGTGATTGCCAGCAAGTTTCTTGGTTGTATCATACAGCTGTCTCATGTTTCCCTCTCTTGCAGCCTTTTCCGTTGTCATCGCTAAGTCTTCCACATATTTACGTTTGTCGGCGTGACTGGCAACAATTATTTATAAAATCCAAGTAAAATCCACAATGTTGTTGATTACTATAACTGGATGTTTTTGTTCCTTTATGAAAATTAATCAGAACTCTATAAAATCAAACGAGGGAACGGATTAGCAAACTGAAATAAAATGTATTATCAAATTTAATTGATTATCACTAGTGACTGACTTCAAGAGATATTTCCTTGAGTTCTAGTGGGAAGCAGTGGCCAGTGGAGTTCTACCAGGTCTGTTGTAGAGATATCATCTCACTGAAGACAATTGGTTGAAGTTAGACATTAACACCGTTGGATGCCAGCTCAGTGGTCTATCGGTTAAGGGCTTCGGCTCGAGACTGGTAGGTCCTGGGTTCGAATCTCACTCGCGAGAGCGGGTTCGTGGATGCGCACTGCTGAGGAGTCCCATAATAGGACGAAACGGCCGTCCAGTGCTTCCAGGTTTTCGATGGTGGTCTAGCTTCAATTGACTCATGATTTCAACTGTGAAAATACTAAATTCTCCACAAAACCCCCTCTGATCTATTACAAAGCCAACCAAACACCTATGTACATTAAGCCACATGTAAGTTAATAGTTATCGTTCGTAGGTGTATTAGAGCCTCTGCTCGTATGCTTTAAAACCAACGAGTAAGCAATTTAGAGGTTAAACATGAAGTACTAGATAATGATGATAAATTCGTGAGGTAGTGAACTTTTATCGACTGAGATGGTTGATATATGTATTACGTATGCCCCTTCATCGACTACGTCGATGTGCAATGATGCTTAATGTAATAGGCTAGGAAACAGTTAAGAGTGGTCAAGCCAATACATGACATCAATCCATGAAGACACTGACTACTGAACTGAGCTATTTCAATAGATGCAGACTACATGGTTGGAGTCCACGTGATTTTCGTAACCAATGGTTCAAAATCGTTCACGGTGTCTCAGGTCCGTTCACTGTTTGTAATCCCCTAGATCTTAAGTTACTAAATCCCCTAAAATTTTATTTAACCAATTTTTAATTTCCTTTCAAATTGTATATTTTTGTGTAATCTTTTCTAATACCATTTAAACTGTTACTATCCTGACAATTTTGTTTTCTTATGCTAAGAGTTTATGACAACTTGAATAGGTGTATACATGTGCTTGGTTTTATGTTGCATATAACCAACTAATTGATTGAGCCACATAAAGAATCAACTCCGCCTGTAGCTCTTCTAGAGTTACTGCCGTTCCCAAGACCGGGTAAAGGAGGAGGGTTGGGCATGGGGTTAGCGACCCCATCCCGTAGAAAAGCTAACTCGCTAAAAAAACGCTAACCAGAAAAAATAATTCAAACCATTTAAACTCTGCCCTGGGAGTTGAAGGAATAATTATGACGTCTCATGATGAAAGCCGAAATTCTTCGGAAGTCACGAGACCGATGCACCTTCTAACAACCAGAGCAACACTCTTCATAGGTACATGGAACGTCCGGACAATGTGGGATACAGGAAAGACCAGCCAAATAGCAATGGAAATGAGGAGATACAACTTGGCAGTACTCGGAATCAGCGAAACCCATTGGACACAAACTGGACAACAAAGGCTAGGTACAGGAGAGATGCTGTTGTACTCCGGTCACGAAGGGGAAAATGCTCCACACACTCAGGGAGTTGCTCTAATGCTGTCCAAAGAAGAACGAAACGCACTTGCGGGATGGGAATCTCATGGACCCAGGATAATCAAAGCATCATTCAGAACAAAGAAGCAAGGGATCACAATGAACGTTATCCAATGTTATGCACCCACCAATGATAGCAACGACGATGATAAAAATGCTCCACACACTCAGGGAGTTGCTCTAATGCTGTCCAAAGAAGAACGAAACGCACTTGCGGGATGGGAATCTCATGGACCCAGGATAATCAAAGCATCATTCAGAACAAAGAAGCAAGGGATCACAATGAACGTTATCCAATGTTATGCACCCACCAATGATAGCAACGACGATGATAAAGATCAGTTCTATGAAAGGCTGCAATCAATTATAGAGAAGTGCTCACGAAAGGACCTCACCATCCTGATGGGAGATCTAAATGCTAAAGTTGGAGTGGACAACACAGGATATGAAGATGTAATTGGACGACATGGATTAGGAGAGAAATGAAAATGGGGAGAGACTTGCAAGCCTATGTGCATTCAACAAATTGGTTATAGGCGGCACAATATTCCCACACAAGCGCATACACAAAGCTACATGGATCTCACCGGACCACACCATAGAGAACCAGATAGATCACATCTGTATCAACAAAAAATTCCGAAGATCATTTGAAGATGTGAGAAAACGGAGAGGAGCTGACATAGCTTCAGATCATTACCTGATTGTGACCAAGATGAGACTGAAGCTAAAGAAAGACTGGACAACTGGACAAACAGCACTACAAAGGTTCAATACAGCCTTCCTTCGAGATACTGACAAGCTCCATGAATTCAAGATAACTCTCAACAACAGGTTCCAAGCTGTACAGGATCTACTGAAAGAACAAGAAACTACTTTAGAGGACAACTGGAAAGGGATCAAAGAAGCACTAACTTCAACGTGTCAGGAGGTTCTTGGTCCTAAGAAAGCATCACAAGGAATGGATCTCTCTGTGAACCCTGGACAAAATTCAAGAAAGGAAGAACAAGAGACTAGCAATTAACAACAGCCGAACATGAGCATAGAAAGTCAAAGCACAAGCAGACTACGCAGAAGCAAACAAGCAAGTGAAGAAAAGCATTAAAGCCGACAAGCAGAAATACATGGGAGAACTAGCAACGGCGGCGGAAAAAGCTGCAAGAGAAGGGAATATGAAACAACTATATGATACAACGAAGAAATTGGCAGGGAGATATAGCAAACCAGAGAGACCAGTCAAGGACAAAGAAGGAAAGACAATCACTGGGATTCAAGAACAGAGGAAAAGATGGGCAGAATACTTCGAGGAACTGCTGAATAGACCAGCCCCATTGAACCCACCGAACATCGAAGCAGCACACACTGATCTTCCAATAGATGTCACAACATACCAGCAGAAGCACTGAAGTCAGACATTGAAATAACTGCAAACATGCTTCACCTTCTATTCAAGAAGATTTGGGAAGAGGAACAAGTGCCAATGGACTAGAAAGAAGGATATCTCATCAAGATACCAAAGAAAGGAGATCTGAGCCAATGTGAGAACTACAGAGGCATCAGTTTGTTATCAGTACCAGGAAAAGTTTTCAACAGAGTGCTGCTGAATCAGTAGACGCCGAACTTAGGGATCATCAGGCTGGATTCCGTAAGGATCGGTCGTGCATAGACCAGATTGCGACACTACGGATCATCGTGGAACAATCAGTTGAGTGGAACTCATCACTATACGTCAACTTCATTGACTATGAGAAGGCGTTTGACAGCGTGGACAGGAGAACATTATGGAAACTTCTTCGACACTATGGAGTTCCTGAAAAGATTGTCAACATTATCCAAAACTCATACGATGGACTACAGTGCAAAGTGGTGCATGGAGGACAGCTGACAGATGCATTTCCAGTAAGGACCGGAGTCAGACAAAGCTGTCTACTCTCCCCATTCCTCTTCCTTCTAGTGATTGACTGGATTATGAAGAATTCGACATCTGAAAGGAAATACGGAATACAATGGACAGCTCAGAATCAATTAGATGATTTGGACTTCGCAGATGACCTAGCCCTCCTCTCTCATACACACGACCAAATGCAGATGAAGACAGCAAATGTAGCAGCAGCCTCCGCATCGATAGGCCTCCACATTCACAAAGGAAAAAGCAAGATTCTCAAAAGCAACACGGAGAACACCAACCCAATCACACTTGATGGCGAAACTCTGGAAGAGGTGGAAACATTGACGTACCTGGGGAGCATCCTTGATAAACAAGGAGGATCGGATGCAGATGTAAAGGCGAGGATTGGCAAAGCAAGGGCAACATTTCTACAATTGAAGAACATATGGAACTCAAAACAATTGTCTACTAATTTCAAGGTCAGAATCTTCAATACGAACGTCAAGACAGTCCTACTGTACGGAGCTGAAACGTGAAGAACTACTACATCCATCGTCAAGAAGATACAAGTATTTATAAACAATTGTTTACGCAAAATACTCGACATTCACTGGCCGGATACTATCAGCAACAGCGTTTTACGGGAAAGGACAAACCAGCTTCCAGCTAAAGAGGAAATTAGGAAAAGACGTCGGAAGTGGATCGGACATACATTAAGAAAATCACCATTGTTCATTACAAGGCAATCCCTAACTTGGAATCCTGAAGGGAAGCGGAAAAGAGGAAGGCCAAAGAACTCACTACGCTGGGAAATAGAAGCCGATATGAAAAGGCTGAATAGCAACTGGAAAGAACTGGAAAAGATTTCCCAGGACAGAGTTGGATGGAGAATACTGGTGAGCGGCCTATGATCCTCGACGAGGGGTAACAGGCGGAAGTAAGTACATAACGAATCATTATATCATTAAAGTGAATTAGGGTAAACATTTTACATAGGTATCATTATAATAGAGTTTCATCATAAATATATTCTTTACTACCTCGTCTGTTTGAAAAAAAATGTAAGTAGCTGGAATATACATTTGGATTCAACCATGGAAAGTAAAAAATATATGAAACGTCTAGAATAAAGCAAATGATATTAAAATGCAACAAAAAATAAATTCAACTCTCACGTTTGGATTAGTTTAATTTTGTATGCGTATTTAGAGAAAATACATAACGATTAAAGCTGCAATTAACAATGACTATATATGAAAGTAGCTAAATTCAGATGTATTTAGTTATCGGCTGTTCTCTACTCACGGGTACTTCATTTATATAACCTGAATGGTCAACAAAATGTTCGACTATCTATTTAGAACCAATATTTCAACAAATCTGTAAACCATTTTTCACTATACTTCCGTGAAAAAAATATGAGGACTATAAATATATGATTAATGGTGTCTTCACTCTAATTATGACCACTGATTGGATGGTGTCAAGGCTGAACCTCAACTCTTCAGTATTTACTTATTAGCTACTGAACTTGTGAACCTCTATCTAATGAGATAAAAGATAACAACTGGAGGGAACTCTAGAAAACATCAGATGAAGTTTGAGAAAACTTATTTTATCCGTACAACAGACTATATCCTTTCTGTGTGAAATCACAAAGATTATTAAAACTGGGACTATTTAACTTACTCATTTCTTCTTCAATTTTATGAAAATATAATCAAAATTTAGAGAAAATACTTAAATGACAAGAAATATGTTTAACTATAATTTATAACAACATTTTTCTTTACTCAAATACAATCTATTATCTTTGTTTAAAAGCCTATTACATTAACTAAAATCCATAGAAAACTACGCAAATAACACTATTAAATAATAATAATAATAGCCGTTGATTTTTTTGTTGTTGTTGGAAAAAAACCAATCAAATTGATTTTTAACCACGAATAATTAAAGTGATCGTACATTTAGATCTATGAAATATTTACCAATAGAACTGACATAGTAATTATAATTAAATTAGTTGAGTGTGATTGTTAATAAATATTACGTGGATTAGTTGAAGTTAGACATTAACACCGTTGGATGCTGGCCAGCTCAGTGGTCTAGAGGTTAAATGCTCTCACACGAGACTGATAGGTCCTGGGTTCGAATCTCGCAAGGCAAGATCGTGGATGCCTACTGCTGAATAGCCCCACAATAAGACGAAATGGCCATCCAGTACTTCCAGGTTTTCCATGATGGTCTAGCTTCAATTGACTCATGATTTCAACTATAAAATAAATATTCGATTAAAGGTTATTTGAATAAATAAATAATAATTAGTAACTTAATGAATGAATTTATGGTGGTCGATATTCGATATTATCCTTAAAATTTGTATATTGTTCGTCCTGATAAACGTTACTCGATAGCGTCCTAACGGTGTATAAATCAGAAGGCGAATAAGAAGGGTTGATTGTGTTTATTATTGGAGCACACACAGATATCCAAAATTACAGGCACGTTAAGCAAGCATGAAAGAGTAGTGCCGTAAAGCAGACGAGTGAGCGAGAGATCAATTGATCGAGTAAGCGAGTACAGTACAGCGAGCAGGATTAAGATGTACATATATGTACAAATAGAAATGCATGAATCATCGAATCAATTAAGCGATTAATAGTAAGGCTAGCAGAATGAATACATGCGTAGGCAGTAAGCAGTGCTCAAGCGTACATAATGAAGGTACAATAAGTATAGATGGGTTGTTGTTGTTGTTGTTGTACGAATGACTGTCCGTTAAATAAGTTAACAAAAGAGCTTAGCTAAATTAAATGTAAACAAACTCAATTTTATGTGAGCTGTTATAAATTAAATGAAAATTTTAATTCATTATTTAATTTTAAAGATAAATTTCATCATCAACTGAAAATAGCTAGAAAACTAGTAAAACATTACTGATGATAAACTTATCAATTGTTGACTTCATTTTGTAATAGTAGTCTATATATATTCAACTTCTGTCAATCAAAAGAAATATTATCTTCATAAATTGAGTTTAATTCTTTAATAAAGATAAAACTATGAAAACAATCTATCCAAAAATTAAAGAAGAAAAAGAATCTATCCAAGAGATTATCTGTGTGTTTTACTGGTAGAAAAAAGTGTTTTTCCCCCACTCATAATGAACTCAGTTTGATAATCTACTCATTGATACTATTGATAGATTTATTTCCTTTTTATGATTACTTGAAAGTTATTTTAATTAAAATTGATGAGAATAAAAACAAACATTAGTATATCATATATAAGAACTTTCATCTAAATTAGAGCGAATTGTTTCACAGTATTTGGGCGCCGAGTTGATGTAAGAAAAAGGTTGGACCAGATTACCAGGTGAAACGTTGGATTCACTTCAAATTCATTCGTTGAGATTTTACAAATATATTATTCCTATTTAATGTATTAGTATATCAATAAGCTTCCAGAGGAGGAAGAAATCAGGAAGAAGATCTGGGAGTGGATTGGGCACACTTTGAGGAAATCACTCAATTGCGTCACAAGACAAGCCCTCACATGGAATACTGAAGGCCAAAGGAGAAGAGGAAGATCAAAGAACACATTACGCCGAGAAATAGAGACAGATATGAGAAGAATGAACAAAAACTGGATAGAACTAGATAAGAAGGCCCAAGACAGAGTGGGTTGGAGAATGGTGGTCGGCGGCCTATGCTCCATTGAAAGTAACAGGCGTAAGTAAATAAGTAATATCAATAAGCAATTCACAATGTTATATGGAAATAGCGTGTTTCTATTTCATCATAAAAAGAAGATACAAAAGTTTGTAACTGTGATGTAATTAGGATAATATTTTCCAATTTTTGAATTTACTCTTTAAAAATTTTTTTTTTCAAAAACAATTTACATATTCATGTAAAGTTCTAAATGTAAATAAACTTCTATAATTCATCAACAATAAACTTCAAGGACATGAGGTAAGTTTTATCCATGACTAACCATTCGAAATTGCTTATATTATAGTTATTGTGAACACCAGAGTATACGACCGAATGTATTTCAATACAAAATTACAGAACATCTTAGTAAAATCTGAGATCCATACAATAAATACTTCATGTACAAAATGTCAACCAATTATTTCAAACTTGATTGTTTCTCCGTTTTCACATCAATCACTGTCTGTTCTCGTTCTCTTTCTTTCGATTTTCTTGATCTTCTGCTATCAGGTATTTAACTTTCGATTGATGATACATACTACTCATATCTGTTGACATCAGTAGTACACATCACAATATTACGTTTGTTCCTATCTTGAATTGATTTTTTTTAAATGATATTCACGTTTTTCACTTTATTCACAGTTTTCTTCTGTTGAATATATATTCAAATTAACTTCATTAATTGATAACTATGTTTATTAAAAGTACAATTTGAATGATTACCTATAACCTTATGTGTTTCAGTTCAAATTCTATGGTTTGATTTTAGTATCACCCTATTTTAATTGACTAAAATATCATGTTGAAAACTAGTTAGTGGATGAAAACTATAAAAATCAATATTGTACGCTTAAATATTGATCAAAATATTAATAAAGGATTAAGCGGTAATTAAAAATTACACGTTTTAATTTCATGTTTTTTTTTGTAGCTCTCATTATTAATTTAAAATAGTCGAGTAGATTATCAGTAAAAATTTCTCATAATAGTATTATTTATGATACATGTTTTAATTATACTGATTATATATAATTCCTTAAAGTAACAAATATATCTTCTTGTTAGCTGGAAAATAAATACAAGCATTTAGTTCAACAATATAAACAAATTCAATTGGTGTTGTTCACTTGTATCTCCATTGATGTATAGAACTGCAATTGATCAATCTGTTGTTGACATATGTACATCCTGTGTGAATTGCCTCGATATTGCCTTAAGTCACAAGCTTTATAAGTAAAGATAGATAGTGACTAGCAGTGGATAATGCGATGGCGTTTGAAGCCAAAGGTACTAGGTTTGATTCCCAGAGTGAACATCAACTTTGAGATGCAGATAAATTGAAGTGATATGTCCCAAATAGGACGAAACGCTCTTCCTGAACTCCACTGCTAGCTACCATCCATCTTTGCTTATACAAACAAATTTTTATAATTATACTTGAAAAAGAAGCAATTGTGCTATCAACTAACTCAGGATTATCTTGCATTGAAACTGTTATTTCGACATACTATTAATATTAATTCACACTAAATAACAAATAATAACCATCTAGAAATTGTCGTACTAGAAATATTAAGTAAGCACAAATGAAAGCCTTCAATATTCTTAAACGACATAGAAATAAAGAAATTTCCAGTATAATTATTCTTTCCTATTTACTGTAAAACTTCCCAACAGCTTATTGTTAAAATGATCAATATGGATTATGAATAAATATTAGCTTTATAGTAAATTACAACGGTGATTTCGTCACAAATCGATGTGCTACAACTTGTGTTTAAAAACCACAGGTTCAATCACATCTTAAGAAATAGATTAACATTTCTGAAATGTATTAAATTAGACTGAAACAGTTGTTCAGGTATTTTTGATCCTTTGTTCAATATCGGACTATGCATTTAAGTTTACTACATCAGTGGTCATTAACTCATCATAAAACAAAACAAATTGATTGGCTTGTTTATTACACTACAAAAATCTTTCCGAAGTTATCAGTAAATGAGTACACATTTAAATTATGATATATAAATCATAAAAATGACAAGATAAACGGAAACGTGTGGGTACATTGTCCCAAAAGAATCGTACTTCAAAATAGTCTACACTGTCAAAAAAAATAGGATCACAGAGATGTAAGATCAATCTACTAGTAAGGTATTGACAACTTATCAATTTTATTTGTTTACGTAAGGTTTCGGATAAAAGCATACATATATTTATGGTAACCAAGTTAAGAGTAAGACACAAACTAATCGATAACTTTAGTTAAAGATCACACTGTCATTAACTGAATGAATTTAAATTATACCTGTTCGAGATTGAAATAACCTTACAAGGTTTCATTAATCATGTATAATGATAAGCGGAAAGATGAAGATCACGTGTTGCTATAAAAGCAGATTCACTTGAATAAATTTGGCTTAATAAAAATCTTGAGGTCAGGAAAATGAACATGCGATATGAAAATAGTCATTCACTCATTCGTCATTCAAATACAAGTAAATTCAATCGAAAATCTATCATAGAAAGATCATTGTACTTTAAATATTTTTATATCATGAACTTTATTGTACTAATAATTCTGTCTGTGAGGCCCCTTTAACGTTACTGTCAACCACAAGGCTTGGTAAATGTTAAAATTTCGTCATGCGGTTAGGAAACCCATCCTTAGGAAAACAACATTGTTAAACAAACACTCAGAAGAAAAATGTACATTGGCCATTCAAACACTACCATAGGAGTTGAAAGGTTTTCCTTCATTTGGAGGAGTTATGATGCCTCATGGTGAAACTCCAGACACCTCAGAAGTCACGGGGTCGATACCTCTTCTGGAAACCAGGGCAGCCATCAATATATGTATACGGGAGACTGGAAAGACCAGCCAAATGACATTAAAAATGTAAAATTATAACCTAGCTCTACATGGAGTAAGTGAAATCCATTGAATATAAGCTGGATTGAAAAAACTAACTTGCTGTAAAGAGCCGTTGTATTCTGTTTACGAAGAACAAAATGCCTTGCAAACTAGACGAGTTGCACTGATGCTTCTTAAGAAGCACGTAAAGCACTTATAGCGTGAGAATTTCATGCATCCAGGATCATCAAAGCATACTTCAAAACGAATAAGGGAGGACTGCAATGAATGTCATCCGATGCGACGCACCCACTAATGATATTAACGAAAACGACAAAGACCAGTTTTGTGAGAGGCTTCCTTCAGTGGACCATAGAAACATGGACTGGGAGAAACGAATGAAAATGATGAGAGACTGGCAAATCCATATGCTTTCAACAAAATGGTTTTTGCTGACACCTTTTATCCAACATACACATACACAAAGCAACATTGGTTTGGTCTAACCACGCTGAGGAGATCCATATTGACCACATCTGTATCAATAAGCAATTCATAAAGTCCATAGAAGATGTAAGATGAAGGAGAGGAGTTGACGTGATTCAGATCACCGACTGGTAGTGAACAACATTAAGATGAAAATAAAGAAACAGTAAACAACTGGAGAAACATCATTATGGTAACTTTATTACCTCTTTTCTTCGAAATACTTATAGGTTCGACAAATTGAAGATAGCTTTCAAAAACAGATTCGAAGCCTCGCGCGATCTACACAAAGAAGTGGGAACAACTATGGGGGACGACTGGAAAGAGATTAAAGAAGTATTTATTTCAACATCCCAGGAGGTCCCTGATCTCAAGAAGCATCATCATAAAAAATGAATCATGATAAATACCCTTGGTAAATTTCAAAATAGAGAAAGTAAGATGCACACAACAATAGCTGGACATGAACAGATGCACAGGCATAGGCTGCATATACCGAAGTAAAAAAATGAGTGAAGAAGAGCATCACAACTGATAAGTAGAAATATGTGTAAGACACAAAGACGACAGCAGAAATACCTTCAAGTGAACAAATTATTAGAGAACGTCATGATACGATTAAGCTAGCAAGGGAATATGGTAAACCAGTGCAACCACTCAAGGACAGAGAAGGTAAAGCAATCACTGTGATTCGGAAATAACGGAACAGGTGAGTAAAGCCCATTAAAGAGCTCTTGAATAAACCAGTCCTACTGAAACCATCGGATATCAAAACAACACCGGTAGACCTGCCTGGAGATGTTACCCCAACAACAAGCGAAGGGATCAGAAAGAATATCAGATAAATCAAGACTTGCATAGTACCAGCCCCAAATAATATGCCAGCTGAAGAACTGAAGTCGGACAGAAGTAACTGCAAGACGCAGTAAGTTTTCTGAAGAATGACCTAGGAAGAAGGAAGGTATGTCTTTACTACCGGTCTTAGGTAGAGTAATGCTGAAAAGAATTAAGGATTCAAAAGTAGCTCAACTTTGTAATCAACAAGCTGGGATTCATAAGAATTAATTGTGCTTCGATTAAATCGCTGTGCTTCAAATAATAATAATGGAAAAATTACTGATACAACCAATTCAACCTGCAATAAAAGAGCACTGTGATCCATATCAGTTTGCTTACAAATGCAAAAGAAGCACATTAGATGCCGTTGCTGTTCTGCATCACAATATAGTGTTCGGGTTGGAAAAGGGTAAGAAGTATGTTAGATGTTCTTTCCTGGACTTTACTTCTGCTTTTGATTCCATTCCAAGACACCTCTTACTTAACAAGCTGATCAGCATCGACACTGACAGCTGGTTAACCAATTGGCTACGTTCCTACCTTTCTGGAAGAGAACAGTACACTGTATTTGAAAGAAAGTGTTCAACATCTCTACTGTCTACTGTAGGTGTGCCACAAGGAACTGTTCTTTCACCTCTGCTCTTCTCTTTCTTTCTTCATGATCTTCCATCTTCCACAGAAAACACGACCTCACTGTGTGTATGCCGATTTCTACCTCCTTACATCCCATAGAAATGAATGTGTTTTTATCTCATATTGAAAAGCGGTCTGTTGGTAATGGTGTCTTACTCAATCCATCTAAATGTCAAGCTGTTAATTTTAGCTTGAGACATGGACAGAACCTATACTCTATTTTGGGATCCCTAATGCTTGTGCCATTGGAGACTCCTTAATAAACACAGTGTCGAAGGTCAAATATCTTGGTATCATTTTTTCCTCTGATCTTTCTTGGTCTTCTCATGTTTTACTGTTATCGAAAAAAGTTTACCGTTTGACATACTACATAAAGAGGCTGCATGCTTTTGGGATTACTTGCCATTTACTCTTATAATTTGTAAATTCTTGCATATTACCTATTATTCTATATTGTTCTCCATTATTCTTTCCCGGGCTTTTGAGAAAAGACTTTGCTGTTTTGCGTAGAGTGCTGAAGGCGGTTTGCAAGGTATGTGGTGAATCTTTTGAAGTCATTGTTAATATGTTTGTGGATAGACATCTTAAGTCTTGCAAACTCTCTGCAGGTGTTGTCTTATCAGATACTAACCATCCGCTTCATTCATATCTTTCTCCTTGTATATCTTCTGGTAGAACGAGACGTAAATACATTAAACTCCATGCACGCAAGCAAGTCTATAAAAGTTCTGTAATACCTTACCTAGCAAATTTACTTTGTGACGAACAGGCTGTTAGAGTTGACCTAGTAAATAACCTGTCTTCTTAAGCATGTCTCAAATTCGATAATTTGTATAAAGTCAGATTTTCTTAAACCTTTTTTATTCCTTTTGTTTTTTGGGGTTTTTTTGGTAAAAAACTTGTTGAAATAACTCGTGCTGAGAATTCTATATTGTACCAGATTATAATATAGAATAAAGCCATTAATAATAATAATAATAATAATAATAATAATAATAATAATAATAATAATAATCGTTGTTATACGACAGCTAGTTAGACTATTTGGATTTCTTATATGACTTAGCTCTTTTATTCCATAGTCAGCAACAAATGCAGGTAGAGGCAGCCAGTCTATCAGCGGCCTCCGCAGCTGTAGGCCTCAGCATAAACAAGAGGAAGAGAAGGATCTTAAAATACAACACTAAGACAACCAAAAAAGTCACACTTTATAGAGAAACTCTGGAAGAGGAGAAATTGTTTACGTACCTGTGCAGCATGATTGATAAAAAAGAGGGATCTGATGCTGATGCGAAGGTACGAATTAATAAAGCAAAGATGATACACCTACAGTTAGAGAATATCCAGATAACAAAAGAATTGTCATTCACGACTTAAGTTAGAATTCCCGACACTAATGCTAAAACATGCTCTTTATGATTGGGAACTAGGCAACAATTCAGTGATATTAAGGTTGTCCTCCGACTCTTGATGCTTATTAGATTTATGATACCGATTTTATACTGCCTTAGCTATTCAAATAAGATAAACTATGACATGTTAACTCGGCCTCTTACGCTTCAAATGAGTAATTGGCACTGTATGAAAAAAAGAATGATGGAGAAAAATAACATATAACAAATGATAAAGTTTTAAGCATTTTTAAACACTTAACGTTTTTTATACTCTGTCAAACTTGACGATCAGCTTTCCCACTTCTCACCCCAACTTCCACTTCACTATTCGGACCTATTCCTTTGGTGGCATTCCCACAATTGAAGAATATCAGGAACTCAAAACAAATGTCAACTAACACCAAAGTCAAAATTTTCAAAACAAATGCTAAGACAGTCTATTGTACAGAGTTGAAACTTGGAGAACAACTTCAAGCACTATTAAAAAATGTGCGAGCATTTATAAGCAGTTGTCTACGCAAGATACTTTGGATCCGTTGTCAAGATATCACAAACAACAACCTAGCATGGCAGAGAGGAAATTCAGGAAAGGCTCTGGAAGTGGATAGATCAAACCTCACGGGAGTAATCAGACTGCATCACAAAACGAGTTCCAATCTGGAGTCCCCAAGGTAAAAGGATAAGATGCTGGCCGGACGACACACTGCGCAGGGAATTGGAGGCAGACATCAAAAGAATGAATAGCACTTGACAAATCCTGGAAAGGGGGAACCCAGGACAGAGTTAGTTGAAGATTTCTGGTCGGCGCCCTATGCCGCACGAAGAGTAACAGGAGTAAGGAAGTCATTTCGTTGATGATACCCAGTTAGATGACTGATTGTCATACATTAAGTATTAGTATTTTTCCAAGTCTGGGATAAAAATCGTGATATAACCTACTGAATAGTGAAATCACTAACTTAACTGTTTAGTATGAATTATAAGAGAAATGATTGTCAGTACACAGTTTGCAGTTTTTGTATAAATATTTGTACTCTCGTTTAGAATAAATTGTAAGATCAACGACTAAAATATCCATTGCATAGTGGAAAAGGAAATCAATATTTTAGTGGGCAGTGCTATGCTAATTTGCTAATTAAATATACAAAGTTCTAAAATAAAAATATTTTATGGTAAGTCTTGTTCATAAATATAGGTTTATTTTATTTAAACACAAAAATATTGGTACAAGGAAGCACCAGATAGATATGCGCCGCACAAATCCCGTTCGACTTGCGTGAGGGCTGTGATACTGCCCAGGTGCCCAAACTGAAGCAGGTGGTTTTCTTAGGGGACCAAACCCGGAGCCTTTGACCTAAAGGTCTAATCCACAAGGCAGTGTGTCCACGTCAGGAGATGCAGTTCCATGGTAGCCGGTGACCAACAATTGGTTCATGCGCCATTTGTTCCCTCAGGATACTGGATCCCATGTGCACCATTGGTTTGGAATCAGGGTTTTCAAACTCCCCTAGGTGGACTTTCTGTGTCCACCGACCCGGTTAAAGCGCTGGACATTCGCTTTTCGTCCTCACATTTTCGTGAACAACACCCCTGCCACAAGAAGGCAGTGAGTAGGACTTCCCTGACAGAGGCTATATATTCGCGTGGCCATGTGAGAGGGAGAGCAGACTCACCCCACTCTCGGCCGTACCAGGGCATTTGGGGGCCATAAATATAGGTAACTGCCAAATTATATATATATACTCTGGGACTCGAACCCAGTACCATTCGCCTCATTATCGAGCCAATCCTCACATTATGCAGATATACCAATAAGAGACTGGTCAATTTCAGTCCTTAACATCAATAGGAAGATTCAAGCATATAATACCAAGGGAATATGTATAATGACCCGAAAGAGAGAGTGAAAATTTAGAATACTAAAAGGGACACATGCCAATATGAAAACAAATTCGTAAAATGCGGTAAAATCGGAAAATTGCTTCCATGGGAAGGTTCGATGAGAAAAATAAATGAAATTTAGAGAATAAAATAGCAAACTATTCATTTAATGGTTTTCTGAGTATTTAGCATCACCAAGGTAACTATGTTTTGAGACATTTATTACTTCCGATAATTTGTACTTGTATATAATTACAAAAAGCCAGTCATTTTTAAAATAAATTTCTTACTTTTCTCGGGCTTTTTATCCTTAAGTTGTCTACGTTCCTGTGTTTCAGTAACTTGATTGACCATATTTAGCTAATCTGACTCATTCTTTTAGCTTCACATTCAGTACATAAAATTTGACGAACTTAATTACTATGCTTAATTAGGTGAAATCAATCCTTTATAAAACAATGACAACTATCACTTGAGTTCATAAGTTCTAATCTTGTCTTAACACAAGCCTGATCAGTGATTCGAGATACATCTCGTCACAAAAAACATTGTTATTTTGTGTTTTTACAGCCCTAACTCTTCTTAGTTATCTTCTAATTATTAGTTAAACCGAATTACATCACTTATATGTAGTGACACTAATACCATATCTCCACGGTATCATTCTTGCGAGATTAAGTGTCCCATGGGCTCTTACATATATTTTACCCGACTTGGTACAATGATAATCTAGTGGCTAATTATTAATTTATATTTCAGTATGCATTATTTTCAAATTTAAGGATTGCAGATGTCAGTTGCATTTCTACCTGTAGCTTTTTTTCTTCAACTGATAAATTGATTATTATTACTTATACTCATACAAAATCGCTTTTTCCACTATCACATACCAATATTATTCAGCCTCACCAATGGCTAATTCTTTACAGTTCTTATAATGAGACTATACAAGTATTTCACTCTGACTCTCCATCGCTTAAAACCATTATGAACAGATACACAGGAATATTCAATTGAAAAATTGTTTTTTCTAAACGACACCAATTGATCAGTATGTAATGGTCAACGCCATAACTGTCTGAAACTGTGTGACCTGAGTGTGAATGTATCCAGCAGCTAGTTACAAGTGAAGACCGGAGTCAGACAAGGCTGCTTACTCTTTCCCTTTCTTTTGGTACCTGCCTGAACCTCGACACCTGACGGGAACCACGGAGTACAATGAACAGCTCGGAATCAACTAGATGATTTTCACTTCACAAATAACCTAAATCTCCTATCCCATACACACGAACAAATGCAGATGAAAACAACTGGTGTAGTAGCAGCAGCATCCACACCAGTAGGCCTCAACATACACAAAGGCAGAAGCAACATCTTTAAATACAGCACGATCCTAATTGATGTTACAACTAATAAGACAAAGATAATACCATTACAGTCAATTCATTTCTTAGATATTATCCCCAAGTATCTTACATCAAGGCAGAAATAACATATATGCAAATGTCAATGAAATCTTTAAGTGATAATTCGCATCATGGATAGACTTCCGCTAGATAACAGTCAGAGACCAAGAAGAACGAGACAGCTGTTTCACCCAAATATGGAACACCAAAAAAGTTCATTCCCATATCACATATCGAACTCATAGCCTTAAGTCACTGAGCTAGTAACCAGTAGTCTACATGTCAAACTTCAGTCATTTCATAGTTTTTGCAGGGTTAAAAGTTCCTAGATCAACCCATTGTGGTTACGTACTACTGAGAAGTCCCATACTGGAAGTTTCGTACCCTCTGATTTTCAATGGTTTTCAAGTTCAAATTTAATCTTTGGTGTGATGAATAAGAGATCTTTACAGTACTCTCATCCGAATAAACATTTGTTATCAAAACATTGTATTGACTCTTAGATTGCAAAATATTCTTCCAATTTTTTCAAACATATCAATACCTAAAGATCAAATAACGTGCCGATTAAAATGATTATATTTCAACACACATAAGCATATGATTAAAATAGAAACGTGTACAATAATAGATTGAGAAACAATTCGTTTAAAACAAATTACATTTATAAATGATAGGCACACGAAATAACTATGACCTACAACAAGCGATGGAGTGGGAAGTTAAATCGAAATTAGAAAAAACATTCACGGATATAATAAAACAAATTACTCAGGTGAAATAGATACAGAATTTTGTCTACGGGACATAGTTTGAGTAGACTTGAAAAGATCACTGACTATCCATAAACCTGATCAAAAAAATACACCATGTCAAATGGGAATAATAAAACTGTTACAGTCTGAAAATAATGAGATAGTACAACAGTCCTTGATAGCTTCTGTCTTGTGTTAACGCTCGAAACACTAACCTCAATAGTTAAACAAAATTACTGTCGAATAGAAATTATTGGGCTGGAAAGTCAATGGCCTTTCATGTAGATTTCTACATAAAATTTGCTTGAACTAATGAATTCAAACGGCCACAAACGTGTGTGATGTTTGTCGCTAACAGTAAGAGTTTGGTACAACCCGAATATTAATAAGTAGATAACTCAGATTCATATGAATAATAATATAAGCATCATTCCCATTGAACATGTTAGTGCCTACCTGGGCTCAATAGCTAAGCAGATAATGCAATGGGGGTTTGAATATAAAGGTACTGTGTTCTGATCACCATGTGATTATTAACATCCCCATGTAAACAAACCTAGCTAACGAATCCCAAATTGGACAAAATGCGCTCTCTAGATTCGACTGCTAGCCACAACATATCTATTCTACATAACTTTTGGAATGACGGCTATATAAGAACAGATGCCAACACAAGATGGTCAAAATTCAACCCTGAATATCAACGAGTAAAACCTATACTTATATAGTTAAGATCATGAGTCAATTGAGGCTAGACCACCATCGAAAACCTGGAAGCACTGGACGGCCGTTTCGTCCTATTATGGGACTCCTCAGCAGTGCGCATCCACGAACCCGCTCTCGCGAGATTCGAACTCAGGACCTACCAGTCTCGAGCCGGAGCCCTTAACCGATAGACCACTGAGCTGGCATCCAACGGTGTTTATGTCTAACCTCAACCAATCCACGAAATTGCGCAACCAACTTCCAATGTACTGAGGTAGATACCTGTCTCTATCTGACATGGATTAGCTCCACTGGCCACGACTTCTCACTAGAACTCCAGGAATTACCTCAAGGAGCCAGTCCCTAGTGAGCATATGATCATTATCACAAGGGGGTTTTTGTGGAGATTTAGTAATTTTATAGTTAAGATCATGAGTCAATTGAGGCTAGACCACCATCGAAAACCTGGAAGCACTGGACGGCCGTTTCGTCCTATACTTATAATTTACCAGATAAGCTCAGGTAGATAATAACCTCTAATAAGTAGAAAACCAATTACCAAATACTTACAATATCGAATGATACTACATAGAATAAATGTTATTTGTTGAACCCGAGCTAATCATCGATGACACGTGACAGAATTTGAAGATAGACGAAAGTTAGTAGTGAAAATGGGAATACTAGATCAAAACGTGACTTAATTGAGAAAAAAGTAATCTTGAGTGCTATTAGAGGTATGACGGTGGTCTTCACTTCCTGGTTGACCACAAATTATAAAAGGATAATTCCCTTTGAGACCTAAAACAAAATAGCACGGGTCATCCGGGCAGTATGATAGCGAGGAACAAAACCGCCTGAGGCTGAACACAAATATATCTTCCCTTTTTTAGATTTTACCGATGCACCGAAAGCCATGATAGCCGGAGACAGAAATCTGTGGATCAATGTACGCTACTTTACGGACAAATTACTCGAAAAATCTTCGTCCATTGTGAGAACCATCAATTCAGGAAACTAGTTGTCTAAGGGAAACCACGTCAACGGTTGAGGTTTATACTGTACAGTTCTGGACGGGAAAATATTTAAACCTATAGGTTATCAAATATTACAAAGATATAAACCTTTATTCTAGGTGTTAAGGAAGGACCCTGTTACGAATTCGAGCTATACTGCAGTGATCTTACTACATCATAAGACTACATTTATTATCCAAAACTGTATTTCAACATCAAATAAACTTGGTAAAAAACAATAACACGAAAGTCAATTAACATCCGGTTGAGAAAGAAAGAAGAGTTGAAAACAAACAAGTGTAGTAGATTCATCAAACACAAAGAACTATTGATCACCATGTATAATAGCGAGAAACCTCAAACTAATAAAACATTTTTTAGGACTAATCACCCTAATTAACAGTTGAAGTGAAAGTAATAGGACTGACAGACGATAAAGTTAAATAAAGAATGTTGTTGGGAAGATACCCTCGACTTAGTTATTGGAATCTTCAGGTTTCATAGACCCTGTCCCAGTTGAGCCATCACCATTCTGACCTGTTGAGGTATGTCTACCTTCTGCAATGTCACCTTGTTGATTTTGACTGCTTCTCAGTACATTAATGCCTTCTTCACACTGGGAAAAAACAAAGAAATGTTTAGTTAATCTTGTAAACTAATCAACAATGTTTGCCGGCAAGGAAAATATAACATAACACACTGACAATCTATATGTTCCACAGCCGTATGAGATATTTGTTTGCAGGTGAGTACTTTAGATCAATGATCATTTTACCTACAAACTAATGACTAGTGTTTGTTCAAAAATCACTGCCTGCAAATTTTACTTGTAGAGTTAACGGTTTACACTTCGCTGCTAAATTTCGTCTTAATACTTGAATATCCTTCTCTCACATGGTAACGGCTTGGAGACGGAATGAATGGTACCTTGTAAACTTACGTAGTCACATTCCAAACGATTAGAAGCAATAAGTCAATTGTTTTTTTATCACAAAGAAGTTTATTGAAGCAGTTTCACAAAAATTGCTAGTTTCACTGCAGTTAAATAAAGAGGTGTGAACTGATCTGTCACAATTTACAACAAATGTGAAAAATATTTTAATGTGTGAAAACAGCAAGAGACAATACATTTAAAAAGTAAAAGCTGAACTAATTAATCATCAAATACACTATGAAATCATATACAACAATGCGAGAGCTAAAAGTGATATTAGATGACCACTGATAAATAAAATAATTTGGTTATCTCTACAGGAATGAACGAATCTGAACATGCTCTAAGATCTCAGGTCAGATAGGATTGTCTTTTCCGTACTTTATTGTAGTTTGACAAGTGCTTTAGACTATTACAAACATTTCTGAGAAAACAGACGTATCACCTTATTAGAGCACACAACTAAGAAGCTAAAAGGGAAATACAGTAGACAAGAGTGACCAGTCAGGAAAAAAGAATATCCAAACGTTAGGGATTAAGAAAGGTGGGATAGGTGGGTAGGATACTATGAAGAGCTCTTGAATGGATCAAACCTACTGAGCCCACAGCGCATCAAAGCAGCACACATAGTCAGATATGGTGGTAACTCCAAAGACATTCAACGTTTTCTCAAAAAAAGATTTAGGAAGAGAAACGAGTACCAACAGACAAGAAATAAATACATCGTCAAGATACCAGATATCTTATTAAGACAACTTCAGAGGTATCTCACTACTACCAGCCCCAGGTGGAGTATTGCTGAAAAGAATGGAGGACTCAAAAGACGCCCAACTTTGAAATTAACAAGCTGAGTTACGTATGAATCAACTATGTACCAAACAAATCGCGACACTTTAGACCATTGTTGAACAACCAATCGAGCAAAACTCGTCACTACACATCAATTACCTTGATTATGAAACGAATCGACGTCGTGGATAGAACATTAAGGAATCTTTGACACTACATGAGATAGTCTCCATCATACGGAACTCCTACGCGGGGGTTGAACGGAAAAAGTCGTGAATAAAGGGCAAATCACAAATACACTCCAAGTAAAGATTGGCGTCAGACAAGGTTGTCTGCTTTTCTTTACTTTAATTCACCTTTCATCTAGATTATGAAGACCTGCACACCTCAGAGGAAGCACCGAATACAGCAGACAGCCTGGATGCAACTAAACGAATTAGATTTTTCAGATCAACTAGCTCTTCTATACCACACACAGCAACAAATGTAGGTGAAGACAGTCAGCGTAGCAACAACTGCCGCAGTAGGTCTCAGATACTCACAAGTGAAGGATCCCGAAGAGCAACAGCCGGAGAGAGATGCAAGCTTTTATGTACCCATCCAGCATCATCAATAAATAAGGACAATGTGTGAATCCACACATTAAAATGGATATCAGTTGGCAGCGATTAGAAAAGAGCCTAAAGCAGATGTGTTTGGAAATTTCTGGTTAGCGGCCTGAGTCAAAAGAGATTGTAAGTTTGGGTAGAAAACCTACCTGTATTCCATAACCCTGATAAAAGTGTCTACTTGACCCTCAGGTATCGTGTTAAAATGTTCGGGATTTTCCTTTCTCATAAACTGTATTTAAGCGCAATCTGTTGCTTGAGCGCATTGATTTCTTATTGATTTTAGAAGTTTCATTAGCCCTGAACAGCTGACGACTGAAGTTTCAGCATGCGGTCAAAAATTTCATACGGCTACTAACAGTTTGTATCGTTTGTGGGATAGGAGAGAAATCTATTATTACATTAATGTAGTGCGCAGCAGTTCGCTTTGTGGCTATTAAACATGGTCGTCGACGATAGAGGTAATGCACAGGTTTCTTGTACTTCATCACGTCTTAGAAATATTCCTTACGTGCGGTGATACAGTCGGGTAAATAATATTGAAACAGACGTTTAAAGGTAACAAATGTCGGCACAGGAATGTTAATCTATTTTTTTTATTTCAAACTTCTTAGGTTTAAACCAACAACTCAAACCATTCATTCAAAAATAAGGCATTCAATTTTATGAAACAATAACTTTCTAGTAATATCCGTTAAAGATTGGGTATTGATATACTTAACTTCTCACCCCATAATCATTATTATATTTCCTTATTGGTTGATTGCTTCCTTTATGATATTTCCAAGTGAGAATTTGATACTTCATAATGCTATGCTCTCTTTACAGAGCCATCTAACCCAACAGTTACGATCCGTCGTCTGAACCATACCATCAACCATTAGAATTTACATGCGTGTAACAGTTAGCATAATTGTACGAAGTTGCGAAATGCATTCTCTGAAGAACTTTAATAAACAGATTGAATAGGGTTTCCAACCAAAGTGGAAAACCATTATCACTGTGTATGAGCAAACAATCTTACCTTAGCGCGTAGCAGTTCTTCAGATTCTAAAAGATTTATAACCTCTGCGTTATCTACTCCCAAAAGCATTCCCGTAAGCTTGTTGGCCAAGTTAGGATACATTGCCTTGATACGTGGATAAAGATGTTCCCCGAGCGTTCTTTTCTGGTCCTCTTCTGACAACTGAGCCAATGCACTTATTGTTAGTTGCCCTTGATCGCCAAGGGGTTGTAAGAGTGTAGACATACTTCCAGCTGGAACGAGCGTAGGCTGAGCTGAGACATTGCGGGCTGTCTGATGGAACCTAACATTTGTTGCTGTACTGGTTATATTTGACATACCGGAATGCATTACGGCTCTTGGAACTTGCGAGGCTACCTGTTGCTTTAAGGAAAGTAAAAGTGATTTTATTATCAAGAAATACAAACAAAATAAACATTAACAGCTGTCAACCAACTGATTAATCGATGATAGCCCAAAAACTTTTGTTCATATTAAGTGACCGCTAAACTTAAGCCTGATTTCTTGACCTTACTATTGCGTTGTGAACCATAAGATCTACAAATCATGTTTACTAGTACATGTGAACATATTCTTATAAAAGAAGCATTTCAAACACACATTAAGGATTTAAAATCTCAACTACAATGGTCCAAAAGACCAGGGAAGAGTATAAACAACGAAGTACGAATTGCGAAGCACAGGCTGAAACGAATAACACTTTACCTAATTTTACACATAAAACTAAGTGATTTTTAGCTTTTTAGAACCCAGCCACGAGCCTGATCATTTAGAATAACGAGCCAAGTTTAAGGTGTCATTAGTGGGAAGATTTGCTCACAAATCACGCTTGACTTGGAAAGTCCGAAAAATCTTAGATCCGATCCCTAGCTTTGTTTGTTTGGTTATTTTCGAGTAACTTGAGTGCTAACCAATGTTTAGTTACGAAGCGACTTGAATGAGCCGGAAGCTTGTATTTGAGGAAGAGGAAATATTCCAGCGCTATGGTGAGACAGTAATATTTCATTATTAGTGAAGGATGACAATGGTAAAGCCTGAGTATTCTCAAACTACATTGGCAATGCATATACCATGGAGAAACCCTCCCCACAAGCACTAGACAACGTGACCATGAAAGAATTCGATGTTCTCTAGTCTGCTAAACTAGATATATGCAAATTTACGGGGCCCGATGAAATGCACCCTAGGTTACTAAACAAACTAGCAAATTTTGTTGTGAACCACTTAAGTATACGTTTTAATTTATCTGTGACCCAGGGTCGTTTGCCAAACGACTGGAAGAACGTCTTCATGTTATTTATTTGAACACAAATATTGGTGCAAGGAAGCACCAGATAGATATGCACCACACAAATCCCATTTGGTTTGTGTGAGGGCTGTGATACTGCCCAGGTGCCCAAACTGAAGGTGGTTTTCTTAGAGGGACCGCACGGAGCCTTCGACCTAAAGGTCTAACCCACAAGGCAGTGTGCCCACGTCAGGAGATGTAGTTCCATGGTAGCCGGTGACCAATGACTGGTTCATACGCCTTTTGTTCCGTCAGGATTCTGGAGCCCATGTGCATCATTGGTTTGGAATCAGGGTTTCCCAACTCTCCTAGGTTGATACTCTATATCCACAAACCCGGTTAAAGACATGTGCTTTTCGTTCTCTTGACTTCGTAAACAACAGCAATGCCGCGAGAAGGGAGTAGGACTTCCCTAGAAGAGGCTGTATATGCGTGGCCGTGTGAGAGCATTCCGAGGGCGGACTTTTCTCACTTCCGGCCGCACCAGGGCATTTGGGGGTCTCTATCTTCAAAACAAGAACGAAATATGAACCTGAGAACTACCGACCCGTTAGTGGTTGTTAAAACTTTAGATTATTCGAAAGCTGTTAAAATGTCGATGAAAACCAGATTCTTTCTGAAAAGCAGCGCAGCTTCAGAACAACTTATTTCTGTCTCACTAACTTATTAGTGGCTTGTGAACGCTGGTGCGCTCTCAAAAGTCAAAGGTTACCTATAGACGTAGCCTACATTGACTTCAGCAAAGCTTTTGACAAAGTTTCTCACAAACGATTGTTATATAAGTTGAGAAATATTGGGCTTGCAGGCAATTCAATAATGTGGATAAAAGATTTCCTAGCTGGGCGCCAACAGAGAGTACGGGAGAACTTTAAGTTGTCTAGCTGGGAAACTGTGCTTAGTAGAGTGCCTAATGGTACAGTTTTTGGGTCAGTTATTCCTCTTGTATGTAAACAACCTTCCATGTCTCCTGTCATCATCGATCTTGTTAGATGCTGACGACGTCAAGACATGGTAAGCGATGAAGGGGCGACAGTTTAGAACTTCGAAATGACCTGGAGGAACTATCTGAACGGTCTTAAACTAGGCAGTTGCCGATAAATGCTTTCAAGTGTACTTTGATGCACATTGGTTATCCAGGTACAAATACATACACGGCGAATAACAATGAGCTATCTTTTGTCCAGACACACAATGACTTGGGAGTCGTCGTTAGCCAAGATCTAAAAGCTACTGCACACTTCCGTGTTACAGTCGCCAAAGGTTTTACAACCCTATGGTCAAAACGTAGCGCCTTTAGACATGTAAAAGCTAAAACCTTTTTGACTTTGTATACAGTAATGAATACAAGCGGTTAGCTCCTGATTGAAAAACAAGTGAGCTTTTGGAAAAAGTTTCCAAGAGCCACAACTAAGCTGATTCCCGGAAAAGCGAAACCCCCGTATGATGCTTGATTGGATAAACTTATTTCCATCGTCATATCGAAGAACCAGAAGGGGTCTTAATTACAGTTCTAAAACTACTTAGTGTTAAGTTTGTATCTGATTTGCCTCCATTTTTTCTTGTCTTGTACAGCAAAGAATTTACGAGGACTCTAAAAATTTTCACAAGCCTAGGATTATTAACTTTTCTATCGAATCAAAAAATGGGACTCGTTACCTAAACACGTGACTGAAGCTCCATCTATCTACTCCTGCAAAAGAATTGGGTCAACTGAGAGAATATCATTGCCAAAACTAACACAGGCCACCTAGCTTTTTATCCTTTCTTAACTGAAACGGACCTTTTCGAACACTTTTGAAGCGATAAGTTTCATGGGTTAGTAATAAACATAACTGCATAATCCAGGTGACTGGATATCTGCTTTTGGTTCAAAACAGTTGCAGAGGAAACAACTCTAGTCAGCGTCTACGAATAATCAATAAGCAACAAACACAATATGAACTAAACCTAAGTCAGAGAAAGGAAGATATGCTTAATATTGCAGTGTTCAGTAACGTGCTACATAAAATCATAGAAGTATCTGGATTTCGTGTTAAACAAATCACACCGCTCAACTTAATAACTGGCTGTATGGTGAAAAGGCATGACTCATGGCATCAAAGGGAGGAAAAACCCACAGTGTCTCGTCGCTAACTAGAGCTTTTCATACTTTAAGTAGAACTACAACAACCGAGCGCTAAGACAACAAAATACTACGAAAGTAATTTAATAGAAGCTTGACAGCAAAAAATACTTACTCGCATGGCAGGATTGGCTGACGGTGGACCTGCAACTACTGAAGCTGCAGTTGGACGTTGATTCAAACCACCAGCTGTAGCCCCAAGCACTTGAGGAACAATTACACCCTGTCTCCCAGATGCTTGTTGTCTCTGTTGATTGGCGGTCTGGTTGAAAACAGCTGCAGTTTGTAAGTGAGTTGAGGGTATGGATGACATGCCGTTGGGTACCATTGGTCTGTTGACACCTGGTGTGCGGAATTGAGCGAAAGAAGCCATTTGGTTAGCTGTAATAGCAGCAGGATTGGGCGCACTAGGATAGTATCCAGCAACAGGCGGTCTGTTTGGAAGGCCACCAATTTGTGCGGGTATCCCGGCCGCTCGATTCCAACGAGGCTGCGAACTAAGGACAGCGCCCGAAGGGTGATAAAACCGTTGGGTCTGCTGGAAGGCAGGAGGGAAGAAGCTATGAGGTGCTGCGTGGCCAGGAACTGCTGGAATCATTGAGGCGACTGGATTCCGGTATTGAGCCATTCGCTGCTGATGTTCTTCAATTAACTTTGCCCGACGATCTTCTTTCCTCTGAGCTAGTGCAACATATAGAGGCTTGGAACCTATGATTGTTCCGTTCATATCAGTTACTGCCCTGGCCGCTTGTTCAGGGTTCGCAAAACAAACAAATCCAAAACCTTTGGATCGATTATTTGCATCTTTCATAACCTTGGCACTAGTAATAGAACCATGAACACTAAAAGCCTCCTCTAGTCGTTTATCATCGATATTATCATCCAAGTTCTTGACATATAAATTGACGTTCAACATATAGCTGGACTGACGTTCGGCCCTTTGTTTTTCAAGTCTCTGCTTTAGTTCCTCTTGTCGTTCTTCTTTGCGTTGAGCACGAGCACAGTACAGAGCTCTTCCCTCTATCTCTTTACCATGCATAGTCTTGACCGCATTTTCGGCGTGGTCAGGATCTAAGAAACACACAAATCCGAACCCTTTTGATTTCCCTTCGCTATCTTTCATGACACAAGCACTCTTGATTTCTCCAAACTCAGAAAACATTTCTTTTAGCTTTTCGTTATCGGTTTCCGGTGGGAAGTTTTTGATATAGAGGTTATTGAATTTAACTTTTCGAGCTTGAGATTTACGTTCTGTTTTGGGAATAAACTTGCCAACATAAACAACACGATCTCGAATAATCATATTGTTAATCTTTTCAATGGCACGTTCGGCACACTCTTCCTTCTCGAAATGTACAAAACCATAGCCTTTGGACTGTCCGTTTTCGTCCATAACAATCTATAGAAAATATTACAAAATTAATAGAACATACTTTGCACGATAAGATTCGACCGAAAAAGCTAAAAGTGTCATACAATTCCTTCTGTTCAATGGATTTATCCAGGTTTTTGATAAATATGTTTCCTTTCCCAGATTTCCTCAAAGATGGATCTCTCTGTGACCACATAATTCTGATAGGGCGTCCCATTAGTGACTCATAATTCAAGACTTCCAGCGCTTGTTCAGCTGCAAAGTCATTTACTGTATCTGGACTTACCATGCTTTGGATCTTCGAAATTAACATATCCATACCCGAGAGAATGACGAGTGGCTAGATCGCGGCAAACACGAGCACTAAGGACTGGACCGATTTCAGAAAATTTAGCTTGCAACGCGGAATCAGAAACTCTTGGGTGTAGATCTCCTACATATAGTGATGAATTCATCAACCCTTGACTCGCTGCACTAACAGCCATATTTTTGTGGTTTTCTATGTTTTTATGATTTTTTTAAGGTTTTATCTGTTTTTTTGAAAAATTTCAGCGTGCTGCCTAGCAAGCTGCACACTAACTTAAATTTCCCGGACAGTGATAGGATGTGGCGAAATGTACAAAACAATGTAGGACGACGTAATAAAACTTGCTTACTGAATAAGCTTGAAAGATAAAAAGTGCATGATAGTGATATTGGAATGTATCGCAAACGTTGAAGCGATTTATTTGTTTAAAGAATGAATTTATTCGAATAACAATGCGGTACACGCGCGCTTTTCGAATGGGAAGTTTAGTCCTAACGTGATTTACATTTCTCAAACTTTTGCTGTGTTCTTACGCAACAAAAGTACCACTTCCGATCTTAAGAATATATTCTGAGCTATACGTTCGGTGGATTACTTCTTTTTTTGTGTTTCACTCAAATTAATAGTTAACTGTGGTTTTGCCTCAGCTCACTATCGGCTTTTTTTTATAGTTTTCACGTGAAGACTAGCTTTAGCTTATCGTTAACTGTTTTTATACATTTTTGATAGTTTTCGTTTACTGTGTGTTTTTTTAACGGTCCTAAATTTACTGCTCGTATTTTTAAGACAGTCTAAATCATTAGCCATGAAAAATTCATGCAAAAGACCTGGTTGCCGTTTTGCCGTTACATCTGGCATGCAATGTGACAACTGTAAAGGTTGGTTCCACGAAGCATGTACAGATCTAACAGCAGCAGCCTATAGCAGACTCGGCAAGTCTGGTCGTAGGTGGGTATGTGTTACCTGCAACACTGATACCGTAGTTATGTTGGGTACCATCATTACTTTACTGACAGGTCTGAGAGATAAGTTGTCTAAGAATTCGGTAAATGATATCATCATGACGGGTAACAAAGCTGGAAAGCATAGGGCAAATAAGAAAAAGGATACTGACAGGTCGGTTATCGACGGTGCTGTTAACAGCACGAGTGATGATGTGCTGAAACTCAGCACCATCTTAACATCGAACCCCTCAGTAAACTTGGGTCCCGCAGGGAACAGTCCTTGAATGAGACAGTGGTTCCCAAAAATCCTGTAGGTGGATGGACTCACGTTAACAGTAGTAATAAAGCTCAAGCGTCCCCTCCGAAACTCAACGTCCCAAGTATCATGCGGAAATCAATTGATGCTTTGGCCGCACAGTCTACCCCCAAGACTGTCCGCCCGGTCATCACTGAGCCCAGGAAGCGAAAACGCGCCTCGACATCCAAGCAACAAGATACCAAACCTAGACGCCCTGAAAAACCTGGGAAATCAATTGCGGTTCGTGACGACTCTGTCATAATCATGAACCTTATTGACAACCCCGACCTTCCTCTCAGTATGCAGGACAAAAACGATAGGATGCTCTGGGGAGAATTAATCAAGAGGCTTGAACTCTCTAGAAGAGTCTTTGACGGTCACACGGCTCACTCAGGGGAAGGACTCTAACCACCTAAACCACCCGAGGCTGCTTCGTGTTACACTTAAGAATGCCTCCGACGTAGAAGACGTCCTGCTAGCCAGTCACTTACTGAAATCCGATGGGAACGTAAGGATACTGCCCGACATACCGTATTCTGAACGAAATCTTATCCGGAACATCCCTAAGGAATCTCGCGAGGCGTTTTTCCGTGGAAGAAACATCATTGTGCAAGGTATACCGGAAAATATGGACCCAACTCAATCAGACTCTGATATTCGGGAATGGAAATTCATTAAGCATTCCTTAAAACTCAAGAACACATTGACCCAACAGGTAATGAGACTGGCCAAGAGAGACGGAGACTCTAGGCCCCGGCTGCTGAAGATAACCTTCCCCTCCTCCCACATGGCGGCTGCAACTCTGGAAGCATTTCGTGCCAACAGACGTCATTTGCCAACTGGCATCCATATGCATCCGGATAGGCCCCACGACAGCAGGATCAAGCACAAACGAAAGCTGGAGCTGACAATTCCACTCGTGGACTGTCTTGATCATAAAAAAACGTGTAAAAGACAGGGACTACCAACTCGGTAAACATCGTATAGGTAGGCTACCTGTCCACTCACGCACGGCTGATATAGATAAACAGGAAGAAGATCACGCGTTCCAAATTGAAAGCATAAACTGCCTATACACGAATGCCGAATACGGACCAGGATCTAGCAATAACTGGAATGTCTTTATTTCGCAACGACAGAAAAACAGGAATGGAGAGTGGGGTATCACTATACATACGGTAATGCCTGGAGGCGCACCAACTTCATAACCAAGAGTTTCTCAATCTTTATGAGTCAGTATGGTGCTCAGTAAGATTATCTACCACCTCGAGGTGTCTAGTTGGAGTCATTTACAGGAAGCCCACAGCCGACATCGAGTATGACAAACGTCTGCTGGAAGGATTAACTCGCTCTACGCATCTCCGATTCTCTCATATCCTGATTCTAGGGGACTTCAATCTCCTTGGAATCAACTAGTGGAACATACACACATTGGAGGTGACAACTCTACTGAAGCTCTGTTCTTCAACCTTATCGGTGGCCTGGGATTATTCGAAAATGTGAAGTCGGCAACTCGTTGGAGAAACAGTCAGACGCCGTCACGCTTAGACTGGGTATTCACAAATGAAGAATTCCTAGTTGACGACCTCTCAATCCTGGCTCCCCTGGGAAAAAGTGATCAAGCCGTCTTATCCTATTCAGTTTGGTCAGCATAACTGAACCAAGATATCTCACCAACAACAGACGCTGGAATTTCAAACGGTTGTAGGTGTTAGCTTTACATGACTATTTATAACAGGTGGATTGGGATGTTCACCCTCAACTTGGAGTGGATGTTCATTAGGATTTTTTACTACACACGATCTTATGTGCTACTGAGCATTCAGTTCCTCAAATGGTCCCAAAAAGCTACAAGCAACCTCCAATCATCAAGAACCGCACTCGTCGTTTGCTAAGCCGCAAAAGGCACTGTTGGGCCGAATATAAACGAACCGACAATAACGTCGCATACAGGTAATATAAACGCATAAGGAACATATGTTCAAAGGCAATAAGAGAAGACAGGCTTCAGTTCCAAACCAAGCTTATCGATAAATTCGTCTCCAATCCGAAAAGCTTATTCAGTTACGCAGCTTCTCTTCGACAAGGCAAAACTGGAGTTTCCCAACTGCTAGGTCCTAATGGCCCGACCAATAACGACGGTGATGCCGCCAACCTTTTGGCTGAACAATACTCCCAGACATTCCAGCTGACCCACATCAACTATACTGACGAAAGCTTCACCTACACCTGTACAGGACTTTCCGAAGTGCACCTGAGTGCTGATCTGGTGCTCCGTAAACTGCAGCACCTAGGAAAAGACACTTCTCCTGGTCCGGATATGGTTCATTCTGCTGTATTGAGGGAAGTAGCTTCAATCCTGGCGACACCACTTAATGTGATGTTTGCACACTCGCTAAGCAGAGGCAAACTACCGGAAATTTGGAAGCTGGCTCACATCACACCAATTTTCAAAGGAGGTCGACGCAGTGAACCATCAAGCTACCGACCAGCGGCCCTTCTCTCCATACTTTCCAAAATTATTGAATCCCTAATATACGACGGTATACTAGAATACTTATCATCCTTAAAGTTCTCGCCTCAACAGCATGGTTTCAGAAAAGGTCATTCTTGTATGACCAACCTGCTGACTGCAGTGGATAGATGGACAACCATCCTTGGTCGCAAGGGGAAGGTTGACGTCATCTACCTGGACTTCTCAAAAGCTTTTGATAGGGTCAACCACGTATGTCTTATCAAGAAGCTTAGACGATTGGGTATAAAACCCCCTTTGATTGACTGGATCTCTTCATATTTAGAAAACCGACACTTTAAGGTCAGGGTTAACTCCACTCTCTCTCTCAGGCTATGGAATGTTCTGGTGGGGTCCCCCAGGGCTCAATACTAAGACCTCTTCTCTTCTTGATTTATATTAACGATCTTCCCCAACAATTTTCATCTGATTTATTGCTTTTTGCTGATGATGTGAAACTTTGGAGAGAGATACGTAATCATAATGATATACTAGTTCTTCAGGAGGATCTGACCCGACTTCACAGTTGGGCAGACGACAATGGACTTACCTTCAACACTTCAAAGTGCAAAGTAGTCCATCTGAGACATGTTGCAGACTATAGTTATAACTTAGGTAACTCCCCTCTAGAAGTTTCCCAAGTTTAAAAAGATTTAGGAGTGTTGGTACCCTACGACCTGAAGTCCTACGTTAACTGTGACAAAAATGCCTTTCGAGCGAACCTTGCACTGGTAACATTGAAGCGCGTTCTTGGCCAGTTTGACGGTAGAACCTTCCACATGATCTTCAACAGTTTTATTCGTCCCCATTTAGAGTACGCAAACATAGTATTTCCTCCCTCCCTCCAAAAGAATAAGGTCACTCTGGAACGTATACAACGTCGAACCACGAAATCAGTTCGGGGACTCAAACTCAAACCTTATGAAGAGCGCCTCAAATCACTTAACTTTTACCCGTTAGACTACAGGCGTCTTAAAGGTGATCTTCTTATGACTTATAGTATCCTTAATACTTCTTGACATCCCCTTAAACATCTTCTTAAGCTTAGTCATAACACTAACCTGAGAGGTAACACCCAGAAATTGGAGACCTTACATAGCAGAACAGACTGCAGACACAACTTCTACTCCGTAAGAGTTGTCAAGTGCTGGAATTCGCTGCCGACTGAGCTAGTCCAAGCGACCTCCCAGGAGTCCTTTATGAGGAAACTTGACTTATTCTTAAGGACTAAGGATAACATATTATTATGATTTACCAAATTCTCTTTTTTCCTCTATTATCGTTCATATACCTAGGCTTTTGTCTGGAGGTATTGGTGATCCACTGCTACCAGACACGGAAGCCCGTTAAGCGAAAGCTTCTTCTATTCCGTCCTCAACCATTTGAACCATTTGAACAACCCTGACATTGCCATATATAGATTGGGAGTTAAACTTATGACATATTAGGTTCAGAGAAACTTTGGGAACCATGTATATTTTTACTGCTTTACCCTAAGAAAAGTGGTGACCCCGGAGTTTCAGTAGTAAGAGGGGGGACTAGACGAATCGCTAGGGTAGCTAACTCCGTTTAAAAAGCAGTTTTACAGGCACTCACTATTGATAGTGACCTTGTTAGTTTTAATTAACACTACAACCTGGAGGCACAAGGTCAAGCAACGATATTGGGCCACAACGTAACTGTAAATTTCATATGTGATTACAACCCCCATTCGAATCAGTAATATAGTACGTCCAATTGTGCTCTTCGAGTTTTCGGTGATTTACGCTGGACACTTTTGGGAGTTCCTAGTTAGCATATTATTTCTCATATTTCCGGATATCAAGACAAATCAACATGAAATCCTCCTCCTCCCTGCGTCATCTCAAAACAACGGATTGGGTAAATTAGCTTCCCATATCACAGGAACACCCAACACTAAGTCCATGGACACGAAAAGGTTTCAAAGGCCTCACTAAGAAATTATTGATATCTTCGGCACCTTGATCTTTAAAATGTCTACAGACTATCTCCATGAAGCTTTGACAGAAGAGATCACACCAAAGATATAAAATAACAGACTGAATAGTACTGGCACCACCATACGTAATATGAAGGATCTCAACACTTACCAAAAACCTGGTTACCGTAAACCCGAATCAGTTACTGTTCAAATCTTTCTCGCAAACTAACTCTCAGGAACGCTTTCGCGGCAATCACGGCTAGTGGAAACATATACACGCTATACATCACTTGTGCAATTATTCATACATTGGTGAATATATGGTCGTGAGTTTAAAAAATTGCTGTCTCCAACATCTGAATTAAGCATTTGAAAGAGCTTAAAGACATGACGCTGTTGTGAATATATAAAGGTCCCTACTTGGGACCAACACAGTGAATTTTCTCGATAAAAAGAATGATCTTTGTGGTATTCGACCTTTGGAAGACAAAGTAGGGACTGTCATAAAATATAAAGAATGAACTTTTATCGAAAAGCTGAATATTATTGACCGATCAAAAAGTTTTCATTTGAAATTCATGACAAACTTCTTGTCCATCGTGAGTCCTGTAAAGGCCCGACTTCAAGGGAACTCGATAACAACCAAACCAGTTGACGATGCAAAGTTAAACAAGTAATCTTGAAACCAAAGATAGCTGTGCATAATGAACTTGAAGCTACAAATGGAATCTTTATTTGCATCTAAATTAGTAGTAGGCACAGTTTTACATATGTAAGTACACTGTGCCTTTCAATCCTCAGCAATTTTCTTGAGGCGTTTAGATGATACTGAAGCGAAGGATGCCGCTCTCAGTAATGAATTACTCGCTGAGTTTTTCGTAGGTAACATCATAAATAATAAAATCGTAGCTGCCCTGTCCTGGATAATTTCCTTCAACCGCTTCCAAGGGACATCACAGTCAATACACCTATTTAATCACAAATGTCGGCAGCTCTATAAATCTAGATGAAACCAGCTGTAACACATATGGACATATCAATATATGATCTTCCATGGGCAAGCTCTTCATTACACTTCAAAATCTTCTCCAACTATAAATTCCAGTGACAATGAAATTCGTCACCGGACAGATTTACTTACCGGGAATGAACACGTGTTGAACCAGTTCTGAGTTAATCACCGATGATCCACATTCACTATGTATAACAAACACTCTTAGGTTCGTTTGCGGCTCTAGACACACATACCTCTTAGGTCCTCAATTAAAGTAAAATGAATACTCCCACCTTCTGATATTTGTAATAAGTTAGTGAAGGCATTGATGTTGAAAGTGTTGTCTATATTTTTACCTGGAAATGGAAAAAATCTCTCATCATTCATGTGTTACTATGACAGACCTTAAGTTCAAATTTGAATCTGGATTGTCCCAAGCCAAACTACTGTGACCATCACGACTTCAAACAGCCGCAGCAATTTGCGGTACATTTGAAGTTTGCGTTACGATCACACGGTATTTATTACAAAGTGCTTATATATCGTTAAACCCTAGTTTATAAATCAATAATGACATTCAGTTAACCCTTGAAGAAAAATGGTTCGACTGACACAAAAACGAGCTCGAAAAAGTTCCTATTTCTTCAGATATTAACAACTCTGGTCTTACCTATTCCCTATGCTCTGCAACTCCTGTTGCACCAGATAATAGTGGGAGTGGACTTATTCCACACATGTTGCTGGATGACTCTATGTCCAACTTAATAATGAGTTCTAAATCACGAACAGATGGTATCGATCTTATTAAGAGCGAATTAGCAGCTGTCTATAAGCAATTAAGTGATATGCGTTCTAAAGTGGAGTCACTTGAGGGCTTTTTATTAAAGCATGATGATCTTAAACTAGAACTAAAGACACTGTCACCCCTTCGACTGCTGTTGTCGAAGGATATAGTTACTTCTGAACTCGAAGACAGGATCAAAGTAGAATCCGTTATTGACTTGATAGCTAGTGAAGTCACCAAGCGGATAATCTCTCGAAATAATATGATTATATATAATATACCGGACAAAGTTGCCATTAAAACTGTAAGAAACTCGATACTAAATGCAGCTAATCTCCAGGACAATCCATGCCAATGTATCCGACCTAACAAAAAGCATCAAAAATACTCCTGCCCTATCCTGTTTAAATTTGATTCCCATTTATTAGCGGAACGATTGAAAGAATCTGAACAGCTAGTCTGTGCGCATACGAAGTTTAAAAACGCTCGTATAGTCTCAGACAAAACCACCAATCAAAGACTAACACAAAAGCGTACCATGAACGAAAATAACATTGTTGAGGTCACAACAAATGTGATCGCGCCAGCAGCTGAACCCACTGGTGCAGCTAATCTATCTCATGTTAGTCAGTGTACTGATATATCAATGCAGTGTGCTAGTTTGCCTCTTATACCCATAGTGGCCCTAGATAACCAGGACATATCTGATGTAGACTCTAATGTCATTCTTTCCAGTGTAACATCGGAAGCCAAGGATCAAACACCTGATTCTATTGTGAAGGCTCATAAAAACACTGCTAGACCTAAAAAGAATATACCAATTAAGAAGAAAGTAAATGCAAAACCTTCTGGTTCTGGACCGAATACGAAAAACATTTCAACGGCCTTACCAAACAAAAGTATAATTTCTGAAACCATGCTTAACCCTACTCATCGTAAGGGAGGTTATAAGGACACATTTCGTTCAAACGTTACACGAGACGGCCACTACAACCATCATGTAAGCAGGCCTACTATTAGACAGACGGCAATGAACCAACGTGCCGCATGGTTCCCCCCAAATGTTATAAATAATAAACCTGCAAGATGTAACTCTTATCATCACTCTTGCAGTGGGGAAGATGGTATACTAGGTCATGCACCATCAACGCAACCCCAACATGCAGGCACCTGTCTTAATTGTCCACCAAAACAAGTACAACGAATTATTCAACCTTACCAAAATAAAGATATTTTCGGCCTCCAGAGATCCCTTGTTCCACTAGCACTACAATTCGCTCATGCTATAGCCCATACGATCCGGCAAACACATTAAACCATAGTCCAGGCATAGCTAGAACTCATACCTTCGATAAGGATGCTCTCAGTTTTTTTTACACTACACACTCCCTTTTTAAACTTATTACTTATTAACGCACGTTCACTTCTGAACAAAATTTCAGCCTTGAGAACCTTAGCCTTTCTAGCCAAGCCTTCTTTTATACTTATCACCGAAACGTGGTGTTATCCAGCAATGGCCGATTCCGAATTAAATATCCAAAACTATCGACTGTATTGCTGTGACAGAGAAACTAAGCGAGGAGGCGGTTGTCTTATATTTGCTTTGGATACCTTAACAACTAACAAAGTTGAAGATAGTATCTTAAATAGTTTACCAGAATCGATCTGGATATCAATCAATACCCTAAACCATAGTCTACTCCTAGGTTGTATATATAGAGCTCCTGATAGCACTGATAATTTGAATGATATTATTATCAATGCATTTATACACGCATCTACTCTAAACTTTAGTGTTAAGATTATCACTGGCGATTTCAATTATCCTGGGATTAACTGGAGTACCGGTAGTTGTCAGTCTAGCAATGATGAATTTTTATCAATCCTTAATCTGTACTGCTGGTCACAGTGGGTTCGTACCCCAACAAGGGGTGATAATACACTTGATCTAATATTTAGTAGATATATCATTCCCTTATCTGTACAAGTATACAACGAGTTTGAAAGCAGTGATCATAAGATAGTAGCTTGTGCTCTCCCCATCTATCCCTCCTACAGCCGACCAATTCAAAGAACCTGCAATTATAGAGACTATAAGCATGCAGACCGGGACCTCTTGGGCTCACTGATCAAACTGTCAGACTGGGATGAATTCTTCTCATGTAATAGTCTGACAGATGCCATCAACATATTCTATTTGATTGTTAACTCTTGTCTAGACTCCTGTGCACCAATTAAGACTTACAGGATTAGTAAACATTACGAATTATATATACCAGCTAAATATCGTAATAAACGAAGACGCCTAAAGAAACGTTATTTTAAATCTAACGACTTCACGGCAGTCACACAAATAACAATAATTTTTAACCAAATTAAAGAGAAACATAGGTTAAAAGCAATTAATGAAGAGCTATTAGCACTAAGTACTAGCTCAAAAGTGCAAAACCCCTGATCCACCTTTACAATAAACGTGCTAAATCAACTCAAAATGTTGATATACCATGCATCCTGCATAATAATAGTTTTAAATGTGACCCAAAAACTATAGCAGACCTTTTCAGTGGTAATTTTGCAAATGGCAAAGAATCCATAAATGGCTCTATTTCTAGAGTTATATGCATGACTGGTAACTCAATTAAATCTATCTCCTCCACATGTCTGAAAATTAGTAAGGTTATAAATAACCTCAAGGTTTCGAAAGGTCACGGAGCAGACGGGATTTCATCATTTCTCTACAAATATGGTGGTCCAGATATCCAACTTCTTCTCCTTAAGCTGTTTACTCTCTCTATGCAATCAGGCTCTTATCCTGACCGTTGGAAAACCGCGTACAGCATACCACGTTACAAATCCGGAGATAAGACTGACATGAACAACTATCGGCCAATAAATATTACTCCAGTTATCTCTAGGATTATGGAAAAAATTATTAGTGACGAACTATCCAACTATTTACTGACTGAACAATTTATTGATGATTAGCAGCATGGATTTCTTAAAAATCGATCTTGTATGACATGTCATTTTGACTTCTTTAATTTAGTTTATTCTCTTCGTAGCCAAGGATATCTAGTATTAGTGCTGTACCTGGACATTTCTAAGGCCTTCGACATAGTCAACCACCAGCTTCTCATAGGTAAACTCGCATCTCATGGGGTCCAAAACCCGTTGCTAGCCTGGTTTTATTCCTTCCTCAGTAAGCGACATCAAATAGTTAAAATGAACTCTTCATTGTCGAATGCCGTCCCTGTTAGAAGTGGGGTAATAATAATAATAAAATAAAAATTTATTCTCAAATAACAGTTTGTAACATGAGGCATGCCGGTTTACAGGCAAGATCAAATTGTTAAAGAAGTTACAATTTTCACTGTTGAAAATTACTCAGCTGAGTTGATATTTCATAAGATATGAATGTAAATGGATTTCGTAAGAAACATATCAATATCACACTTGGCGCACTTTATGGAGGTAGCGTTGCAACATACAACTGATGGTCGAGAATAGATACATGCGAAGTTGGGGGCTTTTAGAAGTTTCGAACTTATATCCCTCTGGAATATCTGAGGCTTTAATAACACTGTAGGATGAAGTCACCCGTGCCATATCTGTTTTCGGTGGAGTATCTGCAGGAGGCTGAAAAAGGTGTAAGAAAAAGGAAGGACGAAAAGCAGAGCACACAATATTCATGTAGGAATAGTTAATGTATAACCATTTAGTCTATTTGTCTGTTACTGAAGTATTTATTATGTAAGAACATATTAATGTGTTAAAGAAAAATAAGTGTGGGCAAGGTATGAGTGGGTAAGGAACAGTATAAATGAAGGTAGTTCAGAAGAAAGTATGGAATTGTGTAATTATAAAATAAAGTGCTGAAAACAGTATTTCGATACAAATGGCTGTCTCCCTTTTTTTCGAAGCTGTTTGAACTCTCTTTTTTGTTTTTAGATTTTATAGAGTATAGAGTGGGCTTCGTTTTTAGCCAATTGTCTAGTTTGCTTAAAATAGGATTACTCGGTAGGAAGTGGAATCAATTTAGATTTTTTTAACATGATCTAAAGTGGTATTTTTCATGAATAATTTCGCATCAATACCGTTGGTTCGTGACATTCCACTAGACATAAGGAGCCGTAATTAATATGTTCTGCCCCACAGACACGGGTGGATTGAAGTTATCTCCCCACCATCATGTTTGCTGGTCAGTAACGCCACCCTCCCTCCTTTTATGATGTTAGGCTCTCTTACGTTTGTGGTCAGTATGAATATTGCTTTAATCAAGGACCATAGTCGGAATACACTGTCTCTACGAGTTCCATGTTACAAGCGAATCAGATGGTAATAGCATTTGTAGATATCCATTTAATATATCGTACTACTACGAAGATAACTAATGGTAAAGGTTATAAGAGACAAGTAAGGTTATATGTGGTTATGAGATGGTAAGGGCTAATAGCAAATCAGAGGATATGAAAGAGAATATTGTAAAATTTTCAGGGTAAGAAAAATTAAACATTTAACAACTCACAAGAATTTAGGACATTTGAGCTTCTTTTGATCGGCCTTAGTTGGTCAGCATCCATGAGATTAGTGAGTTATCTGTCTACTTGTAATAAGAAAAATAAAAGGGTAATTCATGGTAGTGTCTTAGGTCCTTTGCTCTTTTTAGTTTTCATCAATGATGTTTGTGAGTGTTTTAGTGAGGGTAAGTCCCTTTTGTTTGCAGACGATCTTAAGGTGGTGTACTCATTTTCTCCACATGAGCTGAGCAATATTCAAATTGTATCAGCTCGGAGCTTAACAATGTAGCACAGTGGTGCTCAAAATGGCAACTGGAGCTTAATACAGCTAAATGTGGTTGGTTATGCTTCGGTGATACATCACTCAACCTCGATCTCACCATAAATGGTGAAATGTTATCTAGGTTACACTCAGTAGTAGATCTGAGACTTAGGTACTCCGACGACTTGTCGTTTACTGAACAGATAATGAAAGAAACGTCCAAGTCTCAACGCCTTATAGGTTACATAACTCGAAACCTTCATAACAGCGAATCTCGTATATTAATGTACAAAGTCTGTGTTCGACCACTCCTCGAATGCTGCTCGTTTCTCCTTAGTAGCACGCGCATAAAGGATAAATTAAGACTGGAATCAGTACAGAGACGATTTACACTTCGTACTCTTGGAACTGATAGTGTCTTGACATATAATTCTGGGTGTAGTAAACTAGGGCTTCACCTTTTATGGAAGAGGAGACTCAAACTTAACCTTATCTTCTTTTTTAAAATACTCAACAAACTCTCCTTCACATCCAGCCAGGCGATTCAATGCGCTAAAGCCTCACATTACGACATTCGTAACTCCTTGTCTTTAGCGAAACAAACATATTCTAGATCTTCTCTCTATATGAATTACTTTACCTGTACGTTTTCTAGGCTCTGGAATAATTTACCTCAAACTATCCGTATGTTAAACTCTCTCCCATTGTTTGTTCGCTCAATTAATACCTTTTGCTCCTCTGAAAATGCATTAAATGCTCTAGCGCCTGCAAGTGTATCTTACTCCACAAGTGAGATTATCGGAACTTTAAGTGTTTAACCTCTCACTTGCTATCATTTTGTTGTTCCGTGCTCTTTGCTTTTATCTTACTTTCTCTAGTTGTAGATAATTATCAATAACTCGCTTTGGTGCTGGAAATAACCTTACAGAACAACGTTCATAAATCATTAGTCTATCCACTTAAGAAAAAACGACAAGTTCCCTGGTGTTGCATTGGCTTGCCGTGATACATGTCATAAATAAACTACTTAACAATTACTGAACCAGCAAACATAAAACTTTCTTATATTTCATGTTTGCTCTCTACATTAAATGTTGATTTTTATAACAATCTGATCATGCCTGTAAACTGGTGTGAATTCTGTAAATATTATTTTCAGAGTATATTATTACTATTATACTATCTGAGAGCCAATGGTATGCTAAAAGAACCCCATAGACGATTGAAAGGCACCTCTCAGCTTCGAATATACCATAAGCCTCTACCATTCACTCCACTTTGAATTCGTAGTACAGTGAAATCAGATTCTAGGTTCCCTACTGGGGGATAACCATTCGACTCTCAGGAATATTTGTGAACTCATATGCAATCGACATGGGTCTTCCTGTGTTAGTGGATTTACAGGCACTAAAGGTTACACCAAACCTAGTACGATACGACCACATCCAGCTGATGTATCTATCTAGCCTGCTTATCTTGAGGATGTGTTGCATTATGATTTAGTTCGATGCTAGTACATTCATCGTTGTTACAGTAATAGGAGGCCTAATCCCCAAATTGTAGATTTGTCATGACGTGACTACCTACCTTATAAAATCTTACGTGGAAGTCACATCACTGTCTATTCTGACCATTCGTGTTGTTACAATCAGCAATATGACGTCTAGCAATTTTCAAGAACGCATTTGAGCCAGGGTTAGAATAACACATTTGATGTGAATAGGGATTAATTACACAGAATGACCACCCCTGCTGTCCCAGCCCATGCCAATTCTACCAATTGTTCCCACGTTCACCATTTTTGACCTTTAAGTTTGCATGTAGAATGAGAATCTTTTGTGTAATTGTATGTTTGGCTTCAAAGATCGTGTGGTTAGGAACCAACACCACTGCAGATGAACGCCTTTTTGAACGTTGTGCTTCACTGCTCCGACTCATCAGGGCTACTCATCAAGAACTCTATAAAGTTTGGATACTAGTGTCAAGGCGCCATACTGTCGATGAAAACGGAAGGGATGAAACCTTCAGTATCCGTCAGCTGAATTTGACATTCCCAGCAGATAGCCCCTACTGGGCTGGTCCGCTTAAGACAAAATCCCAAACCAACATGCTATAAGTTACTGTGCAAGACCAAAAATAAGCAATAATGAGCTGACTATGACAGATTCCAATGGATAGAGAAAGTCGACATGTTCTAGCGAAGCTCTAAGGTCCATAAAATCTGAAACATCATCGCATGTGAAACATTTTTCATTTTTACCCTTTTCCATGTCTTGCCAAATTGACGTTCTATTTTTGTTTACTCGTTGATGATAATAAGAACAGTTTATTACCGATAATAGGCCCAAGTCACTTCTGTTGGCAAGACCGATTCACGGTGTTGGTAATTGACGAGATATTACTACAGTGTGGTTACAAAAAGATTGAATTGGAATCTGATGTGACAACCGTGTTAGAAATGTGGTAATAACAATGTATTTCTGCAATAGCAGGTACACGCCATTTTTACAGGATGATCTACAATTTACAACATATACTAGTTCACAGTGTGCATCCCAAGCAAGGTTGTTTAGTAATTATAATCTATAAAAGTCGATAGCAGTTCATTCGTTCACATATAATGTGTTTTCATAAGAATAGTTTCCAAAGCGGCATCGCGTCCACGTTACATACCAGATCCAATCTCGACAAAAAGTGTAATAGGGTTTCGGTCGTGCAAAGTATTTATGTAATGCAGTTTTTTAAGTTTACAGTTGTTATAAAGTAGTTTTGTGGAGCACCTGGTTTGAACTATGACCTTGAGAAAGGGCGTTCGTCGAGCTTGTTCCAGATGTCAGAAGTTACATAGCTTCACCCCCAGAGCATGATTCTGAAGAGAAAAAAGGGAAACCAAGGAGAAGCAAGGTATTTGGATATGAATGATAACCGATGCTTAACATTTATTAGTGGAACAGATGGAGGTGCGATAAGTTAACTTAAGTAACAAAGTCAATGTACGTTGTTAATGTACTTACCAGATAATTACTGCTCGTTTGGGGACTTTAACGACCGAAATTTCAGTAGTTGGTCTGAACGCAGAACTAACAGGACAAGGTTTATCCAACCAGGCCAAACTACGTTCTTCTGTATAGCGGACGAAGTGTCTTTGAACGAACCATATTAAACTACATAAAAACACAAACGTTTTACTCAGTTTAAACAATCAGGCCAAATGTGGTGAGATTAGCCAAGAAGGGCGGGGATGCTAGACCTCTGGTGATAGAGCAAGCCTCCCCATGCTTTCAAGTTGCGGCTGCAACTCTAGGAGCGTTTCTTGTTAACAGACGGTGGTTACCAACTGCAACCCATATACAACCGTACAGGCTACGCTATCCAAGGATCAAGAACAAAGGTAAATGGGAACTGACTATTCCACTTCTAAAGTGTCACAAACAAGGAAAAGGCGTAGGATGAATAGGGATTACTAATTCAGAAATCCCTGTATAGGTAAGTTGAAAGCATCAGCTGCCTGTATACGAACACTGTAAGTTTACCGGACGAAACGGCTAAGTTTTGTAAACTGAGTGACGTTTATAGTGATTATCTGATAGGAACATCAGAAGCATGGGCATCTAAAGTTACAAACCAGGAGCTGGGATTACCCGGTATGTTCTCTTTTTGAAAATACAGAAAAGCAAGATTGGTGGGCAGAGCAGCCCTGTACATACGATCCTACTTCAACGCATCAAGGATTTAGGATAATTTGAGATTGGCAACTCGGTACAGAAACAGTTAGGCGCCGTCATGATTAGACGATACTCACAAACGAAGGATTTACAACTGACAACCTCTTAATTCCAGCTCCTTTTGGGGAGAGCGATCATGCCGTCATAGTCATAAGTGAGCTAAGACATCACACTAACAATAGGCGTTGGAATTTCTAACGGTTAGGTACGTCGACTTCTCAGGACAACCTATAACAGATGGACTGGGAAGTCGCATGATGGGATTTCTTACTGCACATAATCTTACGCCCTATAAAACAATCTGTCCCACAAATGATCCCCAGAAACTGAAAGTAACTTACAGTCATAAAGAGTCACACTCTTTGAACACTACTACTACTACTACTACTACTACTGTACTACTGTAAGGAATACAAACGCACCAGTGACGACAGCACATACGATCAGTTCAAACAAGTAGTGAGCCATTGCACATAGGCGATAAAAAAAGACTTCGGTATCAGGTAAAGCTATAAGATAAATCTCTTGCCAGCATCACATCACGTATCACATCATAAAGCCTCTCTTCGTCTAGGCTAGACCAGAGTATCCCAGTTATTACGTTCTAATGGCACGAAAAACAACGGTGGTGATGGCGCCAAGCCTCCGAGGGAACCGCACTTCCAAAAACCACAACCATTACATACAAACTAACCCGACGAGAGCTTCACCTGCTACTCAGTCGGATTCTCAGAAGTGAACGTGAGCACTGACTGAGGGTATTAGAAACTCCAGCATCTAAACAAGGACATTTCGCCTGAACCGGGTACGAGTAGTTGTGCCATACTGCTAGAAGCGTCTTCTCTCTTGATAACACTGACTAGTGTAATGTTCTCAGATTCGCTTAACCGAGGCATGGGTTAAACGAGTTGGAAGCTGGTGCACATCACACTAATTTTCAAGGTTTGCTGATCCAGTAAACCTCAAGGATATGTGCCGGTAGCACTTCTCTTGATACTCTCAAAGGTTATGGAGTACTTGATATACGATAGTATACGTGACCCACAAAATTCTTGTCACTCTACCAGCACGGTTTCAGGGAGGAACACCTCTGTATTTTAATGAGATGTTGACAGCAGTGGACGGATGGACAACCATCCTTGATTGCAGGGCAAAATGTGATGTCAGATAACATAACTTCTAAAAAGGTTTTGATGGACCACATTCTTTGTTTAATCTATATGAATGACGTACCCAGTTTGTCTGTTTTCATGCTTTGAACTACTAGATTCAATGCGTCAAAAATTTTGAAACATTCTAGACCGCAGATGGCTGAAATTCAGACAGTTTACAACCACTTTTATCGGAATAGGCTATTATAAAAATATAGACAAATTAAGAGCTATAAATTACAGAAATAAATATTTCAATTTGGAGTCCAGTTGGTCTTGAAGTTACAAGCTTGACTGATTTTTAGCCCTATGAAACACTCCTAGACTGTTTAGGATTGTCAGATCACATATCTATGTAATTTGTATCGATAATTGCTGTCTACTCGAGTTGTATGGAAATAGTGTGACCTACTAGCTTACGTTGAAGTCACACCTCACGGTCAATATCTAACGCGGATTGTCCATCCATGATATTCACGGAAATCCACTTCTCGAGTGGCTGGTTGGGAAAAACACTCTCAATAGACGACAGAACACATTACTGTTATTAGGTTAGAAAAGCACAATTAAAATCACTTCCTAAATAATTCTGTGCAGTCCCATTTGAAGTTGGGAACCGTAAGTTCCTTTCCACTTTCCACCATTATGGGCACTTTTTCACACTACTGAGACAAAGATCAAAGAGAAACTCACTAAAAAACAAGTTAACTATTATCTAAGATGTGGAGAATCAGTGGCTTTTACAGTGGTTTATGACACCATCGCCAACAGACAACATCAACTAAAACGCTCGTGAATGTATAAACACTTATACATTTTTGGTGATTGTTGTTGTTGATGTTGGTTGACAATTATTTTGAGTTCCATATGTTCCTCAATTGTGGGATTGCTGTCTTTGCTTTACCAATCCTCACCTTTATGTCTGCATCCCATCCTCTTTGTTTATCTATGATGCTGCTGGTCAGGTTCGTGAAAGATTCCACCTCTTCCATAGCTTCTCCATCAGGTGTGATTGTGTTGTTCTTCATGTTGTATTTGAGGATCTTGATTTGTCTCCTGTGTATGTTGATGCCTACTGATGCAGAAGCTACTGCTATACTTCTTGTCTTCATCTGCATTTACTCGTGTATGGGATAGAATGGTTGGAACATCTGCGAATCCGAATTGTCTGGGTGCATGCAAGCTGTACATCGTATTCCATGATTTCCGTCAGCTGTGGAGGTTTTCATAATCCAGTTGACCACCAGAAGAGGAAGAAGAGAGTAGGCAGACTTGTCTGACTCCAGTCCTTACTTGGAATGCATCTGTCAGTTGTCCTCCAAGTACGACTCCTCACTGTAGTCCATCATTTGAATTCCATATGATATTGACGATCTTTTCTGATACACTATAGTGTTGAAGACGTTTCCATAAGGTCCTCCTGTCCAAGCTGCCAAACGCTTTCTCATAATCAACGAAGTTGATGCAAAGGGATGAGTTCGATTCAACCGAATATTCAATAATGATCCATAGTGTCATGATTTGATCAGTGCACGACCAATCTTCACGGAATCCGACCTGTTGATCTCGTAGTTGGGCGTCTACTGAGTCCTTCATCCAGTTCAGCCACACTCCATTGAAAACTTTTCCTGTTACTGACAGTAGTGTGATTCCCAAGTAGTTCTCACACTTGCTCAGATCTTCATTTGGCATCTTAATGAGATATTCTTCTTTCCATTTAATCGGCACTTATTCTTTTTCCCAAGTATTCTTGAGTAGAGTGTAAAGCATGTTTATTTCTCTAACAGCTCTCTCCGCTGTCGTTGCTAGGTCTCCCATGTTTTTCTGTTTGTCAACCCTAATGATCTTATTCACTTGCTTGTTTGCTTCCATGTATTCAGTTTGTGCTTTGACTTCCTCTGTTCTTGTTCAACTGTTGTTCATTGCTGTCTTCTTGTTCTTTCTTTCTTGAATCTTGTCTAGGGTTTCCATAGAGGTCCACCCGTCATCCTGATGCTCCTTGCAGCCCAGAACTTGTTGATACATTGAAGTTAATGCTTCTTTGGTCCCTTTCCAATTGTTCTGAATAATTGTTTCATCTTCTTTGAGTAAATCTTGGGCTGGGAAACTGTTGTTGAGAGTTAACTTGAATTCATCGAGTATGTCACTATGTCGAAAGAAGTTTGTATTGAACCTTCGTAATCCTGTTTCTCCAGTTGTCCAGTGTTTCTTTAGCCTGACAACCACCAGTTGGTGATCTGAAGCTATGTCAGCTCCTCTCCTGGTTCTCACTTCTTCCATTGACTTTGTGAATGTTTTAGTGCTTCAAGTATGATTGATCTGGCTCCGTGTAGTGTGATCCGGTGAGACTCATGTGGCTTTGTGTATACGTTTGTTGGGGGAATATTTAGCTTCATGTAACCAATGTGTTGAGTGCACATAGATTTGCAAATCTGTCGTCACTCTCGTTCATTTCTCCCAGATTGTACACATCATCCCGTGATATCTTCATACCCGATGTTATCCATTCTGACTTTGTTTTTTAAGTCTCCCATCATGATTGTGAGGTCCTTTCTTGTGCAGTTAACTATGACTGATCACAGCCTCGAGTAGAACTGGTCTTTATCGTGGTCCTTGAATCCTTTATGGGTGCATAACATTGGGTAACATTCATTGTGATCCGCTCCTTCTTTGTTTCGAATGATGCTCTGGTAATTCTGGATCCATGAGATTCCCATTCCATTCCCAGTACTGCCAAGTTATAGCTCCTCATTTCCGCTGCTATTAGACTGGTCCTTCCTGTCTCTCATATTGTCCGGACGTTCCATGAACATACAAAAATTGTTGCTCAGGTTGTTAGAAGTGGCATCGGCCTCGTAACTTCCGAAGAATGTCGGCTTTCTTCATGAGATGTCATGTTTCTTCCGAAAGAAGATTCTTCAACTCTCACGGCATAGTTTGAATTGTTTAAGTCTTTTGTACTGGTTGGCGTTATTCTAGCAAGATTCATTTTTTGTGACGGGATTGCCAACCCCAACCCCAACCTTCCTCCTTTACCCGGGCTTTTGACTTTCAGTAAACCCTGCAAGAGCTACAGGCAGAGTTCGTCGATCAACTGATTTATATATTTGTTGTATAAAATGGGCATTGTTTCTTTGTGGCCGTTATTTCATAAGTGACTTTGATATGTATATCAGCTGCTCAAATACTTGACGATTTACAACATGTCCTGCTCAGTTGATAGTATGGCGACACAATCATTAGTGAGAATCACCAGTTTGTTCAGTCGAGCAGATCTCTTGAAAGATGGAAACGACACTGTCACATCTACCCTAAAGTCGACAAGGCCCCTCATTAACACAAGTGACATGCGTCTGAAGTAACACACCTTATGTTCTCTTCAACATTCTTCGGTTCCCTTACTGAATTAATGTACAGCATTATTCTTTTATCTTACTATGAAGACATTGTCATCGTGCCGCCTATATTTTTGCCTTGTAGTCTATGACCCTCATCATCAGCGTTTGATCAAAGAGTTATCAGTAACTTGTTGCAATTAAATAATAATAATAATATATTTCTGCAATAGCAGGTACACGCCATTTTTACAGGATGATCTACAATTTACAACATATACTGGTTCACGGTATGCATCCCAAGCAAGGTTGTTTAGTAATTATAATCTATAAAAGTCGATAGCAGTTCATTCGTTCACATATAATGTGTTTTCATAAGAATAGTTTCCAAAGCGGCATCGCGTCCACGTTACATACCAGATCCAATCTCGACAAAAAGTGTATCAGGGTTTGATTGATTTTCTGCCCGGTTACACTTCTGTGTCATTAGTTAGCCCGCTAACTACAAATATGAATAGAATTCGATACATAGGGATAGGAAACTGAAGATACGACTAGTATTCTGATTTTACAACCTGCTACCAGTAGCACCTTCTATATGCGAAGCCTCTTCCCGACCAATGGAAATCAGAAGTCAGACGAGAAGAGGTAGGAAAAATATATTTGATTCGTTATCAATATATCGCGAAGCGTTTATTATAGGCTGGCTAGTGAACGCGAGAGCAGTGTCCCACGCTGAGTCGAAACGTGATCTGGTACGGATGCATGACCGAAAGCCTTCAGTTAAGCAAGTGCACTTAAACAACGTGGTCAGCATCCAATGTCGAACACCTAGAAAGCTATTGATTTTGGGGAATTATTTACAGCTACAAAACTATCTACAATATTGACTGAGATTCTGCCAATGACACACCATGGACTAATCCATCCGGCAGTGGTCTTAGCCTGTCTCTCGAACCTGTTTTCACCAATGTAATTCCTCTATAATGTCGTGTTGGTTCTATACGGCCATCAATGTAACCGCAGTACCCATATCTCAAGAAAGGGTAATCCATGTCAGGTGTTAACCGAAGTGTGACTTCGACGTAGGTTAGTAAGTCACACCATCTCCGTTCAACTGGGGTCGATCGCAACCACTGATACAGACTACCTACTTTGGTTATCAATAGGAGCTTTTCTTTAGGGATGTACACAAAAACCTTCCATAAACTTATGACCATTTTCGTGGATACAGCCTAATGAGCTTATCCAGGAAAAGTTAGCGACGGGATCTCCCGTCGAATTCTTTGAAGCGATTTTTAATGTTACCGAGAGAGATAGATGTATATTTTTTCCCTTATCCACTTCTCTTCACTATTAACTTACATTTTGTCCCATTTTGTTTCCCTAAAGGATAAAAACGATAATATTTCTCTTTGACCAGGAGCTATCTTAAACAACCCTCAGGCATATTCTAAGGAACTAACAATTTGTTATGTCTATCCTGCAAAGTTTAAAGCCTGATGTTTCTTTTAGATTCTTCATTGATCCCTGGACTTCGTATCCTTACTCTTGGAAAGGGTTCAGAGAACAGCAACTAGGCTGATTCCCGGAATAGCGAAGCTCCCGTATGGTACTAGACTGACCAAGCTAAACCTATTCCCGCTGTCATATAGAAGAATCAGAGGTGACTTGATTATAGTTTTCAAATTGCTAAATGACAAATTTGCACCTGATATTCCCTCATTTTTCTTGTCTTCCAAAACAGAAAATCTACGAGGACACTCCAAAAAAGTTCACAAGCCCAGAACGAATTACTTGTCAGCTGACTACCGACTTTCCCATCGAATAATCAACGAGTGGAATTCATTACCTCAGCACGTGGTTGAGGCTCCATCCGTCGACTCCTTCAAAATAAAGTTGGATCAGCTGAGAGACCATCATTGCCAGGACTAACACAGGCCATCAAGCCTCCTGTCCTTTCCAAACTGAAACTGAAACTGAAACTTACTATGTGTCAGGCGGATTATCGGAATTGGATGGAGTGGTTCAAGGGCGAAGTCTCGGATGCTATTAAATCCGTGAAAGAAGAATCCAAAGTACTACTAGTCTTTATTAAAGGTCTGTAACAAGCATCAGAAAACTTATATTATTGTTAGGGACTGACGAGGACTCTAGCTTTGTCTCCACCCAGTTCGACGACCAGGTTGGGGAAGTTTGCTGTAATGTTGTATGTGAGTAATCAGTATTCTATACACTTTATTTTACTGGGATTCTATTCTTTCTTGGTATATTTAATCCTTTGGCAGTATATGTGATGAAGTAAATGTTATTCTAGCTTTATAAACTAACACTTCAAGTTATAACTTGAAATGCGTTACATATAACTCGCAAAGCCTCGTTATTTGATATATAAATATATCAAATAAAATGAAGTTTTGCGATATATAGATTCTTATGTACCAACACACCTACGTAATTGTTATTAGATAGATATAATATGAGGGAGTTGTGTTGGCGCATCCTCTATCCCCAAATAGATAGTGGGTAGCTTGCTTATCTTTAAAATATTAGACTAAATCGGGGACGAATGTGTCTGAAAAACATAAATTCATGTATCCCAGTTTTCGGCTTCCTACTTACTATAAATAAAGGCATTGGTTTATAAAAGTTTACATACTTTGTACTGTGGTGTCAGAAATACTCAACTTTTTAGGTCAATGAAACGTCAAGGAATATAAGCAAATCATAAGGGCACTTCAATTGATTAACTGTTTGTGTGAATTGACCCTAAAGTCCCACGACAAACAGTTCTAAAATTTCATCAAGACAGACTAACTGTTAATCGGTATTAAAAGTTACGTAAAAATAACAACTAAGGAACCAACTATAAGATTAAAACTAATGACGAAACGTTAACAAAGTGTTGCAATTCAATTTGGAAATTAAGGTCATCAGGGCAACTGAAGGTTGACAATAGCACACCTTGGAATTCGTAGTTCCGGTTTAAACCTTTTGACAACAATGGTTTCAGCATGACGTTATGACTGATTGCTAATAATTACTAGTGACTTGAAAGTCTCAATGTCCACTATCACGTAAAGGATGGGCAAAAACACTATTGGAAGCGTATTGATCGTCTCAATATTTGAGAAATATGGTTAGAGATGCGAATATTAACTCCTTTCTGTTCTTCCAATGAATATGCTTTGACATATATAATGAAAAAGCATATTTAATATTTTGATGTAAAGTGTGTGCACTTTTGTTCCTAAATCGAATGCCGTTAATTTTAGGTCGTGAGCAATTGAAGACAAATTACGAAGCAAATGGATCCGCCTTATCCTGTTATGTTCGCTCTTACTCCAGTTAAACTTATCAATGTGAAAAGGTGTATGAGTTTTATCAATTGTGCCTAAACCGTAAAGGTCCTAGCATTCTCAGTGTAGTGTGTAGTAATAGGGAAAGCGTTTACAGTCGGTTTATATAATGTTGAGTGTGATATATATTGAAGGAAGTTGTCTTACTGGTATCTCAGGAATATATACTCATTAAACTGTACTGCATACTCGAGCTTTGAATCATCAGATGGGTTGACAGATTATTGAGCAGTACTGTTACATCCCAGACAACCTTACCACATTATTCTTAAGCTCCGTTTTTATTCAAAGTCCTGTGTTGTAGGTAAATAAATAAAGGACTGCGATTTAGTCGACATCAACGCTGCAGTAAAAGTCTGTTGTTGTTTGCAATATTTAGTAACAACCTGTTAGTGGATTGTACTCCTTTGATACGTTTGCTTGGTGACTGCATTTCTCTTGATAAAGGTGTGCATGTACACCCACAGAAAAACCAGGAAACCACAGTCTTCGTTACTTCGTCTATAGATGAATAGATTAAGTTTACTTCTGTTAACGAATTGACTTCATGGTTGTGGAAGTATTAAAAATGCTCCTCATCTATTGTGAAATATATTCGTTCTATCATAAGGAAGCAATAAACCTGTAGTGAAGTTGAAATTAGAAATCCTGTATATCCTCGTAATTTTATCACCAAATTATTGGAAATTCCGTTCGGTTCCAAAGGAAGTAAATATCGAAAGCAGAGTTGCCAACAATTCCTTTAACGACTTAAAGTAGTAGTGAATGATAAAAGTAAACTGATAGTCATCTATTCATAAACGATCACCATCTATCTAGGTTCATCGAAGAAACTAACTTAGATTATAGTAAGTGGGTTTATCACCAAAATGCTAGCGTTCGCCATAAGTCCGCTGCTAGAAATATTTATCTGTCTACCAAACAATGATAAGTGTTCGTCATCGTCTGCTGCAACTGTGCTCGGACAGTCGTTTATTGTTAGCAAGCACTAATTTCAAACATAAGGAAACGTCGTCTAACATAGCGATCCCCTGCACCAAACCAGCGATGAACTCACATAGATCATATTGCCATCAGTCATCATTGGAGAGGCTCAATAGAAGACTGTCGCTCGTTCTGGAATACATGTTTGGACTCTGATCATGCTCTAACACGAGCACGCATTTGTTTGCGCCTCACTGAACGCTGAAAAACCATATTAAGAAAACTCATTAGAATTGAATTCAGCGATGAGAAAGCCAAGAGTAAAACCCAGGAACAACTGAGGTCACACATAGGTAGTTCTGAAAACGAGGTTGACCCAGATGTTGCTTGAAAAGATACACGAACAGCTGTGGAAACAGCAGTGTTATCTATTATTGATCTGAGCCAAAGAGTTGCGAACATCCAGTGGATTTCTGTGATATCTATTGCACTAATAGACTATTAAAATTATCTCATCAAATCCCGAACACGATGAAGAGCAGAATCAAATTAGATATCCGTCTATCAATTAAGGGATGAGTATACTGTGCGGCAGTTCGTTCTGTTTTACTTGAAGGCTGCAAAACGTGGCCATTAAGAGTAGAAGATACTCGTAAGTCACTAGTATTTGATCACAGATGTCTTAAAAATATTGCTCGCATCTGATGGGATCACCGGGTAAGTAATAGTAAGTTTAGACACAGTATTTTAGAGGATGACGGTAAATCACTTGATGAGGTTGTGAATCTTCATCAATTGAGATGGTGGGGTCACGTGTTACATATGCTTAAACACCGATTACCACGGCGCTCAATGCTGACCAGTGTTGGAGGCAGTTAGGGGCGGCCAAAATGAAACTTGATATTGGTCCTTAAAGTCACTAACTTCTAATCCAAGCCATGTATGTAGATGCATACTATTTGGTTGGGGTCCGTGCGACTTTCGTAACCGATGGTTGGATACTCTGAGCGATATGGCTCAGAATCGATGACAATAGCATAAATGTATACACTTTTTGTCAACCCTTAATCTGTGAGATTAAAATTGCTTCATACCTTTACTTCTACTAACTAATCCTCTCTTCTTGTATTATATCCGTAGATGCAATCTTTTTTATATGTTACTACGATTGAAGTAACTACTTCTATGAATTCAGTTTTCATCTTGTGCTAATGAGTTGTGGCAATTGGAACCGATGCATATGTTCCTGGTCCTACGTTGTGGCTGACTGACTGATAGTGTTTATCATTTCCCTATCCCTTTTTATGAATATGAAACATTACCTCTGGAGGTTGAAATGTGTTTTTTGTTAGTATGTGACTATAGCTGTCTCAGAGGATTACTGTGTTTAGGCATAGGATCTATGTACATGTGTCAACCGAGGTGATTAAACTATGCATGGACTTGTAACACTACTCCAACATGTAATTTGCTTCCAACTATCAATCAGGTTTTTCATTTCTGTGTTCCACTTATGGAAACTCAATAATTAAGTTCAGTTTAGTACATTTCCTGGATCGGAATGGCTCACGTTTTAGTTTTTGTGTTGGTTATTACGATGGTGTAAATGTTCCACTTACTAGAGACTAAAGTTTGACTTTAATGTTGACTTTAATAATTCACTCCTATATATACTCGTTATTTGTATTACCTGACAGTCGAGCAAAACAAAAGATATTTCTCACCTGTGGTTGTCTCAGTGAATTCACTTATTTACTCAGATAACCACTACCTAAATACTGATAGCAGCTAAATGCTCTCGTATGGTCGAGGGTGGGGAGAGTTAGCTCTCTCTCGAAATGCTCCCACATGGCCACGTTTATACAGCCACTGCCAGAGAAGTCTTACTGTCTTCTCGCGGCGGGGGTGTCGTTTACGAAATTGAGAGGACGAAAAATGAATGTCCAGAGCTTTAACTGGGTTGGTGGATATAAAGGATCCACCTAGGGGAGTTGAAAAACCCTTATTCCAAACCAATGGTGCACATGGGCTCCAGGATCGTGAGAGGACAATTGACGTATAAACCAATTATTAGTCACTGGCTACCATAGTACTCCATCTCGTGATCTTGCTTCACTGCCTTGTGGATTAGACCTTTAGGTCAAAGGTTCCGGGTGTCGCTCCCCAAGAAAACAACCTACTTCGGTCTGGGCACTCGGGCAGTATCACAGCCCATACACGAATCAAGTGACTTGTTTGGTGCATATGTATTTGGTGCCCCTTTTTACCAATATTTATTTGTTCAAATAAATGAATAAATAAAGATAGAAATTCGGTAATTCTAGTACTAGAAACAATCCACTTACATATAGATTAAAATAACATGTGTTTTGCTTGGACACAATAGTTGTGGGTTTGATGAACTTTAATTGTTTCAACTGAAAAATTTCGTCTTTAATTATTATGCAATTTATGTCACTGTTTGTCAGTCTTGTACGTTTTCGAACCCTAATAAACAGATTTACTGATAACTTTTCAGGCCTTCAGTTAGAAGCTTCTTCCCGTGCTGCTGTTCAGTTTTCAGCAGTTTATGCAGTCCTTACTGTTCCTTGTATTTACCTTATTGGTCCTACTGGGCAAGTAATAGATATAAAGTTGGGTCGTATTGAGAGTAAAAGCTTAGTTGACTGGATAAAAAAATCAGGATCCGGACCAGTTAATAGTAAGTTAGTTTGTCAGAAACAATTTGTGTTTTACAAGTTAATATTGGCTTAATTTAATGTTTGTCATTCTTAAATGAGCTAAGTAGGCTGCTTTGTTTTATAAATATCCTACATGTAGTCTTGAGAACTCCATTTGATACTCAAAAAAACACAGTAGTTCCACTTAAGATGTTTTCAGCTATGTAATAGGGTAAAAAACGGATTAACCGTAAAGCCCTATGTAAATACATTTATCTAGACTCCCCACCCATTGCTCACCTGTTGCGATATCAGTTAGCCTTGGAGTAGGTTGTGAAAAAGCCAAGGATATCCAAAACAAAAATATGTTATCACTCCGTTGAAAGTTGACTGTCAATTTGAGCTACGTCAGGGTTTTCGGACTTCCAAGTTAGAGTTCACTAGATAATTGTAACCTATGGTTGTAGACCCTAGAAAATGTTGCTCTATCATTGATTGGGAGAAAGGATAAATGATTACTGTCTGACAGTAACTGCTCATCATTCCGTCTTAAATAACTAGTATAAATTATTACATATACTTGAACAGTAATTGCATAGGTGATGACAAGTGATTGGGAACTGTGTTAATATTGCTAGTAGTGATAATGATAGAATTATGTTAAGAAAACAAGTATTCCATACAACCAGATAGGCAGTCAGTGAGGTCCGCCAAGCGTAAGAGTGACGCAAATGTTACTTGCCTTTATGTTTATTTTGTGAATATGACAGATTGACAATCATGCTCTTAGTTAAAGCTTTCGAATCACGTACCCTGTATTCGACAAAAACAAAATATTTCACTTTACATCAGTTGTTAACTATTGTCGAAAATGTCAACCACTGGTATAAAAAAACAGATTGTTTTGATGATGTGGCTGTTAGTGAAATTGTCAACTGCAAAATCACTACACACGAACAACATGTAAGTGCAAACAAAATTTTCGATCTTTTGCAAACATATTTTTAGAATACTTTTATCCAGACTTAGTTGATGCACATGTTTTGAAGCTTCTCAACACAAACTATCTTTCAATGTAAAATAAGACAATTGATTCAAAGATTCCATTATCTGATATTTTCAAATCAATTACAAGACGCTCAAATAGCATGATTTGTTGCATTTCCGAAGTTCGTAGAGCAACAGGTTTAATTTTAAACCTTGTAAAGAGTGCAATTTTTTCCCAAAAGGTTGGTGTGGCGCATATGTATCTGGTACCCCTTTGTACCAATATGTATGTGTTTAAATAAATAAACAAAAGGTTGATCATCTGCTGTCCTGACTAAGCATGTGGGTTTATTTACCCATAGTTTTGCAGCTTTACCAAAACATGCTAATACTAACAGTGATGAATAAAATCAATAGTTTATTAAGACTGCTTGAAAATTGATTATATGCAAAACACATCGATCAAGAATACATCTGAAACTGAGTAGTAACAAAGAGTTGCCATTCGAAATTAGCTAGTTTAACCAGGTGGTCATCACAAATGTTATTTCGGCATGTAATGTTTGGACAAGTGCTTCCACAAAATCTTCAGCGGGTGCATTAGAATATGGGTAATGATGACCAGTATCTAAGTTCTAATAACCAATAATCTCTAACAACTTTCTTATTTTCTCTAAGAAAGTCGATTATCTGTGACCATTATTTGAGTACCTAATGCACCACAAAATACTCCTTTATTTCTTTGGATCTATGGTTTATTGGTTAAGTTGCTTAACTTTCATCCACTAAGTTCTTGGATCGAACCCCCTCTTATTTCGATTTGGGCAACCAAACAGCCTTATTACTCTACACACTTATAGTGTGACTCATACCCAAGTACCTGGTGAATGAGTTAACTTTCTAGCACACTTTGCTACAGATTTGCTTTGATTATATTGTAAGTGTAACTCATGACAACCGATAACTTGTAAATTTAAGCCTATATAGATATCTATGCAAATTAGTTACATCCTCAGGGATGGTTATATCTTTCTTGCTCTCGTTAATCTTTTGAACAACATCATAGGCCAGTCATTCTGTTTTAAAATCGATAATGTAAAAGGCAAGAATAAGGCCTAACAATCGGATTTTAATTCACTGACGAGCGAGGGATATGACCACGCCAATTTTCTAATTAGTTATTTGTACCCGGATATGTTACTGCATCTGTTAAACAAGTCCTATTGTTCTGGCTAAATGTCTTATTTTTGTTATCAATTTATTTGGTGGTTTGAACTAATACTTCGGTCTTGTGAGTGACCATCATGGCAATAGCGTATCATTCTATTTCATCTATCAATTGACATTTTATTTATTCGTTTTAACAATTATAGACCTCGTCTATTTATCAAATTCTCTATAATAATATAACTATTAAGTGTGGGTGGCTAAGCTTTTGTCATAAAAACTAAAGTTTCTTTTTGAAATAGACTCTCTTTTAATACTATCTATTAAAACCAACTGGGTTATACTCCTCTTTTTTAGAAACACGTTGAAAATGTGTTTGTAACCACATTATTTACCAGTCTACGAAAGTTTATTTACAATATTAAATTTAAATGATCACTATATTTTTGAAATTTAACTGGCAGTGATATAATGTCCTTCTGAAGATAAACTTCTTTTTCTTCTATTCAAGACGGAATACTGAAATTTTCACTAGGCATGGTGTACTATCTTTTAAGCGATTTTTCGAGCAAGAGATATACGTATTATATAGGTTCACATATTCTTACATAACTGAATTTTAAACCTGTAATGTGTTATCAATACATTTTCTCAAACTACTTCCAGATGTGAACTCAACTACTACAAGCAATATATCCAAGAATGAGCTGCATGATGACACCGAACAGACTTTTAGATCAGATATAATAGAGCCATCAGTGTCATCTATGTCGGAGACTCAAACTAAAAATTGTGAACAACCTTTGGAAGAACGAGTGGAATGTGCTTATCAATTTATTCAGACTCAAAGACAACTCAAAGAAGAGGAGACCAGAAAAAAGTCTGTTGAAGCCGAGATTAAACGCCGAGAAGTAGGAAAAGCCATGAATGAATTTAAGGTGAAAAAATTAGATTTATCGTAACACTAGTCGCTTTTAATGTGCTAGCAAAGATGATAGACACGTGGTTCTTTACTTAACCTACCGCTTCTCCTGAAGAACTGTCACTATTTTTAAAGTGTGAGAAAAATGCACTTTTTGTTTGTTTCCTCAATGAGAATTCATTTTAATTACTCAGACTTACGTAAAGTAAATCGTGATTGATATTTACAACCTATTTTGTTAAATCCCATTCAAAGATGGGTAAATGACGTGTCGGGTTTTCTAGACTTCCAGTATGATTAATTCATGCACGTCACTTTAGCTGCTCTTATAGGTTGATTCAACATAGCCTATATTCAATACTTCGCTATCAACAGCTCCCTTAATGCTGTCTGTTAGTAATGAGAGTTTTCTCTAAGTGATTAACAATTCTCACTGACTACATAGTTCTGATCCTCAATATTTCAGTTCATAACATTCTTTTTCATCCTTAACCGTGCACACATACACAAATTTACATACATTTATTTATTTATTTAAACACATATATATTGGTACAAAAGGGCACCAGATACATATGCGCCACACAAAATAATGAAAGTAGGAAGAGAAGGGATGAAAAGATAAGGCGGACTGAAATGTACAACCGGAAGACTCTTTCAGTTAAGAAAGTTAGAACCACTCTTTATGTAGAAAGTAAAAGAAGGTTGCAGCAGGATCGCCACTGGCTTCTATTCTGAGCCATATCTGATAACGTCTCTAGCCACTGCGTTGCACCATCTCTCGGACCCCAGCCAGGGAGTCGTGAAGGACCAACAGAAGCTAGCTCTTTGCACCTTTCTCTCATACCACGACACCATGTCATACATTGACCACCTCTCCGCTTTTTCCAACCAGTCCCAGAGTCGGCAAATAATGCACGACGTGGAAGTCTCTGGGACGACATTCGTAAAACATGTCCAAGCCACCGAAGCCGGTGTTTCAAGATGGTGACACCAATTGAATTATCGTCTCTGCGCCCGAACACATGATGCCGAACCTCTGCATTACTAACATGGTGTTGCCACTGTATGTCAGCAATCCTTCGGAGACAACGATGATCGAACACAGAGAGACGTCTAACATCTTCAACTCGGAGAGACCAGGTTTCACAAGCATAGAGCAAAACTGCTCTCACCGACGCGTTCTAGAACCAACCTTTTACAGCCAGACTAACATCACGAAGGCGCCATAGATGGCCCAGATTGGCATAAGCCGCTCTGGCTTTCATTATACGTGCATCAATCTCATCACTCACGCCACCACCAGCACTTATATAGCTACCTAGATACACGAACTTCTCAACTACTTCAATCTGCTCACCATCCAGGGTGAGTACAGGATTAGAATCCTGCCAGTCTTGTAGGAGTACTTTGCACTTGGAGGGTGCAAAGCACATGCCGTACCTACGGACACTGATTGCCAACTGATTAAGTGCTGATTGCATGCCTTGGGCATTATCGCATAGTAAGACAATATCATCCTCATACTCGAGGTCGAGAGGTCGTTCTCCAGGCAACATATCCACACCGCCATTACTTACATCCATCAGAGCTGTTTCCAGAATGTCATCGATGGCAAAGTTGAAGAGGAATGGTGAGATCGGGCAACCCTGTCTAACCCCAGTGCTTGAATGGAACAAGGGAGAAAGGTGGTTGTATGCCCTCACTCTGCCTGAGGTGTTCGTGTACAGGGCCTTTAAGATGTTAATAAACTTCTCAGACACACTCTTCTTCAATAGACAATCCCAGAGAACAGTCCTGTCCAACGAATCGAAGGCCGCCCTGATATCAAGAAACACTACGATTGTTGGCCTGCGATAAGTATGACGGTGTTCTAACATTTGGCGGAGGGTGAAGATGTGATCAATGCATCCTCGACCAGAACGAAAACCAGCCTGCTCCTTGCGAGTCAATCGTTCTCGGGTTTTAAACAACCTACGAAGAATGATAGAAGCCAATAGTTTGGACGCAATCGAAAGTATACTTATCCCCGGATAGTTGTTACAGGAACAACGTGAACCCTTTTTAAAGATAGAGACAACTATCGACTCATTCCATGATGTTGGGACACTTTCTTGCTCCCAAGCCTTTGTAAACAACATAGTCAATTCTTTAGTCAGAAAGTCACCACCATCTTTAAAAAGAGCTGAAGGTAAGTCATCTGGGCCCGGTGACTTGTAGCGCTTCAGGAGTTGGAGTTCCTTGAGGACTTCCGCCTCGTTTGGTGGATCAGTCTTCACCGGCCATGGGGGGCAGGACAAATTGGTTGATGTTGCCGGAGCAGCAGGCCATTTGAACTGAACGGTTTTTGAGTAATCTGTGAAGTATGACGGAAACCAATAGTTTGAACGCGGTCGAAAGTAGACGTATCACCTGATAGTTGTTACATATATAACTGTCGCTAATTGCAGAATGTTGGGATACTTTTTAATTACGAGCATTTCAATCAGTTCCCTGACCAGAAGTTCACTAGCATACTTAAGTGGAGCAAAAAGTAATTTGTCTGGGTCTGATGATTTATAGCGCCTCAGAAGTAAAAGTTTTTCGTGGACTTCCGCCCCGTTTGGTGGGTCAGTCGTCACCGGCCACAGGAAACAAGACCGCGTAGTCGATGTTGCTGCAGCAACAGACCAGCTAAACTATTCCTGGAAACCTCTCTCCCCCCATAATTAAAGACGTCACTGCATATTATTGATCGACGTCCAATCAGATTCAGAGATTGTTTCACTCATCATGGGGTGTGTGCTACTGATTTCGATAGATATAAGTAGTATGCATCATCAATCAAAAGTGAAATGCCTGAAGCCAGAAGGTTAAAAAGATCAGAGAAAAGAGAACCAGAACAAAGAATGATTGGTGTGAAAACGAAAGAACCATGAAGTCTAATACGATTGATTATCATTTCGCGAATGAAGTATCTATTGTATGGTTCTCAGACTTTACTAAGATGTTCTGTTTTTGTATTCAAATACATTCGATTGTTCCCACCCTGTGTTCTCATTCACTACAACGTTTTTGTTCTTGGTTTAGGAACGTCAAAGGCAAAAGGAAATTGAAGATGCTCTAGCTGAACGTCGTAAAGAAGAGGCGGAATCACGCATACAACTGGAAAAGTTGCGTCAACAGATCGAAGAGGATCGTAAAGTAAGGGAAGAAAGATGGTCACGACTGTATGGTTCACAACTTAAAACATCTGGTACTCCAGTTCATCCTCCACAAGAATCTCTTCAGAGTTCGTCTTGCTCAGATGAGGTATAAATCGTGTTTGTTTAGTTATGTAGATTTTTTAGGTTATGTATCTCAACTTAATTGGAAGTTTAAAAGTTTTCGTATATATACATAATTATATGTAAAATTGTTCTTTAGATGCTATATGATTTATGAGTATAGATATGTAACGAAGGTTTATGCAGATAAAACTATGAAATATTATTTTTTAAAATCTAGAATTATTTCACAGTTACTACTATAACTCCTGCATTTTCTTTGTATTATTCACTGTAACTGGATAGTTACGCTTGTTGAATTTCAACTCTTGAGTTATATACTCGGACCTTATCTCAATCATGTTTGCACAGTCTATTTGTATCACCAACCATTATGCGAATAGCGCAACTCTAATATGAATACTATAAACTACACTGGGTTACGCAAAGTACCCGACTTATGTGATATTATTTAAATATATAACAGAGTATTTTAGCTTGCCAGTTATCCAGTAAATAAAAGTCTTTTCAAACATAGGTCTCTATTCGTTTTTACTCTTCTGAACATCACTTCATTAAATTTTATCGTATTAAATCAGTGACCTGTGTTTTGTAGAAATCTCTAACTTCGTTAGACTTTCGGCATTCTGTTTTGGTGACATAACAAAATGCTATTTTTCTACCTGATTTTCTGACCCTTGTATTACTTATACTGTAACATTTTGGACTTTCGCAGATTCGTACCAGGTCTTACGTTGTTTTTATGACTGGTTGACTTAATAATGAAGCAGTAAGTTTCTCAAACCTTAGATAAATTTGTAAAAGTTCTATGGCTAACTTACAGTCTAAATCCCGAAGTTGATTCGTCGAGGGTAATGAGACTTCTTGGTTTCTCGCAAAAACGAAATTTCCACGGAATGATAATCTTTTCCTAGGTTTCTGTTCCGCAATCAAATATTGCAAGTTAATATGCTGAGTTAAAACAGAGATAATTTAGCCTAGGTTTTGTTTGCAGTTAGATACATATTTTCTAATGTATTACTGTTAAACTACCTAACTGCTTAGATCACTTTGAAAAGAATGTTATACTGTGACACATAAGCTAACTTTGATGACCATTTTATATTCAATGTTTTGTCCCACTTTCTACTGTAGGTTCGGTTGCAGTTAAAATCACTAGAAGGTGGTCGTATAATTCATCGATTTCCCGCTACGGCGACTATTTATGATGTACGGAATTGGTTTCAAGAATTGGTGTCCTGTGATTTCCAAATGGAGGATAGCTCTCAAGTTTTAAGTGAAGCTGATCGTAATAATTTTAAAAATTTATTCTTGCAAGGATTCCGGTTTTTGCAGCTATATCCTAAAAGGTAACCCCTAGCTTGTCGTACTACTGCCAGTTTGATTGCTTTGCATAACCCCTATCTACACATTAGTACATCTTTTCTAGATGTTTATTACCTCTGAATTGTGTTCCTCTTTAACAATCCATTTAGAATCGGGTCGACTGAATTGAAAATATGAAATCCTAGACCACATACGCAAAAATTCTAAAAGGAGAAAATAAATAGGCGCTTTCGTACAAATCTTATCGGAGATTTACAAAAGTGCTTTCGATTATTGCTTATGTGAGGGAGGACTGGCAATATAACCTAATTAATTCTCTCAACATCTACCTCACGAAAATGCGTTACCCTAACTAGCTAAGAGTGAACACTCCCAAAATGTTTTACTTTAGCTTTGTCGCTATCATAATATATTTAACGAAGACTTGATGCGGATAACCATTTGATTGTTTGACGCAAAATCACAGTGGCTTAGTAAGATATGAAAGCCAAACATTAAATATATCATTTGCACATCTTTCGCTTGTCCTCTACACCCCATTATTCCTCTGATTCTGTCGTTATTTCGATTGCTCTCAAATTTGATTACCATTCTCTCCATTTCAATCTGCTGCCAGGCATTTAACTTCCGATTGCTGCTGCATACTACTTATATCCGTCAACATAAGTAGCATACATAATAATATTTTCTGACCGCTTTTTTGAAATATTGTTTTATTTCAAAACTAGAATTGGTAAAATCACATTAATACTACTGAAATTTAGAAACTTCGAGATTTTTGTGTCACATGTTGGCGAACATAGATGATCGTCAAAATCAAGAATGTCGTTAACTAGATAATGAATGAAGACAATGTATTTTGGTAGTTCTGCTCAACATAAGTATTTTTTAAAAATATAATAATTTTTCGTCATCTTGAAATAAACTATTTTCACAGTAAAAGTTCATTCGGTTCAGAAAAGATCAATGTATGTTCGAATTTTTTTATCGTATCGTAAAAACTTTTATCGATGACTTTTCACAACATTTACGTATAGGCTCCTTGAAAAGTCGCCGAATTATCAGAAAGCAACGAAATTCTTAAGCAATTCACCCTCGTCATTTAATGGGTCAAAAGTGATGTGATTTCTCTTTAACTTCTAGCAGAAGAAAAGGGACGAATTCTAGTTTATTTATGCTTTGACTAGGATCTCGGTCGAATGGAGTAAACATTCTCTGTTGCTATATCTTCACTGTATAGTAACAGAAAAATTCTTATCAGTCCTTAATCGGCTCATAAAGGTGTCCTCTTCCGAGCTTTTCATAAAATGCTAGTTGGCAGTACTTTTGAACTTATGCATAAAAAACTAATAGTATCTCTTGACCTGTTCTACGGTATTATAACATGGTTACACCCAAATATAATCTTAAAAATATTGGAACTAATTTCAAAGTATATCCCTAAATATTATGTTAGGTATATCTTACTACTGTATACTCTTAAAAATATCGATCCTATACTTTTACTTTAATAATGTTGCGATTTTTTTGATACTTTCCATCTAGGATCTTCGGACCAGAAGACGAATCTCAGTCATTAAGAGAACTTGGTTATTATCCATCAGCTGCATTGTTTCTTGTATTAAACAAATCTAATCAAGCTATCACGCGTTCAAACGGTTAGTTTATTGTTCCTATTTCACAATTTCTAAAAATTTTCAGATTTTATTTTATTCATTTAGTATTTCTTTTTATATCATGATATTCAATCTACAATGGATGAGTTCATTACTGATAGTGTTTCAATTTGTCCAATTGATTTCATAAATTACATTAAATTCATCGGAGTTAACTTTTATCCAGAAGGTATAGTTTGGTTTTCGGATAAGAATAATTGTCACGGCAAATTTCTATTTCCCTATTAGATAACTATCTAATTTTTGGAAATTAAACACATTTGGATAATATAAAAACGATAAACTTATAATTAGTATGGGGATTTGTGGAGATTGTAACATTTTAATAGTTGAATTCACGAGTCGATCTAAGCTATACCACCATTAAAAACCTGGAAGCACTGGACGGCCATTTCCTCATGGCATGGAACTTCTCAGCAGTGCGCATCCACGACAGTCAGTCAGCTACAACGTAGGACCATGCACATTTATGCATCGGTCCAAGTTGCTATACCTCGTTAGCACAACAAGATGAACACCGGATTCATAGAAGTAATTAATTTAGTGATGGTAGTAGTATATAAATTATAGGTTGTATGTAATGATATAGTATAGGAAGGAAGAGAGATATGAAGCAATTTTAGTCTCAAGGGTTAAAGGAAGATAAAGAGTGTATACACCTACGCCATTGTGATCGATTCTGAGCCATGTCACCTAGAGTCTCCAACCATTGGTTACGATAGTCACGCGGACCCCAACCAGGTAGTCTGCATCTGCCAACATGGCTCAGACTAGAAGTTAGTGACTTCAAACACTGATGCCATGTTTTGGTTTGGCCGCCCCCTAACTCTCTTCCAACAATCCCCTACACTAGTCATCATAGCGCGTCGCGGTAATCGGTGTTCAGGCATACGTAACACATGGCCCAACCATCTCAGTCGATGAAGATTCATGACCTCATCAACTGATTTACCATCGTTCCCTAATACCCTGCGTCTAACCTCACTATTACTTACCCGGTGATCCCAGCAGATGCGAGCAATATTTCTAAGGCATCTGTGGTCAAATACTAGTAACCTGCGAGTATCTTCTACTCTTAATGGCCATGTTTCACAACCGTAAAGTAGAACAGAGCGAACTGATGCGCAGTATACTCGTCCTTTAATTGATAGACGGATATCTCGTCTTCGCCATAGGTGACGTAAGTTGGCAAAAGCCAAACGAGCTTTTCGAATCCGTGCTGAGATTTCGTCAGACACCAACCCATTAGGACTGATCAGACTTCCAAGATAAGTGAAGTTGTCAACGCGTTCGACTACTTCACTCCCTATCCTTAGTTCATGTGTTGATGCAGGCCAGTCCTGGAGTAACAACTTACATTTGGATGGGGAGAATCGCATCCCAAACATCCTGGCATTATTACTGAGTTCCAACAGAAGACTCTGCATTTTGCCAGCGTCTTCACCAAACAGGACTATGTCATCTGCGTATTCTAAGTCGCTTAGTGGTCCCCCTGGTAGGAGATCAATTCCTGAAAATTCAGTCGAAGAGAGTGTTATTTCCAGCAACAGGTCTATAATGAAGTTAAACAAAAATGGGGATAGTGGACAGCCTTGACGGACACCACTTGAGGTTGTAAAATCATATGACAGTTCGCCATAAGCTCTGACTCGACTGGTAGTGTTCGAGTAAAGAGCCTTCACAAGGTTTATGTACTTCTCAGGTACACCTTTCAATGACAGACACTGCCACAGAACCTCTCGGTCTACAGAGTCAAATGCTGCTTTCAAGTCAAGAAAAACTATCATTGTCGGACGCCGATAAGCGTGTCTGTGCTCTAAAACTTGACGAATGGTGAATATGTGGTCGATACAGCCACGATCAGGTCTCAAGCCAACCTGATTTTCTCGTGTTTGCAGTTCACGAGTCTTAGTTAGGCGCCCGATAATTATTGAGGCTAGTATTTTAGATACTATGTTAGTCAGACTAATCCCTCTATGGTTATCGCAGGATGATTTTGACCCCTTTTTATATATTGGGACAATCAGTGATTGTGACCAGTCGGATGGGATTACATCCGTCTCCCAGATTTTAGCCAGAATATTAGTCAACCTAATCGCTAAAATCGGACCACCATATTTAAAGACCTCTGGAGCCAATCCATCTGGACCAGCTGCTCTTCCTCGTTTCAGATGACCTATAGCCTTTTGAACTTCAAGTAGGGTCGGGGGGCCTACTTCAATGTTCCATTCAGGTTTTCTGGGAATAGTGGGTAGTTGTGCAGTAGCTGAAGGCCAGTTAAACTGCTCCTTAAAGTGTTCTGCCCATCGTTCTAAACGTTTGGGTTGAGAGCAGATAAGGGTTCCGTCTTTTTCCGAGATTGTCTCACTTACACTTGACGCATCCACGATCCCACACGCGGAACTCAGCTGTAAAAATACTACGATCTCCACAAATCCCTATACTGATAACAATCATGTACTCACTAGTGACTAGCTTCAAGATGGATTTCCTGCAGTTCTCGTAAAAGACCATGATCAGTGGGGTCCAGTCCGTGTCGGATGTGAGACAATTATCCACTTCAGACAATGGATGAAAAGTTGCGCAAGACCATGAATTGATTGAAGTCAGACATTGACACCGTCGGATGCCGATTCAGTCTTCTAGAGATCAGGCGTTCACACGCGAGACCGATGATCCTGAGTTCGAGTCCCGCGTGCGATTCGTGGATGCTCACTGCTGGTGAGTTTCATACTTGGACAAAACGACTGTCCAGTACTTCCAGGTTTTCAATGGTGATGGACTTGTGAATTCAACTTTTAAAATAACATTTTTATTTCTAATGAATTGAGTTTAATTAACAAAATGTGATCAGTGATTTTAATGATTTTGGCTATTTTCAACTGAATTATATAGTTACGAAGCTTTTATTATCATTCTGAGCAACATCACTAGGCCGGGTTTCAAGTAAAAGTAACAAATATCCAGTTGTCGTTAGCAGTAGATAGATTTAGTTCATTGCCAATAAATGAAAATCCTAAAATTTCATTGCTTTGTCTAGTTTACGGAGATTGGGAATGTGAAATTGTATCTAAATACTTCTTGGCAGTTTAAGAGCCAGGTTCCAGCACACTTCGGTCAGTCAGTCAGCTACAACGTAAGACCAGGCACATATACACATCGGTCCAAGTTGCCATACCTCGTTAGCACAACAAGATGAACGAGTCTTTTCTGGTTTTTGTATAGAGTCATTTCTTTCCTAAATCTTTAAGTGATGAGTAATATTTGACAGATTTCATGGTGAATCTTAGACATTATGTTTATTTCAGCAAAAAAAACTCATGTGTGTCTTATTATAAAATAATTTATTTTGAGTTTTTATGGTCAGAAGATATAGAACTTGTCAAGGATCCTTTAATGGATATGTATTCTATATAGTAATTTCTCTTTTTCATATAGATGGAATCGTGTCCCAGTTTTACAATATTATCAGTTCAGGCTTCAGCACTACTTATGGTTTGATTGGTTGGGCAGTAGGTGGATTATATTCATTGGGACAGAGTCTTGTATCCACTCTGACAGGTTCTCGCACTCAGCAATCTAATAGTAATCTTCCTGGAAATACAGCACATCCAGATGGTTCGAAAAAAAATCGTTCTGTAAGACGTCAAGTAAGTTAAAGATCATTCTGAAGGTGAAATTTATATGTTGCAATTCTAACTACCTGTAGTGTTTATAATATCATCGTTGATTATGCTATTCTTCATCCCTTTTTTATAGGGTAATGTCGCTCGTCTTTCGCACATGCCTGATAGTTCGGATGATGAACAAGCCCGATGGAATGGAAATTCCACAGAACAACTGTGATACATACTACTTTTAAGCTGCTATTAAATGTCTTGTCTTTCCTTACTTTGAGTTGTATATTCACTTAACTCTCCCCTATTGTAACTACAAAAAGTATAGAATAAATAATATTGTTCTAGGTAAACGAAATATGATAGACAGTTTTAAACTAACTCATTCACAAATGTTTTCTATCTTATAACATACTCTTATATATTTGACATGGTTTCGTGAAAAACTGAAAGTGCTATATTGTGTTATCTAATCTATAAATTTCAGTAATGGATTTTTATTAAGGCACACAGAAAATATATATGATCTTGTTTAGTTTTGTTGGTTAAAAGTGTCTTTATTTATTGAACATTTCTGTATTTCAAAAATTATTTATTTATTTATTTGTTTAAACACATATTGGTACAAAAGGGCACACAAAATAATGAAAATGGGAGGAGAAAGGGGGAATACGTATATATAAAAGAAAAAAAGGATGAAAAAAGAAAGAAGAGTAATGATAGGGGGAACTGAAATGTACAACCAGAAGAACTCTCTCAGTTAAGAAAGTTATAACCACTCTTTATGAAGAAAGTAAAAGAAGGTTACAGCAGGCTCGCCGCTGGCTTCTATTCTGAGCCATATCTGATAACGTTTCTAGCCACTGTGTTGCACCATCTCTCGGACCCCAGCCAGGGAGTCATGAAGGTCCAACAGAAGCTAGCTCTCTGTAGCTTTCTTTCTTCCATTTGACAAATAAATGAAATGACGAATTCTACTGACAATACTATTCATTTCAAAAATAGTCTCATGAATGCACCTAATAACAGTAAAAACTTGTTGGATACGTGTACTTCATATTAGGCATATGATTATTTTTGCTAGATATAACCACGATATTGAACGACAGTCAAAATTTTTACTTTCATTTGTATCTTCAATCTAGCCTTGTTACTGGTCTGAATGTTCTCGAAAAACCTCAAGCCAGTACCAGTTTTCCGGATACTTCAAAGTTTTAACTTCATTCTTGTTTATTATGCCAAGTACTGTTGTTGTGGGAGTAGATCTAACAGATGATTTTTTCGATGTGGATAAGCTTGGTTTAATACTACTCTTTCATAGCTTATCATATCTTTCTTCTACCATTGAAGAGACTAGGAATCACCTAAAACCGGCAAATGGAACGAAAGTCAGCAACACAACGACAGGACAAGCTAAGCTATTCCACTGCGCCCAAGCCCTGTTAACTAGAGGAAGAAGACCAGATTCAGCCGAAGGAAATGGTATATTCCATAATCAGTTGGAAGCACGAACTAACAAACACACAAATCATGCGTATATATGCAATAGAAAAAATGATCTTGGAAAAGTAGCGTACTTAAAGGGGAAAACGAGCCAATGCCATTTAAGATCCTTCCAAATAGGAAATACAAATTAAAAGCGGGCGCTTTTGGCGCGAAAATGGTAATTTCAAATTCCCAAAATAGAATGACAAAAACGCCACGTTTGCCAAGTGATTTCTAGGGATTTAGTATCCCCAACACTTTCAATATTGGCTGAGCCTCACTGATCAGTTAACTATTTTATGTTCGAATGTTTGATTTCGTAAAAATTCAATGATACTGCGTAAACTATTAATTGGAATCAATGGATTATGAGTAGTTCAGTAAATGTATTGAAAAAAACCACCTCAGCTTGTTTATCGTGATAAGTGACGTCATAGCGTAGATATTAAGTCTCAAATGAGTTTAGGAGATTATGAGTAAATAATACATTTTATAAGAAGTAGAAAAGTGACTCAACTCGACGTTATTTACAGTTCCGGATGGGTTAATGTGATAACGGGATGAAAAGTCAAAATTAGACTGGTTTACTCATTATGATTTTTATTGGACATTAATTCCGTGTAATTCAATTTGATTGGACACTCAGTATAGTATTTGTTTCGTTTTCTCCTGTGACATTTTATTCTGTAGAATATACGACATTCTTGTATGAATTATTTTTCATATATGTTTATTTAAACACATATATATTGGTACAAAAGGACACCAGATACATGTGCGCCACACAAAATAATGAAAGTAGGAGAAGGGATGTAAAGATAAGGCGGACTGAAATGTACAACCAGAAGACTCGCGGTAGCTGATCGCGATGTGATCAATCTGAGTCCAGGCTTGGGATGCAGAGGGAGGACGCCAGGTGGCACACCGGCGATCACTGTGCCGGAAGTTAGTGCTGGCCAGAAACAGGTTGTGGTCTGTGCACAGTTGCAGCAAACGGTCCCCGTTATCTGTCCGGCGACCAACAAGTCCCCATCGGCCACCTAGACGACTCTCTTCTGTGCCTAGACGCCCGACCTGCGCATTCAAGTCTCCGGCTAGTACTACAATGTCTGTCGAACGCGCTTTCTGGAGAAGAACTGTTAACTGATGGTAAAACTCATCCTTGATTGCATCCGGGCTGCAATCTGTCGGGGCATAGGCGGAGATGACGAAAAGACACCGTTACTCACGCCGATTTCTTCTCACTTTGATGGAACTTTCTAATCTAACAGCACATAACCGACTGTTAATGGGGATCCAATCGATTAGTGCTGCTTCAGCCCTAGCGCTTAGTGCGACACCAACGCCTGCAAGACCGGATGAAGATGCGGATAAGCGCACGTGGAACAAGCTCTTCGAAGCGACAGATGGAGAGCGAATCTGTAGTACTTCACTAGAGTCTTGAATACGGGTCTCGAATAGACAGCAAACATCAACATTAAGACTTTCTAAAGACATAGCCAACTCCATCTGTTGTCCGATCTGCATTAGTGTGCGAACGTTGAAGGAAGCCAGCTTGAACGGCGTACGTGGTTTCAGAAAGACTGCCTCAGCATTCATTATCGGTGGAAGCATTCACTTTCAACCAGACAGTGACTGGAGATCGTTTAGATAGGACAGATTTTCCACCATGGGCGAGCTACTGCATAAGTTGGAAAGGAAGGATACACAATTTGGGGATAACGGGAGTGAAAAAGTGACGTAGTAAATAATAATAATAATAGTGTAAATTGTCTTGCTTCTAATATGAGCGAGAATAGTATCGTCAATAGAAATCATCATTTCATTTATTTGTGTGTGGGCTGTGATACTGCCCCGGTGCCCAAACTGAAGCAGGTGGTTTTCTTAGGAGGCCACACCCCGAGCCTTTGACCTAAAGGTCTGATCCGCAAGGCAGTGGAGCATCGTGAGGAGATGCAGTCCCATGGTAGCCGGTGACCAACAGCAGGTTCATTTGCCATTCGTTCCATCAGGATACTGGAGCCCATGTGCACCATTGGTTTGGAATCAGGGTTTTCCAACTCCCCTAGGTGGATCCTCCACATCCACCAACCCGGTTAAAGCGCCGGACATTCACTTTTCGTCCTCTCACTTTCGTAAACAACACCCGTGGCACGAGAAGGCAGTGAGTAGGACTTCCCTGACAGAGGTTATATATTCGCTGGCCATGTGAGAGCATTTGGAGAGGAAGAGTGGACTCTCCCCATTCTCGGCCGTACCAGGGCATTTGGGGGCTTTTCATATATGTGACTTATTCTGACTATTAATAAAAATTAGATGTACAAACCAATATATAAATGAGTGGAATATATTTTCCCCACTTTAAACTTGGACATTCTCACTATAGTTAGCGGGGCTGGGATGCGTCAGAAGAACTAGCTTATTGGTCACATAGTTTTTGTTTGTTCTCAGATTAGGGAACTCGTGATCGCTTAAAACATAACAGTTAATCATTTGATTATGTTTCGTCATATTCACATCGAAACGTATAATACTTAAATTATATGTCTGAAATATTAGACTACCCTCAGAATAACATCTTACCTTTAAAAAAATGGTTATGTCGCTATAACGAGAAATATTTTGTTCGAAGTGTTAACCGTTGGCAATAACTCTTCAAAGCGTGATGATGATGGAAATCTATGTTTTTATACATTATCTTGATTTAATTCACCAGATAAAAGGTTTCAAATCTATGGGAAAGGTTTGGATTCCCTAAAACGGAGCTACGTTGTCATTATTGGTTTTCTCCACTCTTGTGCATTATTATAATAAGCTGAATGTAAGCCTACTTTTGATTTACGTCGTTCAACATACTTTTTGTAAATCTGTTCCTACATCACGTTATTCTGTACACTGTATTAGAATAAACAGCTTTTCAGTTAGTCGCAATGAACTTTCGGGAATCAAATAGACGAAACGCGCTTCCTGGATTCCATTGCTAGTCACTATCCATCTTTGCTCAAAAGAACTTTGTTCATTTTTCGTTATAATTGATAACTAAGAAACATTGAGTTGATAAGCTGTGGTTTTGAGTTAACAGTGTTCATCACAATTGGAACAATAGTTTAACTGTTTCAGGATTTGTTAATTACAAGTTCATTTTTAATTGGATCTACATATTAGACGTAAAATAGATGGTAATTCACACTGACAGTTAAGGTATTTCATTCTGACTTACTGTTTTTTAAGTAAGAATCGATGACAGCGGCTTATGGTGATATGAAGAAATATTTCAATGATTTTATGTACTTCATATGATTTTTACAACGTTGAACATTGCTATTGGGGATAAATTACACAAATTGTTTATCCCCAATTTGTGTAACCTTACTTTTCAACTTATGCAGCAGCTCGCCCATGGTGGAAAATCTGTCCTATCTAAACGATCTCCAGTCACTGTCTGGTTGAAAGTGAATGCTTCCACCGATAATGAATGCTGAGGCAGTCTTTCTGAAACCACGTACGCCGTTCAAGCTGGCTTCCTTCAACGTTCGCACACTAATGCAGATCGGACAACAGATGGAGTTGGCTATGTCTTTAGAAAGTCTTAATGTTGATGTTTGCTGTCTATTCGAGACCCGTATTCAAGACTCTAGTGAAGTTCTACAGATTCGCTCTCCATCTGTCACTTCGAAGAGCTTGTTCCACGTGCGCTTATCCGCATCTTCATCCGGTCTTGCAGGCGTTGGTGTCGCACTAAGCGCTAGGGCTGAAGCAGCACTAATCGATTGGATCCCCATTAACAGTCGGTTATGTGCTGTTAGATTAGAAAGTTCCATCAAAGTGAGAAGAAATCGGCGTGAGTAACGGTGTCTTTTCGTCATCTCCGCCTATGCCCCGACAGATTGCAGCCCGGATGCAATCAAGGATGAGTTTTACCATCAGTTAACAGTTCTTCTCCAGAAAGCGCGTTCGACAGACATTGTAGTACTAGCCGGAGACTTGAATGCGCAGGTCGGGCGTCTAGGCACAGAAGAGAGTCGTCTAGGTGGCCGATGGGGACTTGTTGGTCGCCGGACAGATAACGGGGACCGTTTGCTGCAACTGTGCACAGACCACAACCTGTTTCTGGCCAGCACTAACTTCCGGCACAGTGATCGCCGGTGTGCCACCTGGCGTCCTCCCTCTGCATCCCAAGCCTGGACTCAGATTGATCACATCGCGATCAGCTACCGCTGGCGTGGTTGTGTACAAGATTGCCGCTCATTTTGGAGTACCTATCTGGAGTCTGATCATGCCCTGGTCTGCGCCAATCTCACCTTACCTTTCAGTGGCCGAAGGATTGACCACCACCAACGGATTGATGTTAGTAAACTGGCTGCAACTTCTGTTGCAAGTAAGTATCGAGCGGAGCTAGCCTCTAGGCTAGCTACCACCCCACCGAAAAGTATAGATGAGCATTGGTTGCTTCTTCACGACGCCATGAAAATGGCGAGTAAAGCTGCTTGCGGCTTCGCGAAACGTCCCGCTTACAAGCACTGGGTTTCTTCTGGCTCCTTACAACTGATGGAAGCCCGTCGGTCTACTCCGGGTGACCGTGAGTTTGACCACAAACGAAGGCTGTTACGTAGTGAAATTTGGCAAAGCTTGCGTAAGGACCGGGAAGCCTGGTGGTCGGAGCGTGCTAATGAGATGGAAGCAGCAGCAGCTGCATCTGGTAACTGCCGGAAGCTCTTCCAACTCATCCGAGCCACTGGCAGCAAGAAGTCTGGTGTGAGTGAAACAATGTACGAGGATGACGGGATGCCAATCACTAACATCTCTCGACGTCTTGGACGATGGGCGGAATTCTTCGAAGGGCAGTTCAACTGGCCTGCTGCTCCGGCAACATCAACCAGCTTGTCCTGCCCCCCATGGCCGGTGACGACTGGTCCACCAAACGAGGCGGAAGTCCTCAAGGAACTCCAACTCTTGAAACGTTATAAATCACCTGGCCCAGATGACTTACCTCCGGCTCTTTTTAAAGATGGTGGTGACTTTCTGGCTAAGGAACTGACTGCGTTGTTTGGAAAGGTTTGGGAGCAAGAAAGTGTTCCAATATATTGGAATGAGTCAATAGTCGTCCCTATCTTTAAAAAGGGTTCACGTTGTTCCTGCAATAACTACCGGGGGATACGTCTACTTTCGATTGCGTCCAAACTATTGGCTTCTATCATTCTTCGTAGGTTGTTTAAAACCCGAGAACGATTGACTCGCAAGGAGCAGGCTGGTTTTCGTTCTGGTCGAGGATGCATTGATCACATCTTCACCCTCCGCCAAATGTTAGAACACCGTCATACTTATCGCAGGCCAACAATCGTAGTGTTTCTTGATATCAGGGCGGCCTTCGATTCGTTGGACAGGACTGTTCTCTGGGATTGTCTATTGAAGAAGAGTGTGTCTGAGAAGTTTATTAACATCTTAAAGGCCCTGTACACGAACACCTCAGGCAGAGTGAGGGCATACAACCACCTTTCTCCCTTGTTCCATTCAAGCACTGGGGTTAGACAGGGTTGCCCGATCTCACCATTCCTCTTCAACTTTGCCATCGATGACATTCTGGAAACAGCTCTGATGGATGTAAGTAATGGCGGTGTGGATATGTTGCCTGGAGAACGACCTCTCGACCTCGAGTATGAGGATGATATTGTCTTACTATGCGATAATGCCCAAGGCATGCAATCAGCACTTAATCAGTTGGCAATCAGTGTCCGTAGGTACGGCATGTGCTTTGCACCCTCCAAGTGCAAAGTACTCCTACAAGACTGGCAGGATTCTAATCCTGTACTCACCCTGGATGGTGAGCAGATTGAAGTAGTTGAGAAGTTCGTGTATCTAGGTAGCTATATAAGTGCTGGTGGTGGCGTGAGTGATGAGATTGATGCACGTATAATGAAAGCCAGAGCGGCTTATGCCAATCTGGGCCATCTATGGCGCCTTCGTGATGTTAGTCTGGCTGTAAAAGGTTGGTTCTAGAACGCGTCGGTGAGAGCAGTTTTGCCCTATGCTTGTGAAATCTGGCCTCTCCGAATTGAGGATGTTAGACGTCTCTCTGTGTTCGATCATCGTTGTCTCCGAAGGATTGCTGACATACAGTGGCAACACCATGTTAGTAATGCAGAGGTTTGGCATCATGTGTTCGGGCGCAGAGACGATAATTCAATTGGTGTCACCATCTTGAAACACCGGCTTCGGTGGCTTGGACATGTTTTACGAATGTCGTCCCAGAGACTTCCACGTCGTGCATTATTTGCCGACTCTGGGACTGGTTGGAAAAAGCGGAGAGGTGGTCAATGTATGACATGGTGTCGTGGTATGAGAGAAAGGTGCAAAGAGCTAGCTTCTGTTGGTCCTTCACGACTCCCTGGCTGGGGTCCGAGAGATGGTGCAACACAGTGGCTAGAGACGTTATCAGATATGGCTCAGAATAGAAGCCAGTGGCGATCCTGCTGCAACCTTCTTTTACTTTCTACATAAAGAGTGGTTCTAACTTTCTTAACTGAAAGAGTCTTCCGGTTGTACATTTCAGTCCGCCTTATCTTTTCATCCCTTCTCTTCCTACTTTCATTATTTTGTGTGGCGCATATGTATCTGGTGCCCTTTTGTACCAATATATATGTGTTTAAATAAATAAATAAATAAATAAACATTGCTATTGACTTTTATTCACAAGTAGTAGTTAAATACTGTTTAGATTGTTTCAGAATTCTAGTGTCGTACTGTTAATTTCTCCAGGAAATTAACTTGATCTTACGCAATCTTTAGATTGTAAGCAATAATCTCTGGAGTTTGGTAATTATCTAACCAGTATGTAATGGCGATGGAGTAGCCTTCAAGCATTTGGCTTTACTTTGTGAGATAAAATATTAAACTAGATGTTTGCTTTTTTATAATTCTTCACTAAATATAATATTTTTTTGTTGTCTAATTGATAAAATTTGAGTATCGATATCGGTTTAGTCACTGACGGATATCAACTAGACAACTGCTAGGTAATTTTTCTGCTGTAATGCAAGTTGGAAGTTGAATTCCGACCCGGTTATCTAAATGATTATTGGGGTCTCACTTGGAGGCCTGGATGCTTTGTGTTCGATCTCTGTTGGGGTCATCAGTGTTAGCTAGTAAGGAGTCTCAAATTAAAAAGGAGTAACTGTCTTTTGCCCCTTGGTTTGTAGCTAGGTGTATTGAGAGTGATGAAAGCTAATCTCTTCCTTTGAACTAACCTCCACGACTAATCAACTGGACCGAAATAAGTCAACATTGATGATAATTACATAAAAAATTTCTTATAACAATATATTATTTATCTTATTCAAATGATGACAAATAAATATAACCAACGAGTCAGATATATTTTTAAATTTTAAGCGCTACACCATGGATTAGGAATAAAAGATAAACTGAATATCAACATGAAATAAGTTTGTGAGATTGTTTAGTTCACTATTCATTTGAACTCAATTCATCTTGAATGAAAAACTTAATGTGTAACAACAAGGAATAGGAAGTTGATGATTAATAATATGTGATAACTTTGTGTTGTTAAAATACAAAAGTTTATCAACGTTGTTTTTATGTCCAACAAAGTTCATACAACAATATTACTGTTATTATTATAGTTTAGATATGTCTGTGCTATTAATAACATCATTTTGTCAACAATCAGTTGATCTATTATTATCATTATTACTATTACTGTCACTACTTTTATTAAAATTTGTCTCTACGTTATTTTTTAAGTGTACAATTCTTCCATGTTTTCAGTGAATCTCATTTGTTTACTGAAAAATTTCACCACTCAACTGACTGATTCCTCTGCAGACGTAGATCCATGTCTACGTTGGAATAATTTGGTCGAATTCGATGATGTGTGATCATCGCTAAATGATGCAGCTTTTATTGGAATGTATGAATTTCGCTTCATATTCATAATAGATAAATGTTGTTTATAGAAATGCTATAATGAAAAATTTTTCGTCGATTGATAAAGACAAACAGTAACTGTGTGACAAATAATGTATATATTTTTAACCAAAAAATAATAAAAAAGCTAACTGAAGGCTTGTAACAAGCAAAGCGCTCAGTAGCACTGACGCATTACATTTATTACTTGATGTATCGCAAACATAAATAAGTCTCAGTAGCTGCTACCATACGAGGTAGCGTATCCGCTGTTTGCTCGGGACTACAGACCAAATCATGATCCTTGAACTGAAGCACGTGTGGTCGGAAAGCTAGGTCAAGTCATGTACCAGATAGAGGTGGGAAGAGAGGTGGACTTAACACCGAAAGCGGCTAGCCCCAGTCCGCCTATTGACAGAAGAAAATCTTACGTTCGACATCCTGTTGGATACTTTTAATCTACCTGTAGTCTCTACACAAGAAGAAGTACGACGGCAAGTCGATTTATGATCTAGAATTCGGTCACTCCGACAAAGGCGACAGATGATCAAGATGGAAGTGGACTCCTGGAACGTACGCTTTTAAAAAGGGAGGTGTTGGGGATGTTGGATCCTCAGAACTCACTTGGGAAATGTCTTATTTTTGCAATTTTATTTTGGAAATCTGAATTTCTTGTTTTCGCACCAAAAGCGCCCATTTTCACCTTGTAGTATTTCCTACTTGGAAGGACCTTAAATGTCATTGGTTCGTTATCTTTTTCGATATGCTATTCTGTAACGTTTCCGAAGGACATTTTCATGCTGTATATATACGCTTGACTAGTCCTTATGGTTGTTGTTCGTACTTCTGGCTACTTGTGGAACACATTTCCTTCTTCTGAACCTGGACTTCTCTCTCTAGTCAGCGGGGCTGAGTCACATCGAAATAGTTTGCTTATTTAGTCACTGTATCACTAAGTCTTCATTCCGTTCACAGACTAGGTGAATTCGTAATCTTTTCAAACATAAGATCATCTATCAAAACTTCACCAGCAAATAAGATACCAGTTTCATGTTATGTTAGGAAAGAATAGTTTCCAATCATTCAATAGATTATGAAAATAGGAATAAATGTTTGTCATGAATGTAATCATAAGGACTGATTATTGTCTGTTCAGTTATTATTAAATATATAATAGCTTTTCTTTGAAATTGTGTTGATGGAATTTACTTAAGAAGCAAAACCTACGGATTTAAATTTTCCTTCAAAGCTCCTTGTATTGTCGAATTCCAGCCGAGCAAAACAACAACTTAGCTTGATTTTTAAAAATACTCCCACATATATTCGAAGACGGGGCATATGTCGGCTACGTAACTTGGCTGATGGAGGTAGCAAATGTGCATAGATTCTTAACATTTTATCACAGATATCGTAAATGCATTACTTGTCTAATTTGAAGTCTCCAGAAGAATAACACTGGGTTTAAAACGTAGACCATTATTTAGAGATGGATAATCTATTAGTGTTATGAACCTTCATCAACTGGTATAGTTACTACGATTCTTATGCGTTCTGATTCACTGCCTACTCTGAAATACAATGATAGCATAAGAGTAGGTCAAGAGAATGTCAAGTACTGTCGAGTCACGACTCTATCAATATTTGAAGATATTATCTGTTTGTCTGAGATAATAGTAAAATGACTTAGGTTCATTTTATTATCGTAATCGATAATTGGGGACTTCGGTAGGAATGTATCCCTTCAGCATCTTCCCCCAGACCTTCACTCTTGTTATTATGTCACATTTTTTCCCACAATTTCATTCCGCTTATGAAAACCCTTATTTTACATAAAAATCCTGTATCACGTGTAGCCAATAGTGAAGATATTAAATTTGCCATCCATAGTGATTCATCTGACTTGATTGTTTCAAATTATTTATCTCTATAGCTTGTTTAGGTTAAAAACCACTGATACTGTTCTAATAGGATAATTCTTCAGTTGCATTCTTACTGACAGGTTCCTTACAGGATAAAACAGACCGTGTACGGTTGAAAGTAGTCCTGTCATTGATACTGGAAGGAGAGGGGTTCTTTGATGTTGATATTAATCTCTGATGTAATCATTATTTAATGAGCCTTTAGGGCTCATATTTACTTGTATACAGATTAACAATAGACATTCAGACAGAAATTTGATCAACATAGAAATCAGAAGTTCTATCTAACTAGCTTTGCTGTTATGGTTTTGTGATGTGTGCTACTTATGTTGGCATAAGTAGTATATAACATCAGTCTAGTGAAATGCCTGGTAGCAGAAGGTTGCGAAGATCGAATCGACGAAAACGGGGACTGAGAATAATTGTTTTCGAAATGAAGGAAGGATGAAGTTTGAGACAATTGATAGACAGTTTGCAAATGAAGTATTGAACGTATAGTTTTCATATTTTACCGAGAAATTCCGTACTTGTGTATTCGAGTATATTCGGTCGTCCCCACATAAGTTCTCGTTCATTACAGTTTTACTAAAGTTGTTAGGCAAGTGTTTTGTATCTAGTAGAGAGAACTAAGGGCTTTTCAAAAGTTATTTCTTAAATCTGTTCAGTTAAAAATAAAGCAATACTCACTTGAGTGGTTAGTAATTTTCGGGATGTTTTTTCAATCACCGACCACGAATAATCAATATGTTCAATACAAGCCTTTTCATGATTTATAGAAAATCGAATAAAATAGATATCTCTGGCCATCGAAGGTACAATATGAATTTCCCGGTTCGTATTAATAAGATGAACTAAACATCGAGTCAATTCATTTGATCCCTTTGAATAAGAAAAAAATCATGATTAAAATAAACAACGCTATAATATTATTTATATTTAGCATTAAAAGAAAAAAACACGACGTTCAGCGAAGGGATCTCTTTTCAACGGATTTATTATCAAGCTGTACAATCGTATATCTATGAAAATGTTTTGTTAAAGTACTAATTCCGTAAGGAAATGTGAACACAAATAACCAAGATGACGTAATAGAAAGATTATAATGCTAGATTACGTAATACGAGTAATCACAATAGATTTAGTGAATATGTTTTAGTGAAAATGTTTTGGTTACAATAATTAAAGGTCATAGAGGTGTAAAAATAAATAAGGTGATATGATGAGTATTCATGAATAAAATAATGAGAATACAAGACAAGTAAAGGGGGAATGGGGTAATAATAATAATGATAGAATGATAATAATAATAATATTAAGGCCATGATAACGATAATGATAAGACGTACTTCTTTTGTACGCATAGTTCTGGTTTGAGCTCATGGATGGTAAGAGCTTCGGCTATTTTTAGGAGTTGGATACGAAGAAATCTAGGTAGATTTGAATGAATCATATGAAAAACCTTAAAATTAGACTGTGGATCCGTAGAATGATTACAGTCGATTAGGTGTTCAAGTATAGGACTTCCAACTGCTTTTCTTTCACCCTTGTTGAACCAAACTGGGATATGTTCTCGTGTCCGAGTTGAAAGCGAGCTCTGGCTACGACCAACGTACCTTGCTCCACAAGAGCAAGTGAACTGGTAGATGCACATAGAGGCGACCAGACGCGGAAGGTTATTCGCATTTTAGCAGCAATAAATGTCCTTTTAATCGTTGTTGTTAAACGGTTTTTGATTACGTCTGATGTTCGATCACCTTTAAATTCCAGACTTATATAAAGGTTTTTCTTTGGGACGGATAGCACAATTGGAGAAATTATTTATATAATACGATACTTTTTTTCAGAAATCGTTGGATTGATATTAGTCGAAGTAATGTTTCTTGTGATACATCTTAAAAGTATGACCTAAATATTAAATAGCTAAAGACTGCAGTTGATATACTAGATATAAAAAGTAAAATTTTCACTAAGTACAAACTACTTAAATTTAAATCATTTAATTTACTTTAGGTTAATTTATTGACCATGGTTTTTGTTAGTTTTGTTCTAAGGCTAACACATATATATATATATATATATATATATATTCTTTACTTCAAATTTAGAAGATTAAGGCAAAAAGACATTATTTAAGAATGATGAAGCATTTCGCAGTATAAAACGAAGTTCCTTTATAACAGTCATTCGAAAAACTTAAATATTAACTTTATCATTCATGCTGTTGGCCGGGTACCCCAACAGCTGATGAGATGTGAATTTTTCAGGTTTTTCAAAACAGTATATGAAGTGATAAATATATATTTTTTGTTATATCACAATGAGTAGAACAATTGTATTTCTGATGTTTCGTAACTTAATGTAAATCACTTCTTCAAAGTTAACAAATAGCCGAATTTAAATTAACACAAGTTTAAATAGTACAAATGTAACAATGCAGAATACTTTTAGTACGGTCAAAATCATAAAAGGTCTGATTATGTCACTATCAAGTTATTCTTGGTCAATATGAATTTGTATAATTTGTCATTGTATTATTAATTTGTGCGTTGAAATGCGAGTATGATCAATGAAAAACTTTCTACCCAATGCTTAATTTATTTGAGACTATCAAGCATTAATACCTATAAAATATATTAAGTAATTCATATCTGAACTTTAATGATTTTAATTCAATCAGTGACATAAAGTTAAAACACTAATTCATAGTGTGGATAGTGCACATACCACGCACAAACTTCAAGAATCGATAAGGTTCAAGTATTTTCTTAAGAAATTACTCCTATTCACGAAAGTTCATTGATGTTCACCCCATATCTACAGTTGATCTTTGTGATAAGACAATCCGTAGAAGAATTAACACCAGAATGACTGGAATCTAGCCAACAGGCAAATCAATAATTTCGTATAAAATGATGTGTTCAGTAACTCAGTTAGGGGATGGAGGGTACCCATTTTACATTACTACCAATCGTATCCATGAATTTACTTGTACCTTTCAAGATATTTACATTGACAGAACAGATAGAAGATCCTACTTTTGAATATGTTTTAAAAGGAATAAAGAAGTTGAGATGACTATTCTGTACACAGGATATCAGGTGGACGCTACCAAATAACCTGGCTCTAGCCTTCTCATATTTACAGAAACTATTACTACCAAGAGCTGGAAACCCATTATATGGTCAACAGGAAAGTGTTGTCAGTTTGCATATACTATAGTAATTTTTTTCGACCACATCGTTCATTTGATCATTTCTTCCCATCATTTTTTCACGCTGTTTTAGCAAGACAATTTTGTGTTTAGTTAATTAAACTTTACTAGTTTTAAATTAACTTAGTACTACTTGTTTGAATCTTCCCATTGATGTTAAGGACTGAAACTCGTCAGTCTCTAACTGGCATATGTGCATACTGTGCATATTGCCTCGATATAGCCTTGTTTTACAAGCATTGTAAGCAAAGATGGATAGTGGCTAGCAGTGGAATCCAGGATGCGCATTTTGTCCTATTTGGAACTCGTCAGATGGATGTACCTGCATCTCAGAGTTGATGTTCACTCTGGGACCCGAACCAGTACCGTTCACTTCAAACGCCATCGGGTTATCCACTTAGCTACTGAGTCCTGATAGCCAATTGCTTGTGCAATGGGGTGAAGTTTAAATTCATTTAGTATTGTTTGTTTGATTCTTCCCATCTTTACTCATAATGCTTGGGACTTAGGGGTATATCGAGGCGATACGCACAGTATACACATATGCCAATTTGAGACTGACCAGTTGCAGTCATAAACATCAATGGGAAGATTCAAACAAACAATGCTTAGTGCATTTAAACTTCACCCCACTGCACAAGCAGGTGGCTATTAGGACTCAATAGCTGAGTGGATAACGCGATGGCGTTTCAAGCGAACGGTACTGGGTTCGAGTCCCAGAGTAAACATCGACTCTGAGATGCAAGTACATCCAGCTGACGAGTCCCAAATAGGTCGAAACGCGCGTCCTGTATTCCAATGTTAGCCACTATCCATCTTTGCTCAAAATTGTTTCTGTATTTTCAACTACATTATTTTGATTCGTAAATATTACAGGTTTTAAAAACCTGAAAACATTATGAAATACGATGAATTTATGTCATCTTGTTCAAATTTTAATTTTTGTTCTCTTTAAGTCAATAAAGGGAATTATATGTAGGAAACATCACTTGATGTTTCCAGTCTAATAGATTGATTATCTCTAATGAATATAAATTTTCTCCGTAATATCTACATATATGACATCAGAGAACAAGATAACTCTATAATCCTAAGGTAAAAATCATGGAAATTGGTCACATATAGTTATTTACTATGCTATTATCTTCAGTCTATATGTATGTTAAGTATAATTATAAGATATTGATCTTAATAATTAGTTTTTCAGATATACGTCCAGTAAATTTAATAGGTCATACATAACTAAAAGAGATAACCATATTTCTATTTCATATCTGAACAAATTAGTCATAGAAAAGCTATTTCTACTAGGCAAAAATCTATTTCATTGGAGATGAAGTAATAAAACTTCTTTCTACATGAATAATTTTCGAACTTAACTTTCCTACACTCAGTTATCTTGATTGTCAATTACAGTCTAATTTCAAGTGGAAATTTTCAGAAATTCTAAATTCATTTCAGACGATAACTAGTATATATGATGAAGTGATTATAACTGACAATCCAATCTAATATGAATTTCCAACATAATGTAAGAATATTGTGGAATAAATTCAACCCACCTAGAAATAATTCCTTGCCTCACAATCATTTTGAAGCTTATTGCTTAATTTCATAATGAAATAATAATAGAAAAAATCTATTTATACATGAGATACCAATTATATTCAAACAAACATTCTATTCTGCAAATAAAAGGTTGATTCAATACTATAAATAGTATTCACTGATTGAACATGACATAGAACATGGTGGAAATATCTACTTTTAAATTCATTCAACTTAGAATGAAAATAGAAGAAAATTTTAGTGTCCTACCTTTAATCTAAAACATACAAGTCCCATAACTGGATTACCGACAATTTCATAAGCGTTATTTGCTCTCACCTTATTCACAAAGTATCTTGCAAGTTGTACATGCTGAAATGTTTAAAAATATATTTTTTAGTATAAGAGGCTTGTAAAATTTTTTTAAAATTTTTGATAAATTAAATCACAGATTGATTGTAGCTAGACTATCAGTGAGAATCAGGAAGAATTAAGCAGCTGTCTTGTTTTAGTACGGTATCTCTCAGTAGTGCGGATACATGATCATACCTGGGGTTGGACCTAGAAATATCTAGTCTAGTGGCGAGCACTTATGTGAGCTTAATTTCCTAGTATAACAGAAAAAGTAAATTGTCGTACAACATATGTTTAATTGAATTGTGCTCTCTTATTGAGGCGCTAATCAAACCTGGGAGATACTATCGATATGGGAGAGGGACTTCTATTAGATAGATTAAATGAATAAAACAAGGCCATGACAGCCGCATGTAAGTTAGAAGAAGAAAGATTAGACTTCAGTAGAAATTTTTTGTCTCAAGAAAGGAAGAAAAGATCTAACCTCTTTATATACATATTGTGGAAAGTGAACAGGAAATGATTATGTAGGTCAAGTATACATGGCTTTTGATGATTAGTGTGATGATGTACAACAATCACAAGGGTAGTGATTTAAAATACAAATCAACTTGGTAACGTTGAGTAACCTCGAAATATTGATCGTCTGATTATCTGTCTTCATACAGTCAGTATGGTTAACGTTTTACTAATACAATAAAATATGTGAAACATTTGTAGGGTTATTACTCAATTTAATTATTTACACTGATAATTAAATTAACCTTTAACATCATTTCGTAATACAAGATGCTTTATCAATACCCTATTATATTGGTCAACAGAGGAATATAAAAGAGACATTAGTTTGATTGTATTCGTTGTGTATGAAATGTTTAATGGATTAATAACCAGTGAATTCACGATTACCACAAACCAAATACCTATTACTAAAGAGATTAATGCAATTCAGTTGCTTACTTACTGATCTAATATAATTTCTCAAACCTGTTGCTCCATATATTCGAATTACAAACCATAATTTAAGAGCTCTAAATCTTCGACTTAAAGGAATTCCCCAGTGCTAAAATTTAGTAAAGAAAACAATACTAACAAGCTATATTGCATAATATAAAACAGTACAATTTTACTTCAATATTAAAAGATATGAGATTATTTATTTATTTATTTAAACACATAAATATTGGTACAAAAAAGCACCAGATACATACGCGCCACACAAATCAAATGAGATTTGTGTGACGACTGTGATACTGCCCCGGTGCACAAACTGAAGCAGGTGGTTTTCTTAGGAGGCCACACCTCGGGCCTTCGACCTAAAGGTCTGATCCACTAGGTAGTGGAGCATTGTGAGGAGATGCAGTCCCATGGTAGCCGGTGACCAACAGCAGGTTCATTTGCCATTCGTTCCATCAGGATACTGGAGCCCATGTGCACCATCGGTTTGGAATCAGGGTTTTCCAACTCCCCTAGGTGGACCCTCCGTGTCCACCGACCCGGTTAAAGCGCCGGACATTCGCTTCTCGTCCTCTCACTTTTGTGAACAACACCCTCGCCACGAGAAGGCAGTGAGTAGGACTTCCCTGACAGAGGTTATATATTCGCTGGCCATGTGAGAGCATTTGGAGAGGGAGAGCGGACTCTCCCCACTCTCAGCCGTACCAGGGTATTGGGGAGCCGATAGTTATTGAATCCATGTTGATTTTTCCATTGTGTGAATTATATAAAATTTTGATATCCTATTAGAATGACAATATAATGAAGTCTTATCAACAGTGATTTACATAAAGAAACTGCAATGAAAAGGCATATACTAAACACATTTGATTATAAAACCTATTTGTTTAATTTATTTTCAGAATTAAACGTTTATATTAACTGTTCAAATCCTAGGTAATCAGAAGAATATATTCACAGTAACTATTATCCAAAGTGATTGAGAAAAATTTCCGAATTATTCAAGTGACTAAATGACTCTTTGCTATATAAGAACTTTCGTTTAAATTAGAGCGAATAGTTTCACAGTATTTGGGCGCCGAGTTGATGTAAGACATTAATTAGGAATAATATATTTGTAAAATCTCAGCGAATGAATTTGAAGTAAATCCAACTTTTGGTCTGGCAATCTGGTTCAAGCTTTTTCAAGGAAATATAATAAAACATCAAATTTGTCGAATATAAATAGATATATAGTTCTTCGATTCATAAAAATTGTGTCTATAAATAGTAAGCAATTAGTGTAAATAACAAAATACTACTAATAAAATTGAATAACTTACACGAAAATCGAGCACTAAAAATTAGAAAGATTAGTTTGATAAAAAAAATTATTTATCAAGAAAAATGATTGAGGAAATGTTCATAAAGTACTAATAAATTAAAATCATTTTTGCAAGTTATCAACAAACTAACAGGAATGGAATTCTAAGGAGCTGAGGAGTCTCACAATAGGACGAAACGACCGTCCAGGTTTTCCATGGTGGTCTAGCTTCAATTGACTCATGATTTCAACTATTTCAACAAAACTCCCTTCTGACAAATGGATTGTTTGATTTTAATCATTTTCATGATAAAAATTTCTAGGACTATTTTTTTCCAAGTAATATCTATTATCGAAATGAAATAGTGATCCGAAATTCCAGATTAAGGCTCCCTAGATAACCTTTGGTTTTAGACTTAATCATTGAAAGTGGGAGGAAGGATAAGTTACTCCTTTATCTAGCAGTAACTGCTCATCATTTCGTTCGAAGTAACTGGTGTAAATTATTACTCGCAATTCAACTTGAACATTGATTGCATGGGCATTAACACAACGTAAGCAGGGACTGTGTTAGTATTGGTAGTAGAATTATGTTAAGAAAACAAGTATTTCATACAAACAGATAATCAGTCAGTGAAACCAGCTAAATATACGCAGAAATAGACATAAATATGGGTATTCGGAATTAGTCATTTTAATAGTTACAAAGTGAAACAGTAGGAATTAGCTAATTCTTCTAATTGTAAAATGTATATATGGAATCATTGCAAGCTGGTCGAAGTCAAATAGATGCACTTGAATTTTGGGTAGGTGATCGACAGTTTAGGCTCTTGAGTGCAAGACTTAAGGTCCCTAGGTTGATCACCAAAAAGATTGTGGGTGTTCACTACTGACGAGTTCCGTACTAGGAACAGGCAGTTATTTAAGGCAACATCATAATAGTATTGTGAAGGTTCGGCAAAATGTGTCCCGCCACAGTGACGACAATTCAATTGGTGTCACCATCTTGAAACACCGATCTCAGCGGTTTGCACATGGACTGACAAGGTCATCCCAACCAATCACACATCGTGCATTATTTGCCGATACTGAAACTGGTTGGAGAAAGTTGAGAGGTGGTCAGTTGATGACATAGTGTCAGGGTATGGATTAAGTCTGTATAGAACTGCGATGTGTCAACACATCACGACTCCCCAGTTGGTGTCCGAGAGATAATGCAACTCAATGGGTTGAGATGCTATCAGACATGGCTTAGGATAGAAGCCGATGATAATCGTGTTGTAATTTTCTTTCACCTTTTTTTAAAGTGACACAATCTTCTTTAACTGAGAGAATTTTTTCCGGTTGTATTTTTCGTAAGTGAACTGCATCTGGCACTACGTACCACTACCATCGTTCACTTATCTTCACTCATTGACTTGATTTTAATCATATTCACTTTCCTTCCTAGATCTCCTTACAATCTTATTTCCTACTTATGTTGTGTTGTTGCTGACTGACTGATAATTATTTTGGTATTCCTATGTACCGACAGTGGGTCTTAACATACACAAAGGGAAAAGCAAGACTTTCCGATGCAACATAAGATGCATCAGTCGAGTCACACTTGATGGAGAAGCTTTAGAGGATGTAAAAACGCTTTCATATATAGGGAGCATCATTGATGAACACGGTGGATCTGATGCAGATGTGAAGGCGAGGATCGGCGAAGCAAGATCAGCATATCTTTAACTGAAGAACATTTGGAACTCAAAACAATTTTTAACCAACACCAAGATCAGAATTTTCAATACAAATGGGGGAGGGGAAACCTGGACAACTACGAAAGCCATCATCCAAAAGATACAGGTGTTTATTAACAATTGTCTACGCAGAATACTTCGGATCCGTTGGCCAGGCACTATCAGCAATAACCTACTTTGGGAGTGAACAAACTAGATTTCAGAGGAAGAATAAATCAGGAAGAAGCCCTGGAAGTTGATAGGACACAAGTTAAGGAAAGCACCCTACTGCGTCACATGCAAGCCCTTACTTGGAATCCTCATGGCCAAAGGAGAAGAGGAAGACCAAAAAACACATTAAGCCGCGAAACGGATACAGACATGAGAAGAATGAACAACAACTGGATAGAACTAGAAAGTAAGGCCCAGGATAGAGTGGGTTGTAGAAAGCTGGTTGGCGGCCTATGCCTAATTGATGGTAACAAGCGTAAGTAAGTATGTATGTATGAACCAATACCAATAAAAGAAAAGAGTGATCTAAATGTTACTTACTGTTATATTTATGTTGTAAATATGACGGATTGACAATCATGCTCTTAGTTAAAGCTTTCGAATCACGTACCCTGTATTCGACAAAAACAAAATATTTCACTTTACATCAGTTGTTAACTATTGTCGAAAATGTCAACCACTGGTATAAAGAAACAGATTGTTTTAATGATGTGGCTGTTAGTGAAATTGTCAACTGCAAAATCAATACACACGAACAACATGTAAGTGCAAACAAAATTTTCGATCTTTTGCAAACATATTTTTAGAATACTTTTATCCAGACTTAGTTGATGCACATGTTTTGAAGCTTCTCAACACAAACTATCTTTCAATGTAAAATAAGACAATTGATTCAAAGATTCCATTATCTGATATTTTCGAATCGATAACGAAATCTCTGGTAGATTAATACGTTTTTCCTTTTACAAATATATTTACGTATGAAAGCTATGTGGTTGAATTCACAAATGCTATTATTTTGTTACATAATCTCTAGACAGATTTTGTATTAGTTAAGGACAAATTTCTTATATCATGAAAAAGTGTTATAAACCCTTGGTAGCTTCTTGAGTTTGAACCCTCCTCGGATGGTTTAATATTAAATAATGTCAAGTAACTGAGATTTATAAATCGATCGAATACAATAAGATGAATATTGCACTTTGAATTCGTAGGTTGTACACTTAACGTATCTTTCCTTTTTAACAGTACGTAAAATAAAGGGGGTCTCCGTACATCAAATGGATAAACATAGCAGTTGTAGGGTAAAGTGATGTATTAAAGTAAATACGGTAAAGAAAACCTGTTGCATATACTTTCCTTTGATGAAAGTAATTACGGCGTAAAAACTATAGGTTGTAATGTAATTTTCTATTTCAAGCCAGTTAGACGTGTACTAAGTTTTGTGGAGTAATTTGCATCAGTTAGGATAGTTGTAACAAATCATATGAGTGCACTGAATAATCATTGTATAAACGAACACTATAGTAGTATTTCTTGTACATTTTCAAAAAGGTCAGTCAAACTAACCACATAAGACTGCAATCATGACTGACTAGCATCCACTTGTTTGGATTGATGTTGATGGACCAAGCATCCTAATGAAAAAGATAAAAGATATTTCTCATAACTAATTAAGAATTTATTTCATACAATAGTTGATGAATATTACTAAGTGGCCACTGAATAACAATCATGGTCATACCATCTAATGGTGAAATTCTATGGATCATTTTGTAGTGTAACCACTAAAGTAAGAAGCTCGATATCTGAACTCTTCTATAGAGAAAATGAAGGAAAACTTCTTAGTATTCTTCGTAATACATATCAGGGAGTTTCCTTGACTCAGGAAAACCTGCACTTAAGAATTAAAATCAACTTGATTCAGTTGAATTATCAGAGATCTTACCACTAATTTATTCTAGCTGATACTGGCCTCGTTACTTAAAGTGGAAAACAATCAAGGGTTTATAAAGAAAGATAACACACTTAAAAGAAGTGGTTAAGATTTAAGCCAAAGAACTGGAATTAAATTAAGCACAAGAGAATAAAAACGTAAATAGTGAATGATGTTAGGTGCAATTCAGATTTAAACCTAGAAGGCTGTCACTACAAAGAACGACATGCTCATTAATTCAAACAAAAGAATTATGAAATTTAATAAATCAGAAGGGGTTTTGTGGAGAATTTAGTATTTTCACAGTTGAAATCATGAGTCAATTGAAGCTAGACCACCATCGAAAACCTGGAAGCACTGGACGGCCGTTTCGTCCTATTATGGGACTCCTCAGCAGTGCGCATCCACGAACCCGCTCTCGCGAGCGAGATTCGAACCCAGGACCTACCAGTCTCGAGCCGAAGCCCTTAACCGATAGACCACTGAGCTGGCATCCAACGGTGTTAATGTCTAACTTCAACCAATCCACGATATTGAGCGACCGTTCACCAATTGTCTTCAGTGAGATGATATCTCTACAACAGACCTGGTAGAACTCCACTGGCCACTGCTTCCCACTAGAACTAGTCTATCGGTTAAGGGCTTCGGCTCGAGACTGGTAGGTCCTGGGTTCGAATCTCGCTCGCGAGAGCGGGTTCGTGGATGCGCACTGCTGAGGAGTCCCATAATAGGACGAAACGGCCGTCCAGTGCTTCCAGGTTTTCGATGGTGGTCTAGCTTCAATTGACTCATGATTTCAACTGTGAAAATTTAATAAATGATGATGAACTAGCTAGGATTTAGAAGTTGATTAATACTCGGAAAATAAAGTAAACAAACAGTATGTGTGAAACGTCACTAAATACTAAACTTGTTGGAGCTTTTTTTAAAAATCGTTTAGGAAAGTCAAGATAATAGTGTGGTGTACCACTGATGTCGACAGATATAAGTAGTATGTATCATCAATCAAAAGTTGAGAAGATAAAAGAAAAGAGAACGAGAACAAAGAATGATTAGTGTAGAAACGAAAGAACCATGTAGTCTGAGAAGATTGACTGATATTTTGCAAATGAATGATTTACCATATGGTTGTCAGATTTTACTAAGGTATTCTGTAATTTCGTGTTCAAATACATTCGATTGTCCCCACTTGTGTTCTCGCTCACTATAGTAGTACTTTCATGTCTGAAGTCCAATTTACTGTTTAATATATTCCTGACACTCGACAAGCTATCTATACAAAAATGAATGACTAGAATTGCGTAGATAGTTTTATTGCTAGAAGCAGAATAATAATGCTTTTAGCTGATTCATAATTACAGGTTTCAAGACAAAGAGAGACAAATGGGTGTTGATTTTGGTTAGATGAATAATTGACTGACTTCTAATGTCATGAAATATCAATTATCAGTTTAGGGAATGGTTATGAAAGTTTTTTATTGATTATCACTTGTAATCCATAAATTATCATGTATAAATTAGATGAAGATTTTTTTGTATTTCCTTCCAAACATTTGAAGTAGTTCCAAACAAAATGACAATACATAATTACTGGAATTCAAATTCTTCGCCTTTATCAGATAATAACGTTTAGTAACAGATTCAGCAAAAGATGCTTTAAATGAAATTTGTTGTAGATCTAACTTACCTCAATTCCGTCTAAGTAGTGTCTGAACTCCGGACATATAAAAGCATTCCCAGCATATGCAGCGTCCACATGTAACCAAATATCGTTTTCACGACATACTTGTCCAATAGATTTTAAATTATCAAATGAACAACATGATGTTGTTCCGAGTGTTGCACACACCTTAAAACAAAACAATTTTTTTAAATAAATAAATAATATATTTGTAATATCCCAATGAGTAGAAAAATTAGATTTTCTGACGTTTCGTGACTTAGTGTAAGCCACTTCTTCAGAGAATAAATAACCAAATTAACATTAATCCAAGTTTAAATACTACAACGGAACAATCCAAGAATATTAGGTGATCAATCAAAAACAGGTCTGAATAAATCAATGTCAAATCATTTCATTTCGGTTAAAGTGATTCGAGCTCATGTAGACCAACTTCATGAAATCATGCATTTGATAAGTCCCTTTCACAATTTCATAGGAAGACTAAGGTGTCAGTCTCAAATCACTGTTTCTCTCTAACAATACATCGTATCTAGTAAGTCAGTTGATTCTGAATATCTCCGTTTATACAACTGATTTAATTTAACTAGCGAAGTGTATTTCATAAAGAATAGGAAATTTATAGATTACTGATCATCCATTCGTCTAAAAAAGTCTAAATACAAAGTTTTCGTCAAATTTTGGGTACATCATGAAAACATTATAATAGAAGTTATTCAATAATATTCAGAAAACGATGACATGATTTTCAAAATTTATTGTCCTAATGTGTCTTCCATAAGGGTAGTTAATTGACGAATTCACTGTTATTTATATATTCCGATCAAACACTTCATTGCATAAACAGTCATCTTGATACTTCATATGTTTATTTACCTTTTAGGACAGGACAGTGCTTATGGTGAAAGAAACCGGTATTTTGAAGCTGATGTTCACTATTACGTTGAGTTTGACAACAAGCTATATCAGTTGACAAGTGCCTAAACAAATCTTTGTATGAATCATGAGTCAGATGATCATGCTTGTAAATTCATACACTGTTTGAAAATTATTTTCTGAATTAACACACCCCCGTCATGGGTAAGTACATTTAAAATTTACATGAAAAACCTCATGTAAATTATATAGTTACATTAAATAAATTTAGATGAAATGAATCTGTCAGTCTGGAGTTCATAGCATAAGATATTGAAGTTGGGTAAACATCATATGAAATGAAACTTTACCTTCTATCTGATGACTTTTTGAATCTAAATTCACAAAATCATAAGCAATCCTATTACAACTATACATCAGTTGGTGATGAAGATGAATACACTTAGGATGTTTTAATAATGAAACTTAGTTTAATAATGATAAGTCTTGCTGATTGAACGCTATACTTGAATCCTAAGCTAGTCTCGTAACCCCCAAGTTAGATCTACACAGCGACTTGAACACGAGAGAAAAGGCGCAAAATATGCGATAAGCACTTTACTCCAAAGGTTCATTTATATACAGAAAATCTAGGGTTTTTATAGTATTTTAGAAGTCCTTGGGTTTTCCTGAAAATTCTGGAATGCTACCAAACATAGTGGCAGTGTAGTAATCAGCTAATCGGAAACTATACATTTTCATTTTCGTGATGTTTCTAGCAGAACTTCTAGTCAAACGCTGATTGGAAAATATGCTCCTTAATGTTTCCTGAGCTTGTCATGTCCATTGCGATAAATTTTCATGATCACACCAACAAATAACACACTAAATATCCAGTATTTAATTGTTTTTTCCCATAATTAATTTATTATATAATTCCATTCATCTTTGGATGATATACTCACAGAGAAATCTGAATTTCGCAAGTATCTTACATTATGTGCAATGAGAATTGGTTTATATTATTATTATTTAAACACATAAATATTGGTACAAGGAAGAACCAGATAAATATGCGCCTCACAAATCTCATTCGATTTGTGTGAGGGCTGTGATACTGCTAAGGTGCCCAAACTAAAGCAGGTGGTTTTCTTAGTGGGCCACACCCGGAGCCTTTGACCTAAAGGTCTAGTCCACTAGGTAGTGGAGCATTGTGAGGAGATGCAGTCCCATGGTAGCCGGTGACCAACACTTGGTTCATGTGCACCATTGGTTTGGAATCAGGGATTTCTAACTCCCCTAGGTGGACTTTCTGTGTTCACCGACCTGGTTAAAGCGCCGGACGTTCGCTTTTCGTCCTCTCACTTTTGTGAACAACACCCCATCCACGAGAAGGCAGTGAGTAGGACTTCCCTGACAGAGGCTATATATTCGCGTGGCCATGTGAGAGCATTTGGAGATGGAGAGTGGACTCCCCCCACTCTCGGCCGTACCAGGGCATTTGGGAGCACAGAGAATTGGTTTACGTTTTAATGATTGAAAATGTTTGATCTCTGTCTTAATTTCGTTTAAAGTTACACAAATTGGTCTTTCCATTTTATCCATGAAATACTAGATTGTTTCCGGGTCAAATTAGTTGGACAATACTCGACGCATTCTGAACAAGTCTTCTAAAATCTCAGTAACTCCGTTCTCATTTCTGAATGACGACCACCTATTCGAAATGCAAGAACCAGGATTTACATTATTTGTTCACATAACTTCATACACTATAAGGTTTTGTTCATCTATTTATCCATAACCATGGGAACACATAATATCACAGTAACAAATTTTACAACCTATATTTAATCCACTAGATTACTTTAGTTTCTGCCAGGCTATATATGAACGAAAAGATAATTAGTTGTATACTGACAACTACTGATGTACTTTGAAATGAAAAAAGGTAAGTCAACTAAAAAACGTGATCGGATGTCCGTTTGCCAAATCGGGATGCTAGTGTCAGAATAGAAATGAAGAGATAACACGTTGTAATAAGTAAAATCTGCATATGATAGAGTGTGATAGTAACTTGAAATCATCGAAATACGATTGCAGTTGATATAAAATGAAGCAAAGCAATAGAAAGAGGCACATAAATAAAACGTTAATAAGAGAAGACAAAAAATTACTAACTTACATAGAATGGAATAAGTCCCATAGCCTTGTCTTCCTGAAAACAAGATGATAAATGGAGGAATTTGGCCTTGATAATATTGTAACAAATATTTGTTAGACTAAGATACCAAGCAAAACATTGAAGGTACACTGATGATGGCAACATTAGTCACTCTCGATTTGTAACAGCAGATGAGACCACCAGTTCTTCTCAATTAGTGCTTGCTCTCAACAGCAATGGAAAACTACTACTTTATTTTTAAAACAGAACGGTGGCATGATACGTGTTTTTGAAACAAACCACAAAGTAGATAGATGTTTCGGAACATCAATTTAACTGTTATTTAAAAAGGCAGTCAAAACGGTAACGATGAATTACGCTGTAGCTAATTTTGTTTTTTCTGGTGGTTGACTAGATTATGAAGACCTCCACATCTCAGGAAAAGAACAGAATACAATGAGCAGCTTGTATGTAGCTAGACTATTTAAACTTCACAAATGACCTATTTCCTCTATCCTGTAGGTGAAGATACTTAGTTTAGAAGCAGTCTCTACAGCAGCAGGCATCAGCATACGGAAGGAGAACATATCACAGTGAGCACAACCGAATCACACTTGGTAGAGAAGCTCTAGAAGAAGTGGAAACTTTTACGTGCCTTGGTAGCATCATTGATAAACAGGGAGGACCTGAAGCAGATGTGAAGGTGCTGATTGGCAAAGTAAGGGCAGTATACCTACAATTGAAGAATATCTAGAATTTTAAACAACTTTAAGCCACCAACACAGCCAGAATATCCAATACAAACTTTAAAACAGTCCTACTGTACGGAACAGGAATTTAGAGAACTTTTACAACCATCATCACAAGGGTACAGGTGTTTATAAACAGCTATCTACGTACGAAAATCCAGATCCATTATCAATAGCCTACTACGACAGTGGACAAACCAGCTTCTAAATGGGGAGGAAAATAAGAAAAGATGCTGGGGGTGGATGAGACATATATCAAAAACTGATTTACAAACCGAGTCCTACTTCGGAGTTCTCAAGGTAGAAGGAAAGGATGCACATCAAAGAACATACTGCGCAGAGAATTTGAGTCAGACATCAAAATTTATGAATGGCATCTGGCAAAAAGTGGAAATTCGAAGGCAGTACAGCGTTAGTTAAGGATTCTTGATCGATGACCTATGCTTCATAATGGGTAACAGGCGTAAGTAAATAAGTATGTACGTAGGTAGCTTCCTTCAAGCGTAAGCACCATCTGAAAAACTATTGAAAAACAGAAACTATCCGACACCTGTTTCGTCCTAGTTTCGGATCCTTCAACATTGTGTATACACTACTCAAAACAGAATTAAGGACTTGAGCTACTGGTCTCTTAGAGAGCTCTGTTTCTTCACTGCTGAGTTATGATGGTGAAAACTGAATAATTATATAACTATAATAATATGTACTTTCCGTTATAATGAGGAGTAAGAAGTATAGATTTTCTATAAACAAAATACTTATCTTACTTTAATAGCACGTTGTAAAGTTTCACCTTGAATACTAAAGTTTTCATCGACTGGTAAATGACGTAACTTTACAAAACCAAGGACACTAGCCTTTTCTACAGCTGAATGAGCCTGTAAACCATGAAAAAATTTGTAAGTTAGAGAACATGATCTAAATTTTTAATAAAGATTTGAAACTAATGCGAGTAAAACATTTTCTACAGAAGAAATAATTCTATTTCAATAGAAGAGTTTTCAGAAAGCTTCATCGGTTTACCATTTATAGGTACGCATTACAAGTGTATATAGAAACATATATATATATATATATATATATATATATATATATCGAAACATTTGAGTAGGAAAAATATAAATAACACTTTGTTTAGATTCTTTGAATAAGCTTCAAATAGCTTATCTTTAAGACAAAATGGTTATTTAAAGAATGCAGGTAATTAGCATCTCACATGTCTGTGACATTGAACGGACACTTCAGCTAATATTTTGACAAAATCTGTATCGAAACCACTAGTCAACCGACCTTGTGTTTGTATAAATATGAGAGAATTCACCCTTTTATTTATACATGAAGTATTAAATAATAAAAGATTATTCTAGTTTGAAGATGTTCATAAAGCAATTAATCATTCCTCCATTTTTTTATTCGTAACAACAAAGAAGTTAAACTTCATTGATTAAGCTATGCTTGCTATTAAGTGGCTTAGGGCTTTAAACTCTCAGCCTTCAACTGGTACATCGCAGGTCTGAACCACGCTTCACTTACCTCACTTTCAGCAACCAAGAAAATCACTAGCCCTCACATAAATTAAATGTATCACGAATCTATGTACATAAATCTGTAAACCAGGTACTTAGGGGTTAGAAGGAGAAAGACAAGACCGCAACTTCACCATATCTTTCAATAAAATTAAATATACAAAAAGAGAAGTTAAACTTACCAACGTGGATGCATATGCCACAAGTCTGGAGAGAACCATAATTTCAGGGTCTAAATCACTGATCATATCTAAAAGATGTTTATAACGCTCAATTGCTTGATGACGAGCAGCTAACATTGATACAAATATACAATCACTTGCTGACGACTGCAAGTATTAAAAAAAGAAAAGTGATTACACTGACCAATCAAGAAGAGAAGTAGATTTCGCTATGTAAAATAAGTATTCACCTGTTGTTCAGCAGATATGTGAAGGTTGAAGGATTTATTACATATATTTGAGGTGTTACGTTCATTGAATCACTGGTAGACTGTTTTTTAAAAAATAAAACTTTTTTGATCAGTCACTATTTCGTTTCACTGATCTCTTTTATTAGATTAATTAATTCACATTTTGCCTCAAATATTTCTCCGGTTTTTCTTCTTTTAGAACAGACTTTCAGAATAGAGTCTGAGAAAAGTTATAAGATAGTTCTACGTAACTAGAATGACCCAAATGTCTTGAGTTCGACTCCCAGTAAGGTTGCAGATGTTCAATGGTGTGAAGCCCCATCAGAAAATGAAACAGCTGCCCTGCTCTTCCTAGTTTTCACTGATTGCCTAGTTTAAATCGGTTAGTAATCTCAATAACATTCAACAATCTCCACAAAAACACGTGCTAATAAACGTTCATTAATTTTACTGTCTTATAAATACCATTAATTTATCATCATCAACTACATATGACTCATAATAATAATCAGTATACTGAAAGTAGACATAATTTAAAAGTAAGATACGATAAGTTTCATAACGGTAGGAACCCGTGAACTAAAAGAACACTGAAGAAGCTGATCGTTTTACAAAAATGGAAATAAATCTTTAGATTTTTAGATGATTCACTGGAGATTATTAAAGCTATAATATAAGCTTAATCACAAACTGATATAATCTGCAGAATTACTGAGTTTATGGTCCCTTACCAGTTCGTACCTTTGATGTATACCAAATTTGAATCCACGAGTTCTCGATTTTGTAAAAATCTTGATACTATGAAGCCTTTCTGTCATTATCGAATGGTAATATATTCAACTTCAGTCAATCTGCAATGTAGTACAGTCCTCATTTGATTGGATTTCGAAGTAGCTGAATAATCTCCTATATGATTAACTGTACAAATCAAGATTTCCAAATAGAGCTTTAGGAAATCCATTTTAAAATGACCAGATGATTTTTATGTATTTAGGTGTTAAGTTACATTTCATAATATAAGTCAGGAAAATAAATGTTTATAAATAAACAAGAAAATGTTTGAACTACGGAATAAAATTTTACAGATAAGGTTATATAACTGTGTAAGATGTTTTACAGATCAAAATGGGTAAGGTGATTATCCTAATCATATCACTGAAATTTACAGTGATGGGATAACACAACATACGTTGAAATAAATTATACGAATGTTCGTTAAGATTAGAACGAATAGCCTGACCCTGACGAAGTCCAGACAAGTTAACTGGACGAAACGTTGGAATTATTTAAATTTCAATCGCTGAGATTATTTCAAATATAATTTTCACATATAATAAAGTGAATTATTTTATTTAAATGAAATAATTAATGAACCAACAATAAATTTTAAATGATAAAACTGCTCAGTAAATTCAGTGATATTGATAGCATTTATTTGTTAACCTCATACAAGTCAGAACAACTATATTAAACTGCTTTTAAACCAGTCTTTTCAAATTAATGATTATATATAGATTGAAATTTAATAGTTGAATCCATGAGTTGATTAAAACTAGATCACCATGGAAAATCTCGAAGCAATGGACGGCCGTTTCGCCCTAGTATGGGGCCCCTCAATAGCGCACATCCATGATCACGCTGACGGAATTCGAACCCGAGGCCTTAGATCTCACAGGCGAACGCTTAATCTCTGGACCACTGAGCCGTCATTCAAAGTTGTTAATGTCTAACTTCAACCAATCCACGAAATTTTGCCTTCAATGAGTTACTGCCTCATAATAGACTCGGTTGGACTCCACTGGTCACAGCTTCTCACTAGAACTCCGTTCAGTGCTTCTAGTTTTTCTATGGTGGTCTAGCCTTAATCAACTTATGAATTCAACTATTAAATTACTACAATCTCCACAAAACTCCCTTTCTGAAATCCAATAGTTAAGAAATTTCTTGAATGAATGAATGGTTCATTAAATTATCCATACTCACTTAATACTAGATTTTAGTAAAAGGTATTGAATAGACGGATTTTTAAGTTTAATTACTGATAAGGTTTATAATCTTATATAACTTATTGTAATAATTTATTATCCTTACTTGTATTACACCTCCACCAATTCCGCTACTATGTAAAAATGTTTCAGGTAGATTTAAAAGTTTTCCAACCCAATCACACATTAAAATTTCCAATTCTGTAATTGCAGGGCTTGCAACCTCAAAGAAAATACAAAATGGGAACAAACCAGTTAAAATAAAGAAGACTTTTATTCATTCATATCAATTTATTTGATTCTTGTAGTATACAATAGTCTTCAGAATTAACATATATTGTTCTATTGAAATAGTTAGTGGGATTTTACATCATTTACTTATGTATGATCTAATCTAAATTATTCCAATGTTAAACTATTTATCGAACTTTCAGGTTGCTTATTTAATAGATGTTTTATCTACCTAACGCGTTCCGATGTGATTTTCGAAATTTATCTAACTTTTGTTTACCTTTAAGAATGATCTATGATGTTATAGTTTAGTTAAATTGTTCACTTTCAAACAATAAGTTAATAACATTCATTTATTCTGAGTAGATTTTGCAGAAAGGGGACGAACACTTAAAAATAAAAATTATTTTTTTTAACTATTTGGTTTGTTCATCTTGATAGGAGTAAATCTCTAATTGCCGAAATCCCAGACACATTTTCAGGATTAACACGGTTTTAATTTTTAACATCAAATTACACACAGCTTCATGTATGTTCATGGCTGTCATTCAAATCACTCTATTAGATCGAACTATAAGAATTTGCTTCAAAATTTAAGACAGTATAAAAATTAATTGCTGCTCACAGTAGACATAAACAACAAATTTCAGTGGCTATTTAACAGTGACATTATTTGTGATCTATACAAACTTAAAATATATATTAACAATATAAAGTAAATGTAGGGGAATGGTGTGGGAAATTAGATGTAAATAAATGCTTAAATCATATTATACTCTTACTCAAAACGTAACATATAATGTCTTCTTACCCATGAAAACCCATTACAACCTAGTGCTGTAGACAACATATCAGCCATAATTGATGGTACTGAATTTGCTGCAGGAAAGTAAGCATGAAATTGTGGATGTTGCCAATGAGTCAGCTTATATAAGGAATTGTAACAAAAAAGAATAAGTTTCATAAATTAAAGGATTACCTTTACATCATTTTAAGAAACATGAATAGAATATAGTATAAGTTAATTTAAGAAGTATCACTTTTCTACACATTCTAGTCTTCATAATATATGAATACTTTTGATATCTCACCATATATTGAATTTCATGTCTCAGTGATAAGATTTTCTATGTACTTAAGAATATCTGAGTTATCAATAATCAAGTTTTTTTCGGCGGAGGGAGAAATCAGGAAGAAGCGCTGGAAGTGGATAGGACACACATTGAGGAAATCACCCAACTGCATCACAAGGCAAACCCTCACATGGAATCCTGAAGGCCAAAGTAAAAGTGGAAGACCAAAGAACACATTACGTCGAGAAATGGAGACAGACATGAGAAGAATGAACAAAAATTGGATAAAACTAGAAAGTAAGGCCCAGGACAGAGTGGGTTGGAGAAAGCTTGTCGGCGGCTTATGCTCCATTGGGAGTAACAGACGTAAGTAAGTAAGTAATAATCAAATTTCACTTTACAAGTTATACTCTAATGATATTTTTCTTTTATAATACATAATTAAGGATCAGTTTTAAACTTATTTAACAAAACATTGTTCTTCAAAGCTTTGAAGAAACTCATCGTTCCAGCGGACAAAGAGCGTACCGCAGTGATTATTATTAAAACATTAAAAGAAAAAGAATTGATCCTTTAATATATTACTTTTAATATTGATTAAAACTTACACTGGGTAAAATAAACTTTTTCACATCATCAAATATATTTGTCCATGTATCTGATTGTTCAGGTGGTTGATTAGGTATTAAATGTTTTAAATAACCAGGTTCAACATTTGGTAAAACAGGATATTTATGAATAGTTTGTAAATAATTTGATATCAAATCAATCATTTGTCTACCCCAATAATTGAAATCATGGGAATCCATTTTAATTGTAAATAACTAAACAAAAGAATAGTGTTAATTATAAGTTTTAATAATTGTAATTTATTATAACTAAATAAAAGTCAAAGATGGATAGTAGTTAGTAGTGAAATCCAGGACGTGCGTTTCGTCCTATTTGGGTTCGAGTTCCAGAGTGAACATCAACTCTGAGATGTAGATACATCCAGTTGATGAGTCCCAAATAGGATGAAACGCGCATCTTGGATTCCACTACTAGCAGCTATCCATCTTTGCTTATAATGCTTGTGAAATAAGGCTATATCGAGGCAATATGCACAGTATGCACATATGCCAATAAGAGACTGACCAATTGCAGTCCTTAACATCAATGGGAAGATTCAAACAAACAATACTAAGTGAATTTAAATAAAAGTCAATATTTAAATTGTCACTAAGGACAACTCATTAAGTAACGTTGAACTTGAATAAACAGTTATTTTTCATTTAAAATTTTGTTTAATTGTATCACTTTCTAATTGCACAAATGTAAATCTTGTTTATTGGTTTGAATAAATTAATGAAGTAAACAATTTCTAGAGTTTTAAAGATTCATTTAAATACTTTTAAATGTTGAAAGCGTGAGTCAATTGAAGCTAGACCACCAGGAAAAACCTAGAAGCACTGGTGGTCTAGCTTCAATTGAATCATGATTTCAATTATAAAATTTATTTCTGGTTGATAACGTATAGGTTTACATCATATTTTTTCTGACAAAAATGTCAACTACAACAATGTTTAAATATTTCATATAGATAGTTCCCTTGATTATCTTAAAGAGAGCAAAAACAAAGATTGATGCATTATAAGATGAATTCACTTGACTTCGTTAGGTTGTCATCATCTGCTTACACCCTATATTATTTTAAAATCAAAGGTATTACAGATAATGACATAAGTTTGCTCTCTTTAAGATAATGATTAAATAATATGAAAAATGTCATCTATAGAAGTGGAAGCAGTTCAGTATTCATATAACAAAGGCAAGCTAAGAGAATGATAAATATTTGATAGATAATCATACTTATAATAAATCCTGTGTGGATAATCAAAATAGAACAAATTTTACTTATCTGGTGCCTCATCTAAGTATGGACGAAGTGATGTCAGATGCTGATGTATATTTGTTTAATATCAAGAAGTATGGAGATCAATCACATCTTTTTGCAAGAAGAAATAAGGACACAGACAGTTGATGACTTCAATAACACTTATTATAATAAAAATTAAAGAAAAGGATTGACATGATTTGTTTTCATTAATAGACTTGTTAAGCAATAAGAAAAATACATGATAGAAATAGAATTAATTGAAGTATTACAAATCTTTTTATTAGTGATAGTCTCATCCAGTAATGAAAACAGATAACTTATGGTCCAAACTATGTAATATTCTTATAATAAATCATGATCAATTGATTACGTCTATTTAGGGGTGAGATAGTTACCCACCAATGGTACTAAGAGAATTAAAGTTAGAAATGTAAACCATTGGATAACAACTCTATCCCTAATTGGATAGTAAACACGAACTGTCGATGAGCCTAATGCTAGGACGAAACAGATATCCAATGCCTCTTAGTCTTCAATTATATTTTAACCAATTTCAGTTTGTAGAACAAAATATACAGTACTTATGTTCAATTGACTTGAATAAGTTAAAAATTTTGAATGGAATGAAGTATAACTGACTTTTACATAAACAATACGCTTAAGCTTTAAGATTGATCATTTAAAATGTCATTTATCATAAATATTAGAATAATTTAATAAAAAACATTTAACCGTTAAATTTAAAATTTTAAGTAGTTGAGATGATGAGTCAATTGAAGCTAGACCACCGTGGAAAACCTGGAAGAACTGGAAGGCCGTTTCATCTTATTGTGGGACTCCAGTGCCGTTCGGTGCTTCCAGGTTTTCCATGGTGGTCTATCTTCAATTAACTCATCATTTCAACTATATAAAATTACTAAAATCTCCACAAAACCCCCTTCTGATAAATTTAAAATTATCTTATAACTTACAGATAACTTGAAAGTTATATTGTTTTCTTTATTATCTCATGTATAGACTAATATATTGCTGTATAAATTATCCTTTTTTCTCACTAACTTAAATTAGCCAATCATTTTTAAGTGTATTAATAATGTAAGAAGACTATTCATGAAAATTGCAGTTTTTTGTTGTTTTTTTTAGAAAAAAGATTCTATACTACTTAAAAGAAAGAGTAATTATTGTTAAGATATTTTATACAATTTTATTTCAATAAAGAATATATACTCCAATTAACCTACAATGTCATAAACAGACATATCAAAAATGAATTGTTTAGATGAATCTTTTAAATTTATTGGTCTTTATTTATCTATCTTTTAAAACTCTTTATGGTTATTATTCTTGAGAACATTCAATATCAGCAATCCAATATTTATATCAACAAAAAAGTAAAGAAATCATATTGATCATACGCTCATTAGTGACTAGTTCCAAGAGGTATTTCCTGGAGTTCTATTGAGAAGCAGTGACTAGTGGAGTTCAACCGGGTCTGTTGTGAGATAGTAACTAACTAAAGACAATGGTGGACGGTTGCTCAATTTAGCGGACTGGTTGAAGTTAGACTTTACCACTGTTGGATGCCAGTTCAGTGGTTCTAAAGGTTAAACGTTTGCACGTGAAACGGATAGGTCCTGGGTTCGAATCCCACGAGGCGGGATCGTGGGTGCTCAATGCTGAGAAGTCCCATAGTAGAACAGAACGGCCGTCCAGTGCTTCCAGGTTTTTCATGGTGGTCTAGCTTCAAATGACTCATGATTTTGCCTTTATTTATTTTTTAAAACTCTTTATGGTTGTTATTCTTGAGAAGGTTCAATTTCAGCAATCCAATATTTCTATCAACAAAAAAAAAGTTTTTTTTCTTTTCTTCCTTCATTTTGTGAAATTACTTTAATAAACGATTTAATTAAAATTTTGATCCCTACGATAAAAATCATGCGAAATAACAAACAAGCTTATTTCGGTTTGCTTATAATTAAAAAGAAAAAAATTAGTATGCTGTATAGTTATATAATTCATATTGGAATTAATCGAAATGTGTTTTAAGTTTAATTAGGTTTTATAAACACTATAACATTTGCAATTCATTGATCACTTGGTGGTGATCAATATCATGTGTGTCAAGTCCTTCTTAGTGCAGGTCGAATGCTGCCCGGATAGCTCAGTGGTAACGTCTCTGACTATGAAGCTGGGTGACACCGAATCGAATCCCTCAGGGAACACTAGTTCCCTCAAGATTACAGGTACACCTTGCTGACGAGTGCCAAGTGGCACGAAACCTGGATCACCTCCAACCACCATCTAACTGTGACATTTGTTCTAGCACATTCTGAATTAATGTTTGTCGTCTGATATTATATATAGAAAATTGTTTACACATATTCCATTATTATACTGTAATTCATATAAGGGAATAGATTTTTAACTAATTTACAATGTTTCAGTGTTAATAATAATTATGAATTTAGTTTTAATCTGTATGATGAATCATACTAGATTGTTGTAAATTACGATATGCTAATTGACAATGAAATTTTTTAATCAAGAATAATATGGTTTTATACAACTGTAGTACAGTTTTAAAACTGTTCAGTAGTATCTGAGAAATTATTTTGTTATTTTTATTATATCCCAACGAGAATTATGAAGGGTAACGTTTGAAAACTATTTATGGACAAATACGATACGATATTTTTGTTGTATAATTATTAAGTAGCTAAACTAGGCATATTCATGTTCCTCTTATTAAAAGCTTTATTTTGACCCATAGACTATTATTATATGATATACCTTTCTTGGGTTATGCCCAGTCTATTAATTACAGTCTCCCACATTCACAGCCATTTTTGTCTAGATTTTGTACAAAGGTTTCCTATTTTATGGTACGATGTGGTCTCTTTGGTTTGTATAAATACTCAGTATGTTTGAAACACATGATTCATATAGCATAGGCTGTTATTGGTGTTCTGGACTCAACAGGCAGGGCTAAACAGGGAGAAGGAACGATAGGTACTCTAGACTGCTCGTACAGGTTTTATGCGTCGATAATTCACTGTTCTCTAATGGGTGGTATCATTACGTTATACATTGATAGGGACACAAGGCCACAGGACATAACAATTTTCATTTCATGAAGTCATAGTTTGAATTATTTTTTTCTGGTTAACGTTGTTGTTTACGCAATATACTCAACATTCACTGGCCGGATACTATCATAAACAGCGTCCTATGGGAGAAGACAAAGCAGCTTCCAGCTGAAGAGGAAATAAGGAAAAGACGTTGGAAGTGGATAGGACATACGTTAAGGAAATCACCAATATGCATCACGAGGCAATCCCTAACTTGGAATCCGAAAGGGAAGCGGAAATGAGGAAGGCCAAAGAACATATTACGCCGGGAAATAGAAGCCGATATGAAAAGGATGAATAACAACTGGGAAGAACTGGAAAGGATTGCCCAGGACAGAGTTGGGTGGAGAATGCTGGTGGGCGGCCTATGCTCCTCGACGAGGGGTAACAGGTGTAAGTAATAGTTTAGTCACTTATATGTATTTATTCATCGGCTATTTGAAATATCTGGACAAAATGTTAGCTTTTCTCACATACGAAAAGGGAATTTATTAATAATATTGATTCACTTGAGAGAAGAGATATGCAAGCCTAATTGATTCTTCTTGAGTCATATTTCGACCTTTCACTTATGAACCTCGACTGTTTTTATATGAGTGCATATATGTGTACACTTTATATCCTATTCATCACGTGTCTGTAACCTATTTTTATCTGGCTATATATATTGGTTAGCGCTTGATTAAATGGACTTGGCTCACACGCCTTCTCCACGGCACATCATTTTGCTTCGCTCTCTTTTATTCGCTTCATCCCTCTGAATGTCTGTCCAGATCAGTGGGTGCACGAAATAAATATATTCAAAAATCCATTCTCGTATTCGACTTATTTAACTCCGTTATTCACTAACGCGATTTAAGTCAATAATAATATACGAGGATAACCTACAGGTGTATTTCGATGACGATCAACATACAATCCAATTAGAGTAAGATCTAAAGCCACAAAAGTACATTTTTCACATTATTCTCTGGTCAGTATGAGACCGCTATTCATCCAAGAAAAAGTAGGTCATATAACATCTACATGAAATGTTAGATCTCGAAAACTAAATTAAAACTGATAGTTTCTATTTTTGTTTTACACATTATTCGAAATGACCTCAAAATATTTGAAATCAAACATCTAAAATGACTAAATAGTAAAAATGTTATTTTTTCAAGGCTTAAACTAAGTGGTGATCTTAAGAATGTATTTTTTCTAAAAGAAAAAAATTATTTGTACACTTGACAGATTTCTGTTAACCTAATAAGATAAGTAGTTGGTCAAAGACCACTTAACCAAACTAACTAAATCACATCTTTGTTTTAATCATCAGCTGTCAGATAAATATAAAATAAATGATAATATTAATAACTGCCTTCTTATACTATCCGACTCTCATAAAAATTAATTTGAATCATTTACAGAGTTAAGTATCTGATTCATTTTTTGTTAAACAACTGACATAAAATTGAATAGTAAACCTATTGAGGTGAATAGTTATCACAGAGAAACCTAGTTGGTTGCTAGTTTAGTTATATATATATATTGAAAAATTTTTATAAAATGGAAGTAAATAGAAACATTCAGAAGTCATACGATTGGTTTTGGATATCTGTAATGAATGAAGACCTAGTGGGCAAAAGCAATTTGTCACATGCAACATTAAACAGTACCCTTGTAAAATATGACAAACCTACATTAAATACATCATCATCTTCATTCAGTTGTCCTACTACTTATGTCTGTCTGTATATGTAGTGTACATTACATATCTAATACAAGTCAGTTATTATTTTTAAGAATGTGAACTACATTTATTGTTTGGTTTCTAAGAATGAAATACATTTGATTCGTAAAATAAATACACTAAAGAAATTATATGTGAAGTTGAATCTACATGAAATGTATGATTCATACGTATTTTAATATATGCCCCCAAATGCCCTGGTACGGTCGAGAGGGAGGAGAGTCCACTCTCCATCTCCAAATGCTCTCACATGGCCAGCGAATATATAGCCTCTGTCAGGGACGTCCTACTCACTGCCTTCTCGTGGCATTACTGTTGTTTACGAAATTGAGAGGACGAAAAGCGAATGTCCGGCGCTTTAACCGGGTTGGTGGATGTGGAGGATCCACCTAGGGGAGTTAGAAATCCCTGATTCAAAACCAATGGTGCACATGAGCTCCAGTATGCTGAAGGAACAAATGGCGTATGAATGGATCGTTGGTCACCGGCTACCATGGGACTGCATCTCCTCACGATGCTCCACTACCAAGTGGATCAGACATTTAGGTCGAAGGCCCGAGGTGTGGCCTCCTAAGAAAACCACCTGTTTCAGTTTGGGCACATGGGCAGTATCACAGCCGTCACACAAATCAAATGAGATTTGTGTGGCGCGTATGTATCTGGTACCGCTTTGTACCAATATTTATGTGTTTAAATAAATAAATTTTAATATATGTTATTGATTACTGGATGTTAAGGACTTTGAGTTGCCTAAATAATCGAAAAATACACTCTATACATGAGATATTTTCAACAGTATCTACACTTCGTTAATAATTTCATAAACAAATGAAGACATTTTATAAATTTATCATATAATGAAATGGATTAAGCAAATTAATGGTTTGAAGTATTTTCTTGATGATGGATAATATATTTTACTTGTAAAGGTATGTTTTCTAATTTATGAATTTTAAATTATCATGGGATTTTACAGTTCGTTATTAGTTGAAGAGATATTAGATAATACTTTTTTCATTTGAGTTACTTACACATAAGTACTGAATACACTCAATAGTTAATTCTCTTTCAGATGGAAGTATATTTTTTTAAAATAATGTTAAAAGATTGAAAAACTTACAGTCAATTGTAATACATGATTTTTTCAAAATTACCCTGATGTAACATATCATTATTTTAACATTGTATAGTTTACAAAAGTTAATTATTTTAGTTAGGTATGGTATGTGTATATATAGCATATCACAGACCTAATTAGGAATGTAGGAGTTCAGTTATATAATGAATTAAAAGAAATATATTTTTTATCCATTTGATTTATTCAACAATAAACATAGTTTTTGCTAAGAACATGACTGACTTTTCAGGCACAAAATTGTATTTTTAAGAGTGGGGATAAACCCTACTCTTCTATGCAATTTAAACATGAACCTGGCAACTAACCAAAGTGAAATAAGATTTTTTTATTGAGATAATGCTAATGACTAACTTTGGTCAACCCAAAATGTCACTAGACTATCATTCATTGTTTCCTATGTGTAACTGCCTCATACTCGATACGGTTTAGCCACGCTGGACATCAATAGTTTCCAAGTGATCTAATCGACCGGTCCTGGAGTAAGGATTTTTACGTGTAACACGTAAAAACGCATGGCTCAATCAGCTTGATTGGTTTAAAACCTCTATTTCAGCAACAATTCGAACGACTGACAGTAACTAATAACAAAAATAAATCATGACTGCCCATAGAAAATAGTTTTACTACAGGTCCAAAGGACGAGACAAAAAATAAGGGAGTATTTTTCTCCGTCTGCGTGTACTCTTCACACTGCTTTTTTAATCTGTCACAGTGGCTATACAACGGTCCATGATAAACCAACGTCCAAGCTTAAACCAAACTCAATAAATGCGAGTTATCTCATGGTATCTTCCTTTACAGTGGCTGACGCGACGGGCAGAATAGAGTGGACCAAACTTAGGATACTTAGCAGTAATAAGGACTGACGGAACGTAAAAGTGTAAAGTATAAGCAGTAACACCATTCATCAGAAATAGCAGCCCCCTAAATTTGTTTACAAACATTTCATGAAATAGAAATGCATGAAATAGGTCGTTGACAATGGGCATGAAAAGAACAAAAGCTACTGATCAGTTTAGTTTATGCCAACCCAATTATATTATATAGATCTAACGTTTGGCCTTCCAAAGGTGGCTGTTAAATTCAAGGTGTTCTTAATGAACTTACAGTAGATCGGGAAAAACTGAAGTGACTAGATGGAACAAAGCCTAGTCAACTCCGCCACAACACGATGTGTGGCGGAAGAGAGTATACAAAAAGTTACACATATAATGCTCTCAATAAATTGAGTCTCAGTAGGAACAGCTTGGAGGGCCTTCAGGAAATTAAACGTGAAAGTCACCACACTAAACATACCTTCTACGATACCATTTAAATAAAGAAATTTCTCTCCATGGCTCTGAAAGAAATTTCACCTATTTTACTCAAAAACGATGTGAAAGAGACTGAGGTTACTAGAAACCGGTCAGTCATGCTTCAACATTAGAAAGACATAAACAGCCGTACCTCAGCCCTACGTACGTCTAGAGGGAAATGGAAATGTAAGCCTGTCAAGGACTCTTTAAAATGTCCAGAACATTTTCTTATATAAACTGAAGGACCGATTGGGGAAGACGTATTAGCATTTTTCAATTGATAGTACTATGACATCGATGTAGCAAAACTCAGGTACTTTAATGGATTTGGGTGTAATCATACAGCAGACCCTCTTTTCTCTTAGGAATAGAATAATCCTTCCATCCACGCAGTGGATATTGTGATAGATAAAAAACCAGATATCATTGGTTGGCTGAAAAATCTCTTTGTAAAAAATTCCTCGGACACGACGTAATGCATCATAAGATATTAAAGGAATTTATGACCTATATCACAAATTGTTCAAGTATATGCTTCTATGGTATTTGATAAATATATTTTAATAATTGGGTTATGAGTCAATTGAAGCTAGACCATCATAGAAAACCTGGAAGCACTTGACGGTCGTTTCGTGTTATTGTGGGACTCCTCAGCAGTGTGCATCCACGATCCCGCCTCGTGAGACTCAAACGCAGGACCTATTTTAAATGAACATATTTGCGTATTCATTTCGGAATATGATGTCTAACTGAGCACGTGACTGCCAAATTCATTGGTTCGATTCCTTCGGTTAATCCGTGTCTAGTTCTGTGACTAACTCGACTCCTTTTAAAATCCCTCCGTATGACTAGCTGACTGTATTCATCAATCGATCATATTCTATTATCATATTGATGTATAAATAATTGAGACACTCTGATTAATCGATAACCTGAAATATTTGTACTTTTTGGATCGGAACGAAGTTTGGAAAAGTCCAATGAAATCTAGGATCTATTTCGCTACAACACAATTGCTGAAAACTGTTATACTTACCTATTTATTTACTAATTTACCTACCTATTAGTTACTTGCATACTTACGTAGGTTAACTATAGTAGAGAATGCGCAACCGATCAGGAATCTCGAATCAGTGCTGTACTGCGCTTGGATTTTTGGTTTCTGTCAGGTCCTATTCACTTTTTTTAATGTCTGACTCCGATTCCCTGAACACTGTGCACTTCGATGTGCAGTTTTCATTTTACCTTAAGAATTCCAAATTAGGACTTGCATTTTGATGCAGTTAGCGTTCTATAGCAAGGTTTTGAACTTGTAGTAATGCTAGAACGGCTACAGATGCACTCGGATATTTTATTCCCAGTGTCACTGTCAATGTAACTCTGATTTAATTGCAGAGTTGTAATTCTGGTATCATTCCAATTCCAATATTATTTCATTCCAGTTGTGTCTACTCAGTTCTATGATACTTTAGTCGTTTGTTTTTACTGTAAAATTTCGATTATTTTAAGCAGTTAAATAAATATTGAGAAACATTTGTATTCTATCTCTTTTACCATAGAGCGTAAAGACGAGAAATATCACTGTTTTACATACTCGTAACTCAGAGAAAATTACCGAACGACTAAAAGAACCTCAAAGTATGTTCTACCTTCGAAACAGGTGCTAGCATTACCATGAGAATCATTGTTTTGCAAGTCTAACCAGTGCGTTTTACACGGTCCTAGGAAACAATATATGTAAGAGGGTATCTGAGTACCCAGAATAAAACTTAATTATCTCGGAAAGGTAGCTTGACTTTCCAACAACTTACCGATATCGCGCAAAAAAATAGTAACTTATAGTCTCCTATCAGCATTCTTCTTAATACATGCTGGAGATATCGAGATATGAGAGACCACATGGCATGAGAAGGATAGATTGTAGTTCCAGAAAAGTCTAAAGAAGCTGTCTGTATGTTCCAGATTTTGTTATCTTCGAGCTGATAGTTCAAAGTGCAATGGTACAAATGCATACAGGGTGAATAAAGTTCAGGTACCTGGATTCAGGCACGTCATGGTATTTAAGTCATTATCAGATAGGACTGAGGAATGGCTGCGCACTGCCATGTTGTAGCTATCATGAGTTTCAAGTTACCTAAGTAATACGTCAACTTTCAGTTCCGTTGACATAAAAGAAGTCAAGCACTTTTCGGTACTTTCCCTAGAACATTATGTGAACCCATGCACGTCACAGTGCGTCAACATTACTTAGGCTGTTGAAATTGACTTTATCTTGACTTTAAATAGATGTGTTTTAAACTCTCTCTTGTTTCGAAATAAGGATACGAAGCCTTTGATGGTTTTAGATTTTTCCTAGTGGGATCCCACAAGGCTCAATACTAGGACCTCTTCTCTTCTTGATTTATATTAACGATCTTCCTCAACAAGTTTCATCTGACTTATTGCTTTTTGCTGATGATGTGAAACTTTGGAGAGAGATACGTAATCATAATGATATACTAGTTCTTCAGGAGGATATGACTCGACTTCAAAGTTGGGCAGATGACAACGGACTTACCTTCAACACTTCAAAGTGCAAAGTAGTCCATCTGAGACATGTTGCAGACTATAGTTATAACTTAGGTAACTCACCTCTAGAAGTTTCCCAAGTTGAAAAAGATTTAGGAGTGTTGGTACCCTACGACCTGAAATCGAATGCGAACTGTGACAAAAACGCCTCTCAAGCAAACCTTGCACTGGTAACATTGAAGCGCATTCTTGGCCAGTTTGACGGTAGAACTTTCCACATGATCTTCAACAGTTTTATTCGTCCCCATTTAGAGTACGGAAACATAGTATTTCCTCCCTCCTTCCAAAAGGATAAGGTCACTCTGGAGCGTATACAACGTCGAACCACGAAATCAGTTCGGGGTCTCAAATTCAAACCTTATGAAGAGCGCCTCAAATCACTAAACCTTAGAGGTAACCTTCTCATGGCTTACAGTATCCTTAAAACTTCTTGACATCCCCTTAAACATCTTCTTAAGCTTAGTCATAACACTAACCTAAGAGGTAACACCCAGAAATTGGAGACCCTACATAGCAGAACAGACTGCAGACACAACTTCTACTCCGTAAGAGTTGTCAAGTGCTGGAATTCGCTGCCGACTGAGCTAGTCCAAGCGACTTCACAGGAGTGTTTTAGGAGGAAACCTCACCTATTCCTAAGAATTAAGGATAACATATTATTTTGATTTACCAAATTCTTTTTCTCTCCTATATTATCGTTAATATACCTAGGTTCTTGCCTGGAGGTATTGGTGATCCACCAATGCTAGACACGGAAGCCCGTTAAGCGAAAGCTTCTTCTGTTCCGTCCACAACCACTCGAACCTTTTGGACTCACAACCTTGTTTTCTGAAAGCGAGTATTCGACAATAGCGCTACTTCCAAGGTCGGTTGTTAGTTTTTCGAGTGCCATGGCTTACTGACGGCAAAGTCTGAGATGGTTTTCGTTTTTGTGGGCCACTGCGATTAAGGCCTACAGTTAGAATTTAGGGTTGAGAATAAGGGTTTGTGTTTTCATCACGAACTTGTCTAAGCTACAGCGCTATTCGAAAGGGAAGATTAGTCCCAACGTGATTTACATTTCTCAAACTTTTGCTGTGTTCTTACGCAACAAAAGTATCATTTCCAATCCAAAGAATCTATTCTGAGCTATACGTTCGGTAGATTACTTCTTTTTTTGTGTTTCGCTCAACTTAATAGTTAACTATGGTTTTGCCTCAGCTCACTATCGGCTTTTTTTTTATAGTTTTCACGTGAAGACTAGCTTTAGCTTATCGTTAACTGTTTTTATACATTTTTGATAGTTTTCGTTTACTGTGTGTTTTTTTTTTAACGGTCCTAAATTTACTGCTCGTATTTTTAAGACAGTCTAAATCATTAGCCATGAAAAATTCATGCAAAAGACCTGGTTGCCGTTTTGCCGTTACATCTGGCATGCAATGTGACAACTGTAAAGGTTGGTTCCACGAAGCATGTACAGATCTAACAGCAGCAGCCTATAGCAGACTCGGCAAGTCTGGTCGTAGGTGGGTATGTGTTACCTGCAACACTGATACCGTAGTTATGTTGGGTACCATCATTACTTTACTGACAGGTCTGAGAGATAAGTTGTCTAAGAATTCGGTAAATGATATCATCATGACGGGTAACAAAGCTGGAAAGCATAGGGCAAATAAGAAAAAGGATACTGACAGGTCGGTTATCGACGGTGCTGTTAACAGCACGAGTGATGATGTGCTGAAACTCAGCACCATCTTAACATCGAACCCCTCAGTAAGCTTGGGTCCCGCAGGGAACAGTCCTTGAATGAGACAGTGGTTCCCAAAAATCCTGTAGGTGGATGGACTCACGTTAACAGTAGTAATAAAGCTCAAGCGTCCCCTCCGAAACTCAACGTCCCAAGTATCGTGCGGAAATCAGTTGATGCTTTGGCCGCACAGTCTACCCCCAAGACTGTCCGCCCGGTCATCACTGAGCCCAGGAAGCGAAAACGCGCCTCGACATCCAAGCAACAAGATACCAAACCTAGACGCCCTGAAAAACCTGGGAAATCAATTGCGGTTCGTGACGACTCTGTCATAATCATGAACCTTATTGACAACCCCGACCTTCCTCTCAGTATGCAGGACAAAAACGATAGGATGCTCTGGGGAGAATTAATCAAGAGGCTTGAACTCTCTAGAAGAGTCTTTGACGGTCACACGGCTCACTCAGGGGAAGGACTCTAATCACCTAAACCACCCGAGGCTGCTTCGTGTTACACTTAAGAATGCCTCTGACGTAGAGGACGTCCTGCTAGCCAGTCACTTACTGAAATCCGATGGGAACGTAAGAATACTGCCCGACATACCATATTCTGAACGAAATCTTATCCGGAACATCCCTAAGGAATCTCGCGAGGCGTTTTTCCGTGGAAGAAACATCATTGTGCAAGGTGTGCCGGATAATATGGACCCAACTCAATCAGACTCTGATATTCGGGAATGGAAATTCATTAAGCATTCCTTAAAACTCAAGAACACATTGACCCAACAGGTAATGCGACTAGCCAAGAGAGACGGAGGCTCTAGGCCCCGGTTGTTGAAGATAACCTTCCCCTCCTCCCACATGGCGGCTGCAACTCTGGAAGCATTTCGTGCCAATAGACGTCGGTTGCTAACTGGCATCCATATGCATCCGGATAGGCTCCACGACAGCAGGATCAGGCACAAACGAAAGCTGGAGCTGACAATTCCACTCGTGGACTGTCTTGATCATAAAAAAAACGTGTAAAGGACAGGGACTACCAACTCGGTAAACATCGTATAGGTAGGCTACCTGTCCACTCACACACGGCTCATATAGACAAACAAGAAGAGGCTCACGCGTTCCAAATTGAAAGCATAAACTGCCTATACACGAACGCCACGAGTTTGCCAAACAAAATGGATCAACTACGTGAACTTAGCAACGCTAATGATGCCCATCTGATAGGAATATCCGAAACTTGGATAACGTCTCAGTTTACGGACCAGGATCTAGCAATAACTGGAATGTCTTTATTTCGCAACGACAGAAAAACAGGAATGGGGGTGGGGTAGCACTATACGTTCGGTCATGCCTGGATGCGCACCAACTTCACAACCAAGAGTTTTTCAATCTTGACGAGTCAGTATGGTGCTCAGTAAGTTATCTACCACCTCGAGATGCCTAGTTGGGGTCGTTAACAAGAAGCCCACTGCCGACATCGAATATGACAAACGTCTGCTGGAAGGATTAACTCGCTCTACGCGTCCCGGATTCTCTCATATCCTGATTCTAGGGGATTTCAATCTCCCTAGAATCAACTTCGTGGAACATACATACATTGGTGGTGCCAGCTCTACTGAAGCTCTGTTCTTCAACCTTATAGGCGACCTGAGATTATTTGAAAATGTGAAGTCGACAACCCGTTGGAGAAACAGTCAGACGCCGTCACGCTTAGACTGGGTATTCACAAATGAAGAATTCCTAGTTGACGACCTCTCAATCCTGGCTCCCCTGGGGAAAAGCGATCAAGCCGTCTTATCATTCAGCTTTGTCAGCAAAACGGAGCCAGGATATCCCACTGGCAACAGGCGCTGGAATTTCAAACGGTTGAATGTGTTAGCTTTACAGGACTATCTACAACAGGTGGATTGGGATGTTCGCCCTCAAATTGAAGTAGATGCTCATTGGGATTTTTTACTGCACACGATCTTATGTGCTACTGAGCATTCAGTTCCTAAAATGGTCCCAAAAAGCTACAAGCAACCTGCAATCATCAAGAACCGCACTCGTCGTTTGCTAAGCCGCAAAAGGCACTGTTGGGCTGAATATAAACGAACTGATAACAACGGCGCGTACAGGCAATACAAACATATAAGGAACATATGCACAAAGGCAATAAGAGAAGACAGGCTTCAGTTCCAGACCAAGCTTATCGATAGATTCGTCTCCAATGCGAAAAGCTTGTTCAGTTACGCAGCTTCTCTTCGACAAGGAAAAACTGGAGTTTCCCAACTGCTAGGTCCTAATGGCCCGACCAACAACGACAGTGATGCCGCCAACCTTTTGGCTGAACATTACTCCCAGACATTCCAGCTGACCCACATCAACCATACTGACGAAAGCTTCACCTGCACCTGTACAGGACTTTCCGAAGTTGACCTGAGTGCTGACCTGGTGCTCCGTAAACTGCAGAACCTAAAAAAAGACACTTCTCCTGGTCCGGACATGGTTCATTCTGCTGTATTGAGGGAATCAGCTTCAATCCTGGCGACACCACTTAATGTGATGTTTGCACACTCGCTAAGCAAAAGCAAACTACCGGAAATTTGGAAGCTGACCCACATCACACCAATTTTCAAAGGAGGTCGACGCAGTGAACCCTCAAGCTACCGACCAGCGGCCCTTCTCTCCATACCTTCCAAAATTATGGAACCACTAATATACGACGGTATGCAAGAATACTTATCATCCTCAAAGTTCTTCTCATCTCAACAGCATGGTTTCAGAAAGGGTCATTCTTGTATGACCAACCTGCTGACTGCGGTGGATAGATGGACAACCATCCTTGATCGCAAAGGGAAGGTTGAAGTCATCTACCTGGACTTCTCAAAAGTTTTTGATAGGGTCAACCATGCATGTCTTATCAAGAAGCTTGGACGATTGGGTATAAAACCCCCTTTGATTGACTGGCTCACTTCATATTTAGAAAACCGACACTTTAAGGTCAGGGTTAACTTCACTCTCTCTCAGGCTGTGGAGTGTCCTAGTGGGGTCCCACAGGGTTCAATACTAGGACCTCTTCTCTTCTTGATTTATATTAACGATCTTCCTCAACAAGTTTCATCTGACTTATTGCTTTTTGCTGATGATGTGAAACTTTGGAGAGAGATACGTAATCATAATGATATACTAGTTCTTCAGGAGGACATGACTCGACTTCAAAGTTGGGCAGATGACAACGGACTTACCTTCAACACTTCAAAGTGCAAAGTAGTCCATCTGAGACATGTTGCAGACTATAGTTATAACTTAGGTAACTCACCTCTAGAAGTTTCCCAAGTTGAAAAAGATTTAGGAGTGTTGGTACCCTACGACCTGAAATCGAATGCGAACTGTGACAAAAACGCCTCTCAAGCAAACCTTGCACTGGTAACATTGAAGCGCATTCTTGGCCAGTTTGACGGTAGAACTTTCCACATGATCTTCAACAGTTTTATTCGTCCCCATTTAGAGTACGGAAACATAGTATTTCCTCCCTCCTTCCAAAAGGATAAGGTCACTCTGGAGCGTATACAACGTCGAACCACGAAATCAGTTCGGGGTCTCAAATTCAAACCTTATGAAGAGCGCCTCAAATCACTAAACCTTAGAGGTAACCTTCTCATGGCTTACAGTATCCTTAAAACTTCTTGACATCCCCTTAAACATCTTCTTAAGCTTAGTCATAACACTAACCTAAGAGGTAACACCCAGAAATTGGAGACCCTACATAGCAGAACAGACTGCAGACACAACTTCTACTCCGTAAGAGTTGTCAAGTGCTGGAATTCGCTGCCGACTGAGCTAGTCCAAGCGACCTCCCAGGAGTCCTTTAAGAGAAAACTTGACTTATTCTTAAGGACTAAGGATAACATATTATTATTAAGTATGTTCCACGAAGTTGATTCTAGGAAGATTGAAATTAATCATTCCAGCAGACGTCTGTCATACTCGATGTCGGCAGTGGGCTTCTTGTTAACGACCCCAACTAGGCATCTCGAGGTGGTAGATAACTTACTGAGCACCATACTGACTCGTCAAGATTGAAAAACTCTTGGTTGTGAAGTTGGTGCGCATCCAGGCATGACCGAACGTATAGTGCTACCCCACCCCCATTCCTGTTTTTCTGTCGTTGCGAAATAAAGACATTCCAGTTATTGCTAGATCCTGGTCCGTAAACTGAGACGTTATCCAAGTTTCGGATATTCCTATCAGATGGGCATCATTAGCGTTGCTAAGTTCACGTAGTTGATCCATTTTGTTTGGCAAACTCGTGGCGTTCGTGTATAGGCAGTTTATGCTTTCAATTTGGAACGCGTGAGCCTCTTCTTGTTTGTCTATATGAGCCGTGTGTGAGTGGACAGGTAGCCTACCTATACGATGTTTACCGAGTTGGTAGTCCCTGTCCTTTACACGTTTTTTTTATGATCAAGACAGTCCACGAGTGGAATTGTCAGCTCCAGCTTTCGTTTGTGCCTGATCCTGCTGTCGTGGAGCCTATCCGGATGCATATGGATGCCAGTTAGCAACCGACGTCTATTGGCACGAAATGCTTCCAGAGTTGCAGCCGCCATGTGGGAGGAGGGGAAGGTTATCTTCAACAACCGGGGCCTAGAGCCTCCGTCTCTCTTGGCTAGTCGCATTACCTGTTGGGTCAATGTGTTCTTGAGTTTTAAGGAATGCTTAATGAATTTCCATTCCCGAATATCAGAGTCTGATTGAGTTGGGTCCATATTATCCGGCACACCTTGCACAATGATGTTTCTTCCACGGAAAAACGCCTCGCGAGATTCCTTAGGGATGTTCCGGATAAGATTTCGTTCAGAATATGGTATGTCGGGCAGTATTCTTACGTTCCCATCGGATTTCAGTAAGTGACTGGCTAGCAGGACGTCCTCTACGTCAGAGGCATTCTTAAGTGTAACACGAAGCAGCCTCGGGTGGTTTAGGTGATTAGAGTCCTTCCCCTGAGTGAGCCGTGTGACCGTCAAAGACTCTTCTAGAGAGTTCAAGCCTCTTGATTAATTCTCCCCAGAGCATCCTATCGTTTTTGTCCTGCATACTGAGAGGAAGGTCGGGGTTGTCAATAAGGTTCATGATTATGACAGAGTCGTCACGAACCGCAATTGATTTCCCAGGTTTTTCAGGGCGTCTAGGTTTGGTATCTTGTTGCTTGGATGTCGAGGCGCGTTTTCGCTTCCTGGGCTCAGTGATGACCGGGCGGACAGTCTTGGGGGTAGACTGTGCGGCCAAAGCATCAACTGATTTCCGCACGATACTTGGGACGTTGAGTTTCGGAGGGGACGCTTGAGCTTTATTACTACTGTTAACGTGAGTCCATCCACCTACAGGATTTTTGGGAACCACTGTCTCATTCAAGGACTGTTCCCTGCGGGACCCAAGCTTACTGAGGGGTTCGATGTTAAGATGGTGCTGAGTTTCAGCACATCATCACTCGTGCTGTTAACAGCACCGTCGATAACCGACCTGTCAGTATCCTTTTTCTTATTTGCCCTATGCTTTCCAGCTTTGTTACCCGTCATGATGATATCATTTACCGAATTCTTAGACAACTTATCTCTCAGACCTGTCAGTAAAGTAATGATGGTACCCAACATAACTACGGTATCAGTGTTGCAGGTAACACATACCCACCTACGACCAGACTTGCCGAGTCTGCTATAGGCTGCTGCTGTTAGATCTGTACATGCTTCGTGGAACCAACCTTTACAGTTGTCACATTGCATGCCAGATGTAACGGCAAAACGGCAACCAGGTCTTTTGCATGAATTTTTCATGGCTAATGATTTAGACTGTCTTAAAAATACGAGCAGTAAATTTAGGACCGTTAAAAAAAAAACACAGTAAACGAAAACTATCAAAAATGTATAAAAACAGTTAACGATAAGCTAAAGCTAGTCTTCACGTGAAAACTATAAAAAAAAGCCGATAGTGAGCTGAGGCAAAACCATAGTTAACTATTAAGTTGAGTGAAACACAAAAAAAGAAGTAATCTACCGAACGTATAGCTCAGAATAGATTCTTTGGATTGGAAATGATACTTTTGTTGCGTAAGAACACAGCAAAAGTTTGAGAAATGTAAATCACGTTAGGACTAAACTTCCCATTCGAAAAGCGCGCGTTTCTATTTGTTCTAGGAATTTATTTATCCCTACATCAGCAGGTTATTCCGTTTGGATTAATACTCGCCATTAGTTGTGCTCGATCGCGCTTAGTAAAGTGTATTGTGCTTTTGGCATATCCTGTCGTCTTGTTACTTGGTAGTCATTGTTACAATATTTATGTAACGTTAAATCCTCTATTTCGCTTTATAATTTGTCAGTCTGTTTATTGTAATAACCGCTCCTGTGTTTTTCAGGTCACTTTGTAGCTCGAAGTCTTCCAGTCAATAGTGGTTCCGTAGTTGGTATTGGTTGTTACTGTATACGAAACAATTCAGGGTCTCTTCATATCTATGGACGGTGACATTTTGAATGTTGTGCATGTTAGTTTACACTAAATAGCCCAAATTAATATTGATATTTTAGTCTATCAAAACTGGGGAAAATGATAATGCTGCAGTCTGTATTCCCTTTGAGAGACTTGCTCAATATTTATTACTTGGTGAGTGATTATTATTAGTCTCATGTTCTATTTTCAAAACCAACTTTTTAGTGTGAACTAGTATATTCTGGTAGTATGTGGGGCCGTAAATAAAGAAAATAAACTTTCGGGTTTTATATACAAAGATCTACTGTAATGACTTTTATTTGACGCTAGTCAATCACAAAAGGTTTGCATCTAGAGAAATAAAAATTAATATCTACTTCATTACGCGAAGTTCTCATATGGCTACATCTTGTTAGTTTTCATTAAACAATAATATAACATAATAATCTTGCGAGTCAGCGAGTGGATCTTCAGGAAGATCGACCACTGAGAAACCAGATGATGAAAAAGAATGACAAAACAGTGCTTACGAAGTTTGGTTTTAACGAAATGTCAAAAATCGGTTGATGACTGCGTATATACTTTCCTGTCGAATGATTTATCATTTCCTAACAATGTATTTATGCTCAGTATAAAAAAGTGAACGGAATATAAGTCACACTCTGAGTGTGAAGGGCTGTGATCTTACCAGGTTGACCAGACGGAAGTAGTTCGAGCGCTTCAGTCATTAGGCCACTGTCCAACAGAATTTTGACACAATCGTAATCATGTTATGTCCCGATACGAAAAATGAGTGGTAACTTTTGGATTCGTTTATGGATCAATGCTATGTGCACATTTTTTATCGTATAATTTTTAAATAACTGAACTATTCATATTCATGTCCCTCTTATTATGAGCTTTATTTTGACCTATGAAATATTATACGATTAACCATTTTTGAGTTAAGCCTTGTATACCGACTACTATCTCTCTTATTCACAGCCACATTTAGCTAAATCTTGTACAAATGTTGTTTCCTATCTTATGGTACAATGTGGTCTGTCTGGTCGGTATATAAACCCAGTATGTTTGTAATAAGTGATTCATACTTCAGAGGCTGAGATCGGTGTTCTGAACTTAACTGGCTGGGCTAGGTAGAAAGCAGGACCGATAAGTACTCTAGACTGCTCGTACGGGTTTATTGCGTCATTGGTCCGATCGACAAATCACTGCTTTCTAATTGGCGGTCTTATCACGTTATCCATTAACAGGGCATCCAGGCAACAAGTTATAACAAATCATTACTCATTTTGTTTTTGATCGAAGCTAGACATACATTGTTTTAGAAAGATCGGTTAGATTAAAATATACTTACTAAAGGCTTTTTTAAAATTCCTTGTTTGTTATGTAAACTTCAAATGCTAGCGACTCCTCAAGAATATTTTATACTTCAATGGTCTCGCGTAAAGTAGAAAAATGCTGGTCATAATTATTAGTCAGTTTACTCTTGAGTTGTATAGTCCATATTCGAGAGTTCGTTACGATTCGTGTATCTTAACTGCCGTATATTTGCCTGTATAAGGTGGCTTAGTTATCATACTAAACTGTTTGGGTGATTATATCAATTTAAAATGCAAAATATGCCTCTCGCTTTTAGAGTGGTACAGTTTCGAAAATCAATACAGTCATTCAATCGATATTTAGATTAGTGTTTCCCACTTTTTGTCTCTCTCTCTCTCTCTCTCTATATATATATATATATATATATATATATATATATATATATATATAGTCTGTTATTAATACGTTGATGTGCTTTTCCTTACCCCAGATAAAGATAGTCTTCCGATTAACCTTCGTTTATCACTCACTGAATGTATCGCGAACATGGCGTTCAATCCATCAATCGTAAGATCTGTTTTAACGAGTAATTTATTACTTCGTATTAGATCGGATTAAAAGGTTTCGAGTTATTATTTCCTGGCTTGTGGAATTCGGTATATCTTTCGTAAGTTCTGTTTCCTTCTACTCATCTATTGTAATTTTATTCCAGCCCTTCAACGGACAGAACTATACCATCACTTGTATTCCCTGTATTAAATCAGATTATACAGTTTAATACCTTTGTCGATTTCAATGGTAGCCTTCCATCTGTTTTGACTATTTCAGTCGAAAAGACATGTGAATTATATATGTGTACGTCTCATTTTTTCTCCAAGGATATTTTAACATCATTTCGTTTCAGCTGAAACAGATTGTCTTTTATTTTTGAGTGAACTTCTACAGTATGGCGTAAAACACAACATAGATTTTAAAGATTCTTTGGTAAAGAGTTTGACCGTTTGTTGCGAAAAATTTGATCCATCTTGTAAAGTGAGTTATCCGAAATAACCTCATATTATAATATTGATCTATCCAGAGAAATAGTTTATGTTATGTGAGTAATAATTTTTCATTAAGATTTCCAATCCCAACCATTGTTGCTACCTTGACGTGGTGGTCGGGCTTGCCTATCGTGATGATCCAATCGAGCTATACTGGCTGGAACAATCGTTCCTCAAGGTCCTACCATGCCAGGCAGGTCGTTTGAAAAGCGGTGAGACTAAAATCAGCAAACCCAAGGTCCGAAGGCGAAGTCGTACTGCTGACTGTACAGAGGTGTGACAGCAGTAAGGTGTTTCCTTCAGACAACCAGCATGACAGCGATGCTGCTTTCCCACAAGGAGGGGTGGGGTTAGAAAAGGTCGACCCTAAAAATGCACACCTCGCCTTATCCCACGGATATCCGTCTCCGGCGGTAAGGTCCTTTGAAGAACGGAGCTAACACAAAAACTACCCACAAAAAGGTCGTGTGTGACCGACCTCAAGCAGTTGTCCCTTGGGCACTGTGGTCGCGCTCTCAGGTCATTAAGATCACTTCTAACCTAATTTCTTTTTCAGGTACCCCTAGAAGAACCCTTCCACGGCGTGGGCAACCGGGAAGTGATAACTGCCCTCATACCTCTAACAGCACTCAAGACCACTGTATTCATAATCAGTCTCCTTCTTCAATTCCTACTATTCCTTCTGCCTTAACTTTCAACACTAAACTTCCTGTTCCGGTTTCCTCCTCAAGTGTCACCATGGCCAACGATTCTAGTGCGCGAAACACTGTCCCAGGTCTACTAAAACCTCGCTCCAAACTACACATTGGAGCTTTCAACGTACGTACCCTAAGTCAAATCGTTCAACAGGCCTTCTTAGCCAAAACCCTAGAATCTCGTACCATTGATGTATGCTGTGTCTCCGAAACACGCATACAGGGTCCTAATGTGATCATTCACTTGACCTCACCTCACAAAAATGGACAGCCAACGAAATACACCCTCCGTGTATCTGGCGACCCGTTGGCTAGTTCTCGTGGACTTGCAGGTGTAGGCATAGCACTAAGTACAAGGGCAGAACAGGCACTACTAGAATGGATCCCCGTTAACAGTCGCCTGTGTGCTGTCCGGCTGAACGGCTCCGTAAGAACTCGGAAGGATAGGGACACACGTCGTTGCTTTTCGTCGTTTCTGCCTACGCTCCCACTGACTGCAGCCATGATGAAGTGAAAGATGACTTTTACAGAAAGCTCTCTGAGCTTCTTCAGAAAGCTAAGCGCTCAGACATAGTAGTCGTAGCGGGTGACTTTAATGCCCAGGTAGGCAGCTTAAATCAAACAGAAAGACATTTAGGTGGGTGTTTTAGTATTCCGGCTCAACGAACCGATAATGGTGATCGTCTGTTGCAGCTATACTCAGACAATCGCTTATTTTTAGCAAGCACTAATTTTAAGCGTAAGGAAAGACATCGCCTAACATGGCGACCACCTGCACTAAACCAACGATGGACTCAAATAGACCATATTGTCATCAGTCATCGTTGGAGAGGCTCAATAGAAGATTGTCGCTCGTATTGGAATACTTTAGACTCTGATCACGCTTTAATACGAGCGCGCATTTGTCTGCGCCTCAATGGACGCAGGAAAAGTGCACTAAGAAGACCCATTATGATTGAACTGGAGGACGAGAAAGCCAAATGCGAATTCCAGAAACAACTGAGTTCACATTTAGGCAGTTCTGTAAACGAGACTGACCCAGATGCTGCTTGGAAAGACATACGAACAGCTGTGGAAACAGCAGTAACATCTATTAGTTATTTAAACTATAGGGCTCCAAAAAACCAATGGATTTCTTCTAAGTCTATTTCACTGATGGATTCGCGTAAACTCATCCCATCAGGCTCTGAACACGACGAAGAGCGTAAACAAATTAGATCTAGGTTAACTAAAAGTCTAAGGAACGATCGTGAGCAGTGGTGGGCAACGAAAGCAAATGAGATGGAAAAGGCAGCGGCTGTAGACAACACCAGGCAATTATTCAGACTAATAAAAGAAACTTTAATTAAGAAGTCAAGTGTAAATGAGACAATCTCCGAAAAAGACGGAACCCTTATCTGGTCTCAACCCAAACGTTTAGAACGATGGGCGGAACACTTTAAGGAGCAGTTTAGCTGGCCTTCAGCTACTGCACAACTACCCACTATTCCCAGAAAACCTGAATGGAACATTGAAGTAGGCCCCCCGACCCTACTTGAAGTTCAAAAGGCTATAAGTAATCTGAAACGAGGAAGAGCAGCTGGTCCAGATGTATTGGCTCCAGAGGTCTTTAAATATGGTGGTCCAATTTTAGCGACTAATATTCTGGCTAAAATCTGGGAGACGGACGTAATCCCATCTGACTAGTCACAATCTCTGATTGTCCCAATATATAAGAAGGGGTCAAAATCATCCTGCGATAACCATAGAGGGATTAGTCTGACTAACATAGTATCTAAAATACTAGCCTGAATAATTATCGGGCGCCTAACTAAGACTCGTGAACTGCAAACACGAGAAAATCAGGTTGGCTTCAGACCTGGTCGTGGCTGTATCGACCACATATTCACCATTCGTCAAGTTTTGGAGCACAGACATGCTTATCGGCGTCCGACAATGATAGTTTTTCTTGACTTGAAAGCAGCATTTGACTCTGTAGACCGAGAGGTTCTGCGGCAGTGTCTGTCATTAAAAGGTGTACCTGAGAAGTACATAAACCTTGTGAAGGCTCTTTACTCGAACACTACCAGTCGAGTGAGAGCTTATGGCGAACTGTCATATAATTTTAAAACCTCAAGTGGTGTCCGTCAAGGCTGTCCACTATCCCCATTTTTGTTTAACTTCATTATAGACCTATTGCTGGAAATAACACTCTCGTCGACTGAATTTTCAGGAATTGATCTTCTACCAGGAGGTTGACTTATCGACTTAGAATACGCAGATGACATAGTCCTGTTTGGTGAAGACGCTGGCAAAATGCAGATTCTTCTGTTAGAACTGATTAATAATGCCAGGTTGTTTGGGATGCGTTTCTCCCCATCCAAATGTAAATTGTTACTCCAGGACTGGCCTGCGTCAACACCTGAACTAAGGATAGGGAGTGAAGTGGTCGAACGCGTGGACAACTTCACTTATCTTGGAAATCTGATCAGCCCTAATGGGTTGGTGTCTGACGAAATCTCAGCACGGATTCAAAAATCTCGTTTGGCTTTTGCCAACTTACGTCACCTATGGCGAAGACGAGATATCCGTCTATCAATTAAGGGGCGAGTATACTGCGCAGCAGTTCGCTCTGTTCTACTTAACGGCTGCGAGACATGGCCATTAAGAGTAGAAGATACTCGCAGGTTACTGGTATTTGACCACAGATGCCTTAGAAATATTGCTCGCATCTGCTGGGATCATCGGGTAAGTAATAGTGAGGTTAGACACAGGGTATTGGGGAATGATGGTAAATCAATTGATGAGGTGATGAATCTTCATCGACTGAGATGGTTGGGCCACGTGTTACGTATGCCTGAACACCGATTACCGCGACGCGCAATGCTGACTAGTGTAGGGGATTGTTGGAAGAGAGTTAGAGGCGGCCAAACCAAAACATGGCATCAGTGCTTGAAGTCAGTAACTTCTAGTCTGAGCCATGTTGGCAGATGCAGACTACCTGGTTGGGGTCCGCGTGACTATCGTAACCAATGGTTGGAGACTCTAGGTGACATGGCTCAGAATCGATCACAATGGCGTAGGTGTATACACTCTTTATCTTCCCTTAAACCTTGAGATTAAAATTGCTTCATAACTTTTTTTCCCTTCTTATACTATATCCTTGTATACAACCTTTCTTTATATACTACCACCACTAAATTAACTACTTCTATGAATCCGGTGTTCATTTTGTTGTGCTAACGAAGTATGGCAACTTGGACCGATGCATATATGTGCCTGGTCCTACGTTGTATCTGACTGACTGACTGAAGATTTCCAATTTATGCTTTACTGACTTCTGTCCCTTGTAATAGTGGTCGTACTTGCTGTATACAGTAACAATTGATCTTCTGCTCGGTAGAATCTCATTCTTTAAGAACCTATTGTACCACAAAATGTGGTTAAATTGTTCAAGTGAAAAGGACTCTTTGTCATACTATAATTCAGGGAATATGGTAGGATGGTGTTTCACTAAAACAACTAGGATTTCGCATTATTTGCAGTAGTTCAATTGTAGTTTAACTTTATTGGATAATAAAACTATACAGTAACCCATATTCCTGAAAGTTCTTTACGCAATCGGTTAATGATTCAGACTAATTGATTTGTTAAATTACTTATCAGAAGGGTTCATGTCAACAGACTATTTTCAACTGTATTTCACCAAAATCTATGGTCTGGTAGTCGAAAGGTATCAGTCACTCCCAGAAGTTCAATAGTATAGAAATTTCTCTAGATAATTGAACTACACAGTATGTATAATTTCATGTTGCCTTTTTTACAATGATAACCGTGATTTAACATAAAGCATACAATCTTAATTTTCCAGTTTTCTGGCCTAGTTTAATTAGGAGTGAAAGAATTTGTTTTTATGCTTGAGTAAATATTTTAACATTGTAAATATGGAGATAGGGACGGCGAATTGTCTTACTATAAAACAGCCCCATCAATGAATCCCGATAGTATAGTGAAAAAGATAAGGTTTCTCTGAAAAATGTGATGTGTTCACACTATTCACTAATCAAGGCACCAACATATGGAAATTAATGAAGTCCTAATGAATAATTGTTCAAATAATAGAAGTAACCCATGTGCGCAAGATAATTTGTCCACTTGAGAAGTATGAGGAGGGTGAAGAATAACTTAAAATCGTGAAGGTGACAATAAAGAATAGTTAGAATAAGAAAGATCAAAACATTAGAAAGATGTATTAATAATCAAATTACCATTTACGAAAGTGATAGGGCCATGTAAGAATGATGGGTTGTACCTGTCTCTTGCTTAATGCGGGAGTTTAATTTTGGCATATCCATAAATGATGGGACAGCTAAAAAGACGATACAAAGCCTAGAAGCATACAAAATGTTTTTCAAAGACCTCGTTGGGAGGTTTTTCAGAATCTCCAGTAGTATCTCCCTTGAACTCAATGTCCTTGAAAAAAGTTTTTTAGGAAATGTAGTTCTTGCAAGTTGTAGTTTATTCACCAAGGATATAAAATTCTGAACTCAATTTAGATTCGAATGTGAATTTAATTGATTGACGCTAATCATTGAACTTATGCAAAATGACATTGAGGCCACTGTTTTCATCATAAATAATAAACAAAAGTCAGTCAGTCACAACTTAGAACTACATACGTACGTACATTAGTTCAAGTTACCATACCACATTAGCACAGAGATGTAGTTTTCCATTCAAATTCCATAGTGGTAGAAGTAGTAAGAGTTTAAACAGTAATCGTAAAAATTAGGGTTTGAGGATGTTATTCAAGGAGTATAATCCAGTGAAATAAATTTGGGAAGAGAAAAACGATAAAGGCATGAAGAATTCAGATTAGAACTTGGCAAAACACAAAGAGTGGAAGCACCTTCGCCATTGCTAACGATGTTGAGCCATGTCATTCAAGGTCTCTAACCATCGGTTGCTATCATCTCGCGAATCCCAACCAGGTAGTCTACACCTACCAACATGGCTCAGTTCAATTGTCAGTGACTTCATGGATTTGTGCCACATTTTGGTCTGGCCGCCCCTAGCTTTCTTCCAACCTACTCCTACACCATAAAACATTGCACGTCAGGGCAGTCGGTGGTCGGGCATACGTAACACATGTCCCAGTCATCTCAACTGATGAAGTTTCACTACTTCATCAATCGATTCGCCATCCCTACCTAGTACTCGTTTCCTAACAACTGCATTACTTACCCGGTGGTCCCAGGATATACGAGCAATGCTTCGAAGACACCTATGATAGAACACTAGTAGCCTACGAATATCCTCTACTCTTATTGGCCATGTTTCACTGCCATAAAGTAGGACGGAACGAACTGTTGCGCAGTGAACCCGTCCTTTGGTTGCTAGACGGATATCTCGCCTACGCCATAAATGACGCAAGTTTGTGAATGCTAGACGAGCCTTCTGTATCCGTGCTGAGATTTCGTCACATACCAACACGCTCAAATACTTCACTTCCTCTCATTAGTTCAGGTGTCGATACAACCCAATTCTGAAGTAACATTCTGCACTTCCAGGGGAGAATCACATCCCGAACATGCCTGCATAGTTGCTTATAGTGGTCAGAAGACTGCATTTTGTCAGCGTCTTCACCAAATAGAACTATATCATCGACATATTCTAAGTCAACATAGATATTAATGTTCCAAAACATCATCTAAAGGAACTACCCTTGTGATTTACCCTAATGTTCAGCTTCAATTTAATATTCAGTTTTATAGACGTATCGTCGACGTAGCCATGCGCTCATCACTTGGCCCTCTTCTAGAGGATTCTTTCATGTCCAATCTTGAGAATAACGTACTTCAACCGACGGTTAACGGCTTCTACTTATACAAAAATATATAGATGACACTCTTATTCATTACAGTGAAAGTAGTAAGGAGCCCAATTCAATAATTTGTGCGCTGTAGAGAAGCCTTAGCAATCCATCTTTTCAAACCTAAACTCTGCGCAAGAGACAGGTACAACCCATCATTCTTACATGGCCCTATCACTTTCGTAAATGGTAATTTGATTATTAATACATCTTTCTAATGTTTTGATCTTTCTTATTCTAACTATTCTTTATTGTCACCTTCACGATTTTAAGTTATTCTTCACCCTCCTCATACTTCTCAAGTGGACAAATTATCTTGCGCACATGGGTTACTTCTATTATTTGAACAATTATTCATTAGGACTTCATTAATTTCCATATGTTGGTGCCTTGATTAGTGAATAGTGTGAATACATCACATTTCCAGATCAAATTCGTTTTCTCACTACACTGTCGAAACTATCGTTCTACATTACAAGTGTTTACGTTGTTATCACATATTATAGTAAGTACATTACACCTGTTCTTAATGTACAACCATGAGAAATGTGTTATAATTATCAAACATTGGTTCATTTATTTCCTAGTGTACTTTCTCGTGCTTAAATATGATTGGATAGAAATTGGCATTATGCTCTGTAACTCATCTGTAATATTACGATAAATATTGTTTTTTTTTAAAATTTCAGGATGATTTACTTTGGAATTATTTAATTTTAATGATAAAATTAATAAATTTAATGCCTACAATTGACAGTTCTAAAGGTTTATTAGAACATCTTAAACATCCAATTTTATTTTGTTTGAATTGCTTGAAGACTAAACGTGAGTCCATTATTTGAAGATATTATTTGGTCTTCTAAATATTTTAATTCTTTAAGCGTATTGTAGTAAAACATGAATAAATTATGTGAATTTTCCAAAACTTCTTACCAAACATCATTGACTTATAATTGTAACTAGTGATCATTAGTCGATATCAGTCACTAAAATTAAGTGGACGATAAGTATAGCCGTATATATATATTTTAGCATCTGTTGTATGAGATCAATAGAGAACTATTTATCGTCTTGCAATACCTCTTCATGTACAATCATGTAGTTACCAAGTACATGTGCGCTTTTGTGGTCAACCGATGCGACTAAATCTAATTTTATGTATGCGTCGTATGAACTTATTGGGAATTCATATATAGTGTTACAATTATTATATATACGGTTCTATAATGAGATTACCTAATGTAGTTATATAAGTAGTAGCTAGATAACTAGCGAAGTTTTTTCTGATGTACATTTGAGGAAACAGTAGTCTGAATTTGTACGAGGTTCCTTAAGGTTTTACTTATTTTTATGGTTTTTCTTTCCCCAATATATTTGACGAGGTCAATTAAAAATTTATAATTTTGTTAAGTTACAGCATTCAGAGAATCACATCTCTAACTTAGTATCGAATGCCACTTTGCCGGCTTAAAAGGTATATTACTTATGTTACGATTTTCACTTTTCATGTATACGATGAACCGGGTGTGGAGAAACAAATCCATACATTGAAGATTAATAGACTTTTAACTGTTAGTTAATCTTATACTATGGTGCAACAAATTGTTGTTTTCTACCCATTTTTAATTCATACTTCTGGTGTTCATTTTTACTGCTGATTCAAGTTATAATTAAGTTTATTACTATTGTAATAAGTAATTAGAATTCTCAAAATATCTTTGCCACCAAACATATATATATATATATATCGTCAGTATGTATAGTGTAATTGGCAGAAAACTAGGGGGTGGGCCTAACCAAGATATGGCAACAGTTTATGAAGTCACTAAAAGTGGCCGTGCGTGACCGGCCTCAAGCAGATGTCCCTTGGGCACTGCGGTCACGCTCCCAGGTCGTTAAGACCAACACTAATCCAACTTCTTTTTCAGGTCCCTCAAGAAATACCCTTCCACGGTGTGGGCAGCCGGGAAGTGATACTAGCCCTCATACCCTTAACTGCACACAAGATCAAGTTGGTCGCTTTCAAATCCTTCCTACACCTAATAACTCTGTTATCTCGACTAACCCTTCCCACGTCCTTTTATCACCTCGCACCGCTAGGGCAAACGATTCGAGTACACAGAACGTTATTCCTGGTCTCCTGAAACCACGCTCTAAACTACATATAGGAACTTTTAATGTCCGAACATTGTGCCAAATAGGACAACAGGCTTCCTTAGCTAGGACTCTAGAATCTTACACCATCGATGTGTGCTGCGTCTCCAAAACGCGCATACAAGATCCGAGTAGTGTCATTCATTTGACCGCACCTAATCAAAATAAAGTTTCATCTCGATACACGCTCCGTGTATCTGGAAGCCCTGACGCTGCTTCCCGTGGCCTCGCTGGAGTAGGTATAGCATTAAGTCCTAGGGCAGAACTAGCTCTTTTAGACTGGATCCCAGTAGACAGTCGTCTATGCGCTGTCCGACTAAACGGATCAGTAAGGACCCGGAAAGATAGGGAAACTCGTCGTTGCCTCTTCGTCGTCTCTGCCTACTCTCCCACTGACTGCATCTCAGACGATATAAAAGATGAGTTCTACAGGAAACTTTCTGACCTTCTCCGAGAAGCTAGGCGTTCTGATGTAGTAATAGTAGCAGGTGACTTTAATGCTCAAGTAGGCAAACTAAGTGAAAGGGAAGGACACCTGGGTGGATCTTATGGTGTCATGGCGAAAAGAACAGATAATGGCGACCGTCTGTTGCAGCTGTGCTCAGATAACCGCCTATTTCTTGCACATACTAACTTTAAGCATAAGGAAAAACATCTTTTGACATGGCGACCCCCGAATTCGTCTCAACGTTGGACCCAACTAGATCACATCGCTATCAGCCACCGACGGAGGGGCTCGATAGAAGACTGTCGCTCATTCTGGGGCACATGCTTAGATTCAGATCATGCTCTAGTGCGAGCACGTATCTGTCTGCGTCTTACTGGTCGTAGGAAAGACACTTCAGGGAAGCCTCTAAAGGTTCTACTTAATGATAGGCAAGCTAGGAATATATATTTCAGGAACAACTAGAAAAACAGTTAGGCAGCCATGTAAGTTGTGTCCACCCCGAGGCAGCGTGGAATGACATCCGAAAAGCTGTGGAAACAGCAGTGATATCCGCTAGTAAAGTAAACCATAACGTTAGGGAGAAACAATGGATCTCGGCAGCATCTACCGCACTGATAGATGCTCGTAAACTCATCCCACCTGGCTCTGAGCATAACGAAGAGAGGAGTCAACTTAAGCGCAGGCTTATAAGAAGTCTACGTAATGATCGTGAACAGTGGTGGGTAGCGAAAGCAAGAGAGATGGAAAAGGCAGTGGCAATAGGTAACAGTAGGCAGTTATTCAGACTCGTTAAAGAAACCGGTATTAGGAACCCGAATATCAGTGAAACCATCTCAGATAAAGATGGGCATATTATTCATTCTCAATCCAGGAGATTGGATCGATGGGCAGAACACTTTAGGGATCAGTTCAACTGGCCTTCAGCCACTCTTCAATTACCCACGATCCCCAGTCGTCCTGAATGGCAAATTGATGTAAGTCCTCCAACCCTCTGTGAGGTTGAAAAAGCTATAGGAAATCTGAAGCGAGGGAGAGCAGCTGGCCCTGACAGGTTGACCCCTGAGATTTTTAAGGATGGTGGTCCAGTACTAGCAGTGAGATTGACTGAGGTCTTAGGTAGAATCTGGGAACTGGACGTAATTCCATCTGACTGGTCCCAATCACTGATTGTGCCAGTCTATAAGAAAGGACAAAAGTCCTCCTGTGACAATCACAGAGGGATCAGTTTGACTAATATAGTGTCTAAAATATTAGCTTCAATAATACTAGGTCGCCTAACCAAAGCTCGTGAAGAGCAGACTAGAGAAAACCAGGCTGGTTTTCGACCTGGACGTGGTTGCATAGACCAGATATTCACCCTACGTCAGGTTCTAGAACATAGACACAAATTCAGACGTCCCACAATAGTAGTATTTCTTGACTTTAAGGCGGCATTTGACTCCGTTGATCGTGAGGTTCTATGGCAATGTTTGTCACTGAAAGGAGTACCAAAGAAGTACATTAACCTCATAAAGGCTCTCTACTCGAGCACAACTGGTCGAGTTAGAGCCTATGGCGAACTGTCATCAGAACTGATTACCACAAGTGGCGTTCGTCAGGGCTGTCCACTCTCCCCATTCTTGTTTAACTTTGTCATTGACATACTTTTAGAGATAGCACTTTCATCAGCTAAACCTCCAGGAGTTGAACTTTTACCAGGAGGCTCACTTGTTGACTTAGAATACGCCGACTACATAGTTTTACTCGGTGAAGATGCTGACAATATGCAGAGTCTTCTGACCACTATAAGCAACTATGCAGGCATGTTCGGAATGCCATTCTCTCCTTCGAAGTGCAAAATGTTACTTCAGAATTGGGTTGCATCGACACATGAACTAATGATAGGGAGTGAAGTAGTTGAGCGTGTAGACCACTTCACTTATCTTGGGTGTCTCATCAGCTCTTGTGGTCTGGTATGTGACGAAATCTCAGCACGGATACAGAAGGCTCGTCTAGCATTCACAAACTTGCGTCATTTATGGCGTAGGCGAGATATCCGTCTAGCAACCAAAGGACGGGTTCACTGCGCAACAGTTCGTTCCGTCCTACTTTATGGCAGTGAAACATGGCCAATAAGAGTAGAGGATATTCGTAGGCTACTAGTGTTCTATCATAGGTGTCTTCGAAGCATTGCTCGTATATCCTGGGACCACCGGGTAAGTAATGCAGTTGTTAGGAAACGAGTACTAGGTAGGGATGGCGAATCGATTGATGAAGTAGTGAAACTTCATCAGTTGAGATGACTGGGACATGTGTTACGTATGCCCGACCACCGACTGCCCTGACGTGCAATGTTTTATGGTGTAGGAGTAGGTTGGAAGAAAGCTAGGGGCGGCCAGACCAAAATGTGGCACAAATCCATGAAGTCACTGACAAGTGGACTGGGCCATGTTGGTAGGTGTAGACTACCTGGTTGGGATTCGCGAGATGATAGCAACCGATGGTTAGAGACCTTGAATGACATGGCTCAACATCGTTTGCAATGGCGAAGTTGCATCCACTCTTTGTGTTCTACGAAATTCTAATCTTTGAATTCCTCATGTCTTTATCTTTTTCTCTTTCCAAATTTATTTCATTGTACTATACTCCTTCAATAATTTCTTCAAACCCTAATCTTTTGGATTTCTGATTATACTCCTACTACTTCTACCACTATGGGATTTGAATCGACAACTGCATCTCTGTGCTAATGTGGTATGGCAACTCGAACTGATGTACGTACGTACGAAGTTCTACGTTGTGACTGACTGAAAAGTGGGACTAAATCATGTTAATAGGCTTAGACTACGTGGTTGAGGCCCGCGCAGTTATCTCAACCAATGGTTAAATAATTTGGGTGAAATAGGTCATAATTGTTCACATTGGCGGAAGTGCATTCACTCCTTGACTTTCTTTAAAATCTGTGCCCCCAAATCTCCCTTTGCCTTCCTTTCTTTTCTCATGTCTGATGTATTTTCTACTTCTACTGATATTGTTACTACCTCTTCTTCTATGTAATTTGTCTTGAAGTTATTTTATCTCGCTGTGATAATATGATATGACGACTTAAACCAATGAACGTCTATCAGGTTTTATGTTGCATATGAAGTGACTTTGAAGTTTGTATTACTTCCAAGTAGTATGCAGTTAAGTAACTTTATTTTTTATGTCATACTGTGTATTATAGGATTTTACAGCATCAATAAACAATTCTGTATAGTTCTTCAATTTTTGGTCGCTTTGTCAAATGTTTTTCAATCGTTAAAATGGTTGGGAAATTTTTGTAATCAAACTAATCATGGTGAACCATTTACTCTAGTTGTTACAACCCTTACTATTGAACTACGTTTATATCTGACTCAGAAATCCTCAAAAAACAATAACAGTAAGAATGTTAGCAATAATGTTCAGTGTGCTTTGTATTCTGGCAGTGAGAAAGAGAAAACTGTCGGAATCTCGTCCGAAAATTGTACAGATATATTGATTTGCTCAGTATGTTTTTTCTTTACTCTGAATATATTTTTATTTATTTATTTTAATTATAGAAGGGGTTTTGTGGAGATTTAGTATTTATCATTGTTGAAAGCGTGAGTCAATTGAAGCTAGACCACCATGGAAAACCTGGAAACACTGGACGGCCGTTTCGTCCTATTATGGGACTCCTCAGCAGTGCGCATCCACGAACCACGTCTGTTGTGAGATAGGAACTCACTGAAGACAATTGGTGAATGGTTGCTCAACTTCGTGGATCAGTTGAAGTTAGACATTAACACCGTTGGATGCCAGCTCAGTGGTCTATCGGTTAAGGGCTTCGGCTCGAGACTGGTAGGTCCTGGGTTCGAATCTCGCTCGCGAGAGCAGGTTCGTGGATGCGCACTGCTGAGGAGTCCCATAATAGGACGAAACGGCCGTCCAGTGTTTCCAGGTTTTCCATGGTGGTCTAGCTTCAATTGACTCACGCTTTCAACAATTTATTTATTTGTTTGTTTAGATTAGTCGATATATTTTGTTTGTAAGCAACTTTTGGTTTGTAAATGGATTTTGAGCTACTCATATATCTCATATCCATTTATCAGTTTCTCATGAAAACTATAGACATGGGAATAACATCTACATTGCCTTGACTGCGTAGTTATTAATCAACAAGAAAACAAGTGTGTTCGACATATAGATAAGTAGAAAGTTATGAAGAATTAGTCAATTCAATTTCGACTCCATATACTTTGGTTTGGGCAGATGGGTAATATCACTAGTCCGTCACACAAATAATATGACTGAAATCTGAGTACACAAACATTTACGTGGTTAGTCAACTACATTTAATTCAATCAGTTAAATAAAATAGTAAAATGTCCTAGGTCAAGGAGCTTGTATAAATCTCTGTGAAACAATATCAATTTATTGCTGAGTTTTTTATTTGGTGATAATGAGTTAATGATATTGTAATCGAATTCAGTAAATAAATCTATTTTCAGTCATTTGCTTCTTCAGTATATTTACTGTGTGAGATAAATTATGTTGTTTTACATATGTAGCAAAAGATGACCTGTTCGTTGATGGTAAAAAGCACTTAAAGCAGTGTATCACAGTTGTGGTCTAGAGCATGGTATTTAGGATTAGTTTCCTGCTTAATTAAACTTTTGTAAATAGTTATGAACACCGAAATTAAGAAGTACACCTCAGTGCATTGATTTGGCATAGTTTTCTCAGTCATTCAATGTATAAAGCACTTGATCTGTACCGACTTGGTTATGGGTTTAAATCCCATTCACTTCACTTGGAAAAGCCGTGTAGTGTAGGTGAAAGTAAAAAAACGCAGTATTCAAGACTACATTTAGATCACTCTCTGTTGTCATGTATTCATCTTGGGAGGATTCCATTGAAATTGCCTGTAGTTGGAGGTTTTGTTATGTTTTCAAATTTGAACCAGTAGTGGATTGTAGGACGCACTTCTTCCTATTTACAGGTAGTCAGTTATATGTCTGGACCCCAGGGTCGATGCTCACCGTGAGACTCGAACCCACTACTTACCACTTCGAACTCCGAAGTGTTATACTATGCTACTAATTTGTTTAATGGGGACGCTAGTTACTTGAATCATTTTAAATGATCATCCAGTATGTTCTGTTTGCACTTTTTTGCTTAAGTGTGTAAGATTATATGTATCTAGACATTTCTTTTATTTATGGAATTTGGTTACTGAAACATTAAACTTTTAATCATTTGGTCACAGTTTCATGCCTTACTCTGCTTACTTCAGTTTAGATGACCATGAAGTATCACTAGCCTCGTGATCTTATGTGTAACTGAAAACTAACTGTTAATCAATTCCTGATCAATGAGTTGTTTTAATGTTTTGTATTCTTACATTTTTTCTTTTGTTATTTCCCACAAGGACCCCTCAGTAATTAATCGCAATATATTAGAAGCATGTTTACTTCTATTTCAATATTGCCTACAAGAGTTACAGAAGAGTAACACTGATGATAATGATGTGAGTCTTCTCAGTTTCATAACTTTCATTCGAGGTGTTTCTGTTTACTTACAGGTGAACAGCATTTGATATTTGTGTAAATTAAGGGAATTATCAGTCGTATAAAGCCTAAATAGAAACCAGTAAAATTTAGTCTGTGCCATTCTCCTACGTTTAATCAACAATGTAAACTCATTTATATTTTTGGGACACTGTTACTGAAAAAGTTTATGTGGCATATATTGTTCACACAGTAATGGGAAATGATGAAGTCAGTTGTTCTAAAACATGTTATTTTTCAAAGCCTTAGCAATTAAATGATGATTTGTTCTGCAGTGAATAAACCGAAAACGGACGTTGATTCCAGGTGTGCAGTGAGAATAAGAAAACGTTTCCTTAAGAACTCTTTTATTGCCCCTATATAATGCAACTTTATTGAAGAACTTATAAGTATATGTAATCTGTAACAGACCCTTAAAAACATGGAACAGAATAACATTAAAGTATAGGGTAGACAGTGAAAGAATAGTAGAGGTTATTGTAAAGAGCATTGATTCTAAACTCAAGGCGTAATTTCAGTATACAAATAGGATACTTGGAATTCTAGAGCTGAAAACTTGTGACTAACTGGCAAATATGGAGGCACTCCGCCCAGTACCCATATATACCATTAGAAACTGACCAGTTGCAGTCCTTAACACAGACAGCGCAAAACTACAAACCTTTGCAAATGAAATCTTGGACATTTAAAGATACTCTTAGCTGTGACTGGCCTATTTGTCTTCCTTTAATTATTTTACTTTCACCTATCGAGTATACAGTGCAGCATTCTGTTTCATATAGCTTCATGGGTGTGGAACATGTCCTACAATAAGTAGGAGTCCTGTTTTGTTTATAAGTATTGGAATTATTCGAGGCGTTTCTCGTACATGTTGACACTGACCAAGTGAGCAATGTCAAGGCTTACGCTTAGGTTGCTAAGTATAAATGATAAACCGGCTAGTATGGTTATAGATCTTCGTCGATTGAAGTTATTTGAGTATGTTTTACGTATGTCTAGCCACAAACAACCTAAACATAATGTTGGTAGGCTTTGAAGTAGATTAGAGAAAACTCAAAGCATTCAAAATATACATAACTTCAGTTTTTAAAGTTGTTGACTTTTAGCTTGAAGCGTTTAAGGAGATATAAACATCTTGGTTGTAATTCTCTTTATAATTATAATTTACCGTTCCAGGCGTTAGATAATATAATTCAAAGGCATGACACATATGTCTCATGTCCTAACTTCATTTATGTGGCCAAATGAATGATTAACTCACACCATAAATGTTTGGTTACATTCACAAGTAATGATACAGTTCAGGAGGCCAGAGTCTATCTAGAAAATAGTCACTCTTATAACCCCTTTCCATTTAAACCGTCCATAACACTGTTATTGTGAATGTTCACTGTCAATTATAAAATTGTTTTCTTTAAATGTACATACACTGATAGATAAGTTTTCATTTTTGTATAACTTTTGTTTCTATTTTGTCTATTCTAAAAGTTAGATACTGCTAATAAATGTAGTGATAATTCTTCGTACTGCTCCTTAATTTCACACGCTACTGACGATACAGTGAAAAACATTTGGTTACAATGTTTAGATACTGGTGAATTGTTGCGAAATTTACTAAGTTCATTTCATCTTTCTATAAAAAACCAAGTAAGATAAGATATTTTTAATACAACAGATTGAATGTAACAGTTTCAAAATAAAACAGGAACGATTTTAATTACAAAATTCCATAAAGTCACATTCTGAACAAATCGCTCTTTATGGACAATACATTTCTTTAAATTGAATATATATATATATATATATATATATATATATATATATATATAGGCTTCTATGTAGCTGAGGAGAGAGCAACAAACTACTATAAATCCAGATTATTCCTAGCTTTCAATTTTTTTAAATGTTTTTGAAAGAAACCAATTGCATAGAAGTAAGAATTTTAGCCGATAGATATTTATATTGTACATATGTTTTGACGATTTGCAGAGATAAAGTGTTTAAGTCATTGATTTTAAAACTATGGTTAATGGAATAATTCTATAAGCTCCCGCGAATACTTCTAAATCATCTACCAAAATGTTACGAAAAATCTGTCTGATAAGTAATAGGATATTTTTTCTAACGATTTGGGCGATTGTGTGTTAATAAAAGAAAACTTTTTATTTTGCTGTATAGTCCAACGTCGTTTTCAAAAAATCTTCCTTTATCGGTTTAGCGGCTTGTCGATATCAAGTATTACTGATGTCACAAACCGACCTAAATTAGATTACCAATTAAGAATCAGGAAGCACTGGATGACTCTTTCGTCCTGGTATGAGGCTACTTAGAACTTCTTATCCATGGCCCTTTGCGGGTCGAACCCAAGACCTACAATTTCTTGGGCGAAAACTTAACCTTTAGACCACTAAGCTGAAATCCAATTGTTTATAAATATACATTACTTCAATTAATTCACAATATTCCCCAACCATCATCCATTGTCTTTGGCCATATAATAAAGCTGATAATATTAGCAATCTTTCATATTCCAATAAATTATTTATAAACTGATATGTTGTCTAAATCTATGGAGGTCATATCTTTTGGTTCATTTTTGTGTTATTCTATGGCTTTTGTTTGGCAAACATTTCGCTCTGTACTAATACTTAGTTTTTAATATGTGATTATTACGTTTCATCCGTACATTTTTATATTAATCTACATGTTTAACTTCCCACCTCTTCTTTAGGATTCTAAGAGAGTTCTTTTAAGCAGCTTTACATTACACCAAACGTTTAATAGGTGCAAATCCTTTTCTCCTCTAACTTATCATTAATATAAAGTAACCTTTTGATTTCATCAAGTATTCAGTTTCGTTTTTCTCCTGATTTTTCTTCAAACTTCATTTGTACTTTTGTTCTGAAAACCAACTTTAAAACGCTCTTTATTTTAACTACTAAACATGTTAAAAGTTTTTTTTATTGAATCACTTACACTGTACTGTACTCAGTTATCCATATTTTTTCTAAAAATTAGACTAAGATTTTTGTTAGATTAACAAACAATAAAGTTGAAAATGTTCTGTTTTCTCTATTAATTTAAGTTTTTTTTTCCTTGAATATTTAGGATCCCAGTTGTGAAATATGTAATGATACACACTTCTTATGGGATAAGTCGGTTAATGAAATTAAACCACTTGGTGCAATTTTACTTGAAACATATTTCAGTTGGATTGAATTATACTTTAAGACACACTGTATGGAACTGGAAAAGGATTTTGAAATCATGTCTGTTTTTGAAGAACTATTCAATAAATACTTAACTCCAGTTTTACCGATTCTGGATACACTGATGTAAGTTTATAAAATGTTTTGCTGTCACGTACAGATTTAAAGTTGATTTTGATAAGATTCAAGACCGCATTTTCATTAAATAAATTATTTTTACTGTTTAAATTACGAACTAGTCTTAGCTAGATCACCACTAACAACCAGGAAGCATTTTCCTAGTGTGGGACTCATCAGGATTACGCGTCCGTGACCCCACATGTGGAAATCGAACTGGGGATATTCGGTCTCGTGTGTGGACCCCTAAATCATTGAGCAGGCATCCGACGGTATAAATAATTAACTTTATTTAATTCACGACATTGAGCGATTATCTTCCATTGTCTACGGTGAATAACTGTCTCATACTCGGGATGGTTGAACTCCAGTGGCCGAAGCTTCTCACTAGTACTACAGTAGTTGCATCTTTAAGCTAACCTTTAATGAGCTCTCGATCATTATTATTATTGTAGTGGGATATTATTGAACTTGCGAGGACTCACTGAGTATTCTTTCAAAAATCGCAATATATTGGCTAAATTTGAATGTTTTTCTTTACAGGACAATGTCATTTATACAACCACTGGTCATAGCTTGCTGAACTATTGATTTAATTTTTAGCTTCATAGAATAAAGGACAGTAGCTTCTCAAATCTTAAAAAACTGTTTATTTGATTAAAGTTTTCAGTTTCATTGGTTTTGTAGTTTTGTCTGATTTATTTTCTTGTACCATGTTTTCCTATGTTCAATATAAACAACTCGATTATCCTAATTATATCAGTCGTCACAGCTACTGGGGATGATCTATCAATACATTTACGATTTATAAAATTCGTTAATTAGTATTTGAAGTAGCAAATAATGTAACTGATTTGAAGTCGACCAAACGTCAATTTGTTCGTTACGAAAATCCAGATTATGTAACCCTATGGTGACAGTCATCATCAGTACATCTTTAAATATTGTTTATTTCAAATCATAATTGTACTTTTGCTAATTAGGACGAATTTCTTTGAAAATCATCATCTGTCAACTAACTCGCATCAAATTTCATCTACGGATAATTCGAAAATCCTTCAATCTGTTGCAAATATCTCAACTATTTTAATTCAGCTGTGTAAAATTCCTTCAAATCCTCACTTATCTGCTAATCTATTTGGATATAATTCAACTGGTAGACCATTTCGTGGAAATATGATTTGTAAATGGTTGAAGGAAAGTTGTTGCGCGAATATTATAACTGCTCAGAAATCTAATACGCGTTCATTCGTTATCCTTGTTACTAATATATTGGAACTTATAAACAGTTGTCTGCTGAATACATTGTTACTCGACACGAAGGACAGTTTACAGGAGACCGACTTACTTATGTGGCTTTTGAGTCCTGGTGATTTATTGAAATTTTTTGCTGGTAATTGGATCTCTTTAGTAGATTCTCTCATTGGTTAGTTATATCTTTTTTGTATAACGTTCATTTAAATACTTTTATTTATTTAAATGGAATATGTTAAAATTCCTTTTCATGACAGAATAATTTCCACGAAACCGCTTCACCTAAACTATCATAGTCAGTTCAATAATGACTTTCTTCTAGGTGAGTTCGTGCAGTGCTAGTGGAAAGCTGTGACCAATGGAGTTTAGATATGTGTGAAGTGAAATACCCGTCACTAAAAGCGCAAAATTATTGTCTCGCTATGTTACAAGTTGATTGAAATTGGAAACGTATACCGTTGAAAGCCAATTCAATGATTCTAACAGTTAAGCATTTATCGGAAGAACTGAAGGACCTTTATCTAATCTCTGAAGGGCTTGTGAACAGTTAATGTTGAGGAGTCCCATGCTAGATCAAAGTGGCTTTCCGTTGCTCTCTGGTTCTCACTGGCAGGCTGACTGAGTAACAAATTTCACCTACAAATGGTTCAATAAGAGTTTAAAACAATTAGTCCCTTTGATAAATTTCGATAATGCAATGAGAAGACGAAGTTTATCAGAATTATGTGATATATTAGCGCAATACATTTCGAACAATCTGATCACACATATACTTTTTAAGACATTTTTATATGAAAATTAAAAGGTCAACTAGCCAGGTTAAGGTAAGAAAATAAATAAAGTACACAAAAACAATGTGATGACTACTCTGGATAATAAATAAGCATTACCAGGGTAGGTTAAGGGTAAGAACAAATTATAGAAGGGGTTTTGTGGAGATTTAGTATTTATCATTGTTGAAAGCGTGAGTCAACAATAAGAACAAATTGTTTTTGAACACATAAAGGGGGTTTCAATTTCCGTATAGCCAAGGCTTCAATAAACCTTAGTATACGTCCTTGAAGGCTTTTGTACAACACTACAAATGCTGATTTGATGTCAACCTTATGACCAGTTTCAACTAAATGTTTCTCAATAGAGGAAGATGTTTGTCTATCCTGTGATCTTATTTAACCATTCGAATTCATTTGGTTCTGTAGCCATTTAGGTATGTGTTCCGCCACCCTTATTTGCAAATCACGATTGCTCCTCCCTATGTACGTGTTTCCGCACATACATGTAAATTGGTATACACAATGGGATGTGACACAATCGCTTATGTGCTGTCTAGGTTTTTGGTGAAACATCGACCTTGTCTTTTCAATGATGACAAGTTGAGCTTCATAGAATGTCCTGTTTATGGCTAATTTTAGTCTCCGTCTCAACATGAGACTATTAGAGTCACTCCTAAATGGTAATGTAATATAAACTCGCTTTTTGGGTGCCAGAAGTGTCATAGGTCTAATCGTATTGCAACCCTTCCAGCGGTTTATGAACTTAAATGAATAACCATTATTCATTAACGTATTAGTTAAAAGCCTCGTTTCTACTTCAATAGTATCACTACTACAAATACGATTGATTCTATTGAGTAAGCCCTTAATTAAACCACGTTTGTAATGAATTGGGCAGTGACTATGGAAATTAAGGTATTGCCCCGTCCATGTCGGCTTTCTATATATAGAACGTTGGATGGAACCATCTTCTCTTCTACTGATCAGTATATCTAGAAAAGGAAGTTGGTTGTTCTTCTCTTCTTCGCACGTAAGAGAAATATGCTTCTGACTTGTATTGAGTTCTTTTAACAAGCGGTTCACGTCTTCACATTTATCCCCTATGATTATGATATCATCAACGTATCGTCTATACAGACACATCTTTTGGATTGAGTTTTCAGCTAAATTTTCAACATACCCCATGAACACATCCGCCAGCAACGGTCCTAAAGGACTACCCATAGCTACGCCATCAATTTGTCGAAAGTGCTCACCTTGAAATGTGAATTTTACATTGTCAGTGCATAATAATAATAGATCTTTAAGAGTTTCAACAGGAAATGGCAATGGAAGATTATTAAGTGAAATATAGCCACATAAAATATAAATAGTTTTTCTCAGGGGTACATTTGTAAATAAAGAGTTCACATCGAAAGAACACATTGTCTTTGTTTTGATGTTCATATCCTTTAAGTATTTAATTAAATCAAATGAGTCAATCAATGAATACTTACAAAATTGATGTCGGATAGGATTTAATACTTTTGTAAGCCATTTCGCTAGTTTGTGTGTAGGTGACCGACACATTGATAGAATTGGACGTAAAGGGATATTAGGCTTATGTATTTTTGGCAATCCATATAAATGAGGATACACCGAACCCATAGGTTTTAATAAATGAAACTCATCCTTGTTTATAGTGTTCATGTTTAACAATTTTGTTAGATTGGAGTTTACTTCCTTTCCTAATTTATGTAGTCCATCAGAGTCAACATCAGCCATGAATTTGCTCTTATCACTGAGAATCAATTCCATTTTATTTATGTAATCGGACTTATTCATAATTACAATACCAGATCCTTTATCTGGTTTAAGTATAATAATATCGACATTGTTTCGGAATTCTTTTAAAGATTTGAAGTGCTGAGAAGTTAGTATGCTTCTCTGCTTCGGTCCAGAGGAGTGAAATTGATGCGCTATATCCACTAATTTAGCTTTAAACCAACATTGATTCTCTGAGGATGAGGGAGTTAAAGTACTTAATTGATCATAAAGGTTTTCAAATTGGGCGTTGATTGTCAATTCAGAAATTTGTGTAATAGGGACAGAAAAGTTGAAACCCAGAGAACGTGCCTCCTTTTCATGAACGGACAATACAATAGAGGATAAATTTGTGACATATTTATCAGGACTAATTGGGAAATGATATTATTGTTATTGTTACAGAAAGATTTTTCCAGCTTTTTTCAGATCCCTTCTTTCGTTTTCAAAGTGACAGTACTACAAAAATTGATGAATTTGATATGGCAAACTATAGACAATTCTGCTAACACAGGTAATGCTTGAGTATGCAGTTCAATTAAATTATTCAACTTATCATGGCATTTGTCTATAAAGGATATTGTCAGTCGAATAAGATTTGGAATATTTGGTTGTAATTTACTTGAGCGAAGATTCTTACATAAATGATTCGGGAAAATGTGATTTGACAAACAAGATTCATAAAATTCCAGTTTCACACGTTCCGATATAATTTTGCACTTAAGGTTAAAAAGTTCATCTAATCACTTCCTTCCCAATTAATCCTGATAAATATGTCACAAATTTATCCTCTATTGTATTGTCCGTTCATGAAAAGGAGGCACGTTCTCTGGGTTTCAACTTTTCTGTCCCTATTACACAAATTTCTGAATTGACAATCAACGCCCAATTTGAAAACCTTTATGATCAATTAAGTACTTTAACTCCCTCATCCTCAGAGAATCAATGTTGGTTTAAAGCTAAATTAGTGGATATAGCGCATCAATTTCACTCCTCTGGACCGAAGCAGAGAAGCATACTAACTTCTCAGCACTTCAAATCTTTAAAAGAATTCCGAAACAATGTCGATATTATTATACTTAAACCAGATAAAGGATCTGGTATTGTAATTATGAATAAGTCCGATTACATAAATAAAATGGAATTGATTCTCAGTGATAAGAGCAAATTCATGGCTGATGTTGACTCTGATGGACTACATAAATTAGGAAAGGAAGTAAACTCCAATCTAACAAAATTGTTAAACATGAACACTATAAACAAGGATGAGTTTCATTTATTAAAACCTATGGGTTCGGTGTATCCTCATTTATATGGATTGCCAAAAATACATAAGCCTAATATCCCTTTACGTCCAATTCTATCAATGTGTCGGTCACCTACACACAAACTAGCGAAATGGCTTACAAAAGTATTAAATCCTATCCGACATCAATTTTGTAAGTATTCATTGATTGACTCATTTGATTTAATTAAATACTTAAAGGATATGAACATCAAAACAAAGACAATGTGTTCTTTCGATGTGAACTCTTTATTTACAAATGTACCCCTGAGAAAAACTATTTATATTTTATGTGGCTATATTTCACTTAATAATCTTCCATTGCCATTTCCTGTTGAAACTCTTAAAGATCTATTATTATTATGCACTGACAATGTAAAATTCACATTTCAAGGTGAGCACTTTCGACAAATTGATGGCGTAGCTATGGGTAGTCCTTTAGGACCGTTGCTGGCGGATGTGTTCATGGGGTATGTTGAAAATTTAGCTGAAAACTCAATCCAAAAGATGTGTCTGTATAGACGATACGTTGATGATATCATAATCATAGGGGATAAATGTGAAGACGTGAACCGCTTGTTAAAAGAACTCAATACAAGTCAGAAGCATATTTCTCTTACGTGCGAAGAAGAGAAGAACAACCAACTTCCTTTTCTAGATATACTGATCAGTAGAAGAGAAGATGGTTCCATCCAACGTTCTATATATAGAAAGCCGACATGGACGGGGCAATACCTTAATTTCCATAGTCACTGCCCAATTCATTACAAACGTGGTTTAATTAAGGGCTTACTCAATAGAATCAATCGTATTTGTAGTAGTGATACTATTGAAGTAGAAACGAGGCTTTTAACTAATACGTTAATGAATAATGGTTATTCATTTAAGTTCATAAACCGCTGGAAGGGTTGCAATACGATTAGACCTATGACACTTCTGGCACCCAAAAAGCGAGTTTATATTACATTACCATTTAGGAGTGACTCTAATAGTCTCATGTTGAGACGGAGACTAAAATTAGCCATAAACAGGACATTCTATGAAGCTCAACTTGTCATCATTGAAAAGACAAGGTCGATGTTTCACCAAAAACCTAGACAGCACATAAGCGATTGTGTCACATCCCATTGTGTATACCAATTTACATGTATGTGCGGAAACACGTACATAGGGAGGAGCAATCGTGATTTGCAAATAAGGGTGGCGGAACACATACCTAAATGGCTACAGAACCAAATGAATTCGAATGGTTAAATAAGATCACAGGATAGACAAACATCTTCCTCTATTGAGAAACATTTAGTTGAAACTGGTCATAAGGTTGACATCAAATCAGCATTTGTAGTGTTGTACAAAAGCCTTCAAGGACGTATACTAAGGTTTATTGAAGCCTTGGCTATACGGAAATTGAAACCCCCTTTATGTGTTCAAAAACAATTTGTTCTTATTGTTGACTCACGCTTTCAACAATGATAAATACTAAATCTCCACAAAACCCCTTCTATAATTTGTTCTTACCCTTAACCTACCCTGGTAATGCTTATTTATTATCCAGAGTAGTCATCACATTGTTTTTGTGTACTTTATTTATTTTCTTACCTTAACCTGGCTAGTTGACCTTTTAATTTTCATATAAAAATGTCTTAAAAAGTATATGTGTGATCAGATTGTTCGAAATGTATTGCGCTAATATATCACATAATTCTGATAAACTTCGTCTTCCCATTGCATCATCGCAATAAGAATTTCCAATGGTTATGTTCTAAAATTCCGATTTGACCGTACATAATATACTTATAGCAGTATATATTCAAGTTACTTAAACATGTTTTATGTAGGTTTTCAGAGTAATGGTGAAATTCATGGATGAATCTCATAAGTTCGAAGTAAATATAAGTTGACTAGAAAATTAACTCCAATTCATCCGTTAAACCTGTCTATTGTTTTAGGTATTACGAAGCTGGTCTTTCTGTTTGAGGTTCTCATGATAATAATATAAACAACCAATGATCTTCTGGTCTGTCTGTCATAATTAAAAACCAACTAATAAACGACATACTTTGTTTCTTTAACTTTCCAAAAAAAAATTTAGTACTTTTTTATTTGGGACTTCTCTACTTGTATCGTTTTCTTCTTTGTTGTGTTTGGTGTTGTGGCTTGAAACACTTTTGAACTGTCACTGTTTTACTCAGGATTTCTAATTGTTATGTCAGTGTATCAGTCTCTTAACCATACGTGTGTATCAAAAATTGTGTGCATTTTATTCTGTTCTAAATAAAATTAGATTTTCAGCTTTTGTCTCAGTAAAGTATTTTATTCAAGGCTATCCTTAAAATTACCTATTCTTGTGGATTACGGCGTCATTTATATCACTGATACTACAGATTATCGTCTAAACATAATGTCACTATGAATAATTGCAAACTGTCGCATATTCAGCGTTTTATGAATAAGTGTGAAATAGTCCCGTGATCATTCTAAATGGAAGTAAGATGGAATGGGTTGAAAAAAATGCTCAGAGCATCCAAACCAAGACTTGACATCGGTCCATGAAGTTACTGGTTGTTTGACTAAGCCGTTTAGGTATGTAGGTAGAGGTTATCTAGTTAGAAACCTCGCAGATATCGTAACTAGTGGTGACAGTTGCTAGTTGAAATACTTCTACTTGAAATTCGCAAATTCATTCATTCTTTCTAATCATATCTTCTATACATAATATCTTCTCCCACTATTGATACTGTTGTTGCTAGTACTACTCTGGGACTTGTCTTGAAAGTAATCTTTTTGTAATATTCAAATTTCAGATCAAGATCATTAAAACAAATTGAACATTATCATACTATCATAATTTTCACTTTGTCCTTCCTTATAATTCGTTGCGTAATCTATATCAATAATTTTTTTAAAAAAAGTACCTTGATTACTTCAATATTCTCATCTATGTTTATAAACATAACTATTTATCTGTTACAAAGCCTAATAAAGATATATATATATATATATCTATTATCTAATTTTCAGTAAATGAACCATCTCTTTGTATAGAATATATTTGTACAGTTATTAAAATGTGGATAGTTTATTACAAATGGTCAGAAGTATTCAGTTTTAATGTATGTGATCAAATGAAAAAATATCTATCAGATATTCCTGGTTAGTAAAATTAAAATATTATCTTTCAAATGTATTCTCATTATCTCAATTATAAGGTGTGTTTTTTAAAAAAAAAAACTAATAAACTTCATTTATCCAATCCATGTGTTGTTGTTATGCTATTGGCAATTCAATGAAAACACAGGATTTTACCCATAAATAAAATGAATCAATTTCTACTGGTTGTTTCTGTGTATGTTTATACTAAATAATAGTTATCTATTGTAACCAAATCCATAGTAATGACTGAATTTAAGTCATTACTCATTCAAAATTCAATGTGAAGTAGTTGTAAAGTATATCACAAATATTTAAGAGATTTTATTTTATAGATAAGAATTTTAACTGAGACTTTTTCAAGAGATTAATATTTCATCTTATTTTACATCTTAGTAAACCGATTCAAGCGTTTAATCATAATATTTATCATGTAAAATTAATGAATTATGAACAGAAGTGAAATTCTGGCTTCGTGTTTTATTCTTTTTGGACTCTTGAGCTAGATGTACCTGTATTTTAGCGTTTGTTTGTTCATATGAGTTCAGAGGAGGACGTAATATACGTACTTTATTTCATTGCTAATTAAAAAAATTCATTTATTCTATACAAACTGTAACAAAATAGCTATATCAAAACAATCCGCATAGGATGCATATACCAATAAAAACCGATCAAGTTTCAATTAAAACTCCATTATTTTTTTTTCAAAATGTTCTTGTTTAAGTCTATACTAGTGAAATGTTTTTTTCCTAAATACAATTAACTGTTTCATAAATGAAGTATATGATCATAGAAAGCGTTCAGTCTAGTCAAAATCTTACTTCGAAGTAATATATTTCGTTTTATTACCTCTTCACCGATCTTGCCGGTAGAATGAATAAATAATAGAATATTCTTGTAGTTCCTAAGAGAGTTCTCAGATTACGAAGACTAAACCAGTTGGCAATTTAATCAAATTAATAAGTTAGAACTATGAAATTTTTATCTTTAGTAATCATCTACCTTAATTATAAAATTTAAGAAAATGTTGATTCAAAGTAGTTGGTAAGAATTGAACATAATAACTATGACAGTACAACATGAAATTGTTTTCGCTTTTTCATGGAACATTTCCATTTGGTTATATAATGAATCATTAGATATTAATTGCTTCGTTTTTTTCTTACCAATAGTTTCAGTGGTTTTAATTGTTTTTCAGATGAACTTTTGAAAAGAATCGATAAAATTTTATCGTTGTTTGAGGTAGCATCATTGGATTACTCAGCTGGATATCATCTTTCTAATCTTCGCGATGGTAAGTTTATAGGGAAAAATACCGATTTTGTTGCTGACTATGACATCATTCCTATCGTTTAGTGATAAATATTCATACAATAACTTTAAAATGTGTATTGGTGTAAACACTACCTTAAGAACTCTTACATTTTTTATATAAGGTCTCGAAAATTATGGGTTTCTCCGCATATTGTATCCAATAACATGTGGAGCTGTGGTTTCAAGAGTGGGTTTCTCAACAGTCGGTTGCGTATTCAAACCTCAATCCACCTACTTCAATTTCAGCAGGCGAGTAGTATGTATCCCTAGTTCCCTCATGCAAACAGTGTAACTCGAAGCTGTGTGGTTAGACCTGTATTCGGAAAATAAGTTGCACTTTTAATATAACCCAGTGATACACTGTTACATCCTACCATTTTGCATCGAGTTTCATTTTGCACCTGGCACCAGAACGATGAATGTTGAGTAGCAGATAAATTATGAGTTATTACATGCAATTTGTTACCCTCACAAATCCAAACAAAGCATTAGTATTTAGATGCAAAGAATCTCATACATTTTACATCAGTGCAGCTTTGGATCCTCGAGGTTTATGAGTCTTCAGTTAAAAGATCATCTTTTGAAAATCTGAAAGATAATACATTGGAAACGTGAACATAATTACCATCATCTCCGTTCATTTGAAAGATGAAGTATAGAATATATTAGAAATATATAAATTACAGTATGACCGTCGCTGTCTTATTATTCTAGGCCGTCCCATTACGGTAAAAGCGATTGTATTGCACCTCATCCAAGTTACTGTATACGACTATTGAATTTCAATCCAATGCTAATTTAATCCATTCCAAAGTACAGGCTAATTGATTAATTACAGGGCCGTATCTTAACTTATTTCATTGTTTGTTTGTGTTCAATAAAAAGCCACAAAATATACTGTATGAGGAATATGATGTTAGAAATAACACTTTTCTAAATACTTAGTTATATTTTCTTATAATTCAGCACTGTTATTAAATACATCAAGTTTCACTATTTTCTTTTGTGTATAGTTATTCATTTTAAAAGTTTACGTTACTGATCATCCTACTATTCTTCGGTCTTATTAATGTAAAAAATTATTATGTGGAAACAAATCATAAAACGTGAAAAGAAACTAAAGCGGGTGCGGGATTGTGGACGCGTACTGCTAAGGAGTCCCATAATAGGACGAAACGGCCGTCCAGTGGTTCCAGGTTTTCCATGGTGGTCTAGCTTCAATAGACTCATGCTTTCAACCATGAAAATAAAAAATGATCATATTAACTGTTTTTATGTACATAAACTATGTTTTAACAACAGTTATCATGATTTGCTAATCCTCGATAGCAATTGAAATTTGAAATCACTTGATAACTACACAGTAGTGTAGTTCATCGACCATTTCATTAATTCCATTTACATTTCTCCATTTCTATCAGTTGTAAGCTTTTATGAACATTTTTTCCGAATTGTTTTGCATAAAATCACATTCGCTTACGATTAATTTTAATTTACTGACAGTTGAAAACGTAACTTAATATTTTGTGTTTTGTTTCAGCTTTTACAGAAGCCGCTAATTTGGATACACGGTTCTCAGACATCTCTACTCTTGTTAGAGACTTTTGACTTGTTCATTTTCTATATTGTTTACAGAATAATAACAGTTGATTTCCATCACTAGAACACAGATATCAGCAACAATAAAAGATTATTCAGTAGTCTTTTTATTGAAGATTGCATTTGAAGAAATATGTGTCGTTCCCATTTATAATTAGAAAAAGCAGTGTTAAAAATTTAAATAAATAACTTTTGTATTACATGTTATAAGATGTTAAAAATTGTTGCGATGTAATTGCATCGTCTACTTGTTGCGAAACTGCCACCACTGCTGGTTATCAAGCGTCGATACACAAAATGAGATGAGTCGTAAGGTTTAGACTCAGATATGTTAACATTATTGTCTTTTGATAACACTGATTTAACATTTTGAATGGCTGTCTTAGCACCAGGTGGGAGACTGAAATATTAACTCTTTTCCGTATTATTATTATCTCTACGTTGCTGCCACAAAAATCCCCGAAAATTCCAAAGCGACTCAGGGTTCATTATAAGCTATTGTTCGCTATACGTGCAGATTGTGGTTTTGTTGACTGCTTGAAATTACACCTCCTTGATAACACTGGTGTAATAATATCGACCTCGGCACCAGTGTCTACTAAGATATTGGCACTGGAAGTTCTGCTAATGGTTTGGATTAGGCAGCTCGATGGGTGATTAGTGACAACTCTCGCCACTACTGCCTGGTTGACAATGTCCCCCGAGGGTCTTCATGATTTGTGGAAACATTCCACTGTCTTTGCAGCAAACCCCTATCTTTTATTGTACCAACATACCTTTCCGAATGTTTTTTTGGTAACTGAGAACGCAGTTTTATGGACAACGTTTTTCGGGATAATGACCATGTACGTCTGATCTAAACGTTGGATATTGATGCTTGTGGCATAGCAGATCTATTTTCGAGGTCAATTAGTTGTTGTTTTAGTGCTGCTAAATATTAACCACTAGTGCTAGTCTCCACTGCTGTCGATGGGATGTTGACACTGTCAGCGTCTGGATACGCATCCAACATTTTATCGGGCATCTTTGCTAAATTATGGAGTTTAACTGATCTACCGAACACACTCAGTACTTGCCGAAGATTGTACGATAGTTGCTACAGCCACCTTTTTCCTCACATCCTCGTCTGGCCTATGGAAACCAGCTACCTGCTTCATGTATCTTATAAGTTGGGAGGGTTTTCTGTCATCAAAATCACAAGCAGTCAGTAGTAGCTTTTCTTCTGAGGCACGTGTGCTGCATCACTTCGGCTTTTATCTTCTATCATATGGAGTTTCTTTCGGCACCTGACCAATGAAGCCTCAGACCGTAGCTGAAACTCCGACCGGTGGTAACCCTACTACGTCTGGGATCGTATTCCTCAAGTGAAGAGAAGTGTTCCTATCTAAGCGAACTAGATTCTCGGATTATTTGCGCCGTGCTTTGCAAGCCTAAACTCAAAAATTGTATTTACTATGGTCTTTACCTGTTTTTGTTTTTCTTTTTAAATCTGAAAGGATCTTTCTGGAAGTATTTTCGATCCTCATGTTATTTATAAACAAACGTTTTAAATTAATATGATGATGATAAGGAATGTAGCAATATATATGTGGAAATATTAGTATGGTCGAGACAAACGTAGGCTCATCTTATAATTTTGGTGGGCCAAACTTCAAGTACTTAAATAACAATGAAAACCTATAAAAATGACTAAACAATATGTAGGTTATACAGAGGTTACTTTCAAATAACCAAAAGTTGTGGATTTGGTAGGTCGAAAAGTAAGTTCACAGTTGTGACAGATGACTGGTTATTCCAAAATATGGGATGTACTTCATTCTAATAACGTTCTATTGACCAAGATAGCCTTCGGAATCACAAGCCGTACATGTACGTAACAGGTATATTGAAGGCCTGTCGATGTGGCAGTAATTTGGGAGAGAACCTGTTTTGATTTATGCAGCACGTGTACTTTTTTAACGATAATCAGTCTGGTATGGAAACGTCACACATAGAAATTTTATGTTGACGTTATTCACTAACGTGAATTAGGTTAGTGAATATATGTTTTGTTAAAATTACCTGATAATCAGGAAGTCAAATAGCAGGTTTATAAATTGACTACTTGGCGTAATTGAACGCGAGCCTTCCCCTTAACAGGCAGAGATACGCATCATTATACTTCGACCCTGGTATCTATTAAAAACTAATGTAGTTTGGTTTTTAACGAGAAACAAACAACTCCACTCGTTGATTACGCCGACGGATGCGTCTCTTTGTTGTATAGTTTTAGACCTTGGGGGTGTACAATCGCTAACTTCTCCGTCGTATATTTGATGTCATCGACAATTCGAAGGAGCAAGACATCCGCTAGAAGGCGGTTGGCATCTGGCATGTGATCCGTTCCGTAACCACCTTTGTACCATAAAGTATTTGTTCCTTGCTACACTGTATCAATCCTGTGTTCTATCATCATGTTACGCAATTAAATGCTAAAGCGATTATGTTAACGAAATATATATCCCGCTTAACCTCGTACATCAAATGGTTCCCGTATAAATATATTTCACTCATTGTTGACACAGGTTGACGATAAAAGAAACGATCGAAAAAGACAAGTGTGCCAACTCAATCTAGTAAGGAGCTATTCAGTATTTTAACTCAGAAAACTAAGCTAAAAACGTGACGAAATGAGTAAAGTGATAAAAAACAAGTACATAAATTCTCTAACATAAAAAAATGAAGGTCACAAGCAAATAACTGACGCCACATATATTTAGATAAACACAAAGACTAGATTGGTTTGTTCAAAATCTAGAGTAGTCCTCGCGGACGTAAATAGTGTCAAAATAACAACGACCTCCGTGTGGGACTATGTACATTAGTTTGAGAAATAAGCCATTTTGAAAATAACACTGAAAATGTATGTGAAGGATGTATAACACTACGCAGCGAAAAAAATGCATGTTCGGTAGATTACAGTGACAAATGTATAGTTCGAATGTCAATCTTATGTAAAAAAGCACAAAAACCGTATATGGGCAGACAAATAAAAGTGTTCACATGTGATAATGAGCAAAATAATGAGGATATAGCACGCATTTATGTTGTAAACGTATGGGCAAAAAGTAGTATTTTCATGAGTAATTTGAGTGTTAAAATAAAACGTGATAAATCATCTAGAGCTTATGCGTATTACAACTGAGTAGATCGTGTAAATAAATATGACGGGAAATTATCTGTGATTCCAACAAAATGTAAGAATGATGTGTGTATCTGAAAATGTTTTGAAGCGTCTAAAGTTTAATGATTAGAAATCGATGTAATTAAAACTCATAAGTTGTAAAACTAAACAGCCCGATATCTGTAACCGACGTTCGGTTAAGATCATCGTCGGAAAATCATGAACGACAATTGTTGTGTATAATTGCTTTGAACGAACGTTAGTTACGCATTGCGATAAGTTGTTACTACCTATAGTGTTGGGGTAGTTGCGGCTATGCTACTGTCAGCATGCAGGAGGTTCACCCAACTCGATCCAACGACTCTCGTGTCGCTAGACCTCCAATTTACTTATCAGTTTCGATACGTGATTGACTGGTAAATACGTCGGAAATATAGCCACGAAAGTGCATGAGGATAAATAATTAGTCTCTTAAAGCCATTTCTTCGGTCGATAATCCAACCATAATAAAGATGGTCGGCCTTAACAAGAGGCTTATTAAAATTACAGATGTTCACAAACATAATCAGAGACTTTATTGAAAAGATAAATGCGTATGTGACATGAAAATATAAAAGTGACCTTAGCTACGTGGATGAGAATATAATAGTCAGGAGAACTGACATGGAAAAATTGGACAAACCAACTTCAAGCGGGGAAACTTTGCATTATTGAAAAAAGCAGTTGAATTAGTTGTGAATATCATTGTGTTTATACAATGTTAATATTAAGTCGATGAGTGAGTAATATAAGCACGTAAATGTCATGATATAATGTCAATACGAGTAGCAAAATTAATCCCAAAACTTTGGTGGAAAATATGATAATAATAAGTGAATGATAGGTGTCAATACATGGAAAAAGTATCCTTAAGGCAATACGGTTTGTGAATATATTTGTCCTTGCTGCATTGAATTCGTTGTCTGCGTCGGATTCGAGATGTTGAGTCATCTGCATTGCTGCTCGAATGCGTTGATTGTATTGCATTCGTTCGTTCGTCAAGTGCATAAGGTTTTGAATGCTAAGTTTTGTTCGAAATCAGGCTTACCAATATAGTGTTTTCTGTTGGAGGTTCCTATTGCCAACATATCTGTATTACTTCGTAGTTATTTGAATTAAACACATTTCCGTATCATGTTTCTCTGCCGGTGTGGTAACGACTAAGTCACAAAACTATGTACTGTCGGATAAGCTTTATTTCGAACAAATTTATTTTCCGGCCAAACGAGCAGATAGACCGAAGGGATAACAAATGAATGAAAGCGTGTATGTAATGAGTCGTCGTACATGTATATAAAAAGTGTTTTTAACCGAAAATCAAATATCTAGCTTTAATGTGACGAAGTATTCAGATAAACATTCACAGACGCCCATATGCACTCTGGTAAGAGATCATAATTATTTATAAGAGTGAGTAAAAAACACTCGACGTAAATGTAAATCTGTGTCACCCAGCTTACACCTTCCTTATATCTACTTCAACACTACTCAAAAGTATAAATTTACAGAATAACAGGAAAACGAGTGAAATGAATGATATGTCTGTGAATTAGAATAAATTTCCCTTTGAGGTCTGGTGGCAAAAATACTAGGGCGGGATTAATTACCTTTTCTGTAATTATGATGATGTGCAAGGTTTGCATTATTCATTTATTTCGTTCAGCATTTTATTTAAAAATAATAGTGATTTACTAAAGTGAGTACAGCATCTCTATTCGTCATAAATCTGAAACCTATAATATGTTAAGTTACAATCTAAACGCGACAATTATAGCTATGATCCTAGGATATTATTTTGTATTTGCTTCACATATATTTATTAGTGCTTAAAAATTTGATTTTAGTTAATTTACTCTTCGGTTGTTCCTTTTTATTCTAACAGTGAACGAATTCTAAAGTTACTATATTTATGAGTTCATCCAAACACTATTCTAAAAATAAAATTAAATAACCATTTAACAGTAACCCTGTTTAAGTAAAGATCTTGTGACATTATACTGCCTTAATAAAAAAAACATTATCAGGAGGTTTTGTGGAGATTGATATAATTAAATAGCTGATTTCATGAGTCGCTTAAAGCTAGACCATAACGAATAACCTAGAAGCACTGGACTACCATTTTGTCCTAGTATGGAACCCCTCATCAATGAGCATCCACGATCCCGCTCGCGGGATTCTAACCCAGAACTTTCGGTCTCTCGCGCGAACACTTTACCTTCAGACCACTTAGCTAACATTAAATGGTGTTAATGTCTAACTTCAACCAATCCACTACTTGAAAAAAATTTTGTTTTATATTTCAAATTTTAAAATCGAACAAAGGAGTTTAGAAGCCATCATGTTTTTAAAATAAATGAAATTTGACTCAGCTTAGTACATTTTTTTACACTAACCTACTCAATTTCACCACCTAAATCGATTTCGAAATATACGTTTCGTAATACGAATACTTATTATATAAGTAGGCTGTAAAGATAAATAAAAAAATTTAGCGTCAACATGCAAACATATAAAATATATCCAGTCTGCATCAAGAATTCTACCATAGTTCAAACTCATGACTTTCAGGCATTTTGGAAAGTTCAGAGCTGTCAGATCACTCCGTTGACATTCAGTACTTCACATTTCATATTTGATTGATTATTCTTCACTGAACGGTGTTATTTTTTTAGAATCCTTTTCAAAACTAGTGGTTGATCAAACTATAGTCTCTTAAAACTTAAATAGACACGTAATTAACATCGAAGAACTGAGAGAATGGCTATCTTGTTTAACAGTAGTTATATTGTGATGTGGGTTACTTAAGTAGTATATAGTGAGGGTCAGGTATAGAATATATTTTGCAGAAGATCGATAAGGAAAGAATAAGAACGAAGAGCGGTCGGTATGAAAATGCATTAACAATGAGATCAGAGAAGATGGATTGATATTTACAGAAGGAACAATCAAGATTGCGACAATTGATTGTTATTTTGCAAATCAACTATTTACTGGATGGTTATCAGATTTTAGAGACAGTTTGTAATTTGTGCTTAAATACATTCGATTGTCCCTATCTATGTTCCTGTTCACTACAATATAAAAACTGATTTTCTCATATACCCTATTTATTATGGGAGTCAGGTTTATAACTGTGAGGAACTTTAAAACTAATGACCGGAGAAAATCCCTCATTCTTTAAACACCCTTCGATACCTGTCATTTTTAGGTAAACATTCAGTATTGAGGTCATGAAATCACTTGCTGAAAATAACTTTCCTCACAAACTATTTTCATCATTGTAAATCGGAGAACAACTGATAGCTTCATTAATATCAATTTTCGAATTTTTCTTAACGTGGACATAAGACCCATTCAAAAATGTCCACTTCAAAATATTATGACGTTAACTTTATCATAAGTGAAGATAAGTAATTGCCAACATAATTTTATCACCATGGCACTAACTATCAACTAGAACTTTAACATTTTTTTTCATAATAATCTTTTAACAGTTGAATGTAACAGTCAGTTAAGTAACTACTTATAACAATCATTTTTAAAAAACAACTAAAAAACTATAAAAAAAAACGAAAACATTACAAAGTTCAACTTCTTACAAATTGAATAAATCTGTTCAATGATGAAATAGACCAATAATTAAAAATTGTTTAATTTAAACAATGATTTTTTTGGAAAAAAATAATCAAAAAACCCGGTAATTTTGATTATAATAAATTTTTCATTCATTTAAGATGAAAACTATATTTTGTTGTTTTTTCATGCATTCAATACAAACATGTCTGTCTGCTTGTTTGTTTTTTTTTGTTCTTTTTAATGTTTTTTTTTGTTTTTTCGTAAATTCAATACAAACATGTCTGTTTGTTTGTTTTGTCTTTTTATCAAAAAAATGTATTCGAATCATTCATTCTATTATAATTATTTGTATAAGTGTTAAATTTCTACGATATTTTCTTATTTTATTTTTCTTTTGAAAATTTATTTTTTTTAAAAATGAGAGCGGATATTTCAAATAGTAAAATTGAACATTTAAAAAATAAACAGCAGAATATTATTTTTTGTCGATGTATACGAGCCAAACTTGACGATACTTTCTTGTTTCTAGTGTATGTGTGTGTGTAATATCTTTAAATTTCCATTCTTATAGATTTTGTATAATCTATATCGCGTTTTAATTGACAAGTAGCTAATTGTCCACAAAAGCATGTAGTACAAACATCATTCATTAGTGTACCCTAAAATTCAAACAATGTATATAAGTTAAATGAATAGTTATTTGAACAGAAAAGTAATAATCAGAAGGGGTTTTATGGAGGTTTCCGTATTTTCATAGTTGAAATCATGAGTCAATTGAAGCTAGACCACCATGGAAAACCTGGAAGCACTGGATGGCCGTTTCGTCTCACTGAAGACAATTCGTGAACAGTTGCTCAAACTTCGTGGATTGGTTGAGGTTAGACATTAACACTGTTGGATGCCGGCTCAGTAGTCTATCAGTTAAGTGCTCTGGCGCGAGACTGGTCTGTCCTGGGTTTGAATCTCGCGAATTCGCACTGCTGAGGAGTCCCATAATAGGACGAAAGGGCCGTCCAGTGCTTCCAGGTTTTCCATGGTGGTCTAGCTTCAATTGACTCATGATTTCAACTAAGAGAAGTAATAATCATCATACAAACTTATATTTAGATCGTTTCAAAATAGCCTTGGTTGATTAATCCTTTGAATTATAGTGGAACACTTTTGTGTAACAATAAACTAAGATTATTTGAAAAGGCTAATTATTATGTACATTTGGTATACATAATTGAGACTTTGAAAAGCCTACAAACTTCATAAAATAAATTTGTAATAATACTGATTATTGTATGAGGTATTGTTTTATAACTAGATAATGACTTAACAAGAAATGTACCTTTTGTTTTCATATTTGAAACAAAAAATCTATATACAAATCTAAATGAAATGCATGTGATAAATGAAATCATATCCAAAATCTGTAACGCAAGATGAGTTAATAAAACAGTCAAAATGAACAAAATAAACGAGCGACAATGAATCAATACGCGGCGTTTACAAATCATAATTTAGAACTGAAGTAATTCATTGATAGATCAAAGCAATATAGTAGCTAGTCAGTCATAGAGCCTGATTTATCTATACCTTGGGTTGAATATTCACACAATATCAATAAAACGAGATGAGAGAAACTAGTTGAACAGACAAAAGATCAGAATACTAGTATTAGTTATGATGATAAATATTCAAGATTTGGAATACAGTTAAAAAGTGAATGAAAAGATATATGTCAAACAATATTGGAGCAGAAGATCTGGAATAAGATAAAGAGAAGATGCATATGCGTCACTGTGACAGATTCATGTAGAATCTTTAACCAGAAATCCCGGTTACTGAGATGGCTTAGACCATTAGATTATAAATACAGAAAGTTCAGTAGTCAAATATTTTATGAGCTGACTCCACTTCATGATTTGATTGTTATTAGTTTTCTTCTACCTCATTTGTACTACAACCAGCATTACACTTCGAATAAAAAGAGATTTTAGCAAACATGATTCACCTCAATCTGAAATTATTCAAGTGCCGTCAGCTGATTCCTTTTTGTTGTATAATACCTTAATTATAATCTCAGTCCTGTCGGACGTTTCACAATACGCTAGCTCTGTTTCAACAAAATCATCCAGCCCACGCAACGTATTCTGCTTTCACAGATAACATTTTGTAGTCACAGTGTAATACAAATAGTATTGTTTTATGGTATACTCTCCCTTTAATGGACGGACAGATTGGGACAATTTGACAAACACCAAGTGACAGGACTGTTTCATCTGCGTACTCCAGGTCATAGAGTCACTTTTAAGAAAGAGGTCAGTCACTAAAAGTTGTGCTCATTTCAACTAATACTACTAAATTCAAATAAGATGATTCACTTTTCAAGACGAGGATGTAATTTTTGTAATCTTTCTCAATTCTTTAGTTCGGGATTTTCTACATTTGTTCATTTTAACTCATTCCTTGAGATGAAATATTTTTCGTCGTTCTTATCTTTCAACTGTATTTTATTTTATCATTTTACCAATGTTAGTTTGCACTTTATATGTATGTGGTAGGTTAAACTACTTCGTTTTCGGTAACAATAATGACAGATACAAAATACAATGTGGCTATCTGTAAACGAATAAAGAAGAAAATTTACTGTTAGCTCACTTTGTGACAGATACAAAATGTGCTGGTTGGATGAGACAATGTATTTACAACGACTAGGTGATAATTTAAGTTCCATGTAGCCTTTAGGCCTTTGCGTACCTTTAGGTCACACATAGTAGGTTAGGTTAAAATATCTAAGGCGTAAATTCTTGATTACTAATTACAAAACATTAGTTCGCTCTTCAAATGATGTACTTGCATTCACAATCAATTCCATTATGGTGAAGATGTATTCTTTAATCTGGATATATTAATTTCCGAATATGATGTTCCGAGAGACAGAGAAAGCTTCTCAGTTACACCACTCAGCTCAGAGAACTGTTATATCTTATAAGTTGAACGCTATATTCAGATCCTAAGCTATTCGGATAACCCCAGGCTAGCACTACTCTGAGACTTGAACACCAGTAAGAAGACACGAGTATCAGAGAAACACTTTACTACAAGATTCAATTATGTACAGAAAAACAGGGGTTTTATAGTAATTAAAAGACCTTGAGATTCCATAGTAGCAGTATGTTAAACAGCCAATCAGGACCTCGTTATTTTAGTAGCATAGCTTCTAACTAATCGCTGATTGGTTGGGCTCTTTATGAGCCTCTGGAGGCTCTGATAGAGTTTACTGTAAGCCGACTTAACAAGAACAATACCCTAGCAAATTTATCTACGTAAGCCATAAATATTCCCCACTAATTTTAATATTCAAGGCATACAACATAATAAATAATTTCATAATTAAAGATAAATAAAATATAATGATAAAGGTTACCATTATTTTGTGCACAATACGATGTTTAATACGTAATGGTAAAATGCCTGCTCCACAGAATGGAATCCAGCATGATTCCCCTTCTTTATTATATAAATAACACATGTAACAATGAGGACAGAAGAGAACTAGACAACCTAAAAATATAAACATTTTGAAACATAAGCGAAAAATGGAATAAATTGAGTTTTGTCTGCATTAATTCTACGTTTAATATACATTTAATTAAGGTATATCCTAGAAATTATTTCATTTAGATAAGGTCTTAACTATATATTGATATTAGTTGAACAACAGCCAGCAATCTGTTTGCGCCTTTATAAAAAAGCGTCACAATCACTGTGTGGTACAAATGGAATGTCAATTATCCAAGACTGCTTGATCGTATTTACCGAAACATTCATTGTAATCTACCGGCAAATATCATGATCAGATAATTAAATATCACCATTACCCAATTCTTTGAGGAGAAATATGATCACCACCTAGATCATAAGCAACAAGGATCTTCAGATCTAATGCTTTCTACACACACTTGTATGCTATCAATCTGTGCCGTTAAAGACGGGAAATCGTATCATTGAGAGGACTAATATAGATGCGAAGTCAGTAGTTCTTGATTTTCATGCATGTTGGTTCGATGCTTCTTTGATGGTGAGAACTTCATTTTTTACCATTATTTGTATTTGATTATCGAAATACAATTATGTTAATCATTTACTGATAAGAGATTCAGATTTATACTTGTGTTTTGCTGATCAGAAATGTAAACGATAGTTACCAACGTATACGTCATATTGTTAGAATAGTGATTAATTTATTGAGATAAAATATTACTGGTTTTATGCAGAATTATTACACTTACATGTTGGTAAATCATCAAAACAAGCACAAAGTCCACTACTCCATTCTCGTTCGGATGTTTGCCTCTACATGTTAAAATGGAGGAAAATAAGATAAGGAGGGAGTGTATGGTAATCAGTGTGGAAGGATATGAAGTGCTGAAATGAAAATTCTTCATGAAATAAATATTATAAATTAATTCACATAAGAAGAAAATTTAAATTATCAGTCATACGTATTGTTCTTAAAAAATAACCCTTGCCTTTATCAAAACTGATCAAATTAATAGTAAAAATAATACTGAATTTATTTAACATCCTAAAAGTTCTAGGATTAGGATCTTTGTGTTACACTTATCAGACATAGGTCATTTAATCTATTTCGAATAAAATAGGATAGTAATACTAAATCTACACAAACAGTATGGCTCTAAGTCAAGTACATAAACCTGTACTGATTAAATTAGTTGAGTTACTCAGGAACCAGTAAATACATGATCTAAAGAACAATTTTAATTCTACCCAGCATATTATTAAATATATTCAAAATGAAGATCAAAATTAATAAACCAGGTTTTTATGATTGACGGTTTGTGGAGATTGTAGAATTTTCATTGTTTAAATCAAAACAAAATGATCCTCTGTAAAAGGTGGTGAGATTTCACTGCTAAGGAACCCATACTAGGATGAAATAACTATCTAGAGCTCCATGAGTTTTTGGTCTAGCTAATATTAGTTCGTGATTAAAGCTGTGAGTTATGTTTTTGACAACATATTTCATTACTGATTGTAAGAAGTATATTTAAGGACGAATGATACTATGTACAGGATCATTGAAAACCAGGAACTACTGAATAAACCATCTTTTTACATGAGCCTCCCATCAACTGTTCATACCTGGTCTCATAGTGAATTAAGTCTAGTACCATCCGATCTTGTGGAACGTTTAAGGATTTTAAGGATTTTCGATTTGCAACTTTCTTCTGCACATGATCTGGCTCAACACTCATGCGCTATAAACGATGAGTTACTATCTTATTTCTGACGTACGGGTTTTAAGGCTCAATGTCGTTTCAGTTTGTGCTTATATACTACTAAGGCATCGCAAACTAGTACAAGATAACTGCTTATTGTTTCCCAACTTTGGTTAGTTCTTCAGCTGACTTCATAATGTGATGGAATTCACTTTTAAACGTTAAAAATTCGAAGGGCTTATGTAGTTATTTTTTGTCAACATTTATATTAACTAAGTTTACATTACTTATATTACAATCAATACTATCATGATTAATCATTCCCTACACTTTCTCATGTAAATCTTTTAAATTTCATCGGCATATACAAATTGTTCATTTCACCAGAAAACATTAAACCTCTGCTTTCATTCTGTTGCAGAGTCATAAAGGATGACAGATGAAGGTCCCACTTTATGGAAAAACAGCTAACCAATAAAGCGTACGGTTTTCAATGGTTTCTCAGTTCATATAAATTCATGGGGAATTTTCAATATCTAACTAACGCTACGAACATCTTAACCAAACATGATGATTATTTTGTGGTATAAAGATTTGATAGTAGGTATTTTCTTTTAACTAAAAGTGTGTTATTACGCACGTGGAAGAGTTATGGCAGACAGATTTAACTCAATTCTTTATAGTTTTAAAATAATTTTTATTTTGAGTTTATAAAGCTTACAAAAGATGGGAGGTGTATCAAATGAGAGTAATTCAAACTCTTTGTGAAAATCTCATAATTCTTATTTTGATGGTTATAAGTCTGCTACTTGAACTCGTGTTCCCAACTTCTTAGCCATCTTCTAAAACCCCGGGCTACACCTGTGATTCAACTTGAGCAACACGAAAAGTGCACGAAATGTAAATAAGAGCTTTACTCCAAGGTTAGTCATGTACAGAAACTCAGGTGTTTTTATGGTTTACTGGACTTTGGTCTTCTAGAAATTCCCAAAGACACACTTAATATAATGATGATATAAGTAATTATTTAATCAAAACGTGACACATAAATGTTTAGTTTCCTAAATATTTTTCACAAGTCTCTGTTAAATCCTGACTGGATAAAAAGTTCCCAGGAGTCTCCTGGGTCTAAAGAGACTTTGAAGAGGGGTATTTTTGGAGTTTCTCGCATTTAATCACTGAAAGCTTAAAATACTAAGTAAATCTTATCAATTTTACCAATCTAACTGTCACTTCTTGCGATAACTTTACGACAGGTTTATCGCGTTTATCAAAAACGTGCTTAATAATAATTTAACTCGTCGAGCCTCTACACTTCCCAGTATTGGAGTGATCCCAAATTATCCAGTTGCATTATTACTCGATTGGAATAAATTTCAGTATTTTTAACGAACCGAACAACCACATAGACGTAAGCATAGAATTAATTAAGAAAACCACATTGAACATCATTTGTTTCATGAAGAAAACCTGTCAAAATATTGAAGGATCTTCACAATTCACGTAACTCTACATTGAATGGTTTTTGTTGTGTTTTTCCGATTGTTGGGTTTACTGTTTCGTTAGTTTAGTAACAATATTATCACTAATAGACTTAACAACAGTGTTCATTGTTTTACATATCATATGATTTTGTAGAAAACAGTACGTTGTTTTTCTTCCCCCCTCACTAAAATGCATTGTTTGATATCAATAACTTATAATTTTAAGGAAAACTGGTCAAAATTTTCCATTCTACTTATTTTCATTTCATTTTATTAAGTTCCTTAATTTTCCCTGGGGTATACACATACTTTATCAGGTATCAAGTGTTTTAAAATAATTGTAAAGAATGCGCTTATTTACATAATCTTTTGTCACTATTTCTCTCTACATTCTTCCCATTGTTTTCTGTTTATTCATACAAAAAATGACCTTCCTTTTGTGTCCATAGAAAGAAAATAAATGGCTTGTATAAGCAAATATCTAATGCACTAACAAGCGTATGTATATAAATGTATGTATATGAAGTACATTTCCTTGACAATTTGAACAGTTAGTGTTAGTAACCGGCTCTATCAAATTGTTGCTATGACGATTTGTAGATTTTCATCAATTGGATCAACAAAGCATGTTTATACTGTAGATATAATTAATAATAATTATAAGGCTAACAATCATTTCCACAATTTCTATGTACATTATTTTATTTTGAAAACAAAAATAGTATATTCTGTACCTAAGTTATGTATAGCTATGGATAGATGTAAATGAAAACAAAAAAAATTAATTTCTGATAACAAGATAAGAGGCTACAACGAAATGCAACATATTTCTATTAAAAAAGACACTTTGAAAAGTTGTCTTGGAATAGGTATATTAGTGTTCTTAGATGAATTCTAATGGTTTACACTGCTTGTCACCAATAGCAAATGGTATGTAACTGAAGTAGGTAGAACAGGTGGTAATTCCATCGGTTGCACCAAAGAATAATAAGTGATAACCTAACTTATTTTAATCATTCGCTATCAAAGTAGGTTAGTTACAACATAAACAGCTCAGTGTATTCATATGTTAAGTGGCCCCAAGATTTCGGGCAAGGTAATATTAAAAACGATGAGCAACTAAGGATTATATAATGGTTGCCTTAATATCCGGTTCCATGGACTTTCTTTATTATTTAACATTAGTAGTTTAAAAATCCCCATAGATAATTCAAAAATGAACAATATTTGAGCGAACAATTGTTTTCAATAACTTCATCATCAGGCTCTACAGTTATAAGTCCATAATTATAATATTTTACAAAGTCCAAAATGAGGCATGTATTAATGAATTTGACAATGTTATATGTTAAAAATGGTAAACGTTTGCATCTGTTACGACATATATATATACTTTAAAATTGTGTTATTTGTAAATTAGAAAGGTCATTTAATAATAAAGGTCAAAGTGATTTGTAATCAAGTGTCTAGTCACAATCGATTTAATAGTAATTTCGAAAAAATGAAAATGCAAAAAATTGTGTGAATAAAGTGCATAGTAGGAGAATTTCATCTTATCAAGTGAGATAATAATGATAAATAGTAATAGTAATAATAATAAGATTGTTGTGTGAATATAATATGTAATAAAAGGGGATGTTATCACGATAATTACGATAAAGGAATTGGGAATGATGGATGTGAAGATTAAGATAAAGGTGATCAACAAAGAAAAAAAAAAAAAGGGGGGGGGGAGGTTTATAATATTTAGTTTAGGAAACCGGTGATCCAGTCGTAGGCCAAGGTAAACATAGTGGCTGGATATACTTTTTTTGGATGCATAAATTTGGTTTTCTAGAGTTGATCCAGATGGCTTCGGCTATGTAAAGTAATCGTAATCTAGCTCTTTGAGGTAGAGTTTTCGGAACTTGATATAAAACAGAGAAGGCTTCTTCTATTTTGATATGATGTTCACTGTCTACCAAGTGAGAAAGGATGGCGCTGTTAATGGATTTAGTGACTCCTTTTCCCAACCATGCTGGTACATGTTCACGAATACGCAAGGATAAAGCCCTCTGAGTACGGCCTATGTAACTAGCTCCACAGGAGCAGTTGAATTGGTATACACACATGGAAGAGCCCATCTTCGGTAACTTATCCTTGATTAATTGTGTGAGTACTGGTTTAGTTGAGAAAGTGACGTGTAGCTTAGCGGCGTAAAACGTCCTTTCAACCGATCTTTTCAGTCGGCGTGTTAGAATATCACTCGCTATGTCACCTTTGAAGTCCAGTTTCAAATACAAGGTTTTTTTACTCACTGTTTCACAATTTCTTCTTATTTTAACAGTACTTTCTACTAGGTATTTCTTAACGAACTTATCCGGGTAGCCATTCCTTCGCAATGTATTTTTCAGTATATCTATTTCACTCTCAACAGTGTCCTCAGAACATAATAGCTTGATTCTGTGACTGAGACATTTAACCAAATTTATTTTATACTGAAGAGGAGTGAAGCTTTGGAAATGGGTATACTGACCCGTCCAAGTATTCTTTCTAAATGTATTTCGTTTGATGGAACCATCTCTCCTTCTAGAAAGTAGGACGTCGAGGAAAGCTATACTATTGTCTTTCTCTTCTTCGCTGGTGAATTGAATAGCTGGGTGGACGTTATTGAAAAAGTCTAACATCTCCTGTTTGTCAACCATTTCGTCGCATACGATTAGTGTGTCATCTATGTATCGACAGTAGTAGTCTAGCTCACTTAAGGTGTCTTTTAACGGTCCATTTTCCAGTTTGGCCAGAAAAATGTCAGCAAGGATCGGGCCTAGTGGTGATCCCATTGCTACTCCATCTACTTGTCTGTAAAATTCATTGTTAAACTTAAAGTAGATATTCATAGTACATTTCAACAGGAGTTCTTTCAATTTATTTATTGGAATCGGTATCCCTATTTTCTTTTCTAGCACTTGTTCACATATGTAATCGATAGTTTCAATCAGGGGGATGTTAGTGAACAAAGATGCTATGTCTAGTGATAGCATGGTTTTACCATTTATGTTCCTATTTTTTATTGAATCCACAAATTCAAACACGTCTTTAACACTGTGGTTAACCAGTTCTTGGTGTAATGGTTCCAATAATTTCACTAACCATTTTGCTGTTGAATGGTATGGTGAGTTTGACATGTCCAGAATTGGGCGTAAAGGAACCTCAGGTTTGTGAATCTTAGGTAGGCCATAGAGTCGAGGAGTATATGTTCCAGAAGGCTTGAGCTCATTATAGGTATGCTCAGAGATGTATTGATGTTGTTTTAAAAATTTTAATGCCTCAGTTAGTTGGCGTTCAGTCTTTTCATTGTGGTCTTTACATGAACCAAGCTTTTGGAATTTAGTTTGATCACGCAGTAGGTTATTCATCTTATCTAAGTAATCTGTTTTGTTTAGAATTACGGTGCCGGATCCTTTATCAGGTTTAGTGATAAGAATGTGTTCATTCAATTTTAGTTTCCGGATAGCTTCACGATGTTTATCAGTCAATATACTATTTGTATAATGCTTGTTGCTTTTAAATTGGTTACAGCAGTCAACCAGCGTGGTTTTGAACCTTTCATGTTCTACTTTTGTCGTGGGTGTAAGGTCTTGTGTCTGGGTAAATAGATTTTCAAACTGGACATCAGTCTTCAGATGATCCACATGTCTACGACTATCACAAAACTTAGGACCTAATGATAAAACCACTAGTTGAGTCCTATCGAGATTAACAGAGGAAAAGTTAAAAACATACCGCTTACAGTCGTCTGGAAAATCCGGTTTAAATATCTGGTTGTCTAGTCCTTTGATTAGGTCGATTCTCTTTTTGTTTTCCCTTGTTTTTTGTACTTCTAGGACATAAGTCATAAATGAATCCTTTAAGTTTTGTGGAAGATCTTCAACGGCATATAATCGCTGTGCAATATTCCTTTCTAATTCTACAGTATATGCTTGAAGAGATTCGATTTGACTGAGCGCATATCTTTTCAGTGATTTGATATTAGGTTTAATTTTACATCGTCGTAAGGATTTGCAATAGGCTTTCGAAATAGGCTTTTTTCGAAATTACTATTAAATCGATTGTGACTAGACACTTGATTACAAATCACTTTGACCTTTATTATTAAATGACCTTTCTAATTTACAAATAACACAATTTTAAAGTATATATATATGTCGTAACAGATGCAAATATTTAACATTACTTTGGCTAAATTTTCTGCACAAGGCAAAAGCTTGTATTATAGCAATCAGTGAAACATTGTATTTAGGCAGAGCAGTGGAATGGTGTATAAACGCAATTTGATGATAACACTAAAGTTGTACCCGAAAGGTATAAACAGAATTATTCTTAAGAAGTCAGACCGGTTTAAATCAGCGATTATGGACTGTAAGATTGAATTAAATTTTATTCTGATAGTATATATGTATATATCTAGAACGGATAATTTGGGAACAAGATGAAATTTAATAGTTAACATTTATTCGTCTCTTTAACAGCTTTTTTTATGTTTCACAAGATGTTAATCAAGATCTTAAATAACAATCCGTTCATAGGTTGACTGTCTATCTAAATTTTCCCATCACCGACTGACTTTTGTTTTTATTGCCATTGGAAACTAAGAAGTACTAAAAAACTGTTCCGTCAGGAATCAAATAAATATCATTGACGGGAGTTGGTAATGGTCTTGGAATTCGGCAAACTGATTGCAGTTATGAATGTAAACTCAGTTATCTATGGTCGCCTCGAGTCCTGAAAGTTATGGGTTCAGTCTCCGGTGGCATAGTGAATAAGTACTGTTGATAATCCCCATTACTGAGACAAAATAGTTATTGAGTGCTTCCCAGTTTTAAAAAAATGATTTTCTAATCAAAGTCAGTCATTTTTATGAAGCTTCAGATTCAACAATATCTATAACACCATGTAATCACAATTAAGTGTTAAATATCGATGTATGTGATAAAAAGGAAGGTTATGTCCATTTTATTAACTTTTATTTATGTGTATGAACTCGGTTTGTGTTGTGGTTATAAAAGAAATGAAGTGAAAAACTCTTTTCAGTGCTGTGCCGAACATGTTACCAACATGTCAAATACCTGCTATACATTTGAATTACTTCAGGAATCTTAACCGTCATTTAGATTATATTATTAATATTAGAATTAGTGAGACCAGATTATGTTTATCTTTATAATTAACTTCGCCTTGATCACTAGTATTCAACTCAGTTAAATAATCCAAAAACAAGAATTGGTCTGGGTTTTTTTTCCATTTTAAAACGACCTACTTATTTACTTCTAACAAGAAAAGATATCTTTCACCATAATCGTAATCCATCTAATAATGTGTGAATCAATAAAAGTTACTGAACTACCTCAAAGATGATTAAAACATTAGTATAACGCATTAGTTTTCAGTAAGTTTACCCTTAAAGCCAATCTGTGGTCTAAAACCTCGGTAAGTAGAACTAACTTACATAAACTAATTGAATTTTTATAGTTGAAATCATGAGTCCCATAATAGGACGAAACGGCCGTTCAGTGCTTCCAGGTTTTCCATGGTGGTCTAGCTTTAATTGACTAATGACTTCAACTGCGAAAATACTAAATTCTCCACAAAACCCCCTCTGATCTATAATTGAATTTTTACAATAATCAGATTCAATACTATATAGGTGCCTTAATCAATATGGGTGAAACACAGTTCAAACACGTATCTTAATAATTGGAAATAAGATTTTTTTAATTATTCATTGATTACTCTACGCTATTAGATAAGTCTGAATATTTTCAGAACAATCATAGTGTGATTCCAATTGTTACTAACCCTATACAATTCACAGTTTTAAAAAAAAGTGACCATTTTTATAAATAAACATATTTTTCATAAATAAAAACTGGATTATTAATTCCTGGCGAAAGTTTTTTTTTAAAAAAAAGAAGGGTGAATGATGCATTAATCTTACCTGTATTGATGTTGGTTGTTGAACAACAGGAGAACTATTTTCCATTTGAATAATTTATAATAGATAAAATAGATTAACCAATTTACGTTGAAATAACGTTCTTTTTTTTGCCAATTTTTTTTGTTTGTTTTATTTTCCCACATTCCCACCCATTTTATATCTATCGGAAACAACTTGATTAGATGATTGGTTACCATTTTAATTTCTTATCAAACTTTAAAAATAAACAATCTAAAAGTATTTAGAATGTTTCCTGATTGGATAACATAAAATGGTTAGATAAGTATGTTAGTAACATATTTTCTGAGTTGGACAGAAGAATTGTTCAGAGAATACAATAAAATCAATGGTGTATATTTGGGCTGCAGCTCTTCTCCATTATTCCGTAATTAGAATAGCATATATATGTGAACAATATTGCTTTCAATTAAATCCTTGTAATATTTATATTACACATCTACGTATTCAGCTGCTCTGGTGGAGAATGCTATGTTGAGCACACAATCAGAATACTGAGACAACGAGTTGGCGCACACCTCCATTCGTGTACTTACTGTTTATTATGTTTATCTATGACATCTGTTCTATTGTTATCACGGACTTGATAAATTGCCTTGATCTGTTTAATAATTTCGTATGTGCATCTAAATATTACTGTATATCAGAGTAAAGCCTGATGATCTATTTGAAAACATGGTTGCTCGCTTATATACGTTGCCTAGTTCACAATATGGGACTTTTTAAAATCCCGTAAGTAGGTATGTTCCAAATAACTCTACTTATTTGACAGTAGGTAGTTTTGAAAAATGAACGAGGTAATCATTAAAGGATGGAAGTGTATGATTTATCATATTCAAAAACAATTGGTGTATGTGTTAACACGTCTCTTCTCATTACAAACGGTATATCTTATTCAGCAAATAGTTTGTTGAACGAACGAAGGAATTTTTTGTCATATTTAATTTGTTTTTTTACATACTACTAAGTTATGTGAAGCTAGTCCTATCTTATTAATTAAACTTTATCAAATATGTTTCTTCCCTAAGATATTTGTTTTGGATTGCAATCTATGGTAATTGACTGGACGAAATCTACAGAAGACCCAATATCTAGGTTTTGTATTAGTTGGTGATTTTCAGGTTATATGTGAAAATAACACGCATTCTCAGTCATGACTGATGATATTTTCCAGTAGCATTGGTTCCAAATTATATAACTACTTACGACCTGTTTTTCCGTTTCGTTTCAATTTACTGCCATGTTTTCTTGTTTACTTTTTTTAAAAATTGTATATTATCAATTTCAATGGTAATCTCTTCTCATTTTAATAATTAAAAAACAACCACTGACTAATAATGCTATTATGTTCCTAATGTTCTTTTTAGGAAACCAAAATTTACCGAAGGTTCACTGACTAGGCAGTCTTAATAGTGAACGTTCCTATAGTTTAAGTATGTGTGCAGCCTTCCACCACACAAGGAGATACAAATAGTGTACGATCCTCCTCATTCCCCTACAAAATGAAACATATCTGTCGAAAGAGCCATGGAATATTCAAACGTTCCCTTAAATCATGACTCACTCTCAACCTCATTCTCGCTATTACAGAGAACTCAATCCTCAGTTCACAAGAACTCTGTTTTATTGCTTTATTAAGCAAGTTTACAAACACCAGTGTAACTGTACACTAACTGATAACAAAGTGGTTTACCGATCTCCGTTTACATTATCACCGATCGAAACAGACCTTATGGGTTGTGGTGGACAAATCCTCATACACTCACATAAGATGTTAAAAAAGTCTAATCCGACGATAAGGAGCTCTAGACCATGTATATTATAAAGAGATTCAGTCAGTAGGAGTAAAGAATAGTCGTAAAGCATTACTCGACAGTAAGTTTCATTATACGATTAGGATAAACTGAGGTGCTTCGCACATTGTCTGAACTGCCCACATCTGAGACAGCATAATCGAAACCATTACCTGACAAGAATACTTAATATGAAACGTGTCTGGCACCACGAAAGAGTCATCACAGACCTCATAGAACGTGAACCGATATAACCCTCAGAGTGTTGTCCAGAAACACCTTCTCCTCAAAGATGCAGCTAATTTATGGTAATCATGATTCCTCACCAGGAACCACATAACTCATCATTAAATGAAGAGGTATTTCTTTCCTTCATCAAAATATGATAATGAATGTGGTATTTTACAAACGTGGAACAAGAGATAGTTTTTTAACATTTATCCATCTTCTGATATTGCCTAAAAATGCATACACTAACGATCATACCACGGTCCACTAATTCAGTTATGAGAACAATAAATAAATAGATTAGCATTTTTACAGCTGAAATAACGATTCGATCTAACCTTGACCAACATTGAAAACCTGGAAACACTGAACAGTTGTTTCGTCCTAGAATGGGACTCCTCAGCAGTGAGCACCTACCAACTGCATGCGATATTCCGACCCAGAATCTTCGATCTCGCAGGTAAACGCTTAAAATTTAGATCACTGATTAGGCATCCAATGGTGTTAGCGTCTAAATTCAATCAATCCATGATCCTGCTCAACCCTTTGTCCATTCCTTGAGGTGGATAACTGTCTTACACCCTACACTGACTGGACTAAATTGGTCAGGGAGGAACCGCGTATGCGCACTATTGAGTAGTCCTACATTAGGACGAAACGGCCATCCATTTCTTTCAAGTTTTCAATGGTGGTCTAGTTTAAATCGATTCATGAATTCGTGAACTCTTAAAATACTACAATTTCAACAAATCCCCCATACAAATAAACGTTTATTATTACGTCTACTAATAAAAATTTTCTTCATATTGAAGTTTTACGTTTTTACTTTACTACAACTACATACTGCAGGCGCCTTACAGTACATCAGATTAATCACAAACCTTGATACTGTATTAATATTTACTTTACATAATCTTCTGAATAAATGAACTCATTAAGAAACAACCAAGAACATATGTTATTGAAAAGCTTATTACAATGATTTATTTCATTTCATACCTTCGGTTAACTTTTCCTTTTTTCTAGTTGTAGATATTTAAGTGAATTTTTTACTAGATGGAAATTGATTAACATTGCACATTTTACTTTAACTCTTCACGAAACTGATGTTTCATTCCTACTAGGAAGAAAATATCCGATCGAAAAATAATTAAATAGCTTTGTCAAATAACTAGAGTTATTCTATTATATAAAGATTTATTATTAGTTGCAAATGAAGAAATTTATTTTGAAACCTAATCCTTCAGAAGTATACGTAATACCTACTTGTAAGTAATAACGAATATGAATTTAAAAAAATGTAGTTCAGTGAGAAACAATAAGTCAAAGTCTATCCCCACCAAAATAAAAGAAATACAATGTTAAATTAATTTTTTCATGAAATTCTGAGGTACATAAAAGTTAATAGTAACTGTCTAAACAATTTTTTCCTAGAACTAATTTATAACTAGATCAGTATCTTAAATTCACTTTGTATTGTTTACTTGAATCTTCCTATTGATGTGATTACCAGGACTCAGTAGCTAAGTAAAAAATAAATAATGAACATCAACTCTAGGATGCAAGTACATCTAGCTGACGAGTCCCAAACCCACGTCCTTCATTCCACTGCTAGCTACTATCCATTTTTGCTTATAGATCAGTATCTGATACCCATAAAACATAAATATTATATTTTGGGAAAAAATCTCATATTAATTTACACTGTTCAATACTTTTTTGGTATGTTAAAGGTTATTTAGTAATTGAAAATATTGTATTTTGTTGAAAATGATCTTAAAACTGATCTAAAATGAATAGTTTACAAAAAAAATATTATTTATTATACTAATAATAGTAATAATCTATTGTAATGTAATGAAACAGGATCAAATAGCTACATTTCACTAGATCGATTCGTAAATGATCTCCATAAATATTAGATTTCTCACTGTTCGTTTCCAAAATACCTCATGATTTGATAAGGTTTTAAACGTAGAACCATAAATATTAAATTATTATTGTATGCATAAATGTTAATGTATAAATGTATTTCTGATATAATGTAAGCAAATCAATGTCAAAAAAACTGGTGCTAAGAATTAGTTACTGAATCATATTTTTTTAGAATGAACTTTGTACCCATTAAATTGTTAAAAAGAAACAGTAAGAAAACACAAAATAACACATTGAATGAAATCTTTGTGAATGTAATTGATTTAAGACATTGAGTTAGTTGTCAATGATGTATGTAGTTTGTATTATAATGAATTTTCAACAGTAGGATTATTCTAGTATGGTGTTAAAGGTGATTATCTGCTACAATTTTAATTTAACGAAAAAATTCACTAAACTTATACTATACTACTTTTCAAAGTATAATTATAGATGTATTTCAAAATCTGCATAGTTGAAACCATGAATCAGTTGAAGCTAGACCACCAGGAAAAACCTGGAAGCACTGAACGGCCGTTTCGTCCTATTGTGGGACTTATCAGCAGTGCACATCCACGATCCCGCACTCGCGAGATTCAAACCCAGAACCTACCAGTCTCGTGCCAGAGCACTTAACCGACAGACCTCAACCAATCCACGATTTTGAGCAACCGTTCACCGATTGTCTTCAGTGAGTTGGTATCTCACAACCGACCTGGTTCAACTCCACTGGTCATTGCTTCTAACTATAACTGCAGGAAATATCTCTTGAAGTCAGTCACTAGTGAGCATATGATTATCATCAGAAGGGATTTTGTGGAGATTTCAGTATTTGCATAGTTGAAATCATGATACTGATAAGTCATAGGTTCGAATCTCATGAGGTGGGATCGTGGATGCGCACTGCCGAGGAGTCACACAATGGGACAAGACGGCCGTCCCTTACTTCTAGGCTTTACATGGCGATCTGGCTTCAATTGACTCATGATTTCAACTATGCAAATACTGAAATCTCCACAGAAGCCCTTCTGATATTTCAAAATCATCAGAATGGTGGTTTTGTGGAGATTGTAGTAAGTTAATAGTTGAATTTATGAGTGAATTAATGCTAGACCGCCATGGAGAACGTAGAAACACTGGATGGTCGTTTCGTCCCAGTATGGAAATCCCCATCAGTGTGCACCTATGATCCCGATCGCGGGAGTCCTATACTAGGACGAAACGGTCGTCCAGTGCTTCCAGGTTCTCCATGATGGTATAGCTTTAATCGACTCATGAATTTAAGTATTTCAAAATGCATAGGGAAAGTTCACATTAACTATTTGTAATATTCAGGAGTTAACATAGCTTACAATGTTATTAATAATTGACGATCATGTGAGAAAATGTTTATAAACAAAGTAATCATAGGCTAGAAAAAAAACAGGATTTATGGTAATCGTAATTATTTACCACATAATTTTATTTTTTATATTGAATTCAACTAAACGACTCACTATAAGCTCTGGAGCTAAGATTATCGGGGTAAATTCAAGATTAGAGCAAACAGCATTTGTATAAAAATCTAATGCCTGAGTTTTATGATAACTAAGGCTTCTATAAAATTAGGAATTTTCACCTTACAATTCCTATAGAAGGTGTCAAAAGCTGTTTCTAAAATGATCCAATGAACTGTTTCAACGAAGTGTTTTGTTATAGAGGAGCATGGTTTTCTTATCTATGTATTTATTAGAGTATTTGTCAAGATTCTTCAAGATTTATACTGCAAATGCGTGGCATTTTTCGAATCAACTCGGTCTTTTCATTACACTGCAGATATTTGTTCAAGCTGTTTTTTAACTACTCTAATGACTAATCTAAATCACTATCCTAGTAAATTAATTCCAAATAAATAACTTGTACAAGTTCGATCCCACTTTTCTTATCACTAAACAGATGTGTTTTAATATCGATTAGGCTGAGAAACATTTCCTTCTATTTAGGTCTTTACCATAGCTCCACACTAATACATAGATTTTCCATATATACAAAAAGTCATTTTTTCGAAGACATTATTTAGAATGATCAATCTATTGTGAAAAAACCTGCACAACATTGAGATGATAGTTATTATGAATTGGAGTAAATTCCTTCCCTGACATCCACAAATATTTGGTGGCTGATCATGGCAATTAGTATAATTGTGCGGCGGATAAAAATTGTATTCATGATAAGCTATTAATAAAAATCTATGCAAATGGTTGGATCTATATAAAGACCGGAATTTCAGAAAAATTGTTTTGATTTCTTTTGTAATGGTTTAAACATTCCGATCGGCCTCTTCTTGTTATATATTCATCCTGAGAGGATTGTCCTTAGAGTGTCATTAAGCGAAGTTTTGAGAGTAGATGGGAATGGAACTCAGGATCCACACTTCCATTTAATTTAGACTTGTCACCTGAATTCACCTGTTCCCCAATGTTAACGTTCCATCCAATATTCAGACTCAGAGTCTTTCACTATTAACTAACGGCGAGTTATCTGTTTAGCTACTGAGCTCAGATGTCCACTGGTTTGTGAAACGTAGATGAAATATAATTTCATTTGTAGCTCAGAAAAATGGAAGAAAAGTGCTATGTCGAGGTAAATATAAACCAAAATTGAATGGTCCTATCCGATCATGGTTTATAATTTTGTAATATATTCATTGAATACTTAAACTATTTTATTCTTGTGTTCCTCTATCTGTAAATCTCCATCTGGTCCAAAGACAATTGTTGTATGTTGTGCCTTTCCAAAGTGATTGTTAATTTACTACAGATCTATCATTCAGCTCGCTTCCACTTATGGAGTGGTTATGTCTATATTGTAATTACTTAATTCTGTTGATGTGTTGTCAAGATTTGGCTCCATACTACTAGGTGAATAATTCATGAATTTCAACAGTATGATCGAAATCCATTGATTCTCTGATTTGTTGTGTATTCTGGAGAGTGTGAGAAACTGTACTCTGGATCAATAATCATTTACTGGTACATTCGACCGTTATCTCACATTTAGTTTGTCATTGTTTAGCCGAAATTCATTGGTGTGATATAGACAGTGGATTCTAGTTAATCTGTATATGTAGTGACTGGATAAGTACAGCTGCTCTCCTGTCATTTAGTCTGATCTAACGTGCCCGAACTAAACAAAACAATCAAATTTGTTTATTTTCAGTGACACATCAAAAAGGTGTAATGATAATCTGACTTGGTTTAAGCATAAATCATCAGCTTCATTGAATTTATCATTTTTGTTGGACTAAACAGTTTGAACTGCTAGCTCGACAAGTTTCAATATTAAAAGAGATCCGAAAAAAGTTTATTCATTAATCGTGAAGATAGAATCTTAGAAACGATTCTATGTTGACCTATAGTTATCGTTAAACGATGATGTCTTGTATTTGGTCTCTTCATTTTTATTTTATCATTCCTATGAAGTGAAGTAGTATTGATCGTTCACTATGCATTCTGTTCATTCAAGATCCAAGAATACTATTCTGCATGGTTAACGAGAAGCACTACTGTTTGCATGTGAAAAAAACATGTAATCTTAGAACGTTCCGTACAATAGGTTTATTCAATCGAAACACAATTATTCAGTACCATGTAGATGGTTAGAAACTAAACAAAATTAGTGCGTTTTCATCTTTGTACATTGAAGTGATTTATTGGTCATATCAATATACATGTAACTATCTCAGCCTAATAGTCCTTGTAATTTGTAAATATATGCATGTATATATATTAACACTATATTTATACTTTGATATTAAATCATTAAGATGAATGTCAAATATTGTATATCATGTAGAATTTCACAAGTGTTTATTTTTCAATTTGGTTTCAATTTTCAAAGTCTTTCTATATTTTGATTGTTGGGCATTAAAAGTCGTTATATTAATAAGATTTAATTTCATGTAAAAACAATGGTAACTAATAACGTGAATTCGTCGAAATAATTTGTGGTATATTGTTTTGTGCCCGTGTCTTACTATTATTTAATGTACATACAATTGTACGCACATATTACATGTTTCAGTTGGCATTGTACTGAAATGAAAATTGTATATTAAATTTGTGATGAAACTAATAACAAACGACAGACGAATATTATAATTCAGCATATAGTACACATGCTAATAACGACTGTAAAGTTTAAGAAAGTGCTAGTTTCCGAAAGAACATTTTCCTCATTGAAATGTCGACATTCTTCTTCCGATTTCATTTAATTCATGAAATCATCAATGTTAGATCACTCTTGAGAACCTGAAAGTGATGGACAGCTGTCTCATCTTACAATGAGACTCTTCAGCTGTGGATATCAACGATCCGCACATGGCACTTGAACCCAAGATCTACGATCTCGAGCAAACTATTTAATTGTCCCTAGGTTGAATGTTGTAGATATAGGACAAGTTTACTACAACTCTTTAAAAAAGTGGTAATCTTCATTTGTTGTTGATTAGGTTAATCTGTATTCAGACAAACTAGTAATTACGATCACATTAAACCTGTGTTTATTAAGAGTGAACTATTCAAATTTCGTTAGATTCGTTTGCATGTAGAGTGTATTCACCATTGAGATCTTACACTACACAATTTTGACAATATACATATTTCATTTGTACAACAGTTGACAAGTGAGTATTTTTAGGTGTCTCCTATTTTTATTTCATTTAAACATGTGGTGGCTCAGTTGACAGTCGAGTTGCTTTTGAGTAGAGTAATACTGTGAGGCGTGATGAATCAAATGAACTCTTTGGACAGGAAAACGATGTCTATATCTCTAATTCATTTCCAGTGACATTACAAAACACTATCCTGTTATTAACCATCACTACATGAGTGATGGTCTAATCCCATCATCTATACTGTTACTTTCATAATAAGGAAAATGATTATTATGTGCGCATCCTAATTTACTCGCTAAATTGCTAATTCTAGTTGTATACTGGTTTACACATTTTATATTTCGGATTTTGTTGGCATTCCACATCAAATGACTGTAATTATGGCCATACACAGAATTTACTGTTGAACATGTTCTAAGCTTAAATCATCGTCGATAACTAACATTCCCATTATCGAACAGTTAGCCCACTAACATAAATTTGAACCACCATTACTTGTCTTAATTAATTACTAATCCAGGTTGACCACTTCTAGAAAATTGATTAGAACCATCCAATAAAATAGTGGCATTATCCATGAGACTTGACCAATCAAGTTGCAATAAAAAAGGGTGGGTATTAGCGAAACAGTGCCCACACAATTGGTCTGGATCACATAACAGGAAGTGTGAAGTGTTGTGGCGATACATTTATTTCAAGCATGGATTTAGTCATAGGCAGACAATCAAGTTATCGAAGTGTAAACAGGCACAACATGAAGTTAGCATACCAGCCAATTCAAAATAATCGTTACAAGCTTTAAAATATAACCGAAATGATGCTTGGTGGATGGGACAGACATTGAATAAAATAATGAGTGTACAGACATACACGAGACACCTGAAAGCTCACAGCATGGAATACGTGAAATAATATGGTGGTGTGTGTACTGAAGGTCATAATTGCCCATGAAGAGAACAATTAATCGTACGATAGAAATAACTAACATGCAGTCTCAGTTATGATTTCTGTCCAAAACTGGGGCAATCACGTGAATGTCTGGTGTCTCAGTGGCTGATTATATATATATATATATATATATATATATATATATATATATATATAAACTCGGAAAGTGCTCTTAACATAAATCAACTGGCAATGGTTGAGGTGCGGTCAAGCGGACAACCTACCACTGTTGTTTTACAGCAGCCTATGGCAGTAATGGTAAGTGTTAAGAAATGTTTGTATGTGTTTTACTTTTGTCAATTTTTGTTTTCATGAATTAAGTGCTGAAATTGTGTTTGTGTATTAAATGCTTTAAATATTATTTTATTAGTTATGTGACGTTGAGAAAGCTAAATGAATGTGGATTTCGTGATTTATAAGAATTTCAGATTGAAATGAGGTTGATGCTACTAAACTGACACTAAACTAGTCTCGAAACTGTTGTCAACCAAGTTGAAACTAATGCACACCATCAAAAGATGTCGAGATTTAATTTTGAAGTTTAGCTTAGTCTAGTGTAAGTCTTCAATTTCACCAGGTTATCGTTTACCTGAAAGACTCAATTTCACCAAGCAATCATTGTGAACCAATAGAAACTAGACATTGTAGCAGAATAGCGTGAATTCATTTTATTTCGTTTGACTCTCGTCAGATGCTTACAACCTGTGATATCTAAAAACCATAATTACTAAATGGGTTGTTGACAAATATTCATTCAACTATCTCTGGGATTAGTAATCTTATTTCCTTAACTAAGATTTAATCATTTTATCCCTATCAGTGACTACTGATATGTAACCACTTGTTTCTGGCCGTTTAAGCTCTTGTTACAACCAATGCTGTAGAATGTTGTTTTATACAAGGTATATATTTACAAGAGAATACACAGTTTGAATTTGTGTCAGGTAATGTGAGAGATATTTGTGAGGATAATTCTTTATTTTGTGATAGTTTCTGATTCTCCTTACATCACCAGTCATATTTGCCTAGATGACTACTGCTTTCATCGACCAGTCACTTAATATTATGATTCCTAAATATCATTGTCAATCATTAAGTTGACTTTTATTTATGAAAGAAGAATGTTTACTATGGTGTAAGATAAAGGTGTTGCGGTGTGGGTTACTTATCTCCATATGGGGAGTATGCAACGGTGGTTGGGCATTGAATGTATTTCAGTAGAAGATGGATAAGGAAAGAACGGGAACGAAACGCAGTTGGTATGAAAATGCATGAACAATGAAATCAGAGACTATGGACTGATGTTTACAGAAGGAACAGTCAAGATTGAGACACTTGACTGATAGTTTGCAAATTAACCGTTTACTGTATGGTTGTCAGATTTTAGTGAGATATTGTGTAATTTCGTGCTCAAATGCATTCCATTGTCCCCACTCCTGTTCTTGTTCACTACAGTGTAACTGGTGTAAACAAATATGCGGATCTATCGTGTGTTTAATAATTGGTCAGTAGGGATACAGGAGGCTCGTCTAGCTATCGCCAGCTTGCGTCATTTATAGCCTAGTCGAGATATCCGAAATTTATTTCAGTGGATTATACTCCTTGAATATCATCTTCAAACCCTAATCTTTACGATTACTGCTTATACTCTTACTACTTCTACCACTATGGGATTTGAATGGACAACTGCATCTCTGTGCTAATGTAGAATGACGACTCGAACTGGTGTACGAAGTTCTACGTTGTGACTGACTGACTTGTAATTTGTGGTTCCAAATAGTTTGGTGAGAAGCGATATGCCTTTAGCATATACGTTCAGACAACTGTGTAGGATAATATTTTGTGAGTGACGAGTCTTCATTTGTTAACTAATTGCGTCATATGTTCTAGAGTGTAAAACAAAACCATAGTACGCTGTGGAATACACATAGACTGAACTCATCTAGTCAGTTGTGTTAATTCACGCAACCAGCGCTTGAGTGACTTAGGATATTATTCGCGGTGGAGAGACAAACACATAATATACTCACATGATATAAAATGAACATCATGGCGCACCACTTACTTTATTGTCAATCAGGTCAACAAGCTATATCATATATTTCGAAAGAAAGGGCGGTGTTTTTAGTATTTACTTTAGTATTTATTTTCACTACCAACCATTGCGATGAATGCAATAACACTGGAGAAGTAATCAGCATTTGAGTATATCTACATCTTGGTATTTGTTGGGGATGTCAAATCCCCAGAACTTACTTGGTAAATGGCTTAATCTTGTAGTTTTATTTTGAAAATTTGAATTTAGCTGTTTTCGCGCCAAAAGCGCTCTTTTTACCTTCACGTCATATTTCCCACTTGTAAACTATCTTAAACGCTATTGGTCCATTGTTTCTTTATGTGTGCTATTTACTAGTGATGCTCAAGGACAATTTGTTACTGTATAAATGCGCTTGACTTTTCCCCTTATTTGATTTGCTTTGCTTGTACTCGGCTGCTTACGGAATATATATATATTCCCCTACTTGCCTTGGACTTCTTCATCTAGTTAGCGGGGCCTGGGACAACCGATTAGAATAGCTTATCGTGTCATTGTGTCATTGGCTTTCGTTCGTTGCCGCGGAATCGATTTAGTGTCAAGCATAACAGTATTTTAAAAGTATATTAACAAAACTAGACTTATTCAGTGAACCGATTGAAGTTGTGCATTCTTATGCTTTAATTGTTTTGGAAATCTCGATCTATCGTGATAAATTTAATTTTTAGCAGCCCACACAAGGATATTCCCTAACGAGAGAATGGAGTTCTGGAATTTGTAGCTGTTTCGATGATTGTGAATCATGTAAGCAATAATAATTTACTGAGATGATGATTTTGTTTGTTGACTGACGATTGAAAATCTCTCTTATTTTTCAAATTAGACACAATAGTACTAACTAACAATTCAATAATTAAAAATGTAGTTGGACGAATTATTAATGGTTGTTGTATTACGTTTCTTCTTACTAGACGATAGTGTAGGGGAAGTAGATTTTCAGTTTGTTCTTCAACCGCTTGTAAAGTAAGTAACTCGGCTAACTTCATTGCAATAATTTGATACTATTCAATCTGTAGCTCACATTTATCACAGGCCCAGGATGTTTAGATGAGAGTACCGGTGCGTCAGTTTTAGACCACTTAGTCAAAATCCAGTGACCCATCGTTCAAAGAATACATTAGATGTTTGCATCAAAGTGACAGAAAGTTGTGTACCAAGATATCGCCCTAGTTATTGATTTTCAGTTGAGCGTGCCTTCAATCCTGAGGGTAGTAATGTTCACTGTGACTTCGAACCTGTGTCACTCAATGTCATAATGAAAAGATCTACGAATAAGCTAGTAGTGCCTTGATCAACCTCCTGTATGACTGATAGTTTCACAATAATTGATCAGTGAACGGTAGTTAATGTCATATTTTCTCGATCTGAAAATACATCTGCTAATACTCAATTATAGATTAAATACCTTCAAAAATGTTTTAGAAAATACATCAAATCTGTTGTTTGAATGGTGTTTTATGTTTACAGGTCTTTGTGCAGGATTTTGTTTCCCTTGTTATCTTTGTCATGTGTATAACATTTCAAATGAGGCATGTTGGCTTCCTTTAATGGGAATTGGTGTTTTCCCTCTACGTATTAAACATCGTATCAAACACAACATAAATGTACGTTTTACTGATCTATTAGTAATTCTAGTTTTTGTAATTGTGGTGTTGTGTAATTGATAAATACCTAGTTATTCAGAAATATATGTTTTTAAGATGTATGTTGGAGGATGAAATGTGATATATCCTGCCAAGGTGAGTAATAAGTCACCATGTGGCTGTATGAATAAATGCTTTAGTGTATAAGTGTAAAGAACTCATTTAAGTCAGTTGACTTAAAGGTTAACAATAATATATATGATGGATAAGTGTGGAAGATCTAGTAGCTGTAATGAGATCACAGTAGGTTAGAATGAGTATCCGAAGTAATCAGCTCCTTACTTAGCTCAAATAACTTTCATAAAGGAAGGGAAAATACTGTTCAAAAGACTAAGTCTAGAATGGTACATTTGCACGAGGAGTTGTGTTATAAATAGTAAAGCCTGATAGATAAGTTAAAACGATCTATCTCCTAGTACTACCGTTATTTTTCGTCGAGCGTGTTAAAATATATATTCTTCAAGTCGAACTTCTAATTTGTTCACCAAAGCACATTAAATTGTTTTACAAGACAGTTCACTACTAAGATCGTGGTTGTCGACTACCTCCACCATCTTATTTCAACATAGTGCACGCAATGCTGAGTGACCTAGATTACTGACTATATTGTGACTTGGCCGATAGGATTTGATTTTCAGTAAGAGGGACCTGAAATAAATGATATTGATCACCATCCAATGATCAATCAGTTGTCAAAGCTGTTCACTACTATTTAATCTGTAGCAGTTTGGATTATCCAGTTGTTGATAATTTTACTGACTTTTGATTGATTGGTCTTATTTGGTATATGTGCATCCTGCACGAATTGCCTCGATTTAGCCAATGTGTCATAAATGTACACAGAATCATTCCCACTACTATCCACACTGTCAATTCTCTATTTTATTTACTCGACCTTAGATTATTTATATTTATGGAAAATACATTTACAATCGGTAGTATGTATGTTTAGCTACAAGAAATGTGTGCATAGTTCTACTCTGATGGCTATTTTCTCGTTGAGTAATATGTGTATTTGATAAGATATCATAGAATTTTTAAATTTATCGTTTACATAAATGTATTTTAATGAAAATGTGTCTCATTTTGGGATAGAATAGGAGAGGAGAAATTGATGAATTTAATATTTTGTTTTGGTAAAACGATAATTGGTAGTTGTTTGTAAGATTTCTGATGTTTATTCCCATCTATATTCATGATGAAATCAAAAGATTTACCTCTGGTTGCACAAATAACCTTCAATGACCTGCGCAACCTAATGAAAACTTTTCATGTGAGTCCAGGGAATATTCGTGGATGATAGTCACAAGTAAATATGAAAGAATACGACAATTAAGATTTCGGCAAATCTGAAGACTTATAACCTATTTATGAATACAATTTAGACAGAAAACTCCCTTCGATATAAACAAATAATGTGGAGATAAGTATAGGTCAGAGGAACAACTATGGGATATTTATTTGTTGGAAAATCATCAATAATCACGAACGATCAGTTTCTTTCAGGTTTAAGTTTGAAGTTAAGAAATTGAGTGTAAAAAAGCATTTAGAAAAGATCGCCATTTTGATACTTGGTGAAAACCGTTTTAACTCAGGAAGGGAATTGTTCTAATTACAGTCATGTGATCTATACTTTTAATGGGAATACTTCAGTAGAAGAGATTGGGCTATTCAGTAAACAAGACATGAATAGGGTGTGGATAGAGGGAACGCTTTGAGGCGCACCACTTTTTGATAGTAAAGAAGATGAACACTTTCATTTATATAGAATAAACAGCTCCATTACAATGAAATAAAACTGTAGTTACTTTGTGTTTGGTGTTTCAAGATAGTAGACGTGTTCAATGAAAGACACATTTGAACTGAATGTGAAGGAAATGGGTAGGCAATAAAAGCAAATCAAACACATTCGAGAAACTTTTGTAATCCAAGTATCAAGCTGCAAGACAGTACCTATTCGACGCTTGTAATCTAAATTATACGTAGAATAATACATTACTATTACTGTAGCGTAAAGTACAAATGATAAACATAGAATCTTCATGTGTCTTACCAGACTAATATTTAGATTTAGTGCTTGATTTATACTTGATCACTTTATATTATCTGAGTTTAATAATTTAACGAAAATACTTTTGAATTATTCTTGTAAACGTTTTATGCACTTTCGCGAATGAATATTGGGAGTTCATTAAAAGAATATCATTTTAATGAGACTTGAACAGAATGAAGGCTATATCTAGGCAATACGCACAGTATGCACATTTGCAAATAAGAGACTGATCAATTTCAGTCGTAAACACCAATGGGAAGATTCAAACAAACAATACTAAGTGAATATCAACTATTGTTTCGAATAATATCGATGAATTTCTTAGGTATTACATAACACACCCAGTTCTGAATCTGTTTTAACTCATGTTTAATAATTATAGATGGTCTGTGAAGAATGTGAGTTTTCTATAGTTTACATCACCAGTTGGTTTTTATTTTGATAAGCACTGTAAACCAGGATAACCATTTTGTCTTGGCATGAAACTCGTCAGTTGTACACATGAACGACTTACCATGTCTAGAGGTTGATAAGAGTCTGAGGGTTTGGGTCGAATTCCCGATGAGGCCACGAATGTGTATTGCTGAAGAGTCTTAGCAGTCCAGAGCTTCCTGATTTTCAATGGATATTGATTATTCAGTTGTTTCAACTTACCAATATTGTTATTGAAAATTATTCATTTTAATCATTTTGGTTTTATTAGGGCTCGATACTTGACGATAATTTCGTTACAGGTTGTTGTCCTCAACTTGCTTTATGCCAGTTGAGGCGAGATATGAAATTTATGGGATCTTAACACATTTTATTTATGATAAATATAATCAATCGGAGAATAGAATATTTCAATCTTTTTTCGAAGAATGTTGTTTTTGATTAGGTGAACGTTCAACAAGATCGACTAGTTTCATGTTAAAAAGGAATAATTATAATGTGCACACAAATTGGAATTGTTGATAAAGAATAAAATTCTTTGGTAAAATAAGTATTTGAGTTATGTATTTTCACTGAGCAAGGTAGTTTCCATTTTGATAATTACGAAATCTGTGTAGACTGTTATAGTTTAAACTGTACCATATGTGTGTGTTCATTGTGCCTAACAGTCCTTGAGAGCTTCTCAGAAATGTTTTAGAAGGTTGAGAGGATTCTGAAGATACGTCGTCCGATCAGCAGCACACAATAAAACAATACGAGAGAGTTCTATGAAAGAGATGACTTATTTGTCATGTCCTGATAGATTAACTACAAATTTCCCTACTAATTTGAGTTTGCTTTCACAGTAGTAGGGTTTCACAAAATTCGATCAATCTCATTATTTCTGTTCGTAAACTAATGTTGTAATTGGGGCTTCTCTCGACTCATTCATAAAGACTATTTATTAGGACTCTGGGAGTTCGTCTCAACATTAGTCACTATTGAACATCTGATATACATTTGCTTAGTCGGTTAAATATATATGTATATAATGTTGTCTAAATGTTACCAACTGTATGTTGACGGTAGAATATAAATAACTACTGATTACTACAAGCACTAAGGGTTATTATCTCAGGGTCAATTGAGTGGTATATTATTAATTATTACAAGGATGACAAATTGACCGTTTACTAAAGTTTGAACTAAAGTCGTAATTCTGAAAATCTATCGAAATATCACTTAGAGAGCGAGAGAGCATAAATATCGATTATCAAACTCTTAACATTTTGCACTGTCATTTGGACCACAGGACGTATGCCTATTTAACACGATAGTGAATTTTAGCTGTTAAATTATTATGAAAAAGTGGACTTAAGGTATTTCTGTTCGAGCATAGGAAATAATTACTTAGAAATAGACAAGTAATTTTGTTTTTGTCACCTGGTTAATCGTAATGATAGAACTATAACAGACGGTAAAGCAAATAGTCTGTTATTTAAAACTTTCAGCTTGTGAAGCAAATCGTAAATCTGTAGATTGGTAGTAATTCCTTAAAATAAAAGCCAAAGTGATGCTTTTAGAGTCTTTTTCATGTGTAGGTATATTATTCAGCCACTCATAACGTAGAACTCCTACATGTGCACATCGAACCGGTTTGTCATATCCCATTAGCACAGAGATGTTCTCAGACCGAATCCCACAATAGTAGAGATAGGAAGAGTATCAGTGGTAGTGGGCAAGATTTGACTTGAAAAGAAAATGTAAATTAGTGGAATTAAAACAAGAAGAGTAATGAAGAATTTCGAATCTGAGAATTTGATGGAAGACAAAGACTGGATGCACCTGTACCACTACGAACTATTTTGAGCCATGTAATTTAGAATCAACCATTGGTTGTGATAGTCACACGGACGTCAACCAGTTAGTGTGTAACTACACATTGATCTCTTCCAGTTTACTCCTGTACTAGAAAATGTCGCTGGACGAAGTAGGCTGTGGTTGGGTACATGTTGCACTTGTCCCTACCATTTCAGTTAATGAAGATTTCCTACCTGATCAGTCGGTTTCCAATCTTTACCTCGTACTGTATTCCTAACCTAGGGATCGCTTACTTTGCAATCCCAGAATACACGAGCAATTCTTCGTAGATACACACAACTGTATACCAGTAACCTAAGCATATCCTCTACACGTAATGACCATGATTCACAACCATAAATTAGGACGGAGGGAACTGCTGCAGAGCTAATTCACCGTTTGGTTAGAAGAAGTGGTGCAAGTTGCAAAAACTAATCGAGCCTTTAGAATCCGTGTGGGAATCTTTTCAGACACTGGGCGATCAGCACTAATGAGACTTTCTATGATAAGAGAGGGAGGCGTTCGATGTGTCCAACTTCTGCTCTCCCTAACAGACAAAGTAACATTTTACATTTGGAGGGAGAGAGTCGCATCACAAAGATAGTCCTGTCTGGTCATCGTTTATATTTTCGTAATATAGTCATTAAATACTTAAACTATTATATTCATGTGTTCCTCTACCTGTAAATTGTGCCTTTACAAAGTGATTGTTAACTTACTACAGATCTATCATTCAGTCCTCTTGCACTTATGGATTGGTCATGTGTATATTGTAATTTCTAAATTTTGTTGATGTATTGTCAAGATTTGGCTCTGTACTACTAGATGAATGATTCATGAATTCGAACTGTATGATTGAAATCCATTGACTCACATTTTCGAATTGTTTCATATTAGAAAGTGTCAGCTTTTCAGTTGTTCTTCGTTTTCAATAAATCTACAAAATAATAGTGTCGTTACATCATGAAAACTATATGGAAATTTTTATTAGTTGAAAACCCCTTCCTAACCAAGTAGTCAAATAAAACTAGATAATCTGTTTGTTTCGTTTTACTTACTTCAGTTATCCATCATCCCTTCAGGATTCCAAGTTTAACGCTTGCGTTATGGTGCATTTTGGTGATTTCGTCAAGGTGTGTCCTATTCACTCCCAATGTCTTTTCCTAAACTCCTCTTGATCTGGAAGCTAGTTCGTAATCTCCCACAGTAGGCTATTGCTGATGGTATCCTGTCAGTGGATATTGAGTATCTTGTGTAGACAATTGTTTATAAATGCTTGTATCTTTTTAATGATGGTTGTGGTAGTTCTCTATGTTTCAGCTCTATACAGTAGAATTATCTTGACGTTCGTATTGAAGATTGTGACTATGATATTGGTTGACAGACAGTTGTTTTGAGTTTCATATATTTTTCAATTGTAGGATTTCTGTCCTTACTTTGTCCATCCTTGCCTTTCCATCTACATCAGATCCTCCTTCTTTCATATACTTCTAAAATAGTCATTTTTATTAGGTTGTACATATTATCAGTTAGTTCTGAAAAAACTTATCAGCTCGAAATGAAGTATGAATACAATTTATTACTCAATGTTCATTTTGTTTATATATATATAACCTACTCAGTAGTAAATGAGCTAAAACAAAAGTGAAGTATAACGAGAAAAGTATCAACATAATCCAATGATTTTATTCGTTAACAAATTACTCCACAGATAATAACCAATACCATCAATCATAATTATTGAATTCAATATTTCTTTATATTACTTTATTTAAACTGAAAAAGAAAATTGAATATTGTTTAACACATATTTATCTTTTATTGTATGAGACTTGATGCCTTTTCAAATAAATGATGTATTTCTTCACTTGACCATATTGAATTTCATGTAGACATTTTAAACATCTCCATCATTCTTAATGACATAATCCATATCTCTTTTTAACTGACACATAACACATTGTGTACATATGCATGATAGTACAAAGTCATTAGTTATTGAACCCTAAAAAAGAAAAAAAGATTAAGATGAAATGAAAATACAATGAAATACATTCTTTCAGAGATTAGAACTGAAGTCAATTCAAATAGAAAGCTTAGAAATTGTTACAAAAATTCAATGGTTGAAATGATGTATAGAACGACGGTCAAAAGATTATGGCCAATTATAGAAAATAATTAACTAGCAATTAATCATAATTAGCGGCCTGCTTAAACATCTGAGCTACCTGTCATCTAGATATTTCAACAACTTATCTAATTTTCTTTGTTTTAATACATCATTATGGCTATTAATTGCACAACCTATTCAGGTGTTTTTCTGAAACGTGTACAACCTTTCGCTGCAAAGGTTACAAAAGGCCTAATCAGAGATATCGTGGTTGCTGGAAATATGCAGCGAAAAGAATGTACATTATTCAGATGTTGGTTAACTGGACTGCTAATTTCTAAATGCCGATCACTAAATATTTATCGTCAGGATCGACCAAGAAGTAAGAAACGGGAACTTGTTGAAATACTTTGTGCTGAGAATTCTATATTGTACTAAAATTATAATATTGAACAAAGCTAATATTAATAATGTCCCATAGTGAACATCAACTCTGAGATGCAGGCACATCCAGCTGATGAGTCCCAAATAGGACGAAATGCGCGTCCTGGATTCCACTGCTAGCCAATATCCACCTTTGCTTATAAAGCTTGTGACTTCAGGCAATATCGAGGCAGTCCGCATAGGATACATATATGCCAATAAAAGACTTATTAACTGCAGTCCAAGATAACAATGGGAAGATACAAGTAAACAACAACAAGTGGAATTGAAGCTCCGTTTTTTTTTAAAAAGTATTCCATTGATATTTACTGACAGTGATTCTAATGAAAATACTATTTATCTCTGTGAGGACCGTCCACGGGTGAACTCGAGGAAGCTCTAAAAAGCTCAGAAAAAGCCGAAGATATTCCATCCACTCATCTTTTGAAAGAATATTGCAAAATCTCCACGTGTAGCTTCCCTGTTTGACAAATGCTAAAAACACCCTGTATGTGGATTGGAGGACCGTAATGATGATTTCGTTGTTACTAAAAACTATAAATACCTTGGAGTTTTGTAACACATATAACACTTGTCTTGTCAATTGCGACTTGGAGGGTTCTAGCGTTTGAGTGCTTAAATTGTATGCGGTATATTAAGAATCTAGGCTCTAGATGTAACAATGTTAATATATTACACTGATCACACTAATAAGAATTGGTTTAATTTTATACAAAAATGAGTCCTTTCTTCATAAGCATTGAGTATATATACACATTTCTACAAGCAATAATGATGTAAGAATTAGAAAAATTTATAACAAATAATAATTCTTACTTTAATTTTATGCCTAAAACGTTGTCGCATTCTAAGTGGACCAGTTCCAGCACCAATACATGGCAACCAACACGGTTCATTGGCATATGAATATAAATAGCATAAATATGGGCATGGGCAAAACAGTGCCAAACAGCCTAAATTAAAAAAAAACCCAGACAAACACTTTTAAATGTTAAATGAATCGTCCAAATCCAAAAAAAGAAAAGAAAAAGAACACTAGGATGTCATGGACGTGAATTTCACTGTGTTTGATTAATACTGTCGATTGATTCATTATAAAGTTTCATCTGTATTCCTTGTACCATATTTATTGTAATCTAATATTTACTGGTTTCTAATAGTAATATCTGGTTATTATGATAAACAATTATCCAATCAAAAAATACATCACTTTTCAATATTCTATGAAAATTTTTAATTAAACTGAATTTATTATTGATATACACATGGTGCAAGTAGTATGTTTGATGAGCCACTCCATAATTTCTTAATAGTTACACAAAATATGCAACCAGTTGTTAAACAATGAGTTTTTTTTTCAGTTATTTCAGTAATAAAAATCAAGAACACACTATTAACGTAACTACACATAAAGATTACATTAGTTATATTGGCGTTTTCATGGTATTACTAATCACTTGGGATTATAGTAAATAATTAACAGATACTGATGGACTAACCCCTGAAAGTGTTGGGGATAGTGGTCCAATTTTAGCCGTTAGATTAATTAAAATCTTATCCAAAATCTGGAAAGTGAACGTCATCCCATCTAAACATCCCAGTCTACAGGGAAGGACAACAATCCTCTTGTGATAATCAAAGAGGAATAGGTTTAACTAATATACTGTGTAAAATATTAGCTCTAACAATACATCGACGTCTAATTATAACATGTGAAGAGAACATTAGAGAAAATCAGGATGGTTTCGGAGCTGGGAGTAAATGTATAGACTAAATATTTGCCCTTTGATAGGTTTTGGGAAATAGTCGTACTTTTCGACGTCTTATCCCTTGACCTTAGGGCGGTGTCCGTGTGATTGACGTAACAAATGTTTAGTGACTTTGAATCACATGGTTCAAAGTCGTTTATAATGGCACTGGTGCATCCAGTCTTTGTCTTCTCCCAAATTCTCAGATTCGAAACACTTCATAGCTCTTCTTGTTTTAGTTCCGCTAATTTATATTTTCTGTTAAACTCATATCTTCGAAACCTAATCTCGCCTACCACCACTGTTACTCTTCCTATCTCTACTACTATGGGATTCGGCCTGAGAACTTCACCTCTGTGATAATGGGATATGGTAACTCGGTTCGATGTGTACATGCAGAGGTTTTAAGTTGTGACTGACTGATATTATACAAATGACGGCTGATTTAGACAGCACCAAGTCAAATCCTTCCGTTAGTACATTTGTTTACATATAATCAACCATATTCAAAGTTGACGAGAATAAATTTCTAAATCGCGCTATAAACATATTTGAATGTTTATGCAATGACATGAGTTGAGCAAATGACATTTAGTTTTTGTGTTAGGTAACACTCGTCTGGAATTTATGCTTGTGATTTGCTGGGAATCAAACTCGCGTTGTTCACTGTCATAGTGAGAGACTTTACCCATGAGCTTCTTAGCTTGCAACAAATCTCTACAACTGAGATGCACTCTGTTGCCTAGCGGTCAGTTAGTGAGAAACCTAGTTTCAATCCGTCTTGACAACTACTTTCAAACCCATTATGCAAAAACGAATTACCCTATGATTTTGTGATATTTAGACAATTGATAACATTCCAGTTTGATGGATAAAATTAAATCATCATCGCCTTTCGTCTCGAATAATGGAACGTGGTTGAGTAATATTATTAGCTGATTAGAGTTGAAAACCACACAAAGTCAGCTCAATGACCCTGGAGTTAAATGTTCGAGAGAGACTGAAGATTATGGGTTCGATTTCGTGTGTCAGGGTTATGGATGCAAAGTTCTGAGGAGTTCCATAATAGAACAAAACGAATGCCCATAACTTCTTGATTTCCAACAGTTTTCTACCTTCGGTCGATTTGTGATCTCAAGAAAAACGTCACCAGTTATTCAGTTGACAAATCCAATATATTTTATTATAATAATTGTCATAAAATAAATGTTTCAGTTTGTAAAAAACTTACAACTAGCAGGGTCATTTGTACACTGAAATAAACCTGACTCCCATTCTCTGGTCTCTTCAATTGTCTGGAAGAAAAAAGAGTTGATCATTAGATGGTATCGAAGTAATTAATAGTAACTATATTAACCAACAGAAACATAAAAAGTATCCCAAATAGTAACTGGAATTTCAATCAATAAAAAGTGATCTGACGTTCATTTCATTACGAACTGAAATTAACTGGAAGACGTGGGATTGGATATAGAACAATAAGAAAGGAGGCGAAGTAGATAATCAACTGTGTTTTTTCTGTTACAAATGTTTATCCGTGACAAGTGAAGTGTTACGAACATAATCAGATCAAACTAATAATAACGAGAAGCTGAGGTCGTTTACGTTCATCCTATAAAGTAAGCTGTAAATTGTCTTATCTTCAAAAATAATCAATCTTTCATTTCTGAAAATCTATACGAGTCAATGAATAAAAATGTATTGCCTGATGAACAGATCAGAAAATTCATAAGATTCTTAAGCACAATATGTTTTTTATTCTAAACATTTGTCTACTCATTAGTAGTCATATTGTGCATGAATACATTTTACTGAGAATGACATTTCACTAACAACTAATTTGTAAGAACTACACAATGTAGCTTGTATGATTGTAAAGAAAGCGTAAAGTTTACTGAAGATTGTTATTTAACCTTTGATATATTTTTTTTCATAAACCATTTTTTACAGAGAAATGTTAAAGCAAATTTTAAAATTTAAATTTTCATGCGACTAAGAGATATGATTTTAAAAACGGAACGATCATCTAAAAACCTGATATATATTAGAATATCACTGAATCAGGATCGACAATTTTGATAAGGATTAAAACTGTTCTAACTATTAATTGTGAATAAGTAGGAGTAATCAGAAATTGTTACAGGCCAAATCTCTTTTTATTGAATATATCTGATAGTTTAATGAGTTATTCGGTTTGCTTGTCTTTGTATACAACAAAGATGCTTATTGGTAATGTCCTTCAATTAAATCTATATTTGCAACGATTTGGTGTTTTCACTTTTCTAAACTGAACTCACCAACTACTACCCACTTTTTATTTTGTTTAACTCAGCTGTTTATTTAATAAATTTCATAGGATAAACATTTATACTTAAAGAAAAGTTAAATCCATGAAATCAGTTTGCATCACAAGACTATTCATATTGCATAAATCAATAAGCAAGCGGTTTGAATGATGATCCCAGTATATTCATTAATTAATGACCATGATGATCAGCTTATATAATCACTGCTTTGTCAAGTTTTGCCGTTCATGAAAAATTAATCTGTTACTTACTTGTAGAAAAAGTAGAAATTAATAGGCACATCATGATATAACTACGATAGGTTTAGTTAAACTATAATCATTATCTCATTTGCGTTGGTTGTGTTGAATCTTCCCATTGATACCTTAGGACTACAATCGATAAGTCTCCTATTAGCATATTTGAATCTTGTGCGAATTGTCTCGATATTATCATTCAGTCATAGGGATTATAATCAGAGATGGATGGTGACTAGCAGTGGATGTAAAGTGAGTCCTGAATTCCATTGTTAGCCACTATCAATCTCAGTCGATGATCATTATCACTAATAGAATTTCAAATACCTCAATGTCGAGGAAAGATAAACTTAAACATAGACGATTTTTTCTGCTTTGTTAAAACTTTCCATATCTTTAATAAATTCAATGGAGAAGCATCTTCATGGGACGAAAGTTTGTAACTGTCACCTAGATTTCGGATGTTGATAACAAATGTGAAGCAGTTTGTTTAAAATAAAGTACAAGCAGCTTTTCATTTCATTAAATAAGCTCAAAAATATCGAATCAAGATAGAAGTAATCCAATAGTACTTCAAAATCTATTTAATATACAATTCATTAAAACAAAATAAGAACATCTAAGATGAGACTGGAGTACTGTGGTGCTTTCTGTAATTAAATGTACCATATGGTCAATTCATTAAATTTCATCATTATCTAGATCATTTCTAAAAGACCTCGCCAGAGCACTTAACCGATAAACCATTGAGCCGGCATCCAACGGTGGTAATGCGCACTGCAGAGGAGTCCCACAATAGGATGAAACGGCCGTCCAGTGTTTCTAGGTTTTCGATGGTGGTCTAACTTCAATTGACTTATGACCTCAACTATATAAAATTAACATATATTTAATTAAATAAATTGAGCCTATATTACAAATACGATAGAAATTTGGAAAAGAAACATTTATTTTTGTTTAATTTAGTTCCGCATAGTAACAAAAAACATTAAACTTATTTAGTTACTGTTGTATATATATCTAACTAAATTGATTACAATATCACCTGAAAACTAACTGATTATAATTTAATCCTATATCAATGAAATTTAAATATAACACTCAAATGAATAAAAATAGTTCCTTTTTTTGTTGACAAATTGAACCATTCTAAGGACAACTCATATGATCTTCTTTACAACTATAGGTTGATTGAGGTTAATATTTGAGAAGGAAAGAGTAATGTATTATTAAGATTATTACATAAATTGTCAATCATGAAACTAAAATGTACACAGGAATACACAACTTATTCATATACAAAAAGAAAGCAGTAAAAAATTTAAATTCAAGCTATATGTTTAACTAAAATAAGTATCATTTTATCGGTTTAAAGTGAAAAGTACAATTTCCATTGTAATTGAGACTTATCTATTACATATGCCTATATTCCAATGTGAGTTGATGTTCATATTAAAGTGTAAATTAATTTATGCATTTAGTAAAAACATATTGTTATTTATAAGCAAAGATAGATAGTGGCTAGCAGTGGAATAGAGGGCGCTCGTTTCGTCCTATTTGGGACTCGTCAGCTGGATGTACCTGCATCTCTGCATACAAGTAAACAACACCAAGTGAACATATTGTTATTGATTAGAATACTAAGTTGTAATAAAAAAATGTTTAATCAGTAATTAAAAAGTGTAATTAAACTCCAAAACATTTCAGTCATTGAACAGTATACAATGGTTCATCATACATATGATTTCTATGTAACATATTCAAAATTTTCTCTACAAACATAGATACATAAATAAACAAATAAATAAAGAAGTGGAAAAAAATTAGGAGAAATAAGATATCTGATTAATTTGATTAGTGTAAAACCTGAAATAATGAATTTTACAACAGAATAGAATACCATGAAAGAACAGTTAAAATGTGTCAATTGAGTTGTTTTATCTAATCAAGCATTGATTTAAGCATATGAATTTAATTTTCATTCATATGGGATGTATATATTTACTTAAAGGCTTAGAGTCTTGTGTTATATAACTTTGTTTAACGTTTACTTAAAATCATGGCTTATAAGATAAAATTATTTATACATTATCAAGTACACGTTACGTTTTCACTTCCAGGTACTTTGCATTCAAATCATATACAGTTTTATATAGCTGAAATAATGAGTCAGTTGAAGTTAGACCACCATGAAAAACCTGGAAGCACTGAATGGCCGTTTCGTCCTGTTGTGGGACTCCTCAGCGGTGCGCATCCACGATCCCGCCTCGCGAACATTCATAATCATAATTGCAAACAAACCGACCACATGTCTACATTATTCTTTCATATGTATTAAATTTACTTATTATTTAAATAATTATTTTAATGGGAAATACTATTAGTCTACAAATGATTTCATGTAATTTTTGTTGCAAATTGAAGGCATGTAAATGAATATGTAACTCGATATGAATAATAACTTCATGTAAGATACATCATTATCAAACTGTATAAATATATATTGAATCCCGGAGTGAATATCAACTCTGAGATGTATGTATATCCAGCTGAAGAGTCTCAAATAGGCCAAAACAGGTTTCCTGGAATCCACTACTATTCATCATCCATTTTTACTTCAAAAGCTTATGACTTTAGACAGTATCGAGGCAATCCACACAGAATGCACATATGCCAACAACAGACAGATCAATTACAGTCCTAAACCACAATGGAAAGATACAAATAAACAACACCAAATGAATTGAACTACATATTCAATTTATTCTACATAGTTTGTAATTGATTTCATTAATGTTAGTTATTTAAAAAGAATAATATATATAATATATATCCCTACAACTGTACAACATGTGATTAGTTATTTTCTTTAACTGTCACTTCAACTAACGTAGAACTTTTCAAGTCAAATTAACTAATAATAATAATGACAGTGATTGACATTGAGGAAAGCACCCAACTGCGTTACAAGGCACACCCTCACATGGAATCCTGAAGGCCAAAGGAGAAGAGGAAGACCAAACAACGCATTACGTCGAGAAATGGAGACAGACATGAGAAGAATGAACAAAAGTTGAATAGAACTAGTGAAGAAGGCCCAGGACAGGTTGGGTTGGAGAATGCTGATTGACGGCCTATGTTCAATTGGGAGAAACAGGTGTAAGTAAGTAAGTAATGACAGTGATTATTATTGAATCATGATTTCTACGGAATTAAATTGTTTCTATAAGGTGTTATTTAAAAAAAAATACACATAATAAAATTGAATAATAATAAATATAAAACGATCTAAAACACTTGATACAGTACTAAATCAAAAAAGGGGAACAATTTTAATCGGATATTATAATAGTTTACACCATATTTATTTCTATTATTGATTTTTTGTTTTATTACATAAGTATAGATTTGACCTATACGAGAAAAAAACGAAAGTAGATTGATTTTAAAGTGTTGAAAATCCGGACAAAGTAATCATAAGAAATGTTTATATTTGTGTGCGTATGTGTATGGGAGAGTTTTTGTGTGTGTGTGTGTGTTTGTGTATGTATGTACATGTATATTACATTGAACTAGAGAAGGGGGAATAAAAATTAGGAAATAGATTAAAGGGGGAAAAATGTCAATGAAATGATGTACTTAAAATGAACTATTAATTATAATTCAGTTTTTCTCTTCAATAAACACATTTTTATTTTTGTGCATAAAAAATAATCAATAAACGATTTTATTTCTTTTTAATACTTAATAGATATTTAATAATATTTTAATTAAATTAGACAAGAAGCAACAAAAAAGAAAACGGATCATAATTAATTAATTAATTTATGTTTATTGATGTATGACTTAAATGATTAAATAAAACTTCAAAGAAATTATTGATAAGATTTTTGATTTAAATAATAATTTCATCAGAAAGGGTTTTGTAGATTTTATAGTAAATTTAATAGTTAAGATCATGACCAGTGGATTTCTGCTGTGAGATAGTAACTTACTCAAGATAATGGTGGATGTGTCACTCAATTTCGTGGATTGGTTGAAGCAAGACATTAACACCTTTGGATGCCGACTCAGTGGTTCTAGAGGTTAAGCGAGACTGTTAGGTCTTGGGTTCGAATCTCGCGAGTGTGGGATCGTGGATGAGCACTGCAGAGGAGTCCCACAATAGGACGAAACGGTTGTCCAGTGCTTTCAAGTTTTCCATGGTGGTCTAACTTCAATTGACTCATGATCTCAATTATTAAAATTTGTACAAGACTTAACCAAATGTGGCTGTGAATAACGGAGATAGTAATGGGTAGATATGTCATAACTCAAGAATGGTAAATCGTATAATAATATTGGCATATAATTCCCATTTAAACATTACAATTAAAAACACGAAGTTCAGCTAAGGGATCTCTTTTCAACGAATTTATTATCAAGCTGTACAATCGTATATATATATATATATGAAAAAGTTTTGTTAAAGTACTAATTCCGTGAGGAAATGTGAACACTAATAACCAAGATTATAATACTAGATTACGTAATACAAATAATAACAATAGATTTATTGAATAGAATAAGATAATTAAAATGTTTTGGTTACAATAATTAAAGGTCATAGAGGTGTAAAATAAATAAGATGATATGATGAGTATTCATGAATAAAATAATGAGAATACAAGACAAGTAAAGGGGGAATGGAGTAATAATAATAATGATAGAATGATAATAATAATAATATTAAGGCCATGATAACGATAATGATAAGACGTACTTCTTTTGTACGCATAGTTCTGGTTTGAGCTCATGGATGGTAAGAGCTTCGGCTATTTTTTAAGAGTTTGATACGAAGAAATCTTGGTAGATTTGAACGAATCATATAAACAACCTTAAAATCAGACTGTGGATTCGTCGAATGATTACAATCGATTAGGTGTTCAAGTATAGAACTTCTAACCGTTTTCCTTTCACCATTGTAGAACCAAACTGGTATATGTTCTCGTATCCGAGTTGAAAGCGAGCGTTGGCTACGGCCGATGTACCTTGCTCCACAAGAGCAGGTGAACTGGTAGATGCACATAGAGGCGACCGAACGCGGGAGCTTATCTTTTATAGATACAGAGAATAAGTTCTTACTAGTGAACGTTATTCGTAGTTTAGCAGCGTTAAATGTCCTTTTAATCGTTGTTGTTAAACGATTTTTAATTCTGTCGGATGTTCGATCACCTTTAAATTCCAGACTTATATAAAGGCTTTTCTTTGGGACTGAATAACTAGGATTCCTATCGACGCTAATTTATAAATAAAACTCATAATAAGAGGGACATGAATATGAATCGTTTAATTATTTAATAAATTAATTATACGATAAAAAGTGTACGCATAGTGTTGGTCCGCAAACGGATTCCAAAGTTACCATTCATTATTCTTATTGGGACATAACAAGTTGAGTTGAAATAATCTTGTTGACACTAATTGCTTGCACATATATACTGAAGGCGATAGATTTTATTATTTTTCTGTTGAGTCCTAATCTATTATTTCATTACCGTAGCTAGTATTATTAAGATTAATGATAATTGGTTGGAATGAATGAAATGAATGTTGATTGAGAGATAATTCACAATGATACATTACTGAGCGATATTTACTCCCCATGATACTAGTGAACAAACAAGGCATTATGATTTTTGACTAATATCAATAGTTTTTTTCTAAATAAGGTCATGAAAAGCAAGGTAGTTTTGAAATAACTATTTTCAATATGGCTACCATATTGTTTTACGAAAGTTCGTTGACTATATGTACTCCTTAATATAACCGTGTTTCTAATTGAGATAGGAATTCTTACGTTAAGGAACGCATTTAAAAATGTCAGATTATTACATACTTTTACTTATCTGTCACTTTAACTGGTTCTGAAAAGCAATTTACATTGGTAAATATCATAAAATCACTTTCCAGTTCCCATGGACGTTTTCAGTTATAACTATGTGGAGCTATAATTCAGGCTGTCAACAGTTCTATCTTAGCTCATCTTTCTCTCATCAGCAATTAGGCTAAGATTCAATGATATAATGATGGGCCTTGTTAAAAGTAATTTGTTACAAGCAAGTAAGCTCCGAACTTTTCATCTGGCAAAAATGGTTGCAATAAGATGTAAAAACGAAGCAAGAGAATCCCATTATCAATACGTACTTAGTGGTCTGGAGGTTACGGGCTAACCGCGAGACAAGAAGGTCCTTAGTTCGTTATTTAAGTTAGGCTTGTTGGTGGGTAATGCCAAAGAGTTCCTATACTAAGACGAAAAATATATCCAATGCTTCCTAGTTTCTTATGACTACCTAATTAATGTCAGCTTGTAGTACTAAACTACACCTTATCTATGTTTCAGTGAAAATGGGAATTTGTAAAGAATTATGGAAGTGATAATGTCAATTGCAGTAAAAGCAGTAAAAAAGTTCAATATCTACTGTGTCGACTCAGTGGCCGAGTGGATAACGCGATGGCGTTTGAAGCGAGGGTACTGGGTTCGAGTCCCAGAGTGAACATCAACTCTGAGATGCAGGTACATCCAGCTGACGAGTCCCAAATAGGACGAAACGCGCGTCCTGGATTCCACTGCTAGCCACTATCCATCTCTGCTTACCATGCTTGTGAATTAAGGTATATCGAGGCAATACGCACAGTATGCACATATGCCAATTAGAGACTGACCAGTTGCAGTCCGAAACACATCGATGGGAAGATCCAAACAAACAATACCAAGTGAATTAAAAGCAAATATATTACAGTAGGAAATTATTAAGTCCATTGTATTAGGATAAACTATTCTGAATTACATATGGATACAATAAAAACTAAAGGAAACTTTCTACCTGATTTTTATATAAAATGAAAAAAAAAGTTTTACGAACTTTAAGTACATTTTTTGTATTACATCTGACAATAACTTATGATTTTATCACTATAATAAATGCAATTGAGACATTTTTTTACTACAAAACGTAACCTTCATATTTATGACAATTATTCTTATATTTAATATATACCGAATAGAATACTGAGGGAAATTGTTAAATCCTTGATTTGTCTACTGAATTATATACGGGAGAGAACTTGTATCGTTCTAGGTTAAGACATTGATATAATAGGCTATTGTTTGACAAATAAGAGAAAGAACATGAGTCAACTGGAACCTTATTTGATTTATTCCTGATTCAGATTAGAGTAAAAAGATACATGAACGATTAGATAATTAACTTGACCATAACGCATAAACAATTAGAAAAATATAATTATGTCCAAACTAAGCATTAGAGTAGAAAAATAGGGCACAAAATGTTTTGTTTCAATCATAATAGCTTCGGAACAGATAAAGCTATGACAATGAATCATGCATCAAGCGAAAGCTTATGTTTCATACCTGGGAACCAAACTAAATGTTAGTATTTTGCAGGCTGCGAATCAAGTGAAATAGTGACCCCAAAACTAGCTCTCGCTGTTTATCATGACTTCTTTATTTCTCTGTTTACATTATAATTTTTTTAATTATCTTCTTTTCATATGACCCTATTTTTATTCTGTCAACCAGTCATTCATTAATTGCGTACGATGTATATCGCCTCAAGTTATTACACTTCAAATCAGCACAACGAGAGAGTAAACAACCAAGATATATAACCAAAAACGTGAAAAGTATTAATATTATCTCATCGCAATCCACCTAATATTCACAATGACTGATATCACAAAAAAATAAACACAAAATGAGACAATAGAGAAGTAAATCGTATGGAATAATATGAAGGGTTATAGTATAAAAGAAAATAGAGAATAAATACAACTATGCAACTACGACTGATTTTGAGCCAAGCCATCTTATGAAATCCGTAATTGGTTGGAATTATCACTCTGACCTCAACCATCAAGTCATCAAATCTTAACATGACTTAAACCAACAGCAGGTAAATGTGAGTAACGTAGGTAAAAGTCACTTCGCCTTTTGCAGGCGTAGATCGGTTGTTTACAATCTTTATTATTCTGAAAGTGGAAAAGGTAACAATGTTGACAAGAATTTTAAACTACCAGTAGTAAATGCCTTGAAATACACCAACAACTCCAAAGCTAATTTTAGGTCAATTAAATTCTGTTATAAACGTGGTGATTTTAATACAGAGTAATGTATGATTTTTATTTTCATAATACAACAGTAACTGTTCACTTAAAAAGAATTCACCTAAGAACTACAGTTTTATGCAGTAGACTCTGAGTTAGGGTAATCAGTACTGTTTGTTTATGCACTTAGTTGAAAGAGGATTAAGTATTTAGCTCATCTGGCTAAATTGAAATAAGAGGTGGGACATTTGATCATGCAACTAGATGACAGGAAGTCAGGGATTTAAACTTCTGAGTTATTTTGTTTCTGAATGGCTAGGAATGCTAATGTTCTACTGAAATCCTGTTAGGTAGATAAGTTGAGTTAAAGCTTTAATTCAGTGGATTTAAATTATAAGTTTTAACGTTTACAACTAACAAAATTAAGCAGTTCAACAAACTTACACCTGATATAGGTTGTGAAGTGACAACTTGTTCTCCCATTATTACGGTTATGTACTATATAGTTAATGAAGAAATCTAATAGCAAATATCATATAATAATATCAAAACATACAATTACACACACGTAGTTCACAGTTCAGTGTAGTTTAGTTGAGCAAATACAATATGGTTATATAAGCTTTATTTGTACTCATTATCAAACATTTTGTAATATGTATATAAACAAAGATTGGCCACGTTTAACTGACCTAGGATTGGTTGAATTAAAAAATAAAAAAAATTGGAATTTCATATCGATATGTAAATATCAATTAAACAAAACAAAAGGGAATAAATAAAATGTAACAATATCCAAGACACTAACAAGTAAATGTTTTTTTTAGTTTTAAAAAAAATTGTCTTATCACGTGAACGAAATATAAAAGTAAAATAACTTGGCAAACATAGTTGAACAATATTTCTGATTAAGAGTAATGAACGTCAATGATTATTACATGATTGTCAGTAAAAGAATAAAAAGATTAATATGTACGTTGAATCGAAATGTATACTGTATTTATGGCTGATCTGATTATAGAAAAATGAATAAATAATGTTCACAACTTTAGACTGTGTTTGTAAAGAAGATATGGACTTCAATGAAATTTTGGATCGATTCAATAACTATCACTCAATTAAATTCAGATTAAAAGAGGACGAGAACGCGAAATTTCATTTTTTTTGTTCTTTTTGAAAAGAAGCTCGGATGGTTCGTTACATTTGAGCATAAAATACCGACCTGGAGTGATCAGTATGCGAATTTCCATAGCTGAGTACCATTGCATAGAGAGATAAACTTAATGCACTATTTATCTTCGAAAACTAGGCGAATATGTTCTCATTAAACAATAGATAACGAACTAATTCGACTTCGACAGATACTCATTAGAAATTGTTATCCACCTAGATTTGTCAACAGGAAGTCGACATCAAGACGAAATCCTAGGAAAGCAACGACAGTTCAAAAGAAAACCTTTTTCATGAATATGGAATTTAAGGGAGATACGGCTCCCAAACTCATGAATAAACGGATTTCGAAATCCCTGAATAAAATCTATTCAGCTAAGCTTCGTATTGTCTTCTCAAGCTGGCCTACCATTCACGATGTGTTAAGTATAAACTCTTGTTTTGATTCATCTATAAATTTACTTGCTTCTGTGCGGTAGGTTACATTGGTTGTGCAAAGCGATCACTTTTCGGACGCATCTCAGAATATTACTAGGCGTGGCTTTTAAAAGGAGAATACCAAACAATCACAAGTTCAATACAGAGGAACCCAATCAACTTTGGGCAGGTTGCTACAAAGGAATCTTCCTTCAAAGTAATCTACACAATCAAATGAACTGAATCGAAAACTTTTGCACTACTGAAGCGTTGGCGATCTATCAATGCAAACCCAAACTCTCTGTGCGAACAAAAGTTCAACCTTTCATTCTTTCTTGTCCCTAATTCCCTTCTGCGGTATGTTTTAGTCTTGTTTTGTAATTTCAAACCGCAATGAGTTATTGTTTTCATTTTTAATAATCAGATAGCGTAAGACATAAGTGTAAGGTGAAGAACGATAACTAGATACAGGATTTTTAAAATTATTTAAAGTTTTTCAAGGCGTATCCGGCTAAGAAAGAGATGAAGATATCATGAATACCTTCTCAACGCATAAACTAGGTTAGAATCTTTATAGCTTCTGTTGCGTTGGAGACAGTATTAAACCTTATTGGCAAATGATGAAGGTATACGATGGACCACTAAAAATGAGTTGGTTTTAACTACTATATGACTATTGTTAATTAGGTAAAGCTGCATATTGTCTAAATGTAACCATGGGGATTTCTAATATTTAGATTTTACTGAACTTATCAATATCTCAAAAATACTTCCATATTGTCTGTAAAAAAATGGTTTTCACAAAATTTAACGCTATTTGAAACCTTGGTTCAGAGTTAGAAACTCTCAAACCTGATGAAAGTTTGCTGAGAAGTATACTGTTAATTAGTGCATGAGGGTTTGCATAGTAAATTTGCCATTATTGTCACAAACTATCACTTTATCTTGTACTCCCCACACCGCATTGACGATATTTAAAGATTTTTGAAAATACTTTTCAAGAGTTATGAGTTAGATGGCTAATTTGACGGACAATGCAAAATAACAAACTGAACACTCAACAACTCCCTATATTATTTCTAACTTGCTAAAAACGATTTGTCCAGAACTAGCATATAATTGACAAGAACTTCAATCAGAATATATGAACAACAGTACGAACCATTTTATCCAATTGGAACATAAACTCCTTGATTTAAAAGGGGATCAAAAGAGAGGATTCCAAATACCAAAGTAAGTTGGGGGGGGCGAACACTTATTCCTGAATTTTTATGATCTCTTTCAAAGAATCATCATTCATTTATAATCCATGTGCTGAGGGTGTCTTTTCGACAGAGATCGTCGTATATTGGGATTAATAAGTCTTTACATGTACCAGTTTTAGTGTTCTTACTTCGTGTCGTGAGAGTTGCAGTGATTCCTCATTTTTCATGTACAAGTAATAAATAATGTGGACATAACAACCAGGTCTCATAAAAGTAACGACAATAATCAATAAAGAAAATGACCTAATTACTAAACCCAGCTAATTGAACGAACGATACCTTTGATTGTTTTATTATTAAGCGAATTTATTCTATAACAGTTAGGTTTTCTACTCCAATCTTATTATTTTGGGCATTAGAACAAACTACTATTACAATTTATGTATGAATGTACAGAAGTATGTTGACGAACAACTAACAATGAATATTTTGCAAGTCAGTCCTTACAAAAATTTCGTAAGATACAGATGTTACTTATTCAACTATTCAATCCAATTTCTGTGGCATAACAGTAATTCCAAGATCCGATAAAATACAACTTTTAAATAATTTTATTTAACGACCATTTGTGGGGGAAAACATGTACCTAATTTCGACAAGGTATCATCCAATTTATCTCATTATCTATAAAAAATCATTCTTGATTCATTGACAATATAAAGTGTTAATCCAATTAAGATAAGTGAAAGAATTTCTCAACCGATGAGATGGTTAGCTAATTTGTAATGATAGTATATTGGTATTTTATGTAGCATTTACAGTATACTAGGAACGTAAATTTGAGAACACTATATTTTAATAAATGCAACAATTGAAGATCTAGAAACTTTACAAAATCAATAATACTGAACACAACTTTATAAGTTTTAACTATGTAAGTAAGATTTAAATCCTCAATTAGCCAGCTCAATGAATAACACTATAAAATGATAATAGTCTTTGGGAGGGTTAAAGGATGTTACATTCCGTCGAACTTTATTTAAAATGAAAATTTGATGTTATTAGAAAGTGCTTGATTGTGAAATAACATCAGCTAAGAAACGGACACGATTATACAAATGTTTGTTAAGTCTGTGAATATGTACAACCAAAAACACTCGATCGAACTGAGATCCTTTAAGTCACGTGCAGAGGTTAACATCATCCAATCATTAAAAAAGTAACTAGGTCAACAACGTACTACTAATTGAGTTAACTATGATGTGACTTGACTGATTCGAAATAAAATCCGAATCAATGTAAAAGTGCATAACAAAAATGTGAACAGACGGAGGTAAAGTGTAGAGAATCAGAAGATATACTCTTGCAGCCGATGACTACTGATTTTTTTTAATAATAACAATAAAAAAGAATTTAAATACATCAGCATTTACTATTTACATTGAAAATAACATTCTTAACATGAGAAAACATTGATAGAAAAAAATCCAACTGAACGTTAAAGACAATTAGTAGTAATAATAATAGTACAATAGACAAGGAAATCTCAAAATTCTAAGGTAAGTATCAAAAGAAAGGAGAATGAACAATAGAAAAAGCATTGTGACTTTTTTTTACACGAAAAGAAACAAAGAAGATTGAATTTAAAACAATGAGGTAATTTAGTAAAACCGGATGATCATTTTCCATAGTGACCTGATGATGATATGAAATGCAAGAAGACAAAATATGATACAATCTTTAAAAAATAACATTGTTTACAACCAAGGTAATAAGTTTGGATCCATGTGAATCAAATTTGAAGGTTTTGTGGCTTCATCGATAAGTTTCCATGATTTTGGTTCAGTTCCCGAGTAGTCGGAGGCGACTATTTAAGTGAATACAATAAATATCTATGTTAGTGCGAACACAAACATTAATTGGAATAATAATAATAATAAAGTGAATCACAAAGTTTTAATTAAATTAACTCATTCACCAGGTACTTGGGTATCAGCAGTATGAATATGAGGGCTAACGATACTTGTCATTCACTTAGAGCGAAGTAGGTAGAGTGAAGTTAGGACTTAGTGGCTAAAAGTCGAACGTTTTGACGACTAATTAAGCATTTTATGAATTAATAATAATAAAAATACTTTATTTAGACTGTGCAGAGTGAATAGAGTTAAACCGATACACCAGTGGATCCCGATTTATTGACCTAAACGTTAAGCGTTCGTGCGTGAGGCCTTGTAGTGCAGTCGTGGATGTCCACTGTTGAGTGACCCCACATTAAAATAAATTAGGTGACTAATGTTCCTATGTTGAAGGTGGTTATCAAACTTAGATCTGTTCGTGATCTCAAGAGAATTCAATAATTTCAACGCCCCCGATACTAACAATAATTTGATCTTGAAGGTCAATTGATTAGAAAATATAACGGTTAAATAATTGACAATAATAATACACTGATACACATTAAATGGTTAATGTACAGAAATATATTAGTGATTATCGTCTATGTATACAGTCAAAACTGAATGATCCAGCTATTAAAAGTTGTTAACACAAATATGTTGAAATATTTCAATAATCATTACCAACTAATCCCAGTTGAAATACTAGCAGAAATGAAGGAGCTATAGACAGCTTTTTAGTTTTAAATATGAGACTACAAAACAGTGCGCAACAAAAACTGTGTATCGAGCTAAGGAACGTTAGGTCTAATGGTAAATACTTGACAAATAGAAGCACTGAATCTACTTTCATTGGCTGGATTTCAACTTTAATTGATTTAAGATATAACGTGAAGGTTTATTCAACGCCACTGGTGGCAAAAGTTTCACTCGCGAAATTTCTAAAATAACCAGTCGCGAGTTCCAACAAGGACTTTAAGAAACCCGCACAACCAATAATAAACTGGCTAAGATAGTTTATTTGAAAGGGTGTTTTGAGATCGGTCTAACTTGTAGGTTGTATTCTTTACGTATTGTTGGTAGTTAGATCTGTACTCAAATAATTGTGGGGTCGTGGATGAGAGATGTTGTGGAGTTTCACACCTCGACAAAACAATTATCTAGTGCTCCCTGGTTTTCAGTGTCACCTTAACTGAGTACAATCAGTGACGAATACAACCTACAAGTTAAACCTATCTCCATAAAACTTTTCAATAAAATTATTACAAAAGTTAAAATGAACGACGTTAGTTATTCTAACTAAAATTAACTAAGTATGAAATATCTACTTTATCGTAATACTGCTAAAAATTATTTATTAAAGAAAATATTTATCCTCAGCATTTGCAGTTAGGTATCATATTTCAACAACTTAAACATTATCTTACGGACACAAAAGTCAGATTTACGGTTCAATAATGTTTCCTCTCTTTTTAACATTCAACATGTTATACAATAAAACTGAAAGAACCAATAAAGGGAGGAGAAAAACATCTTGATATAATTGATGATACAATTAGACAATTTACCTTTTAATTTACTATTCATAGATTCTATTGTACAATTTATCAATGTAATTAATTGTTCATTAGTCAAATCTGGCACAAGAGTTGGTGATGATGAATAACAACAATTCAATGTTGAAGATTCATTCTCATCAGAAATTGATGATGAAGGTTTACAAGATTCTAATGATGCTGATGATGATTGTTGAATCATTTCATTTTGCTCACTCATAAGTAATTGATATGCATAGATAGAAGATTGTCTGCCTCGATGCCATAGAATATAATCACGACGTAAAAGTGTTCGATAAAGACTGGTTAAACTATGATCATATGGCGCATTCATTAAAGCTTGTGCAGTTGTAGTGAAACTAGCTGCGAAAGGACCAACTTTTGCTGGAGCTCCAGGTAAACAAACAAGACCAGCTAAATGTGGCGTTAAACGAAATGGTACTGGACGACAGTGACTTAACCATTTATCGCCAACATCATCAATGGTGGAAGAATCAGTTGAAATTTTGGAAGACAACTGAATATTCGAAGATTGCTTTTTACCTGGAATTTAAGATTATTAAGAATTATTAGTTACACAACATATGGGTGGCCTAAGTCAAAGTGTCAATTAGCGGAAATAAAAAATATTAACAAACCAGATTTCTCCAGCTTCTGTATAAGCATAGATTGATTGAAACAGGAAATGAAGTATGGTTGATTAAATGCTTTTTCCGAATTCAATAAATGAGATTGTTCTGACGAAGAATTATCACCTGGCAATCCAAAACAGACATGATGCGCTTCAATATGTCCAGAACGTGGATCAATCACTAAACAACCTGGATGAAGAGGTGTTAAGTGAAACAATCGTTCTATAAGCCCATAAGTTCCAAGATTATGTGCTAGACTACGGCGTAACAACCAATAACTTTCAGAATCAAGCATTTGATTTTTAGCCCAATGTTGAAGAAGTTTACCACGTGGAAATTCTAATTGATTTTTTAAAGACTCCAAAGTTATATTTTGATGATTTATTTCATCATCATCATCATTACCAAACGTCCCCAAGCTAAAAAGTACATAGAAAATAAGGTAACAACAATATAAAGCAATTAGTCCCTTTGATAAATTTCGATAATGTAATAAAAAGACGAAGATTATCAGAACTATGTGATATATTAGCACAATACATTTCGAACAATCTGATCACACATATACTTGTTAAGAACATTTATATATAAAAATAAAAGGTCAACTAGACGGGTAATAAGGTTAAGAAATAGACAAGGATAATAATGATAAAATAATGTGAAAACAACTTGACACCTAATCACTCTGGATAATAAGCATTTATTACCAGGGTAGGTTTGTTCTCTCCTTAAGGAGAGAACAAACTGTTTTTGAATACACAAAGGGGGTTTGAATTTTCGTATGGCTAAGGCTTCAATAAACCTCAGTATACGCCCTTTTACACTTTTAAACAACACAACAAAAGTTGAGTTAAGATCAATCTTATGACCTGTTTCGATTATGTGTTTAGCAACAGAGGATGATGGATGTTTATCCTCTACTCTTATTGGGTCCTTCGACTGTATTTGTTTTTGAAACCATTTTGGTACATGTTCACCCACCCTAATTTTCAGATCACGATTGCTCCTCCCTATGTATGTGTGACCACACACACATTTAAATTGGTAAACGCAGTGGGATGTGACACAATCGTTTTCATGTCGTCTAGGTTTTGAATGAAGCATGGACCTCGTTCTTTCTTTGATTATGACCTTTGCTGCACAATATGTTTTGTTGATGACTGATTTAAGCCTTTGTTTCAGTAAAAGGCTATTTGAATCACCTCTAAATGGTAAGGTGATGTAAATAGGCTTTTTCTCTACCAAGGCTACAGCAGGTCTCGCTGTGCCCATAACTTTCCATCTATTGATAAATTTAGGTGGATAACCATTCCCGATTAATGTCATGGTTAACAACTTAACATCGTCATCAATAGCATCGTTTGTGCAAATACGACGAAGCCTGTTAAAAAGGCACTTTACCAAACCACGTTTGTATTGCACAGGGCAATAACTATAGTAACTAAGATATTGACCCGTCCACGTTGGTTTTCAAAAAATGGATCGTTTTATTGAGCCATCTTCTCGTCTACTTAGTAATTGGCGAAAGAATGGAAGACATAAACTGCCTAGTGAATAAATTCAACACTATCCAAAACCATATCAGTCTTTCATGCGAAGAGGAGAAGAACGACCAACTCCCCTTCCTAGATGTACTTCTAAGCAGACGATTGTCTGTTTTCACACTATTATTATTATTATTATTATCCTTGTCTATTCTTACTCCCCATTTTCAGTCTAGTTGACCTTTTATTTTTATATATAAATGTTCTTAACAAGTATATGTGTGATCAGATTGTTCGAAATGTATTGTGCTAATATATCACATAGTTCTGATAATCTTCGTCTTCTTATTACATTATCGAAACGTAACAACAATAAACAGTGTTATTTTAATTTGAATTAAAAAACAATTTCAGTCACAATTCTATCAGTAGTACTGCTGACTAATTAACTTACTTTGAAAATAAAGGATCGCGAATATTTGGAGATCGTGGAATTCGTGATGAAAGATCCAAAAATATTTTAAATAAATCATGATTTGTAATTTCATTCGGATTGGATATTTTTGAAATATATTCATAAAATAAACAAATGAAATTTCGATAACCAGTTGGTGAATTTTTAACAACAGAAGAATTCATTATATTTTGAATTCTATCAGAAGATTTAGTTTTTATTTTAACTTCTTGTTGATGTTCCGATTTTATAGATTGTAATAAATCATCAAATTTATATTTTTGTTTGTATTTAGAATTAAACAATAACGTACAATTGGATTTTTCTAAAATACCAAAAACTGTATTACAAACACAACGACAACCAGCATCTAATCCAGCTGGACGTCCAATAGCCTCCAAAGCCATAGCAGCACTTCCAACAACTGTTGATTGATTAACTAAGTTAGTTGGTTGAACAGTCATTAAATTCGGTAATGGTCCAGGCGGAGGAGATGGTATACGGATTCGAGCCTTTAAAAGTTCCAATAAAAGAAATAGAGAAAATATCGTTTAAAAGCCTTTTTTTAAAAAATAAACTGCATTTTGATAAACATGTTTGATTAAATTTCCAAATGAACAGATCATGTATTAATAAATGGCATCATGTTGAGATGTAGTTTCATGATTATGGGGAATAAGGAATTAGAGATGTTAAATACTTACAAATTATAATAAAAATCATCATGAAGAATCCAAGATTATATCTTTTCTTAAATCGATTGTAGACATATTACGTAGATGGAGATAAGCCATCACCTAATTATTTATGGTTATCACATGTATTGTCGGATACATTTGAGTATATGGAATAAGAGTATCAATTATATTCGCCAGTGGCTATCTGGATCCAGTAGCTAAATGGCAACACGATGGTGTCTGAAGTGAACGGTACTAGGTTTGAATCTTCTGGAAAAAATCAACTCTTATTCATATATATATATATATATATATATATATATATATATATATATATATATTCACTTGGCGAGCCTCAAACAGACCGAAACGTAAGTCAACATCCATCTCTGCCTATAAAAGTAGTGTATGTCTCATGGATAATTAAATGATTTCGAAGTTTAGACCACGACTGTTTAATATAATTCACTTAAATCAAGCACAGATTAGTGTAATCAGCATTGAGTCACAATGTTTACATGTGGAAGAGCTAGATAGGTACTATTTAGCAATTCAAATAAAGATATATGGAATGATAGAGGTGTTTGGACCTAGGACCATGTTGCCGGTCGAAAGTCGGATGTTTTAACTGTTGGAAATTACCATGGAGATATGAGCTAGAATTCACCGTGGTGAATTCAACTACGCATTATTTTTTATAATTCATTAAATGGAGAATAATAACAATTCTAGAAATCTTAAAGCATTAGAAACTGTTTAATGCGACACATAGTTTTTCTGTTCGATGCTAAGCACGCTTTTTTTTACTGCAAAGTACAATGATTTACGAATACAATAAAAAATAATAAACATAGATAATTTACCTTAAGAGATTCCATGATTCCTTGACTAGATAATTGATTCTTATCGACATTCTGTGGAGTTAAATGAGATTCAGCAAAAGATAAAGACCAAGAATATTGCTTGCAAGCTTCTTCACAGAATGATGTTGATGATGAAATGTGATTAGTTTGATTCTCATCTACAGAAGTTGACGGAAAACTGGGCCCAGCAGGAGGTGGTCTTGCCAAAGCTGTAAGTCTACGATTATTTACTGGGTTTGCAGATGGTAGAGGACACGCACTGGCTATACTAACGTTCGCTGCCGATACAGATGATCCAACTTGAGTTAAGTAAAGTCCAGAAGGACCAACTTCCATTCGCCTAGTGAAATAAAAGGAAGAATCACTAATTTACATGGAACAAATTGGAAGTAAGTTAATTCTTGATCTTTAATTTGAAACTGTTAAATGAGTACGATGATAAGTAAGTCGTTTTTAACCACAAATATAAAACAGAAAGTTTGTTTAGACACAGCTTTAGTACATACATATTTCAGCAAAACAAAAAAGTATACATAGTAAGATCCTGACGGTAAAAAAATTAATCGTGATGTTTATGAGGTTTTGAAATATTATTTTATAAAGTTTTTGGAACTGAATATAGTAATTAAAATATTAATAAATTAGTACAAATAAAAGCATTAGGAAAAAATACAAGGAAATAGAATATTTTCACGAAAAATCCTATGAGAAATGTAAACACTGATGACTAGGGGTAGTTTCGGAAATGGATTTAAGCCCACTAGAAATCAATAACTTAAATGCCCTTTATCCCGGGGTTACATTCAATGCGGATACTGTACGAATTCTGTGTGAAGATGTTTTAGTGTTCCTAGCTATATACCGACAGTAGTTAGTTAGGAAATCTATCAAATAATTCTTAGATATGGACTAAAGAAAAGACTGGCTTAGAGTCACCACGATAATGCCACCACCGTGAAATGCATTTACATCTAATCGAAGAATCTCATGTAGGATCTACAAGAAACTTTATATCATAAATCAGTAAAATATAACTAGGTTACAGAGAAGCAAAATATACTAGATTAGGAGAGTTACTAAAGATGGAAATAGTGGAAACTCAATGATTGAAGTCTAACTAACTGTATTTTGAATTGAAGAAATTAGTTACATCTCTTTAAGTTATACATATGAGGTGAGCTATTCTATTGATACAAAGTATTTATTCGTTTAAAATATAAGCATTGCAAAAAAAAACCTACAAAGAGGAAATAAAATTCATCAGAAAAATATCACTACCTTGAAACAAATAGTGAAAGATTTCTTTTAGCTGTTTCCGGCTGTCCAAGCAATACAGAGTTAATCATCTGGAATAGTTGAAGAGGACCAGTCTGTCTCCAGCTTATATAAGCCGAGGGGCAAAATTCCTTTCCAGTTAAATGTTCAAGATTGGTAGATTCATTAATAGAAATTGCATTGAGAAGTTCATGACATTTTGCACCATTCAATGCATCTATCTGCATGACAGCTAGATCCATAATTGGAGGAGTACTTGGACATGGTAAATCGTAAAAAAATAATCTTCCATTACTAGCTCGGAGACCTATACGACGAGCAGGTGGAGCAAATACACCAGATGAACAACGAATACGCTCCACGTGTGGCATAATTTCAGCTACATGAAGGTATAAGGGAATATTATTAATGTAGCCACCTATTTGTTGACTGGATTCGTTTTGAAAATGATGGGGATTAGCCATTGAACCTAAATTTACAGCAGATGACTGGAGAAGCCCTGACTCCCCAGGGAGTTCGAGACAAGAAAATGTCGGAATTGTGGAGAAAACAGAATATGACTGTGGTGCATTCGATTTTGATGAAGGCGTAATAAGTGTACTAGCAGAAGAGACTATATTAGGTAGTTCTAACAGACGTTTTGCTCCGTAACTGAAAATATGAGTACGAACAGGTAATTTAGCTACATGTTGTTCAACCATTGGGATCCAACGTCGTGTCAGCTTTTCGATAAGAGACTAAGGGAAAAAGAATGATAAAATATTTAATTATTTTCAGAATTGGAAAAAGGAAATGAGAGGATATATATTTAAATGCACAAATATTCTACACAAAGCAATCAATGTAACCGATATCGCATATTTAACTTCATGCTATAAAATGTGTGAATACAACTATTTTGATGTTAAAAAAACTAATGATTTAACTCTATCAAATTTTATGTCTCTTACCAATATACTCTCATTTTGAAGATTTGTCATTTCAGTAGACAGTGTATCACGGAGGTTTTTGAAAAATGGATCTTTCTCACACTCTGTAGACAAGACTTCAGATGCTATTCGATCAACTTCGTGAAAAGCTGACATATTTGGCAATAAAACAGATTGTTTTTGTGGCTCACTGGATAATTTGGGATCATCTTTTTCAGAAGCAGTATCAAGATTAGTTTTAGGTTTGATACAAACGGATGCTCGGGTAGTGAATTTTGATTGTGGGGATTTCGACTTCTCCTTTTCATCATTTTGAGAATCGGTAGATATAACACATTGAGAGGCTGAATCGGATTTGATTGTATTGTAAAGAGGAGTTATATTTTCCGTTATATCTGACGACCGAAATGTATTTCTTGGCATGCCACAATTACGGGCCATTTTTTTTAATTCCGTAGCCAACCAAAGTGGAATAGTTTGAGTTTCCAAATTTTTAAAATTCCACCGTTTACCTGGATGTAAATGGGCGAACGCAAGACGCTGGAGGTAATCCAGAACTGAGCACAATTGAGATAAAAACTGTTCAGACCACGAAGGTCTTAAACGACCACCGACTTCGTTTGTGAATAAATCAACCACATATAAACGAGCTGGATGCTTACGTTTAAGCTAGAAATAAAGAGGAATTTGTTAAGAAACAAGGAAATTTAAAAACTAACTAAATAAGAACTGTACAACAAAGAAGACGAATGAATGAATGCGAAAATGAGTATAATGACAGTATGATTTAACTTTTTAACCAAACAATATTCAGCTATGGAGCCAATGATTTGAAATCTACTGTAATAATCCAGTTTCGGAAGCTAATTACGTTAAACCACCTGAATACAACACTTGCAGTCCGCAGTTTGGTGTGATGCGGTCTCGTCTGCTCGTATATAAGGCCCCCAAATGCCCTGGTACGGCCGAGAGTGGGGAGAGTCAAATCTCCCTCTCGAAATGCTCTCATATGGCCAGCGAATATATAGCCTCTGTCAGGAAAGTCCTACTCACTGCCTTCTCGTGGCGGGGGTGTTGTTCACAAAAGTGAGAGGACGAAAAGCGAATGTCTGGCGCTTTAACCGGGTTGGTGGACATGTAAAGTTCACCTAGGGGAGTTGGAAAACCTTGATTCCAAACCAGTAGTGCACATGGGCTCCAGAACCCTGAGGGAACAAATGGCGTACGAATCAACCGTTGATCACCGGCTACCATGGGACTGCATCTCCTCACGATGCTCCACTGCCTTGTGGATCAGACATTCAGGTCAAAGGCTCCGGGTGTGCCCTCCTAAGAAAACCACCTGCTTCAGTCTGGGCACCTGGGCAGTATCACAGCCCTCACACAAATCGAATGAGATTTGTGATACGCATATTTATCTGGTGCTTCCTTGTACCAATAATTATGTGTTTAAATAAAAAATAAATAAATAAAGGGATGTCTGAAATATACGTTCCATACAGCGGAGGCCGATATTTGTGTGCTGAACTAGGATAGAAGTTAATATACAGAAGACCAATGAGGACTCAGAGTTGACTGAAGGCTGCTAGAGCTGTTTTCACGCATCATTGGTTTAGCACAGGGACAAGGTCATAGAAGTCGGTATTCAAATAGGCGATTTTGTCATGTGGTATTTGACGAGCCCTAAAACATAACACAGTCTTTTAAACTAACTTCAATTACTTTCGGCACATTACTGTTGAAATAACTAATTTCCCTTTTATAATAAACAAACTACACACGTCTTCGGCGATTTATCGTGCTATTTAATGAAATTCAATTATTCACTTAGTCATTCCAGTCAGTAAATAAGTAACGTCGATCCTTGGATATATGGTTTGGTCTTAGTTACCATACAGTATATCCGGATGCAAATAAAGATGAATACCAAAGTCGTAGTAACAGTGTAATGAACGAGAACATCAGTGGGGACAATCTAATGTATTTCAACACAAAATTACAGAATGTCTTAGCAAAATCTGAGAACGATACAGTAAATACTTCATCTGTAAAATGTCAATCAAATGTCTCAGACTTTATTGTTCCTTCGTTTCCACATCAATCATTCTCTGTTCTCGTTCTTATCCCTTCGATATTCTTAACCTTCTGCCTCCAGGCATTTTACATTCGATTGGTAATACATACTACTTATATCTGTCGGCATATAAAATATACTTCATTCGAAGTTTTCTCTTATTACCAATTTTTTTCATAGAACGGAATGAGGACCTCGTTTTTATAATATATAACTATAAGATAAATTCTACCTTTGACTGACTAAAACACATGTTATATACAACATTGTTTTGGAGATCAAATATGACAAGGAAACTATTAAAATAAACTATTGTAAATCCAAAGGAAAAGAGACTTACTTGATTAATCAGAATATTTGTATAGTGAAGACCATGAACAACTGAATTAGACAAACAACCAGTTACTGAATTTCCATAGCCAATATCTACTGTTTTTTCAGCTAAATCAGTTGAAATGGCGCCAGTAACAGGATCACTACCTACAGCATCATCATCAATATCGGATAAGACAACTTTGGGCTCTAAATCATTGATTACATTTTTAGTACTTGAATCAGTTTCATATAATCCTATATCTTCATTTCCAGTGAAATCATCATCCTCATCATCACGATCAGCATCAGTTATCTCAGTATCTTCATCTAATTCTGTCATTTCAGCATCTTCACTTAAATAATCAATTTGATCGTGATCTGGATTAGGAGGTATTGTTGAGTCATGATCTGATCCACGAATAACAACTTTTTTCGGATGATTTATTAAACGAGATGATGATTGTCCAATTAAATCAGATTTTTGTTTTAGTGTTGGTGTTAGTGGAGGTGGTGGTGGTGAAGAACTAGGTGATGTATTCAATCGTTCACCTTCAACACCTCGCATAACAACAATTACGCGTTTCTTTTTCTTTGAATTACTCAAAGCATTAGAATTAGACGAAATCGATGAATTAACTCCACAAGAATTAGGATATATGGTGTTGGAATTATTATTATTGTTGTTATTATGAGAACCAATTTTAGAAGTGTTACAAGATGTTGAAGATAATGAAAATGGTTGATGTGTGCTACTACTATAACTGTAACCTGATTTTCCATCGGAATTATTAATATCAAATGTATCAGTTCCACGATTCAATGACCAAAACAAATTACCGCATTTTATGAATGCTTCTTTTCTTGAACCTAATGTTGATGTAATACGATTTTGAATAGCAATAATATAAGGATCATCTTTACTTTCAGGATTATGAATAATTTCTGCAAGTTTTTGATCATTGTTAACCTCTGTAGCTAACTGATGTTGTAAGCCTTTTAAATGACCATAAAGAACTGTAGGATAGGCAATTATTACTCTACGTAAAGCAGGAACGATAAAACGACCTTCTGGACGTAAAAGAGATGCTACAAGATCCGGGAGCCATGGCAAAAAAACTTCTGGTCGAACTCGACTAGCTCTAGCTTCAAAAGTATGTCCCAGGCGTTGTTGACCATTAACATCATCAAGTGTTAATAACCATAAACACTTGGCAATATCACTCCGGCTTTTTCGTTCCATATCACCAGAAACGCTAGCAGCTTCCATAAGCGCGAGCATAGCAAAAATACCAGTTGTTGATACAGCAACTTCTCGTTTTCTGAAAAGAATCAATCGAATTAGACAAACTACATTTGAAATGTACATTATAAAACCAATAATATGAAGACCCCATATATCATCTAATTACATATGTTTTTTTTCTTTACATTTTATCAAAATAAAATAATCAACTGGAAAAATGAAGAACTTACACAGATGGATAGCTAGAATAAACATTTTCCAAAAAGTCACCATAAATTGACCAAACTTTATGTAGATTATCTTGCATTTGAGTTGCATAACCGAAATTTTTTGTTGCTTCATCGCCTCTATACGGGTAGAAATGAGAGAGAGAAGTACATGTATGTATAAGCACATTTCAACAAAGATTAATAAAATAAATTCGTTCGGAAAAACTAATTAACCGGAATTATTGGTAAAACATAATCGGATAAATATTCCAAAACTTCATCAAAAATGATGTAAACTGCAAAACTGCTAAAAAGAAATCCGAAGTCTTGGACACATTCTATGTCTTAGTATCTGATGAAAGGCACAAAAGAAATACACAATAACGTGTGACCTAATATGCTGGGTTTAAAAAGTATAAGATCCCATCGGGGGGAAATTTAGTGTATATCATTATATTGTCACAAATGTCCTGGTACAGCCACGGGTGGGAAGAGTCAGCTCTCCCTCACAAAATGCTCTTATATGGCAACTGCCAAGAAAGTCTTACTTATTGCCTTCTTGTGATGGGAGTGTTACTTACGAAATCCAGAGAAGAGCGAATGACCGGTGCTTAAACCGGGCTGGCGAGTACGGAGTATCCATATCTAGGGAAGTTAAGAAACCATAATTTTAAACCAGTGGTGCTTGTGGGCAGGAGAATCCTGAAGGAACAAATGTACTCTTGATTACCGGCTATCATAGGACCATATCTCCTAACGTTGCCAAACTATTTTGTGGATTACATCTCTAGATAAAAGGCTCCCTAAGAAAACCAAATGTTTCGATTCGGGAAGCCGAGAGTATTCCAGACCATAAATAAATTGGATGATAACTTCTTGGAGTGGAGTATATACATTTCAGTGTCCCTTTGTACCAGTGCTTATATATTCAGTTAAATGAATAAAATTAATTACTACATTATTGCCTGTGAGAATATCATCTACTAAAAGCAAAATTGACTTTAGATAGATAATCAACTGACATTATTTCACGATGTAATTTAAATCTGTATGAATAGTGCTAACTAAACTTTCCACTTTGGATACAAAAAAATTACTCATTTTATAAAACAAACACTATCTAGAGATCATAACAAAGTTATTGAGAAAAAAGCAAACAAATCAACAATAGATTATAACATATCTGGAATAAAAACAATTACGAAACTTACTTATTGAAATGAGAGAAGAAAACAGCCTTATAACAGAAGAATTTAGCTCGGTCTTTCTTTTCAAACTGTTGAATATTAGTTTTCTCCATAAGTTCTAATCCCTGAAAATTTTCATTTAACACAAAATATATGCTTTGAAAGAAAAAGCATTTTGCAGAAAACCTATATTAAATTGAGTATTTTAGTGGTTGAATTAATGAGCAGATTAAAGCTAGACCACTATAGAAACCTGAAAGCACTGGACGGCCGTTTTGTCCTATGTTTTCCATGGTGGTCTAGCTTTAATTGACTCATGAATTCAACTATTAAATCACTAAGATCTCCACAAACCTCTATTCTGATATTGAGTTTTGTTTACATATACACAACCCATTGTTAATTCATTCAAACACAATATTAGGTGAAGCTTATCCGCTGAATTATTAGGCTATCACTCGTTGTAATCGATCTTCAGAGTACATATATTTAAATACTGGATGTTTTGATTTTTTAAAAAATCATCAGATACAAGAGAACCTCTGAGTTTTTTAATTTAAGATTCGTGAACATGTATATCAATAAAAAAGAACATTGAATTTGCTGTTTCTCTTTCACCAATAAAAGTATGACATGATTGAGTAATTTTATACATCGATTCAAGTTGTCAAACTCTAAAGTAAAAAAGGATATAATTAAAATGAAAAGGAAAACTAATTAAAAAAACTCCAACTTAATCCTAATTCTTTAACTCACATCTAAAATCTGACCAGATAATAATCTGATAACTATAACGAATCTGTGCTTCTTTAACCATAAGTTGATGAACTAATAGAATGTGGCTACCATTGAAATCCAAGAAGTGTGTTTTATCTTATTCAGTACTCGTCAATATAATATGGCAGCACCTCATTTATGTTTATATCAGGACTCGAACTCAGTACCTTTGCCCTCAAAACGGCTAACCCAATATCCACTGAGCTGCTGAATGAAGATAATTAATGGGTTGTGCAACATGTGTCCTGGATTCAACTGCCAACTACATTCCTTCCATTCTATTAAAACTTGTACCAATGGTTATATCAAGAGGAAAAGCAAAGCATACACATAAACTAACTAAGTGTAATCAAAACTATTGAATTACGAATCAAAGTTGTCGGAGATTTAATTTTTTTTACAAAAACTTTAAGCTCAACGTTAATTTCGATCTTATTTGAGTTCCATTGAAAGTAAGCAACATTTTAAATATAACTATAGTAGGAAAGATAAAAGTACCAACAAAATATGAATAATTAAATAATGAAATTGTGGAAAAATATTTGTATTACAATATATATGTATTTTAAGAACTCACCTCTAAAAGTTCATCTTTACGTAGATCGGTTAATTTTAACTTGATCTCTTGTTTAGTTTTCTCAAATAATGGTGGCAGATTCATACGTGTATATCTAATTTACAAATAAATTAATAAATACTTTAGAAATAATTGTATTGAGAAAATAAACATGTCACTCAATTATGAAGTATTCATTTATCAAACAAGCTTCATCAAGAGGAAATCACATATTTGTACAACTTTTAGTTTATAATTAATCTATTTTCTAATTATGGACAATATCATATATAAATCCAATCATATATAAAATCTGATTTTTCTACTCATTGGGATATTACAAATATATAATTTATTTAAAACAATCTACCCAATGCTCAATTTATTCAAAATTATCAAATCAAGACTTGATAATGATACCTACAAATATCATATATACTTTGATGAACTATAAGTGAAAAATGACTCCTCTCACAGTATGGGGATTTGTGAAGAATGTAGTATTCTAACAGTTGAATTCATGAGTCTATCTAAATTAGACCATCAGTGAAAACCTGGAAGTACTGGATGGTTGTTTCATCCTGGTATAGGACTCCACAGCAGTGCGCATCCACAATTCCCCACGCGAGACTTTAACCCAGGAATTTCGGTCTCGCGAGCGAACGTTTAAACTCTAGACCACTGAGCTAACATCCAGCGGTGTTAATGTCTAACTTCAATCGATCCATGATCTTGCGCGATCATTCATCCATTGTCTGAGGTGGATAACTATACCACACTCGACACGGATTGGACTCTCCTGGTCACGGCTCTTCACTAGAACTACAGAGGATCCATCTTGAAGCTAGTCACTAGGGAGCACGTGGGGGTTCGTGGGTGCTAACTGCTCAGAAGTCCTACACTGGGAAGAAAAGGCAGTCCTATGCTTCCAGGTTTTCAATAGTGGTCTGGCTTAGATTGACTCATGAATCGTTATAATCATCTAATTTTAAATTTCTGTATCGAGTTTTAAAAGAAACCAATAAAAATTAGCACAAAACTATTGTTAAACTCCTTTTTATTCCCGAACTCAAACCTTTTTACTTAAATAATTTAATGTTAGGTAAATAGTTAGGCTAGATTGATCAGTAATTAATTCAATTATTTTTTAGTTCTAACCGATCATGTAATTTGAAAACAATAGATATTGCTTACCTGTCTAAATGTTGTTGGGCAATACTTGGGAAACGACATTTGCGTGCACCACGGGCAAGTTGTAATTGGCTCAGTGCTAATTCACGCTGACATAGTGCAATTAGATTACTCTGTAAAAACAATTTAAAAGAAAAAGAAGTGCTAGAGAATTCTTTCATTTTTTCAGTCATTCCTACTCTATACACAAATGACAAAAAAATACTAACCCCTTTTATTCAATAATAAACAAGTTTGGTTCAGCAGCAATCATAGATAATACACAGTTTTTTTGTGTTAAATGAAATGGTGGTAATATACATTTATAAGATCGAAACAAAATATTTAAGTTGCATTAAAAACAACTTAATAGTTAAATATAGATTCATCAAGCAAGCTTGGAACTATGTATATTTATAATGCATGATATTCTATTTAACTGTCTACATAAATGTAGCTGGGACAGAATTAATATTAACGACTTAATGATTTGAAGTTTATTAGTTAAACCATTGAAATACAATTCTACAGTTAACATCCTTAGTATATTTCAGAACAAAGTGAACGAATACAGTGTGCACAACATTTTAATACCATCTGAGTAACCTTAGGAAATAATGATGATTTCAGTAATAAGAAATGAAACTTGGATGAAACATATAAATCAAGAAGTTAGTTAAGTAGGCCTTCGATAATTACTGCGTACGACACCTTTTACACTATGCTTTGAAAACTGGCCTTAAGAGAGGTTTATTGATGAAGTTAACCAACTAGTTGATAAGACAATCACAATTAAAGCTGATTAATTTAGTCAATCGACTGTTAGTTCAAATTGTATACATAAGTACAAAAGTAGCTATCTGATTAGGATCTCTCTAGTGATAAGAATCAAAATCTACCATTAGAAATGTCAAGCGATCTGAGTAAAAAAAGGATATCAGTGTAACAAGTGAATTTGTTTGCTTATTTTCTTCTTGAGTTTTAGTTATCCTGAATATTTTACGTAGAACTTGTCGAGTTTTCATTCGTGCCTTAACGGTTTTCAATGGGTAAATTAGCAAATAAACAGGTAAACTGAGAAAAACAGCAGTTCCTGAAACAGATACACAGTATTCGTAAAAGAATTGTTTTTAAAAAACGATAAAAGTCCATAAATACAAACTTAACGGTAAAAAAATTGTTTTTTTTAAATTAATATAGGAGTTTGTGGAGATTGTGGAATTTCCATAATTTAAATCACGATCCTATCTTAGCTAGACTGCCAATAGAAATCGGGAAGCACTGAACAGCTGTTTCGTCCTAGTATGGGATCCCTCAGAAATACTTCTTACAACTACAGGGGATTGAGCCCACGATCATCAGTATTACAAGCGGACGCTTAACAACTAGACTGCTGGACCAGCATCCAATGCTGTACATGTACAATTTCCATAAATCAAGAAATCAAACTGACATAACTTACATTTTCGGATTTCAACTTTTGGGAAAATGGGTGACAACTTATGATACATTCTTCAACTACTTGTCTCCATGAAAAAAGATCATGCCAAAATCCTAAATCATCTCCAATTGAACATGGTCGACTTCTGAAATAATGAGTAAATAAAAATAAAGAATACCAAATCAGGAAAATGAGAAAGAAAAGGTGGGAATTCCTAATAACAATAATAATTAAATATCTGAGACGTTTCAGATCATATAACAGCAACGGTGGAATCAACAGAATAATGGAAAGAGATCGAGAAATACAATACCTCAAACCAAAGAAATCTGTGTGATAGTCTCATTTTAAAAATATTTATTTATTTATTTACAGGCGTATATGTCTGAAATAAGGATACAGAAGTTATAGTATATCAAATATACCTGGTAAAAAACCAGATGCTGATTGACTAGGCAATCAATCAACAGATAACTGTCACATTCAAGTATACAAATATACTATGCAGTTGAATTATTGGTTTAACGACACTATCTGAACAATTTTGACGGACTTGACAAAATAATAATTTAAGTTTATTTATCAATGTTTAGTTGACAACTCGACGGAATAAAGGGGAAAAGCCCAGCTTGCACTTTCGCGTAGAGCTCCCTGGATGGTGAGCGATCTTTTATCCCATGAACTAACGCAAGCGGCGCGGCAAATACTGGACTGACCCACCATTCCGCAGTCGGGTGGCGGTTGGCCTAATCACCCACCCTGTTTTAATCTTGATTGCATAAAAGATGTAGACTTAAATTGGGAGTGCGATTGAAGTATTGGAGAAAATCTCCCTCTTCGTGCATGAACAGACTAGTTTGGAAGGCCCAAAAAGTCTGGCAAGGGGGAGTTAGAGAGTAGGCCATAAGCTGTGCCGCATCCATTGAACGGTGATCGACACTAAAGCAACTTGTGGTGAGAGCATGAAGTGAGCACATCATCTATGACGACTTATTTACATACTGTTTTGAATACTCGATATTCATTCAGTGAAAATGCTGTTGGGTTTGGGAGCCTGAAGAGTTCGCATCTGTGTCTATATGTATACTGTGGAGTGTATGGGCCTTGGCTAATGCATTCTATGTGTACGCATCGCATACTTGCGAGAGAAAACTTCTATGCCCATATGTATTTATGAGATGTATGGACTTGTCTATGCTTTCTATAATTACATAAGCAACCGCGCTCATCTATGCCAATAAGTAAATCACTGAAATGTATGTATCTCTGATACCTGTATTTGAATATGTGCATATGAAGCAAACTTGGGGATAGTTTTCACGCTTCTCCACTTGTGAACTTAATGGTAACTCATCAGAGCATCTGGCTTGTATAAAACCCTCAAAAAGTGATAAGGAAAGAGTAGTATAGGTCAATAAGAATACGTATGCACTACGTAGTGTGGGTCAAGTTCATTACCCATACTACTGACACCATAATCGCTATATACAACTGTTCTCCAGTGTCCAATAGCATTATCTTTTCAAAGCTCTTCTCTATCCGAAAAGCCATGTGGCTACCCCACTTCGTTGGGCGGGAAACTGAACTGAACTCGACAGAATAGCAATATGAATGAGCAACATCAAACCGATTACCTGCATTGCATATAATCGAATTAAAACATTTAAAAAACGAGTGAAATAAGGAAATGCAAAGCATATACAAAGATAAGTAATTAGGAAATTCGGACAGACGTAATGAGTGACAACAGTCATTTATATATATATATATATAAACTAAAAAAAATACTGAAAACCCTCAGAAGTGGATGACTTACTGCCATGCCTTGAATACAGTCTTATAATCATGAAGTGCTTGATTAAAAGGCAAACGCATATTGACTGATGATGCAGATGTTGTGGAAATTGAATTTGTTTGTGGTACTGGTGTGGATGAACCAGAACTGGTTTGACTAGGACTAGAATAAGAGGAGTTAGACACACCAGAAGCAAGAGTAGAACCACCCAGAACATGGCCACAGTATTGAGCTAATAAACTATTACCTTCGGTTATTTCAACTGCACGATGAGCAATCTATGCATTGGCAAAAGAGATTAACTAAATAAATCGTTAAAACAAATGTAAAATCCAACATCTAATTCAATAGTAAATAAAATTTAAATCTTCTATAAAATTCTATTCTTGATATAAAAACAAAACAATTACCTGAAGTAAAGGTATGTGTTGAGCAGTAACAATAAGAGGTAAACGTCTCCATTCCATAAGTGTGACAGTTACAACACGATGACTTTCTTGTTCTGAAGCATGAATCATATTGACAATATTGTTCATAGGTGATACAGATCCAGTATTAGAATGCAGAGCGTTAGACGAAGGAGTTGAAGTGACATTAGTTGAATTAGTATTATTTGGAACAGATGAATTAGGACCAGTAGTTGTTGATCCAGTGATATCATTTGAATTTAAACTAGAATTATAAGAATCAATAATATCTACACTTGGATTATTGATTGTTCCCAGTCCAGGTGCTCGACGTCCTGCTACACAAGCTGCAGCTTGAATAAGAGCATATCTTGGTAGTTCACTACGAGGACATTCATTAGCCAACTATTGTTTTAAAGGAAAAAAGAGAGTGAAATAAAACAGGAAAAATGAATCCTTTCAAATTACATATAATTTAAATTAATAAAAAATGACGATATAAACAATAGTTCCTTTAAACAAAATGTTAAAATTAACATAAAAACAAATAAAATGCACATAACAGTGTATTTAGTCGTATTAATAGTCACGTTTTGAAAATAAATCTCATTGTCAGAATCCTACATTATACTTTGTTGTAAATATAGAAAAATTGTTGATAACAGCAATATTTAAGGATAAATACATATAACTTACTCTAGCCAGATCATAGTATACTTCAGACCAATCACTTCGTCGCCATGCTGCATCAGCTTTTAAACCCCAATAACTAGAACCACCAGAGTTGCTTGAACTAACAACAGCTGCACTATTCGGATTCCCGCCAGAAGTTGAAGTAGAACCGAATGAACTAGTCACATGATTAGCCGATTGAATAGAAGATGCTAAAGAATCTAAACTTTCCCATTGACCAAGTTGTTTTAATTGTCTAAATTTTAACAGTATTTACAACAATAACGACCAAATATCGAATATGTGAAGAAGACAAAAAAAGCAATACAATGGGGGTTATGATTAAAATTTTCATATTGGTGTTTTAATGCAATGCAATAATCTGTTGTACCTTAAGATGGTTGTTGAAAACTGGGAAAATGTGAATATTTTGAGAATCTTTAGGAATTACTATTAAACAGTTTGCAAGGCATCAAATCATGATTACGAATCCTCATGGTAAACCAAAGGACTAGAAAATATATAATTAGAAACTATGATAGTGTACCTCATTGATACTGATCACCACGTCGATATAAATCCAGCTATCAAAGTTATCCATAGAACCTCATAGAACTTGACCCTATGCTTCTACGATTTGGCTATTGCATAAACCAGAAGCCATAGGAATACAAATCGAGAAAATTAATCTTTGTACACAGAAAATATTTGAACAGTCCTTTAAATTACTCTGACTTTCTACACAATTACTTTATTAAATCCCTCAAAAACTACTTTTCAATTCTAAAACGTTAAAAGTTCTAATTGTTATATCCTAGTGAAGACGTAAGTACAGATAACCTCCGGGACCTATTAATGGACTATTATTCCACATATATTCTTATTATTTAACTATTGAGTGATTAGATTATGTATATCTATATTCATCTTATTATAAGCTTCATTTTGGTCTATGAATTATTATTATACGAATTACTGTTCCTCAATTATACTGTTTATTGATTATTGCGTCCCACGTTCACAGCCACATTTGACTTGATCTTGTACAAATATTATTTTCTATTTTATAGTGTGATACGGTCTGCCTGTCTGGTATATAAACTGGATATACTTGAAATAAATAGTTCGCATAGAAGTTGTAATGGGTGTTATGGACTCAATTGGAAGGGCTAGGCGGACGAGGGGCCAATAAGGACGCTAGACTGCTCATACTGGCACAGTGTTAAGATTAGACTAGCTGTATTCCGGTTGGTGGATAATTCACGTGATAAATGCTAGACATAAAATCATAACGAATTGGATACGGCCTTCTTATTTTATAGTCATAACAAATTGGCGACGGCCTTTTATAAATTCACAACACCCATATTGTAAAACAGAACAACATATTTAAGTCAACAATGTTGTTTCAAATAGATCCTCATCAGGTTATACTTTAATATACAGTAATATTTACATGAAGATATTGATCTAACCAAGGCACTTGCTTATAAGTAAAAGGTAACAATGATGACAAGTACATCACTAAACATAATAAGTAAAAAATACATATTGATAGTGTGAAAACAGGTGCACAAGATGTGATAAGATCAACAAAGGCTAGAATTAATGTTTCATAACAGGACTATTATATAATTACTGACTAACTATACCAACATTCGAGTCATTCTTTTAACAGATAAGTAAACGGAGAATGATCAAACATACCTACCAAGTAACAGAATAGCTTCGTGTACATAAATTACTGACAAATAATTAAAATCAAATCGTCAACTGTAGATTAAAACTTGTTAGAATTTAGTATTGAGAAGTATCTGCAGCCCTGAAAACTTATGCCTGTTTAAATAAACGAACTCGTAGAATTCAGAATTAAATATGCCTTAATAATTATTGCGGACATGAACAAAACTTCCACAATCGGTTCAAACTCATGACGCTCAAATCGTTGTCAATTAGCAAAAGAATTCCATAATATAGACAGGAATGTGATTGAGATTTACTAAGTCTCTAAGACATGGTTATGCTTTATCAATTACGAATTGTCAATGTTCTTCGAATAAGTTTGAAAGAGGACACTAGAAGCTTATATGGAAAAAATTCAGAGGCTTTTAAAAAACAATGGTTTAATAAACAATAAAAACTGAAAGCAGCTTATTGATTGCGACCAATAATATATCTTACAGGACACAGTAATCACGTAGACGCGCACGATTAACAAGTTCTCCTAAATGTAGTGAAGGATCTGCAAGAATATTTGTGCGACTGGCAGGAAATGAGTTGGATGATGATGCAGCTGCTGCCGCAGCTGCACGGTTTAATGATGCTGAACTTCCCACGCCTGACGGTGCTTCTAGTGAATTCGTAGTACTCAGAACTTGAGTAACTGAAAGATTATCCATAGCATAATCCAAAGATCGTAAGAGATAACCATGCTGAGCAAATTCTAAACACGTAAGTACTGATGATGACCGTAAGGAATCGTTCATGTTTTCACCGGATGACTTTTGATGTCGCTGGTTAGAAGATAATCGATACCACCAAGCGAAAGTTAGAAAGTCAATATCATTCATTTCGTTATATAATGAAATGAGTGATAGAGTTGCAGCTCCAAACGGGAATTCATGAGGTTTTAAATTAGAAAGAGCAAAGTCAGTCTGTTCATTGGAAGGCGGATCGATTGAATAGACCAAATCATTCAAAATACATTGGCTGTTAAATTTAGATGCCTGGAAGCACATTGATTCAAGAAATAGAACAACTGTATACCATTGGTTGTGAGCTTGTCCTAGATACTACAAAAAAATACAAAAGTTTACATGAATCAAATACAAATACTTGCTACTCAAAACAAATTACATTAGAAACTAGTTATTAAGCTGACTGTCTACTGGGACACGAAAGAAATAACTTACAGTTATTGCTGGCAAAGGTAAATGAATCAGCAGTGTATTTGAGCATGAGGCCAAACCACTGAAAAAAGCCCCAAGGGAACTCGGTTGAGGTTCAGCTGGATGTACATGTTGATCTGAGGTTAGGAAGCGAATCAACTGAGGAATAACGAAGCCCCGAATTTCATTTGGAGACAAATTATGACCATTTACTGCAGGACTATCAGATAAGATTGACGATTCTAAGCAGCCAATGTGAAGTGATTCATTTACGAAGCCCGTTTGCAACATGTTAGAATGTTCTTGAAGGGATGAATTTGTTTCGGAATGTTCTTCTGGTTTAGACTCAGATGAAGAACAATAAGTTTCCGACTGTTGTAGCAGTAAACGATCCCATATTTGGGGCCAAAGTTGTTGAAAAATATTACTAGCCAGGGCTGGACGTTTATGAGCGAGACATAGCATACCTCGTAGTCCTGGACTGATTGACAGCTACAGTTCAAGCAATAATAAAACAAAACAGAAACAAGAGAAGTACAGGGGCCGAGAGAACGACAATACATATAATCGTGATAAACATAAAGTGAATTCGTGGTAATATAAAATGTACAATAACTTTGAATAGTAAAATATATCATGCTTTATAGCTGTAGCACTACTTCATAATAAATCTTACCAGATACCATTATTAGCAATGTTTTGAAAGTTATACATTAGGACGCCACTATGCAAAGAATATGACAGCCTATATCGTCGACTTAGTTTGAAGTCTAAAAATATTTGCAATTCATTTTAACAAGAAGTCGATTCTTATTCAGTAGTAACTATCAATCGGTTTCCTCCATGAAGAAAACTGAAATCTTTTAAGTGCTGCATCCAAAAGAAAGTGCTAATAAGTTGTTAGTTGAGATCAATCAATTTTAGATTAAATTCAATGATGACGAAAACATGTAAACAACCTCAGATTAACACCACGAGTGTCTAGAAAACTACTAATTAACGGAGCTAATTAGATAGGTTTTTATCAAGGATTATCGTGTTATTTTATTAGAGAATGTATGCGAATTGATTATAAGAACAAAAGGCGAACGTCTGAAAAACTACTACTTACACAGCCTTAACACGATTAGAGAAAATGTAAATCAGTAAAATAATTCTTAGAAAAAGTTGAAGAATTTAAAACCTTTGAATTTAATGGGAGACAAAGTGTATGAACCTATGACACTGCAAACGACTTTAAGCCATTTCACTAAAAGTCTCTAACCATTGGCTACGATAATCATACCAGCATCAACCACGTACGTTTCACCTATTAATAAGAATAAGTCAAATTGTCAATTACTTCATGGATTGACTCCACATTTTGGTCAAGCCAATTCTAGATTTCTTCAAACCTACTCATACACCAGACAACATCATCCGTTCACGTATGTGGTGATTTGATACATGTAACACACGTCTTAGTCACCTTAGTCGATTTGCCATCTTTATTTACCTAGTACACATGCTCACTCGGTGATTCCAAAATATATAAGCACTGCTTCAAAGACACCTATGATCGAGTACTAGTAACCTACGAATGTCTACTATTCTTAATGGCCAATGAGATGTTCAGTTATCTCATACGCCTATAGCATCCGATTACAGTAAATCAGAGTAAAATATAATGTATAAATTGTGATCTATTCATCAAAACCTATCACGTTTATTGCAAAAAATGATGATTTCTCTAAATTGTCATTTATTCGATTTTCCCTATGGAAAAATACCCACTATTTCTAATTAATTATAAAATAGTATTGAGAGAGAAGGTGTCGAACTGTAACGATAAATAATTAAAATATGGTGTCAATAATTGTTTTGCAAAATTTCATAGTAAAATACTAAAGAAATAAAACGTTCTAAATGTTTTAACTGAAACAAATAAACCTACTTTTTGTAATTCATTTAGCCCCTTAATTTGTGATTCGATAAGGACTTTGAATTCGTTAGTTTGAGGTGGATCACATGATTGTTCAGTGGTAATTTGTTCGTGCATCAAACCATCAATTGACGTTTTATTTGTTGGAACATTAGGTAATTTCGAAAAATAATTGAAAACGTTATTAAAGCATTGACCATTTATGGACAACATTGGTGGAGCGGTTGTATCCACATCGCACAACAGTACCTAGGAGTAAAGAAAATATATTAAAAAGGAAAGAAAATGTTAGATCAAATATTCTACTGAAATGGCTGACATTCAACATTCGCAGTGGGAAACATGAAAGAAGGTTAATGTGAAAGCGGTTAAGTAGGGACTTCTCCGTAGAGTTAAACATGACAGTCAAAATATTTATAATTTCAGGATGAAAGAATGAAATAATATAACTATTTTCAATTCAAATATCATGATCTATAGTTATATACTTAAAAGCATTGTGCTATAAAAGCATATGGAAAGTATGGATAGAGAAACACAATAGACTTTCATCACAAGAAAAAACATTATTAGACCATAGTGATGTAAATGGAAACAGGATATGTTATATTGTTACTTGATGTGATATATATATATATATATTTATCGAGAGAGAAGGAGAAAAGAAGAATGAGTAAATAACTTACGTCTAAAAATACAGGTAACCAAAATCCATCACGAAAATGAGCTTCATCCCAAGTGTTGGAAACAAGAAGAAATAACAGTCGGACTAATAGTGAAGCACAAGAATAATTTGATGCAATTGGTTGATCAACAGATAAAATTTCTTTATCAGAATCAATCGGATCCGTTGATGATGATAAAGGAATATTTTCATTATTGCAATTTGATACATTATTTGATATATTAACATCTATTTTACGTGAATAACTATTAGTAGGATAACGAATTTGAGATGCTTCCAAATACAAAGAAATGAAACGTTCATTAATTTCAGGAAATGGTGATATAAGACCACAACAAAATGCTTGTTCCAATTTCATATAAAGATCATGATTTTTAAACACACTTGCACTGGCATAAACCTATGAAAAAGAAGTTAAAATGTAGTGAAAATATTCACACGAGAATAAACAAACGAATAAAACAATAGAATCACTGAATTGGAATCCAATCCAATAGTTTCTACGACACATAACTAAGCAACAACAAAAAACTAGTGTAGATCTGAATGCAGGAAGAAAAAAACAATAAAATAATAGAAATGAAAATGAATTGTTCGTTGTGATTTCTCCTTATTTGTCTACAAATTTGATAAAATTAACAAACAGAACAAAAACTAAGGTAATATCACATACGATCAAAACTGATTACTGTGACTGACTGAAAGTATAAAACAGTATTAATAAAAAAATTTATAGTTTAGATCCTTTAGAGAATGACACCCAGATATCTGTACAAAAGTTATGTACTAGAAAAACTATGAAACAGATTTTTATGCGTTATACTTTATATTAATTAGACAAAAATTAAATAAAACTAAAAAATGAGCAAGATGGGTTACGTAATAATTGTAAAACTAGCCTAAAGCAATCAAACCAGTTTGAAGAAATAGGTCAATGTAACTCACACACAATCAATACAAAAGTATTTGCTGAGATGGGTGCAATATTAGAAATAAATGAAGCTTTGTGATGTACATGTGAACCGATAATATCCCATAAACTTTTAATTTATTTAACTGAGAAAAGTAATCTGTCAATAAGTTTACATTTAGAAATATACTTTTAATCTCGTATAGGTTTCTGTACTGTATTAACAATTTCAAATTACAGTACGTGTTGTAATCATATAAATTAAAAGCACAGATATCAAATAGGTAACAAATAAAAGTGAAATAATAAACACAAGTCAAAATGGGGAAAAAACGTATTAGCTTAAATTTGAGTTTTAAGCATATCAAATATCCATTCATTAGAAATCAAATAGTCAAATAAGAAAAAACAACAACCTACATCATACACGCATTCAAGAATTTCTCTGGCAACATCAGGTGAATTGTCAATCCAGCGTGGATAAGCTTGCCAAAGTCTATAGAAAAAGTTGACTTTTTCACGTGCTGTTGGAGCAAAATGTTCTTCTGATTTTGGTACATTTATCCAGTCACGTAAAACTTGTAAAACAGCACAAAATAAACGAGGATCTCGTGCTCTATCCATAATTAAACATAAATCTGGTCCAAAGATAGTTTTACGCATTTCATGACTAACAACATTTAATCGTGACTTGATCATTTCAAGACCCATAATTAGTAAGTCAGTAAGCTCTATTAAAATAATATACAAATAATCATTATTATAACAATTAAATTAATATGATAACATTGAATATAAAACTAACGAACATTTTAAGAGTTTTTGTACGATCCTGATATATTATACACCGCTTCAAGAGTAAGCATTGCAAAACTATGATAAGAGGGATTGAAAAATATTTAAAGGGATTAACATCCATTCAAATTTTGTTTATTCATTTACTTATGCTGTATTAACAACATTCTAATACACTATAGACCGGGCTTTGGTTATTGAGTTGTTGAAAACTTCCTTACAGCAAGTAATGTCTATGAATGAAGCCAAAGGATAAAAAGATAGGTTAATTTCATTCATTGAAAACCAACTCCAAACATTAGTAAATAAAAGTTATGCATTCTTAAGTTGAACTTCAAATAATGTAACTGAAATTTTCAATAACTGTGGTTACTTTTTCTCAATTGTTCAAGTTCAAAAGTACAAATATTCTGGAGATATAGGAAGTTAGTAACAGGAAAGTTCTATATCGCAACAGAGATAATTACTCAATACTTGATTAAAAAAATCAAGCTTTGTAACCAAAAACTAACAATTTCTTATTAAAATGGGAAATATGATAAAGTTACTTACGTGCTGATGTTCCAGATTCTTGAGCATTAGAATTACAGTTTGGTGTAACCAAATCTTGTATAAGACGATTAACAAGTTTAACTAATTGCACAATACATCGATCAACAAATGCATGTGGATTAGATTGAACTTGTGTTGATGTGAACAGAAGAAATGCCGACTGTAATCGTGTTAGTAATGTTGCTTTAGAAACACTAGAAAAGTAATTAGTAGATAATATGATTTGAAGGTGAAATTGTATAAAAGTTAGTGAAAATAGCTAATTTATTCATAACCATAGCCTACAGCCATACATCTAGTCGATTTTCTTTCTACATAAGCTTAGCATACATATACAAACGTTACTCTTCATAAAAGAATTTAAACACAATTCATATAAAATGACTAATTCATACTTTTGAAAAATCCGTACTTAACATCGTAACATAACTGAAACAAAGTTTACTCCGTAGTTGCTTTGTGAATCCGATTTATAATTGATAACACTGGTTTTTAGTTATTTCACTTAGTGAGTCAGTGATACGCTATGTAGAAGCTGACAAATATGAGCATCGATCCAGGGAGATAAAATTATTTGAACACAAGTAATAACAGTATTTACAGTGGTAGAACGGACTACGTGTACTACAAAAGGATAAGGAGATCTCAGGACTCAGGTTATAAAGGACAACAAAGATTGAATGCCACAAAGCCACTATGAACAAGTTTAAGTCCAACTGTCAGTTACTCCATGGATTGACTCCACATTTTGGTCAAGCCAATTCTAGATTTCTTCAAACCTACTCATACACCAGACAACATCATCCGTTCAGGCACGTGGTGATTTGATACATGTAACACGTGTCCCAGACACCTTAGTCGATTTGCCATCTTTATTTACCTAGTACACATGCTCACTCGGTGATTCCAAAATATATAAGCACTGCTTCGAAGACACCTATGATCGAGTACTAGTAATCTGCGAATATCCTATCAACCCAGTCAAATGCTTCATTTCTTATCATTAATTCGAGAAAATTTATAGAGATACAATTTTCTTTATTATATTTTTCATTTAAATTTGAACAAAATCGTTTTTGTGGTATGTAGCTTTATTACGATTTAAATTTGTATGTCAGTTTTCGACTCTACTCTATTTAATAGACATATTTGTACTCCTGAAGTTCCAGAAAACAACTTAGTAACTGAATACGTAAAACTATATGGAAAAATAGTTATGAATAAATTTAATAACTTACTTTTCACTAAACATCGTAAATGCATCTTGTATTACTTTTAAAACTGTGGAATAAATATCAAATAATTCAGGATAAGCAGTAACCTTCTGACGATGTGATGCTTCGGCTGGATAACGTTCAAGCATAGCACGTAAAAGACCAGCACAAGAACGAATTAAACGAACATTAGTCAATTGTCGTGTTAATACATTACATAACCCAACACTGAAATGTTTTACATTGATCAATAAAGTTGGGCTTTCCTATAATAAAAAAGATAACATTTGACAAATGTAGTTGGTGATTTACTAAACTTGGAAGGTTTTTAGAACAATCAGAAAGTCTGTATAAGTAAATTTATCTCCTTGAATATAGGAAATTGAAAAACTAATATCATGATTAAAAACATGTAAATAACGTACCAAAGTTGAGAACAAGACACGAAGGACCTCCAAAGTCATTAATAAACTGGTGGCTTGTGTTGCACCAAGAGCACCAGCAGATGATGCATTTGTGTGGGGTCCAGACGGAGTAGATGTCGGTGTAGTGTTTGATGTTCCACTCATATGTATTCCGTGTGTATTGAGACTATTAGCTGGAACTCCTCCAGATGAAGTACTCAACGTCGAGTGTGAAGACGATGAATCATCCGGAGTGAAATAACGGTCAATAAATGCAAGTCTAAGTTCACAGGTTTCACCACCCCATACATCAGAGCGAAGAGCGAATTCTAGTTGAGCTAGCGTTCGGGAAACAGACTGTTCAGATAAGCTTCCACTTTGACTAGCGTCAATAGCCTAAAAAATTGCGAAAATAATCGGATGTGTATCACTGGTATCTATTAGTATATACCTTAGTTAGAAAATGATTCCATTTCTTTGAAATGCGCTTACAAAGATCTACATTTGCAGAGAATGCTATGATCTACTGATTTTGCACATAATTAAGAAGCTTTTTACCGTCAACTATTTACTGAGTCCACAATTTACATTTAAGGGAATGCTAATTTAGAAGATCGAATATTTATCATTTCAAACTAATCAGGAGCTAAAAGAACGAAAAATTGGTGTTTGAAGCGATAGATATTGGGTTCAAATCTTCGTGTGAAAATCCGTACTCAGATACATGTATATCTAACTGATGAGTTCGAAATATGACGAAAGGCTCTTCCGCAGTTTATCCATTCTAATACATTTATTGTTGCATTGTAAAATCAGTATAATAACATTGATATATTACAGAAACAATATAATAAAACTTACTTGACAGGCGAAGCGAATTAAGAGATTTACAAGTTGATCACGCTGGGGCTTATCCATAGGAGAGTTAGTTGGTTCAGTCTACAATGAATTTTCAGGAAATACACGATCGAATATTAGTAATAAACATACAGTAATGAAGTTTACGTACACCTTAGATGGACATGTGTTTCTGTGATTAATATCATACTACTGAATTTTAATACAGTAATATGTTGTTTTTCACTAATCAGCCATCCTGAGATGAGTTTTTCGATCAAGACAAATATCTATATAAGCGTAACAAACCGAAACTTTTAACACTAAACTAACAAGCGGCCCATTGAAACTTACGTCTTAACAACCTGTTTACCAATGCAAACTTTGACAAGCTAGATTGTAGGTTTGGAAACAAACATTCGATAAACTTTCCGATACATAACAGGACTTAGATTTATCAAATTAATGACAATAAATAAATACTCTGTAATTCGTAAAGCAGAAATGTAAACCTAGTAATCCATAAAAGAATATTTTTATTCATGTTCATTTAGGCAAATTTAAGAATTATTGAATGCGAATCAACACATGCAAACAATATATATATATATATATATATATATATATATATACTTACTTTAGCTGACGTTTGGATATTCGAATTTTCTGTTAATGACAGATTATTATTATCTACTGGATTTGGATCATCAGTTATCTCCTTTGAATGGTTCTCAGTTATTTCACGGCGACACCGCACATCCCATTGAGCTGTAGTATAGATCATATCTAAAGCTAATCGTCGTTGTTCAACGGGTAACTAAAAAAGGATGTGAAACGAATAGCTCTTCATAATTAAATATAGTATGTTATTGTAATCAGTAATACAAACATATATTGCATATTTTTACGTTGATGTGAATCAGTAACGTGAGACGATGGACATCCGAACCAGGTCCCAAGTACATTTTTTACTTACTGACTGTATATCAAAAAGTTAGAACAACTACAAAATGGAACTAGGGTTGATTTACTAAACTTCGAAATATTTATTTTGTTAACTAATGTTACTGTTCGACTGTCTAAATCAAAGCAGTTATGAAATTGTTTTAGCCTAGAATATAATGTTATAAAATCAATCACCTTATTAATCGGAGATTTCCATTTGTCATAGTACAACCAATAAATAAATAAACAAATCACATTTTCAATATCAATACTCCAATACCTCTATATGAGTTGTGTGAATTATTAAAACAAAATAATCAGTAAAGGAACTTATAGAATAGATATTTCATAAATTTTGAAATAACCAGTTAAAACGTATTAAGTTTAAAAACAAAGAAGAAAACTGTAAACCTAATTTACTCACCTGTTGAACAGATAGTCGAGATATAATGAGAATAATATGAGGTAATATTTGATGGCGTATTGGATAATACAAATCTGAATGTCGAACAATTATTCCTCTTTAACAAAGAAAAATAACAAAAAAAAGTTAATTGAGTAGCAAAAAGACAATTGATATTTACAAATAAACTACTCATAATGTGATAATTAAAAAAAGAAGAATGAACGTTAAGATAAATAACTAATACCAAAACTCTATGATTTCCATAGCATAAAATTGTAATCAGTAGTACAGCTAAATAAAAAAACATGTGTATGTGACTATGTGACAAACGAAAACAAGCTGGTTAACCAGTCACAGGATACTAAGAACCTGACTAAATATATACTGATCCATTACTCTACCGCATACTATTAAGAGATGAAATTATCACAATGAACACCAAAATAATACAGATTATGGTAGTAACAGTGAAAGTAACAAAAAAACAATAAAGATAGAGGACATGATTCAATCAAGTAAAAATGGAGTTGTGGAATAAGTAATTGACCGTCAACAACCATAGGTAACAAAGAACCTGGCACATATTCACATCACTTCACATCGTTACATTGAAATTGTCAAGACAAACAACAAACATAGACAAGCAATGCTTTGAAGGCACATATGTCAATCAATCGTTTCAGACTTGATTGTTCCTTTGTTTCGGAAGCAACTATTCTCGGTTCTCGTTCTCTTTTCTTTGATCTTCTTAGCCTTCCGCCACCAGGAATTTTACTATCGATTGATGATACATACTACTTTAACCTGTCGAAATCAGTAGCACACATCACAATTGTATTCTATGAATACCATTTATTTTTACAATTATAAGTAATTGAGGATCTATGCAATTCATAGACTAGAATAGTAATCACAAAACATTAAAATCGTTACGAATATCCGTGGGATAAGGTAAGGTGTGCATTTTTAGGGTCGACCTCTACTAATTCCACCCCTCCTTGTTGGAAGGCAACATCGCTGTTATGCTGGTTGTCTGAGCTAAACACCTTACTGCCAACACACCTCTGTTTAGTCGGCAGTACGACTTCTTCCTCAGACCTTGGGTTTGCTGCTTTTAGTTTTACCGCTCTTCAACCGATCTGCCTGGCATGGTAGGACCTTGAGTATAGCTTGATTGGTTCATCACGATAGGCAAGCCTGACCACAACGTCAAGGTAGCTGATATGACTTGTAGTTTTTCCCCGTCGCCAATGATATGTCTTGTGGGTTGAACGCTATATTCAGATCCTAAGCTATTCTGATAACCCCAGGACTAGCACTACTCAGCGACTTGAAGACCAGAGAGAAGACACGAGTATCAGAGAATCACTTTACTACAAGGTTCATCTTTGTACAGAAAAATCGTAAGTATTTATAGATGTTTGCTTAAGTTAAATCAACATCCTAATTCAGCCAATCCAATAAACGACATATATTGCTACTGACCAATGGTAGCATGCCACGTTGGAACTCCAGAATGTTCTGTCGTGCTCTGATTGGTCGGAGCTCATTTTGAGCCTCTGGAGGCTCTGTTGGAGTTCTCTGGAAACCGACTTAACACCTCCCCTTTTTTGAAGAAGCGGGGTAGGTATCCAGACTGCATTTGCTGACTTCAACCTCCCGCACGAAACAATGTTGGGTCCCCAACTTACGACATAGTGCCGTTGTTGCAGATTGAATTTATGGGACGATCTAATAATTTCAACTTTTCTATCCAATCAAGTCCCAATAAGTCGAGTGCTGGTCGTTCTGTTAAAAATATTACTCCCTTCTTTGTAAGCTCTGCGACTGTGATTTTACAGTGAACCTCACCAGCAATGTTTATAATCCCCCCAGATGCGCCGTGTGTTGTCTGATAGGTTGAAAATATTCTCGGCCTCCCAATTTTCTCCCACGTCCTCCTGCTTATAAGCGTTATATCGGAGGCTGTGTCTAGCTGTAAGCGGGCATCGTACCCGTTAATCTTGAGGGAAACATACTTTCTACGATTATGGGAGCCGATTCTGTTAGCAGCTACCGTCACCTTGGCTGTGCGTGGCTTGAATCTTTTAGAATAAACTTTAGGTTGACGACGTTTACGGGTTTTGCAATGACTTTCTTTGTGTCCTTTCCTGGAACACGTAGTACAACGATGACTTTTAAACGGACAAAACCTTTTGAAATGCCAACCTCCGCATAACCAGCATGGGGATGGTGGTTTACCGCAATCATTTCGATAATTCTGTGTACTGGAACCTTGCTCGACTTTCCTCTCAACAGCATTAACGTGGAGGAACTGGTTAGTGTTTTCTACCATCGAGGTATCGTGCTTCAAATTCACTAACCTTTGACATTCATTAGTCACTTCCTGCAGGGTCATGTTGGGACAATGCTCAAGTTTGCTTAGGATTCTCGTTCGGATGTCAGCATCCTCAGATGAACGCAGGCTACAGACAAATACTAAGCATTTAAACTGGTCTTCAGACATGGAAGACAAATTGAACCTCTCGCATTCTCGGTTCACAATACCTGCATGTTTCACCCAGTCATCTCCTGATTCTTTCGTTATCTTCAAGCACTGGTAACGGATATTAAATAGAGACGACTGTTCTCCAAAGATTTGAGACAGGGTTTGAATTGTTTCATCAAAACTAAAGTCTCGTGGGTTTTTCGGGAGAATAAAGTTACTATAGCGTTCATGTTCTGTTGTCCCAAGCTTCCTTAAAAGTATTCTGACTTTTGAAGCGTCATCCAGTCTGCAGAGATCAATATGAAACAAATCTTCATACTTCTTAAACCAAGAGTTAAAAGTGACACCTGCTGCACCATCAAAATTAAATTCATGGATTGCGTTAATAACTGAGTCAGTATGAGATACTTGAAATTCACCAGCAGCAGAGTTTTGTTGAGACATACATAATTTCTGCATAAGAGCTTCCATGACTCTGATTTGAGACTGTTCAAACCGTTTTTCTTGACGCTCCATATAAGCTTCAAATTGCTCTAAAGAAATACTCATTGTCATTTTTTTTCTCGTCGCCAGTGATATGTCTTGTGGGTTGAACGCTATATTCAGATCCTAAGCTATTCTGATAACCCCAGGACTAGCACTACTCAGCGACTTGAAGACCAGAGAGAAGACACGAGTATCAGAGAATCACTTTACTACAAGGTTCATCTTTGTACAGAAAAATCGTAAGTATTTATAGATGTTTGCTTAAGTTAAATCAACATCCTAATTCAG